>CM049310.1:43363557-44108557 GCA_026874595.1 Sipunculus nudus
TCTTCTTTTATTTGTACTCCTTAACTTTACTTGTTGGTTTGATCTTGTGTCCTCTGTATGTTTGTGGCTGTTAGGTGACAACATAAGATACTTTGGTGTTGAAACTTAAATAAATTTTTAAATTATTCATTTATGACTTAATGAATTTTTTTTCATCTTCAATTCTTTTAAATCATTTAATTCTTTTAGTTAATGTTTGCATGCTTTTACTCTTTGTATATTCAATTCATATTTCATGCAATTGATGTGTTATTTCGAGTTCAGCATATTTAGTCTGCATTACTTAATCATTTCAATCAAAGAGGCTAATATTTGTTAGATTTGCAGTTTAGAATGAAAATATCCCTTACCTCTTTAAAGTAGACATTATCTCAGCCATATTTTCATATGTCACAAGGTAGACAGAGCCACTCATATTTCCCGAAAAACAATGTGTACAGGGCTGTTGAAATAGTGAATGGCTTGTCCATTGTCTCTTGTAGATGGTTCAAAATGAAGCGTGACCTGTCATTTGCATCACATAAACCATTTCTTAGTCTTAGTGAGTAGGTTCACTTTTGCACCTCCAGTAGCTTTTTGTTCGCTGCAGACACTGAAAAATTTTTTATAAGATGCCAATAAAACAAAAGTATAAACAAATGTTCACCTTTGTAGGTGAGGTATCAAACTCATGGAGGTTTCATTTTCAGGATGATTTTCCTGTTGCAAAAATCACAAATTTGAAACCCCAAAAAGTAAAAAGCTGACCACAGTACTTCTTCACCAAAGAATTCCTGTTTAGTAATACTTTTTCCCCTCTTCTTGCATAACTTTCCCTCTGGTGACACATTGATTTCATATCACCTGACTGTTTGCATACTTTGTCTTTGATTATCCCCAAATTAGATATTACTTACCATGCCTTTTCCTTTAAAATTGGCAGCTTAGTTTTTGTTGTTGTTGTAGGTCATAAGTGACAGTCCAGTTGTGTATCTAACTTTTATCATTGTTTTATGTATTTAATTTATTATAATTATTTATAGCAGAAAGAGGAATTGCAGAAAGAATTGGAATATGGTCTGTCATCAGGTGGCATCGATCCTCCACAAGTCAACATATGTCCACCATCACCGCAGAACAATGAGGACACAAAAACAGGCAACTTTGCATTGTAAGTGTTGTTAATAATGCATATATGTTGTAGGTATCAAAAGAGAAATTAGATAAGATATTATTTGTATTTTAAACTGATAACACAAAACATTCATTTCCTGAACATTTTTCTAAAGTTGTTCAGCTTTCATTTTAATGTACTTCCTTTTACTGTTTATACTGATAGTTTCCTAACACTCTTTTTCTGAAAGATCAAATATGTTTGTTGTCTTCAAGGATGTTTATATAGATAATTTAGAATCTATGGCATACTTTACTTTCTTGATTTAATTTATTGAGAAACTACAACATACTTTAATTTGTGGATTTCATTTATTTAGAATCTACAGCATACTTTAATTTGTGGATTTCATTTATTTAGAAACTACAGCATACTTTAATCTTTGATTTCATTGTTGTACTAAGAGTAAAAAAAGTAAGATTAAAAATGAATGCTTAAGAAATCAAGAAGAATTTTTTATTTAGCAGAGTATATCATAAACTAATCAGGAATTGTTGTAGGTCTTTCTAGGGGCTTTATTTCTGCCTCTTCCCCTTGAAAATTTGGTGTGTGTGTGTTTTTTTTTTGCATTTTCTTTCTGCTGTGAAACAGTACAGAAATAACCCCTAACCCCCTTTTAAGAAAAAAAAGGCTGAAATTCTTGAAAGATGGAATAATCCCTGCTGATAGTTTTTGTTAAATGTAGCTTCTCAAGCAGCCAGTCAACATTGCATTTTAATATAAACAGCATGTTTTGCTATATCTTGTTGTGTGTATGATTTTTATGTGTCATCAAAATATACCTAAATATGAAATGTATCCAATTTCATGCTACCTCACATTCCATGAAATATATTCATCTGATTGCTGTCTCATAAAAAATATTATAATGCTCATAATAATTCATATGAATATGAGTGTCTGCTCTAGTCTGTATTAAATACTTGTTACTCATTTAATATTCAAATGCAGACTGTTTTAAAAACAGTTTAATAAAGGTTTGCATGCATGTTCATGTAGCAAAGATAATCATATGTATGTCATTAAATGAAAATCAAGGGAGTAGTTTTTAAATAGTTTCTATTCAGGCCCCATAATCTCAGCTATCCAATGGTCAGACCACATTGGCATCCTACTGTAATTGTAAAATTTATGAGTGGTTCACAAAAAGCATTATTCCACCTTAAACGTTGCCCATACACGTCCCCTTGCCACTAATATGTCTCTGCAGATTGGTTTTTTGCCTGGACGTTGTCCCGAGTACTTTTTGTGTTGCATCCCTGTGCCCTTATTGAACCCTGATGGTTTATTTCTCCCAGTTTCTCGAAACTGTTCATAAGTGCTGCCATTTTACATACACACTAAAACCCAGATGTCACAGGTCATATGTCTAATGGGTAAACGGCTGGTACATCTTATAAGCACCACTGCCATTGAGAAGGGGACTTTCTTTGTCTTTCCACATGTGAAATATATGTTTTGTCTTGGCACTACACATATCATGATTGGCTATCATGAGGCACAAGCTCCCACACTGTGTGAATGATAGAAATGTTTGATACTGTTATGATAAATTGCATAGTCTAAAATAAAACCAGTTTGTTTGTGAAAAAGGACTTTTACACACATGCATAGTTATTTCTGAATTGAAATTGTGATGAGTTCATGTGTGCATTCATGTCTTTCTGTTCCTTTGGCGGTCTGTCTGTCTGTCTGTCTTACTGTTTGTTGGCAGGTTATTTGCCAGATTGTAGATTGATTTTCAACTGTCAATTTGTGTAGAGATTCTGATATCTGATATCTGTAAACTACAGATAATCCCTTTTTAGGAAAACATTTATCCTGCCATGCACAGAAAGGTATGTTTGTTTATATCCACATGTTTATAACATGTGGGGAGCCTGCCAAAATATCCAAAAACTTCAACAGGGACATCTGGTGGCAAGTCAGACAAACCTGAGTTTAATTTGCAAAGGAAATTTTGCAACTTGTGACCTTTAACTTCAACTCTTCTGCAGCCAACCAGCCTTGATTATACAGTCTTTCTGTTGGACAGCATTGGTGCATGCACAGTGTTTTCTCACAACTTGTAGATGAACAAACACATAGCCTCATATACATCCATTACAGAGAGGTTATAAGAACTTTTCTTAACAGGAATTAATTACTGTTCATTAAAGTGTACACAATTGATAAATTCTATGGAAAAGTAGATGGATAGCTTGCTTTGAAAGATAGGTCAGTTGATTGCCTTTTATAGGAAAATCAAAGATAACCATTTAATAAGAATGATGTGTAATCATTTGACCTAGAACTTTGTGTCATGTTTCAAATGCATCGGGCTGGGAAGTTAGATATTATAAGGAATGTATTAATTTGGCTCTTTGAATTTCACAAAGTTTGCCATCTAGTAGTTTTGGCAAGGATTGAAGCAGGGTGTCTCCAGCTCCAAAGTCCAACAACTGAACACCAAGGCTACATTGTGATATTGATGAGCAAACAAAACAAAAAAACAAACTTCAAATAAATACTAAAAACAGGTACTTAGAAATAGTCATTCACAAGACAGTTTTGTCTGGGTCAGAATCAAACACTCAGAGCTAGGTTATCAGCTACCTATAGCTCTAGAATAGATTTAACCAAGGCAGGAAGCTGGGACATAGTTATATATTTTGCTAGAACTACAGTAAAACCACAGTGAAAAAAAGCATTCAAGGAACATTTCCTGATGTCACAAGGTGAACAGATGTGTTATTTGGCTAGAGTTATCACTTGGGCCATGAAAGTCTTGTATGTGACCACAGCCTGTAGTTGACACTCACTAATAAGCTGGGATCCAGGATGATGAGGAATCAGACTTTAATGAATGTTTGACTTTTGCTAAGATGGCCCTGAGAGGGTTTGTACTTGGACCATCAAGTGATACGAGTCAGCACTTTCATCATTACCAGAGAGTTCCTGCAGTTTCTACATTTATTTATGTGTGCCTGCCTTTCTTTGGTTTCCATTGTAATTAAATGTTGGATCTGTGTTTCCATGACATCAAGATGTACTATGTCTAAGGATTGGGTCTGTTTCCATATCATCATGTTGTATTTTAAAGCTTGATTCTGTGGTATCATACAGGATTCAAAAGCTTGATTGCTCTTTTACCATTACATCAAGCTTTGTTCTCTGTTTCCATTGTGTCATGCTGTATCCAAATATAAACCTGATTTTTACGTATGCATGGCTATAATACTCTTCAATTTGTTTGTTTCATGTCCATTGCATCATTCTGTATTATAAAGTTTGTCTTATTTCTGTGGTATCATGCTGCATTGTATAGCTTGTTTGTTTGTTTCTGTGCTGTCTTGAGGCTTGTCAGTTCTGGAGCCTGTCTGCTCTTTGGTTCCATGACATTCATGTGATATTCTAAAACTTGTTTTGTTTCCATGGTGTCATGCTGCATTCTAAAGCTTGGATGTTCTGTGTTTCCATGGTGTCATGCTGTATTCTAAAGCTTGGATGTTCTATGTTTCCATGGTGTCATGCTGTATTCTAAAGCTTGGTTTCACTTGACAGCATCTCTTTCAGTGAGGGGACTCGAGGTGGCGTGATCGAGAAGAGCAACCTCCACAAGCAGGGCCAGAAACCCGTTGTTGTCAACATGGAGGGCAAGACGGTTACCCGTGGCAATGGGGACGGCAATGACAGCATGGACATCTCAGACACAGGTTGTTAAACAAAACTGTTTGTATAAAAAATTAAACATTTAGTGAATAATTAAATATTATTTTGACATATTTCCTGCCATAAATCCTGACAGGGGGAGCATTGAAGGAGTGATATGTTATATAAACAGACAGCTGACTGAGGTAATGACCATGGCTTGGTGTATTCTTGTTATCACATATAGCTATCACAAGCTGCATGAAGTAGACCTACTAGGCTATTCACAATTTTATCATTAAAACTATCTTTAAAAAAACAATATTAAGCCTCAAAATGACTCACTGATGAATGACCTTTTCAGGAGAGTGATAAATCCTTGAAGTTAGTGTACCAGAGGTTCCTTAAATTTGTATAGCACTAGATCTTGACTGAACCTATGGCAGACTGCTTGGAACAAGTGATATTGGTGGTGAAACATCCTTAGTTAAAATAGACAAAGACAGATGGCAGTTGATTTTCTTTCTCACTGTCTGATAGTTGATGCAGTTTGTTTGGTCTGACTGGAGGCCTTTCATGCATATTTGCTGCCACGTAGCAGTAAATTTTATGACTAACTTTTTGAGCCATAAGACACAGATGAAATTATGCCTATTGTGAGCTGAAGCTTAGCAAGAATAAGAAAACCTGCCAAAATGTCATTTTGAAAAGATCACCTTAATTATATTTGCATTATGGCAGATTTGGGCTCAAATGTTATATTGACCGAACTTGCACTTAATTGCCTGTTACCTCAGTGACACAATACACAGCTATATTTCATGAGGTAAAAATATGCACAGAGGGATATAAGATGACATCTCTGGTACGAAATATGGTATGCCCTGTTTTATTAAGGGAAATAACTGGCTTGAGCAGTAAATGGATTTACAGGCCCAAGAAATAGCTACATAATCTCTGACCATATAGCCTGATGATAGTATTACATAACTCCAGACTATATAGTCTTATGATAATATTACATAATTCCTGACCATATGGTCTGCTGATAGTATTACATAACCCAATACTATAAAGTCATATGATAATATTACATAACCCCAGACCATATAGTCTTATGATCATATTACATAACCCCTGACCATATGGTCTTGCTGATAGTATTACATAACCCCAGACTAAATAGTCTGATGATAGTATTACATAACTGCAGACTATATAGTCTTATGATCATATTACATAACCCCTGACCATATGGTCTTGCTGATAGTATTACATAACCCCAGACTAAAGTCTTATGATAATATTACAAAACCCCTGACAATATGGTCTGCTGATAGTATTACATAACCCAAGACTATATAGACATATGATAATATTACGTAACCCCTGACCATATTGTCTGATGATAGTATTACATAACCCTGGACTATATAGTCTTATGATAATATTACATAACCCCTGACCATACAGTCTGATGATAGTATTACATAACCCGTGACTATATAGTCTTATTATAATATTACATAAACCAAGACCATATAGTCTGATGATAGATTTACATAGCCCCAGACCATATAGTCTTATGATCATATTACATAACCCCTGACCATATGGTCTTGCTGATAGTATTACATAACCCCAGACTAAATAATCTGATGATAGTATTACATAACTGCAGACTATATAGTCTTATGATCATATTACATAACCCCTGACCATATGGTCTTGCTGATAGTATTACATAACCCCAGACTAAATAGTCTGATGATAGTATTACATAACTGCAGACTATATAGGCTTATGATAATATTACATAACCCCTGACCATATGGTCTGCTGATAGAATAATATAACCCTAGACTATATAGTTTTATGATAATATTTGTGACCCCTCACCATATAATCCGATAATAGTATTACATTACCCATGACCATGTAGCCTGATGATACTTTTACATAATACCTGACCATATGTAAAACTGATAATAGACCTATGATAATTATTAAATATCCCCTCAATATATGGTATAATGATAATATGAAATAACTCTTCACCATATAGTCTGATGATAATATTTCATTACCCTTGACAAGTTAGTGTGATGATAGGGTTACATAACCCTTGACCATATAGTGTGATGATAGTATTGCATAACCCCATACCATATAGTCTGATGATAGTATTACACAACCCCTGACCATATAGTCTGATGATAGTTTTAGTAACTATTACATAATCCCTCACTGTATAGTCTTATGACACTGTTTTACATAATATCTTAATTTTAACCTACAGGTGGAGCTACCTGAGATAACAACTTTTTTGGATGAAAAATTCATTACATGCACTTTGTAAAAATTGCATTATTTTATGTTGCGGGGTGCGGGATGAACACTATGTCAATGATGTTCTGGTTGTTTGTACCATTTTTGTCTTTGTCATTTTTGTCTGTGCCAATTTTGTCTGTGCCATTTTGTACCACACCCGGCAGCAGTATATCACAATATGTGAAAGCTGTCTCCAAAGACACATTTGAACTTCAGCAGAGGATATGATCAGAAAAAGCTTGGCAGGTCTTTCCGCAACTGAGATATGTGCCTTTTTGAAGTATTACTCAAGCTATATGGCTAAGGAACTTTAAATGTAATGATTTCAAAATTTTGATTTCACTAAGTTTGTGCTTCACGGAAAAATAATATACTATATTGATAAATGTTTTGATGTATTAATTCTGATCTTGTTGCAGAGAGTGTGACCAGCAGTGGTGCTGACAGTGATAAAAAAGATAATGAAGAAGAGACCTTTGGTGGACCAAAACCAATGTTGCCCTACAGTTCTATGTTTATCTTTGGTCCCACTAACCCGTAAGTCAAAATAGTACAGTACATGAACCTCTCAATTACAAATCCTGGTAGGTTCTGTAATTATGTCCATAATAGGAAGTGCCTATGGATACTTGAGGTTGCAAACTTCCAAATTATCATTTAATGAGACTATGAAGTGTCTGTAATAAAGAGGTGTCTGTGATTAAACACTGCCCACAAGATGTTTCTGTACTCATTTGTTTTCAAATACACAGGGGTACTTGTTGATTCCTACTCTGTACATTTTAGGTTATCCCATGAAAATTCACAGGACTTACAGTTAAAGCTAGTAAAAGCTCTGTTTTTTTGCGAACCTGTGTTCCTCCAGTGTCAGTAACTAGGAATTCCAGCTTTGTTGTCTTATAACATAAAATAAATTTTAAGCCTGACTATTCCATATCTATCTTTAGCCTGACTTAACCTTTTGTACATAGATAATTTTAACAGAAGTGAAAAAACACTTAAGACCATATAGTGTAATTATGTCAGTCTATAATTATGTCAGTCTATATCAGTATACAAAACGTCATGATCAGTCTGTTAAAAAAATTAACAAACCTCCCTTTGGAACTGGAGGTTTCTTCAGTTTTCTACCAAGAGGACCTGTATGCTAGCATATCCGCCTTATGGCAAGTTGTTTTTATTATCAATAGTATTTGAAACTATATGGCAGTTGTTTTAGGGGAAATTGACAGTTTCAAGAGAAAAATTTAAGTGAAAAATTTCAAATTAAGACTTAAAACCTATGATTCACCAAGAAATTTACTTGCAAGGATTAGATCTGTGGGTTTGTGTTTCTTGCAGGGTGCGGCGTTTCTGTCACTTTGTGGTGAACCTCCGCTACTTCGATTTGTTCATCATGATCGTTATCTGTGCCAGCAGTATAGCATTAGCAGCTGAAGATCCAGTGGTTGAGAATTCCAACAGGAATACCATCCTCAACTATTTTGATTACATATTTACAGGAGTATTTACAGTGGAGATGATTCTAAAGGTAAGTTTTTTTTATTAAATCTTACATTTAATTAATTTTCACAGGGACAGGGCTGTATTTATAAGCTATTACGAACTGTCAGCATTAGAAGGTCTGATCACTGATCCAGCTGGAACTGATGTATTAATTATTTGACCTTTGTTTGCAGGTGATTGACTATGGAGTTATTATTTTATATTATTTGTATAACCTCTGTTTACATATGATTGACCTTGGCATTATTTCTGTATATTATTTATTTGGCCGCTGTTTACAGGTGATTGACCTTGGAGTTATTTCTGTATATTAACTATATCACCTCTGTTTACAGGTGATTGACCTTGGAGTTATTTTCCATCCCGGAGCTTACTGCCGAGACCTGTGGAACATTCTAGATGCCACAGTAGTTATATGTGCCCTGATAGCCTTTATCTTCCAGTAAGTAGCTTTCTTACATTTATTTGTAAAATGGATGTATGATGTACACATTATATACTGAAATATCCACTGTGCTAATAGTTTTTCATATATTATGCTGGAGAGGTAATGTTTAGTCAATTGTGAAACTCTATGATATTGTATAGTTTAAAGTATTGTAACTTCCAAAAAAATGAATAATATATATTCCTATGCATAAAGCACCAGCTTATATGAAGGTTGTATATGTTGACTGATATTTACATTATAACAACTGCCCATATATAAAAATTGAATAAGACATTGGTCATGATGGAAATTGATTTATGTCAACAGTGACCACAGGACAAACTGACAGTAGGAACGGAAAATCTGAACACCTTCATTATTCAGCTGTGAATCATTTGATTAAGTGACAATTTTAAATTTTAGAATACACTGAATATACAGAAAAAAATTGGTGAATGTAAAAGACAAATAATATTTTGCATTATAGATGTTGAGAATGACTATGCAAGTACTGTATATATCTGTTTCTGGTGACACTCTGCTATACAATTTCTCCTACAGAGAAGATCAAGAGACAAGCCAGAATCTGAACACAATTAAATCCCTCCGAGTTCTGCGTGTGTTACGACCACTCAAAACAATCAATCGTGTTCCAAAGTTAAAGGTATGTGATGAAGAACATGAATCCTACTAAAGTTTGATTATTTGGATGTGATCCAAAGAAGTGTTCATCCAGTCTAAACGTTGCAGCTGTATAACATCCCCTCGCCCCCATATTCTCTCTGTAGAAAGATTCTCTCTTTTATGCTATCCTCAGAGTGCTTTCATGTTGCATGCAAGCCTGACAGGTTTAAAACCACCAGTTTCTCAAAAACACTCATGCAGCTGCCAGTTTGCTTACAAACTAAATCCTGTATGCCACATATAGATATTATCGGGATACTGCTAGTATTTATTGTATGAAAAAAATGCAGCCTAGTGTAGTAAATGTGATCAGACTGATTTTTGTCAGGAATTTTAAATAAAGTAATGTTTCTTGTCTGTGTATTTATTTATATAAATATATATAAATTTGCATCCACATCAATTTTCTATGCACCCAGGTATTTGACAATAGGAGTGGGTTGAAATTATCTTTTCAGTATGGTTTTCAGTTTTTCTGATAATTGAATGAGGTTCAGTTGATAAGTTGATAATCAGCTACACCTAGTGTTCATTTTCCTAAGTATCACTGAAGTGTTAAATATCCAAAGTCAGTGGGCAGACCAAAACTTGGTGGTGTCATGGTGTTAAAAAGTTTAATTCATAAATGAATGTATTGTCAGTTCATTGGTCTTGATCCTTAAAACTAACTAGAGTTCAAAATTGTCTCTTCCATGATTCACTAAAGATTCATAAAAGTAAAGGAGTGTTTCCATGTAAGCGTATATGAATGAAAAATCGCTTCTTTGTTTTTGTAACTGGGGTGTTTCCATGTGTCCATTAGTGTTTATGCGTAATACGTATAGATGCTGAAATATCAGCACCTTGAAATAAAAGAATTTTACTTAAACAGTGATTAGTTACCTGAATCTTGATAAAAATTACAATTATTATGTTGCAGGCGGTGTTTGACTGCGTGGTGAACTCTCTCAAAAATGTCATCAACATCATGATTGTCTACATGTTGTTTCACTTCATCTTCGCTGTGATAGCCGTGCAGTTATTCAAGGGACGTTTCTATCATTGTACGGATTACTCGCAACGCACTGAAGAAGAGTGCCAGTAAGTCAAATGTTTAAATATAGCCCAGTCACCAAAGAAATCCTCTGTTTTAGCCAATGAACATTCTGCCCTCTGTTGTTCATAACACATGTACAACAGAGCATTTTACATTCCAGCTTAATCTGTATCTGAAAATCATATTTTTTTAACGTTCAGATATTTTTTTTTTGAGCCATCAGATCATGATACATGTATGCTCATGATACTAACAACCATGCAAGTGTAATAAATTTTGACATATATAAGAAAAATGACTAGAGAAGGAACAATACTCATATATGATTAAAGGTTAATGTTTTCTATGTTCTTTGAGCACATAGATCAGTTATCACTAATGTCATATCTTCATATTTTTAGTGTTATTTGATAGATTCCCTCTGATGAGATCGCCTTATTATTTTATTACATCATTATGTATTATTAAGTTTAATCACCATTATCTTGTCTTACATTCTTTTTACCACTGTGTTTTCATATATTAATTTCATAACTGGGTACCTTAAATATATATGTTATCAGTCTGATCATATATTCTCATTATATCACTGATTAACTTGTTTTCTTTTATCACTGTGTTGTCTTGCATTCATTTTATATTGTGTTGTCTTTCCACAGAGGAGAATACTTCAAATACAAAGATGATAATCCGTCAGTCCCAGAGGTTGAGCAACGAGAATGGGAGACGTGGGAATTTAATTATGACAATGTGATGCAGGCAATTCTTACTCTGTTCACCGTCCAGACTGGAGAAGGTTGGCCTGCGTAAGTATGATTTCTAGAATTTTTTAGGCAAAATTGTCCAATGTGCCCATGTTGACAAACATAAAACCCATATAACTGAGGGTGGTTGGTTGCATATGTGCTGAGGATGAAAGGTCACTAGTTGCAAAAAGCCATTTGCAAAAATCATGTGAATCACCTCTAGATGTCCTTGTTGAATGTTTTTGGATTATTTTGGTAGGGTCCCCACATTATAAACACATGCATATAAACAAAACAAACAGCATGTTAACCATAGGATTAGTGTTGTCTGGCTTATTTTTATAAAAAGGGTTTATCGTAATAGTTAATAGACATCATATATCAGAACTGGCCCCTTTATCACTAAAAATTGGTCTTTGTCAGCAAGAACTAGTCATAATGACTAGGCAAAGACCAACAGGATGGAGCTATATTATTCTTAACAATTTTACTTGTATCACTATATTGGGGACCTTGTCTGTCTTGGGGACTGGTCTACTGCTCATGCTGTGCATAATGAAACAAAAAAATCCAAACAAAGTTATTATTAAGAACACCTGAAATAGTTCATTTTCATAAAAATACAGTATTCATTAGGTGTGTATACTTAGGGATCCTTTTCTGTTATATAACAACTGATACTAAATAGTATACTAAAACATTACTTTTACTTTCTGTGCTGCAGAGTGTTGAGACATTCAATGGATGCAACATATGAGAATGAAGGTCCTCTCCCTGGCTTCCGCATGGAGATGGCTATCTTTTACGTTGTATACTTCATCGTGTTTCCCTTCTTCTTTATCAACATCTTCGTGGCCTTGATCATCATCACCTTCCAGGAGCAGGGTGAGAACGAACTTGTCGACCATGACCTCGACAAAAACCAGGTACGTCACATCAGGGTTTGTCTGTTTATAGAGCTGGCATTATACAATAGACCTTTTGTACACTGCGTGTGTTTGAGCAGGGTTTGGATCTGCAGGGTTCGGGTCATCTGACCTCCACATGTAAACAAAAAGGCGAGACGATGGTATCAAGAATTCAGGTGTCTAATATTAGTAAACACTAGGTAGAATGTAACTTGAAAATCTCAAAACATATGATCAAAAACAATCATATTGAAACATGCCATGTCCCTTGTTGAGGGGCATGCTGTTTTGTCTGACTGGCTTCCATGCGAGAAAATAATGTTGTTTCATGTTGAATCTATTCCTAGTGTTACCAGGGCCTTCCAGGACTGTGTTTGTATTAGAGGCTTTTGCTGCTTTATAGGAGGACCATGATAATAATATGTTCAGTTACATATGTTAACCTGAACAATCAACACTTGGTCTATATCTTCTGCATCCTTTTCTTACAGAAACAGTGCATTGACTTTTCCATCAACGCACGCCCACTGTGTCGCTATATGCCCAAAAACAAGGACTCTATCAAGTACAGGATATGGAGTCTGGTGGTGTCCACGCCCTTTGAATACTTCATTATGGTGATGATAGCATTAAACACCATTATACTTATGATGAAGGTAAGCTTGGTTATGATAGCCCTAAGTACCATTATACGTTTTAAGTTTAAGGTACGCTGGTATTGCACCAGTTATATAAACTTATGTATAATTACAGCTTCAATGCCTTGTATCCATATTTAAGATTAACATATAAACATTTACATGTGTAGTCTGCTGTGTGCAATCCACTGATAAAATCTAGTCCCAAATTACAGAATCAACATGTCTCGCCAAAAATTGTGTATAATTTGACCCAAAGCACCAAATCAGGCAGTGCTTTATCTTAAGGATGTTTCAGATATCTGCAAAACTTACTGTAAAGTTCCTAACTGAATACGTGTATAATATTACCATTATATCATTAAGAAATTGTGGAAATGTATGCACCTGTGTTTATATTTGGGGCATCACCGTGAATAAAATCTGGAGCGTCATGAAAAGTAACCGTGAGTGAGCAATAATAGGGACATTTAAAGGAAGTTGTTTGTTTTCTGAAATTTACAGGATTTTCTTACAAATTCCAATCTGATTTGTATATAAAAGGCTAAAATTATTTTTTTAACTACTTAAGCAGTGTGTTAGTGGAAAAGTTGTAAAATTTATGATTAAAGACATCCTCACATAGTTCATCATCACTGACCATTAACATATTGCTTGGCATATGTCCTCTGATTTGCTTGGCATATCAGCGTTAGTCTTTTATACAGACACAAGGTGGCTCTACCCGAGCAGTTACATTCACTACTTTCTGTAGCAAATTTTGGTCATCAGCATTAAGTTTACTAAATACCGCACATTGTGAAAGAATATCTTTTATTAAATATTCATTTTAAGCCCCACCGGATGTCCTCTAGCTTGGCACATAGACACTTCAGATATATCTGATAGGGGTCATGAATAGTGATACAAGTAAAATAATTGTGAGTTATACGTATATGCATGCATTTTTTCATGGTTTAAAAAAAATTGCTGCTGACATTGACGCTTTCCAGTCATGTGAAGGGTGGCAGGAAAAACTGCCGGGCGCACCCGCTTGCAGCTCTCAGGTGTGACCACATCCCTGTCTATTGTACCATCACATCATTCATCAGTATGCTGAATGTTTTGTAAAATGAATAAAAAATTACGAGTATTTATTGTTTGTTAATGTGAAAACATGGTGATCTAATATTTTTTATGAATTCTATCATATAAGGTAGGAGTTGGGGGGAGGATTTGACTTTAATTTGGGTGCGTATTATGTTAGGGACTTTAGGGGAAGTGATATGTGTGGATGGAAGAGTGAATATTCTGAGCAAAACGAAGGTGAGTATTCTAATGAGGCAGCATATTCTGTTAGGATTTTTACGGTACTTCTGACTATACAGTGTGTGTATTAAAAATCTGACTCACTCAAGAAACTGTAAAGCAGTAGTCTGTTTCTCGACAGTGGTTTCATTATGTATGTAATCATGGACATAGTTCATTCAACAAAGAAATTTTTTCTGTGCACAGCAGATTACTAATATGTAGTTTAAATATGGGTACATGAAAACACATTTAAAAAGTTTTCAAAGGCATTTTTGTGTAACTTGTAATACTGTTATCATCATTAAACAAGAAATTGACTTATTTTTCAAAATATGAATTTTATCTTTATATATGTTGCCTATTATTTGGATTTAATATATTGCAGAAAATAAAACATCATATAAAGTCTATTAAAGTTACTCCTGAAAAATATTTATATGTGCATACACAAATGGATTAAATTATTATCGAGACACTCTAGATTGAAATATCACCAAATGCTTTTATGATAAATGATATCACTGGACTAAACTCTTTCTGAGCCATTACAACAATGCATTTTATGTGTTTATTGAATTACTTTCTCTGTTAGAATCCTGAGCTATTAGGAGTGGATTGATATTTTTTATGCTGCCACCTACATGTTTGTATGTTGTGAACTTTATATGCTGTTAATATTTTTTAACTAAACTCACTTTCAGCCAGGCTGACTTTCAGCCACAATGAGCAGTGATTGGTCTTTGTCTGTTAACCTTCAATTAGTCTATTCAGATTATCAGCTTCTGAAGGGAATTTTTTAAACGGTGCAGGGGGCAGAATTCTGTAGGTTAATATCTGGATATACCTTGGTGTGGTAGCTCCATTGTAAAATCGAAATAAGTTCATAAATGCCTTAATTTTCTCAATCATTCACAAACATTTTCAAGTAATACTTTTAAGATGGTCTGGGAAAGAACATTTTGTGATCAAAATGATCACAAGGTTCAGATTTACAGTGACTGCACAGATTAGCCTAAAAGTAATGGCTACGTTTAGCCCTTAATAAAAAAAAGGCCTATGTTTAAAGCAGTGGGCTGTGAATTTCCATTTTACTTAAACTTACAAAATATTTTCGCTGAGTGTCATGACCCATGGGCCAGTTTTTAATTACTTGCTAAATATTCTTTTGGTCATTTTTGGTTTACATTTAGTAAAACTTATATAGTTGTTTTTAATATATAAACAGGATTTACCCAATACAATGGATATTTTGTTTGTTTATGTGATTCTCCATGTCATATTTTTATTGGAATTTTTTTTAATTGGATATTAAAATTATCGAGCTATCAAATTTATAAAGTTTTTTGTATCAATTTTGTGAAGAACTTATTTATTAACAGAAGAAAATTACAGTAAAGTACTACAGTAAATATTCATTTGGACTGATATTTTTCTTTGAATGATGAAACACTTAAATCTCCTTTGTTAATTCAGTCTAATAGTCTCCAGTGCTAGTCTATAATATTAAATTTGACACCTTTTGCCAGTCATGAACGGGTGTTTTTTTTTTGCTTTTATTAATGAGAATCTGGTTTGATTACTATAGCAGTTTCCTTAAGATGATGGTATGTTATCTGATCGTCACTCATATTGTGACAATCACTATGATGGGCTGTTCCAATTTTTATACCACCAGTGTAAAGGCTCACTACATGTTTCTCTGTGCAATTTTGAACATGCTGGAATGAGGAACGTGTTGTCTATATACATATGTATATATTTTTAGATTTGTCAAAGTATACATGCATATATTGCTTCACAGTTTTTTTAGCCTTAAAGTGTTAGCATCAATTTTCTTCAGTAACCTTCACACATTTTTTTTCAGCTGGTAGATATTTTTGTTCAAATTTTTTTTGCCAAAATACCTAAAATTGAGTGCTTCAAAAATTTTCTCTCTCTGTTTGAATGCAATCTTCTGGGAACATTTTGAACATTCTGAAGGAATAAAAAAAACCCTTTTCTTACACACTAAAAGTTATCTTCATTCTGAGAGAAGATTGTTCTCTATATTGGATTAAAAACTGCAATTGAAGTATCTATATGAATATGTAAATTATATACACCGTATACAAAATATTTGAACTAAATTTTATCATTTAGATGAGAAGAGAGACCATTTGATGCAACATGTCAATCATTTATATGTATGATGTGATTGTTTTGGTTGATCTTAAAGAAACCACTATTTTTGGCTTTTCCTGATGTTACAGTATCACGGTATGGAAGATCCATTCATAGCTGTGCTGGGAAACTTAAACACTGCCTTCACTATACTCTTTACGATAGAATGTATTCTCAAGTTAATGGCTTTTGGCATCCGGGTAAGCAACCTTGAACTCGGATGGTAGAGTATTTTGGTTACAGGCTTTCACTTTGAAACACTTTTTTACTATTATTATTATCATCATTATTATAATTTTTTTTACCCTCTGCTTATTCAATGGAGCCGGTCGGCACCCGTGTATTGTGTCCAGTCTAAATGCCAGAGATTTCTGTTAGTTTCACGGAATGTTATTGGCACCATCTTTCCGACCCAAGTTTTGCATGGATTAATGTGCTTGCTGGAACACATGATTTTAGTAAATAAAAATTGAGAAACTGTTATGATGCGGTTCCAGCCATGTTATTGTGCATGCTACAAGCACAGAGAAACATACAAAATGTGGTCAGTCTGGCATTGATTAGAGCCAAGCCCTGTCTTGACCCATTGAATAACAGAGACACCCTCGGTTCAAAAGAGTGTAGATGGCTTGATTCTAGCTCTTTGGAACTAGGTTGTTGGTTGTTTTTTAGGCTACAAACTGATCTGATTATATTGATTTACATTGACACATGTGGGGAAATGTTTGGAGGTTAGCTTGTACTTGTGGCTCCATTGAGTGCTTGACTGTGCACATCTGAGAATGATCAGACCAACCCAGTTCTCATCAGAATTCTCAACTCTAGCAATCTGACATCAGTGTAGCTACTGATTGTCAGAGACTCTCATCACTGAAAACATAAAACATTACAATAAAGAATCAAAAGAAACATTACAATAAGTATCAGTAATATATCGTCTTTGTGACAGTTTTATTTTAATGCATTATGTATAAAAACAGCATAAAAGATTGCTACTGTAGACCTAGATTAGATTAAATATTCAGTCAAATATAATTATTGTATTTTACCAATAAATATTCAAGAATTTATATTCATTGGAAAGCAAAGTGGAAGCAGAATTTTGAATTGACACTTGTGGCATCAAGTTTTCATACATTTTAAATGTCAAATTTAATGGTCTAAGTGGTTCACAAAGATTTAAGTACCAATAATAACAACTTCCCATAATTAGCTCAGCTGACTATAAGTCAACTGAGCTATAGAGATGGTCCTTTGTCGTCCGTTAAACTGGCACTTTTTGAAACTGTTTGACATACAAATCTGAAATTTGGCATACAGTTAGATGTCCCAAAAATCTCCTACCATTTTGAAAATTGGGTCAATATGACATCATTCCTTTGAGATATTAAGGAAAAACCTCAATTATCTATTAAAAAAACATTTTCACACTTCAAGACTGCCTAATATCAAAACCACTTATCTGTTTTTAATTATATATTTAATATAAATGTTCCTCTATATAATTCCTATTAACATACCTGAAATTAGGTCAGTATTATGTAATTTCATGAAGTTACGGGCCCCAACATAATGCACTTTGCAGGGCATTCTTGGCAGGCAGCAACCTCTTGGCTGGTTACAACTGGCTCAAGGTGTCAAATTCCTCCCCTTTAGTAGTTGTTTTTTGGCCAAAAATATTGAATAAACAATAATTGAATAAATAAGTATTGGTTTATAAAAAGAACTTTAAGAAAAATCATTGGAAAAGGAATTTGCTAGTTAACGAACAAAATTACTGATGTTGTGTGGATCTTGTATTGATGGTCCCAGATGTATTCTAAATGACACCATGTATTCACCTTTGTGTATATTTCATTTCAATTTTAATATAAAATAAAAAATTAAATAAAATTGTTCGTTACTGTTTGTGATTATATGAAGCAAAAATAATGATAAATAAGGATGTCATTGATTTTAGTAAATTAATCTAAATTTCCAGGTCTTTTCTAAGTGTTTCAGTTAGTTAATTTATATTTATTGATAAAACTTTATAAATAATAAAATTAAATATGTCAAAAATTAAAATATGACTCCAGCAAGTACTCATTAAAGAAGTCAATATATTTGACTACTGACATTAAGACTCATGGCTGAATCACTTGTTACATGATACTATGTAAATAATCAGATTTTTATGACTGATTCCTTTATTTCAGTAAAAAAATTAAACATGCCCAGCTTCAGATTGCTCCTTGTAAAATTTATTGGGTTATTTTTACACATGTATTAGTTTCATAGCTGAAATTACTTTTCATTTTTCATCTGACACAAATGTGATAAAAAAAAATCAGATCCTAGACAAGTTCTTATTATGATGTCTATAATGTTAATAATTGTTATCAGACTCTTACTGCGTTAAGTATGTTGATTGATGTGAAAGTATTCAAAAGTAAATACAATATTTTTATATATTTAATATAAATTAATGCCATAAATCCAGGGACTTACGATCTTTATTTAAATTTGTGAAATTTGTATATCCTGGATTCCCAACCATTTTTGTTTGACTTCAACTGAATATATACTCATGAGATAAAATTTACATGATAAAACTGACAAAATTGTGTAAACTTGCAGGATCAGGCCAAGTCAAAACTTGTGTGACAATAGCACTCCATTTAAAAATGTAAATATTATAAATGACATCAGTACTCTTCCCTATATTCCAGGATTTTATCCAAATCTTTCATAACTTCAGTTCATCACCATCTCAGAATACTGCTTATTTTACCACACAAAACTAGCATTTGCCTACCCCCTCTTCCAAATCATATTTTGTGATCATATATAACAGCTGAGCTCCATGACCCATGGGTCCCTTATTTATACATTTGTAAATGCAATTTATTTTAATGGTGGAATAAGTAAATCTTTGCATTATAAAAAAGTTTGAATTATTTAAGGTGTGTGAATTTACAATAGTTTTTGATCTAATGAAGATACTACTGTAATACATTTTGCAATTCTAGTTTTTGAAGAATATGTTCAAACTGCTTAATAAAATGATTCCGGCTGGGGGTGTTTCACTTTAAACATAGTGGGGGCATAAGCTTATCATCAAGAATGTGTGGATTGATGGTTACTTGCATTTTAAATATATATATAAATATATCGAAAGAAATAAATTTTGTTCTTTAACTTTTACTGGGTCATGAAAAAGTCAGAAAATTGTTTTACTCAGTGAGGGGATGAAAATTGTTTATTTCAATCTGTGGTCTGGTCATTCTTGGATTGCCTCATTCCCACTCTTCCCCCGGTGGTCGGGTCCTGCGGTATCCTTGATCTCATTGCAGGGTTTTTGTCTGTTTTTGTTTCTAGTATTACACCCCTGAAAAAACCGACGGCTACAGATTGTACTGCATTACATTAAGCTACCTGAACGTGGCTTTCACAGTCCTCTTCTCCATAGAGTGTGTCCTCAAGATTCTCGCTTTTGGACCAAAGGTTTGCATACACCAGTCCTAGACTTTCTCTGTTTTGCGAATCTGTTTTGCGTGTGTGCTTGTGGGTGTGTACATACTTGAGATTGTGTGCTCGGTGTCTGTTATGTACAGAGTTCTCTTGTGGCCAGTTGTCTGACTGATATATTAATTGTACAGATTAATACCCATCTGTTTTTGTTGATGGTTTTACAAATCTTTTTTTAAGATTGTGTGAATCAAAATTAATATTGAAAATGTTTAAAATATATAAAATGGCCAGTGATGATTAAATTTAATTCTGAATTTAGTATATATCACAGAAAGTATTGATATTGCCTGCAAGAATGTCTTTATGTGCAAAATTTCTGGATCTTTGCCTGCCGAAATTTCACTGTGTGCAAAATTTCTGGATCTGTGCCTTCCAGAATATCTTTGTGTGCAAAATTTCTGGATCTGTACCTGCCAAAATATCTTTGTGTGCAAAATTTCTGGATCTGTGCCTGTCAGAATGCCTTTGTGTGCAAAATTTCTGGATCTGTGCCTGCCAGAATATTTTTGGGTGCAAAATTTCTGGATCTGTGCCTGTCTGAATGTCTTTGTGTGAAAAATGTGTGGATCTTTGCCTGCAGGAATGTCTTAGTGTGTAAAATGTCTGGATCTTTGCCTGCCAGAAAATCTTTGTGTGCAAAATTTCTGGATCTGTGCCTGCCAGAATATCTGTGTGTGCAAAATTTCTGGATCAATGCCTCTCAAAATGTCTTTGTGTGTAAAATTTCAGGATCATTGCCTGTCAGAATGTCTGTTGATGCAAAATATGTGGATCTGTGCCTGCCAGAATGTCATTGTGGGCAAAACTTCTGGATCATCTTTGCCTGCCAGAATGTTTTTGTGTGCAAAATTTATGGATCTTTGCCTGCCAGAATGTCTTTATCGCAATAATTTTGGATCTTTGCCTGACAGAATATCTTTATTAAATGTTTGTGGACCTGTGCCAGCCAAAATGTTGTGTGCAAAATTTCTGAATCATCATTGCTGCCAGAATGCCTATTAGTGCAAAATTAGTGGATCTGTCAGACCAGAATGTCAGTGTGTGCAAACGTTCAGGATCTGTGCCTGCCAGAATTTCATTGTGTGCAAAATTTCAGGATCTGTCAGACCAGAATGTCTTTTTGTGTCAAATGTGTGGTTCTGTGCCTGCCAGAATGTATTTGTGTTCAAAATAACTGGATTTTCCAAATTATAATTTATATTGAAAATGTTTTAAGTATTTTAAATGGCCTGTGATAATTAAATTTAATTCAAGATTTAGAATATATCACAAGAAGTATTGATCTTTGCCTGCCAAATGTTTTTGTGTACATAATTTATTGATCTTTTCCTACCAGAATTAGGGCTGAAACGGGTACAAATTTTTGGACTCGAGTACCCGATAGGCATTACCCGACTCGGACGTGAGTACTCATTACCATGGCCACGCTGTAAAGATAAAACGGACATCTGTTTACCGATGCAAAATATGCATATATTTGACTTCGTGACGATTTAACTTTATCCAAATGAAGAAACAGATATATGTCATAACAAGACCTTTGTTAATTTGACTAGCATATATTTAGAGCCATATGCCAGGCTGCGATGATGAATAAATAGACCTACAGACTGCCCGCAAATTTGCAGTATATTTAAATGTGCATGTAAATACACGGGTACTCGAGTCCAAATTTTGGACTTGAGTACTCGGTAAGTATTACCCGGACTCGAGTACTCCTTTCAGCCCTAACCAGAATGCAACATTTGTGGATCTGTGCGTGCCAGAATGTATTTTTGTGCAAAATTTGTGGATCTGTGCCTGTCAGAATAACTTTTGTATTGAAACATCTGGATCTGTACCAGTTTCAGAGATATCTGGGTATGTTAACATCTAGATCTGTACCTGTCACAGAATTCTTTGTATGTTTACATCTTGATCTGTTCCTGTCAGGGAATTCTTGGTATGTTAAAGTCTGGATTTCGCCTGTGAGAGAGTACTAGGTATATGAAAAGTGTGGATTGGTATTTGAATCTGTAAAAATGACTGGATTAGTGCCTGTCAGAAGATATCTTGGAGTAAATGTGTGGATCAGAGCTTGTCAGACATGACTTTTGTTTAAAAATATCTGGCTAAGTCTCTGCCAGAGTGTGTCTTCTTGCCTGTGTAAAAATGCCTGTCAGAGGATGCCTTATGCGTATATTATAAAAAGTCTGGATGAGTGTATGTCAGATTGTGTCTTCATGTGTGAATTAGTCTGGATCAACGGGGATCACACTGAATTAAGGTAGTATGGATGAACTGATCACTTGTAAATGAAATCTTGAATATTTGCATATTTGTTCATGATAATGGGTGTGTTTTGTGGAGGTTGACTGTGTCTAACTGTGATGTCCCAGGATATGCTTAATTGTACATTGGCATTCCACACAACATTATATAAGAACTAGCATAACAGTATCTATAAGAGCAAACCAGCTGAATATTTTATTCCCATCCATAATCACTCATATTATACTATTTATAAAACTATACAGGCTTGGTGTTTGTGGATTCTGCTTGCTTCAGTCTTACTCAAAACTTGTGATCTATCAAATCATTTACTGTATATTTTTGTATTTTTTTCATTCATTGCATCTCAGCAACTGTTTTTGGCCTTCTTTTTTCTTGCTTATGTGCAGTATAGTTTGTAGTACAGTGTCACCAATCTCTCCTCTTCTAGAGTCTTACTTTCCCTCTGCACATTGTTTATCTATGTATATTTAACCTTTTTTATCAATTGTATAACATGTATGGCACCTTATCTCATCTCTTGGTCATGACTTGCATGTATGTATAAATGTTGATTTATACGATAATTTTAAAAAGTATTATCTTATGCATGCTGTACAAATCTAGTTCCCTCCAGTACTGGTTACGAAAGAAAAATCTGTTATGTTTGTAAATACTCCTGGTAACATCTGTTTAATATTTTTAAAGGCTTCATAAAGTTTGCATATCTTTACACTTTAGTCACGTAGTTAGAAAATTAACAAATTTAATTATTTTCAAAATTGGGACTGGGAAATGTTTTATGGGAATGAGGAACAAATATCAGCATTACTGCCACATTTGCTGCATTTTAAAGCAGGCTTGCTCTGATAAGTTGTGTTTATTTATCTTTAAAAGAGTAAAAATCTCATTTAAAATATCGCTGTTAAATCAAAGAAAACTTGTACTGCTGTTAATAAAGAAAAATTTATGCTCCATATAAAATTGGTTTAAATGTAATTTTTACTGTAGAAAATATATATTCTGAGTAAGATATATGATGTATTCTGTCAAAGAAAAAAGACTTTATTGTGCTTGTAGATATGAAAGAATATCCCCTCATGGAATTTATTTTTGTGGTCCGCTAATTTAGGATGATTTACTGTTAATGCTGACTTGCTTTGCATGATATTGACGTTGATATGTCAATGTTTTTGTTTCACAATGTTAAGGTCTTACACTGATGTTCTGGCTTAATCTCAGTAATTCTTAAATATCACAATCATCAATATAATTTCAACACTTGACACATGTTTTCTTTAATCAATCATCTTGTGGTACATATCCACAGACTTAGCATACAGCTGCATACTAAATGTAAACAGAGGTACCACTTTGAGTGGTCTTGCGGCATTAAAATTGGGTCTTTTAACAAGGGGTCTTGAAGACATCCATGCAGAGCCAAGAAACTGCAACAGTGATCTGTAATTATTTGGCTAAAAGTAGTTGGTATTTGGCTAAAAGTAGTTGGTAATGTTAATTTTAGATTATGAGAAATTATGCCCCACCAAGCTGACCTCTTCTGGACAGGATTTTAGTTTATATGCAGGGCCTGGACAGTCCAGGGGTAAAATGTATGGCTCTCTCTGCAGTTCGATTCCCAGCATGTGTATAAGACTGGATTGTATCGGTCTGTCCATTGCCTGTAGTTTTCTCCAGATTTTTTTTTTTTTTGGTGGAGGTAACCGCCTCAATTTATTTAATGCTGACTTATCTAATTCTTAAGCTAAGTATTTACAACTGCAGAGTTCCATTTCAGTTTTGGACTGCGTGACAGGGCAGTTAGCACTCACTTCTTGTCATTTTATTTTATATCCTGGTGTCACCTAGGCCCAGTGTCTACTGCACCTGTAGGTCCTGGGTGTGTAATCAACCCCATTGATCGGTCATAACACCAAGGTACCTCCAAAAGGCATGCTTTTTTGTGAGTGATACATGGCTGTGGGCTACAACCTTCCCATTAAGCCTGCAGAGTGCTCACCCTGGGTAGGGGCTGACCCTGAAAATATCATTGCTACTCACAACCGCCCGGCTTTGAGTCCTGTGCTCTACCCCTCAGCCCCAGAAGCCAGTCCAGTGTCTCCAGTTGCTCCACCTCTAGGCACCACGGAAAGCCACCATTTGAACCATGGGCAGTACCTCAATTAGTTATGATAACTCTTTGTACACTCCATGTAAAGTAAATATATTTAGTCGATGTTAAATGAGTCATTTTCAAAATCCCAAGGAGACACCAACGCTTATGGATAATATTTCAACAAACATGCAGGGAGTATTACCAGTCGTTGGCATACATTGTTGATGCTATCAGAGTGTTTTAACATTTTGTCTAATTAATTCTTGAAACCATGATACATGAGAGGAAATATAAAGCAAAGATTGAATTTCTCATTCATATTTTTTTTGCCGTAGTTCTCATGGCTTCCTCTGCCTGTCCAGTCCTGTGTCTCTCAACACTATTCAAAGCATGACTGAGACAAGATATACAGTGGAACCTGTCTGAAAGACTACCTGTCTAATAAGACCACCTGACTATTAAGACCACCCTTCAGTAAACCCAAAGCATTCACATTGGTTAACTGACCTGTGTAGTATAAGACCATGTGTGATTTTAAGGCCACTTTTGGCCAGTCCCCTGGGTGGTCTTATTACACAGGTTTCACTATCGTTTAAAAAGTCATAACATAAATATATTCTGTTAATAGAAACAAGTGTCTTTATTAAAATGGGTATCGCTGACAGTGCTGATGAATCATATCCCAGCTGCAAGTAATTCTCATTAATGTATTTGATTAGGACAGCCCTCCCAGAGGTGTGGACTTAGGTGCTGATTTCCTCACAATACCTGATATTTAAGAACAGGGGTGACATTGTCTCCCTACCATACTAGATCTTAACCCAAGGCAGCCAACATTGACGGACCTCCAGTTTATCTTGGTATAGTAAATAAACAAGTCAAATAGACCGTCTCGATCTTCAGCGTCCTGGGTGACATTGCCACCAGTATCCTGGATCTAAGTGCTGACCAAAGCCCAATACAGAAAGCCTAACTTTATTTGTATCTCCCAAGATGTGTGTGGCATTCCATATGTGCATATGCAGTACGTATGCTTTACATATGATGCATTTGTGGCTGGGAATCAAACACATTATATTCTCTCAAAGTGATTGCATACATGTGTTTGCAATATGTATGCATATATATGTATGCCTGTATGCTACACATTTCGATTGCTCAGGGCAGTGACGCATACGCAGTTATACACATGTATGTTATCAGAAGTTGAAATTCCACACTTTAACATCAGCGATAGTGAATTCCTCTGGCAGATGACTTTTCTACTCTCGCAGCTCTATACTATAGGCCTGATTTTGCTGCATATGTAATGCATACTTATTAATGGAATCAAAGGCGTCCATTTTCTAGCTGCATTATTGGATATGTACTGCATACACATACGTACCGCACACACATAAATGGGGATGCTAGATTTAGTCATAGGCTACAGGTGTAGGTTCAGAATAGGTGGAGATTTGCATTAACAGATTTGAATGAGCATCTCCCTTACAGTCCAGCAAATCTGACAGAAACCAGACAGACAGACTGCTAAATTGCAGGAACAGAGAAAAGCCAACTGTAAGAAAAGAAAATGTCAAGTGAATTTAGTGAGAAACATTGTGATATTTAAGAAGAACTGATGTTTGTCAAAACAATACTGTGCAAAAAGAAGTGCTTCTATTGTATCTAAATTCTCCTTCATTAAAGGCAGAGAAGTGCTTCTCCTATATCCAAACTCCTCTTTCTAAAGACAAATTTTAACAGTGGCTGGTGATCATGTACATTTTATCAGTAAATAATTAAATTTAGGTTTAATAGTAATGCATGTTGAATACTAAAATTTTTCGTGTTATCTGTAGCATTTATAAAAGGCATTAGTATATTAAATATATCTTACTAATGAAATCAAATTAACATAGCTAATTTTGTGAACAGTATATTTCTCATTTTAATTCACTTGATGGGGCTAATGTTGACTGTTTTCTTTTTCAGAATTACTTCCGTGACCGTTGGAATATATTTGACTTCATCACAGTAATCGGAAGCATAGTCGATGTCTTGGTGACAGAATTTAAGGTAGGCCTCCCTGACCTCTGACATTTGACCTTTGAACTCTTAAATATGACCCCAGTTGACTTTGACCTCATCCTTGACATAAGGTGATCCAGATACCTATCTTTGTGAAGAGTGTATCTATCAAAATACAGTTTCTAATTTGGTCGGTCGTCTGATTACACAGTTCTGTCATATTTTCACTCTATAGACAACTCTTAGTTACCTGCTGTTGTACACAATTCTCTTAAACAGTGTTGCATTCATATATTTATATATACATATAGGGATATTACTTTGATTCTTGACAAGACTGTTGTGGTTTTCACTCACCTATAAATGCAAGATTTGATCAATCACTGCAAATTTAGCAACTTAACTGATGGTATAAATAAGAACACATTAAATATTTACTTTCCGGATCACCAAATTCCAGAGCTTCACACTAATCACAGATGGTCACATCGATTAGCAAACACATTATTCACACTACTGTACAGAACACATCCCTGGGATTTTTAGAAACACAGTATCTAGGAGGCTAAGCCATACAGTGAAAAGGCTTGTTTTCCACTGCAATAATGCTGTTAGCGGTAAAGTTTACTATTCAATGAATATATATCAGGGTAAACCAGTTTAAATTGTCAGAGCAGTAGATTTTACTCCAGCTTAGATGATTGAATAATAGCCACTGTAACATTTGTTAATACAGTATAACCCCATTCAAATACCAGATCCACCTACCACCAGTCATTGATGATGTCTTGTATATGTTGTATGCTGTTTTAATAGGTCATATACCAAGCTCACTATTTCCCAACAACCGGAGCATCATTGACCTTCATTTTTCACATTGTCAGGCCATAGTGTACATGTTGGCATATTGGCATACTGGCATATTGTTTCTCTGCAGTAAACTCTTTTCAAATTAGTATCCTCAGTAATCTGCCAGTCTCATGTGCTGTTAATATTTCTTGTGGACCTGGTTTTGGTGGGAGGAAGAGGTTATACTGTATTCTGTCATGCTGGATCCAAACATGATGAGGAGGCATGAGATTGTTCAACAACAAAATAATGGAAATTTCAAACAGGTTTAATAAATGACAGTTTAGACTAGTCATCTTATATTTGATATCAGGCAACAGCAGATGTGAGAATATATATATATATATATATATATATATATATATATATATATATATATATATATATATATATATATTCCTTCCAAAGCAGAATCATCACCAAGCATTCATGAATGTGCAGATATGCAGATTTAGATCATGATGATATAATATTGTTTTGGCAAATATACAAATGTGTAAATTTCAGTCATGTAATTAAACACTGAATGTAAGCAGTTAATGAAAATTCATGTCTTCCCCATCAGTGCATTCCTGTTAAGAATTTGATGGTAACGTTAGCTTTTTGACATCTTAATTGTATTTAATAAAATTTTTATATGTTAATTCAATTTAGTGATAGTCTCCTGGTTGTATAGGCATATATTCTCTCATTTTGGATATATTGTTTATGGCAGCTATGTTTTAGAAAGCTTACATCAAGGTTTAATGATGTTTTGTTCATTAAACGAAGCTTTAGGAAATGCTATCACAGTCAGCTGGTAAACCAGCTTTCTGCTGACAAAGTGCTGACAAAGTACTATAACTCAATTGATAAAATTGATCAAGATTAATAAGATTTAAAAGTGACTGGATTAGATTTCCATCAGGACCTGTGCCTGTCTATGTCTACAGCGGAAGAACATTTAAACTGACAATTTTTTCCAATTTTTACTCGCAGAAAGAAAAGGTTGAATAAGCATTTAAATACTTGTAAAATAATACAAATGGGTCCGTCATTCCAATTTGGACCATGTGTATCACACCAGTTGGGACTAGCCATGTGATTTATGCATCAAATAGAAGCTGAAATTATAATTTCATATCTGTTTCCTCAGGGCTTTTTACCTTTGGTGCAAAGTAAGATCTTTAAAAAAAAGTTTTTTTTTCCTAAATAAATTGTACACTGGATAACTACAAGAAAACCAAATATTGCAGTACAATTCACTCTCAGGCAGTGAGGGTTAAGGTTGTGCAAGGTTGAATCTGAGAAATCACTATAGTCTACCAAGTTGAGAGTGCTACAAGGATTTTTGTTTTTGTGTAGTTTTAGTTGATATGTAGATATGTTTTATGTCAGAAGATCATGGAACGAAGATATTCACTGCAGATATAAGACAAATCCCAGAAAGACACAGAAGGTTTAGAAAAGGAATTAAGAAATTTCTTTGTAAATATTAGATGTAAGAAATTATATTTAGTGCCCGATGTTGACAAAAGTCAAGTTGCAATGGTCAAAGTGATTAGAAAAGCCAAAAATTTTGTAATCTATGGAGTAACCAAATAGTCTGTATATCTGTTTAAAATTGCCCTTTTTAAGTACACCAGTGCTCTAATATTATGAAATCAGTTCATTATGTAATTAAATAATTTACAAGAACGGTAAAATAATGTCAAAATTTTGCAAATATAATGTTAATTACATGTTTTCTGGTTGCAACAAATTCTTTGTACACCCTTAAAAGTCATGGAAAAATAAGGATTGGATTGATTTAAAGACATTGTAAATGAAAGTTTTGGAAAAGTTGAGAAATCTGGTTTCCTAAAACCCCTTCAAAAGTCATGAAATTTTGATCCTCTTGAAGGTTATAAAGCATGTCTGTATATACTTTGTTTAAACTAGAGCAAGTTAGAATAATTTAATCAAGTGAAATAGGATATTTTATATGCCAGTGTTTTTAGTAAATGTGTGGTACAAAGTATTGATCACTACCCAGAACATGCTAGGCAGATTGTTTTTTCAGGATATTGAGAGTATATTAAATATATCCATGTGATGTAAATTGTAAATGGACTTAATTTTAGAGAGAGTTTTCTTCTTTATGTAAACTGAATCAGGGACATAAATTTATCAAAATTGCAGTTTGCATGATTGAAACATTTTTAGGCTATTGCTATCCACTCCAATGAATTTATGACCAAACTACAGAGGTATGTCTTACTCAGAAAACTTGAATGTTATAGTCTGAGCTTTTTTCGAAGATGTATTAAAGTGATCAGACGGGTTGTTTATAAATTAGATGTGTTTAAAACTATTTCTTTAACCAGTTACTTTTGAACAACTATTTACATAGTTTCACAAAAATACATGGTTGTTTCTAGCATAATCCAATTGCTGGGGATTATCCTGCAGTACAGAGCAGGGTATGATTGCAAAATGGAAGTATAAAATCAAGTGTTTTTATGGTTTACAGCTGCAGACAGAAGAATAGGCCTTTCATAAATCAAATTATCTAAAGAAGAATTTATGGCTTTTCATAATTCCAACTAGGTTACCAAGTGACTTCAGATTTTTAGATTGTCTCCTGCAAGATACCAAGTGAGAAGAATTTGGATATTGTGTATTCAGTTACAGAAGAGGAATCAAACTTTGTGTTATTTTTTTATTATTAGATATCTAGAAGTGAGACTTTGTTATGTCTCACACAAGATATCTTGAAGAACGAACATGTCTATTTTATGTTTTATTACAAAAGTTATGAGAGGGGATAAAGATTATACTTTTAAAATTTCTTGTTCATGGCATTTAAAAGTAGAATTAAGACCTGTAACCTCTTTAGTATTGCATCACTAAGTCAAAATAAAGCTTTTTTTAATGTCATATAATGGAAATGTTTCTATTTTATCTGAAAGAAAAACTAAAATTTTCATATCCTCCCTGAGGAAACTCAGAGGAGAAATCAGATTTTTATAGATTTAAGATGTTTTTGTCAGTTCTGAGGAGCCATTGGACCTTTCAGTTTCTCCAATTGGAATATGGGATCAGCCAATCTTATTTTCCCAATATGAAGAAACAAATTTTATTTAAAAAATACTACCCTTTTTATGTTATTTAGAAGAGAAAAAAATTGATATTTTTAATTTCCACTTGGGGAAACTTTAACAAGCAGTTAGATATTTGTGTAGATTGTTTTGTAGAGGTACTTCATCCCACATTTACTAATGATTATTGCTGTAGCAACAGGAAAAGAGAACATCAGCTAAGGTATTGGTCTTGATCTGTCAGATTGTGATTATGACCACAGGTGTTGGGTATGACCCTTAACTCATGTTGGGTCCGCTTGTCATTTCAGCCAGGGGTGTGTATCTGAGGCTGAGTAACACATCATAGCTCATTTGATTTTCCAGAATCTCTCTCTCTCACTCTCTCTGTTTCTTTTTTTCGCATGACTCTGCATGGTGTCCAGAGAGCTATCTCAGGCTCTAGTAGGAGTACTTAGGGTCCGTTATGATGGACAATATGTGTGTTTCAGCCACACTGATACATTAGAATGAACACAGTTTCACTTATTTTTGTTATGAATACCAGATGTTTTTGTGCACCTTGAGTTTCTTCTTGCACCAATGGAAACAGCTGGTGACGACGGGGCCCACACAAAAACCAAAACAAAAAACAAAAAGAAAAAATACCCTCCTAGCAGATGGATCTTTCAGGTGTAATTGTGCCCTGTCTTTATACCAGACGCGGAGCTCTAACGGAATTGACAACCCCTGCAACCTTCACAACGATTACAAGAAGAAAGGGGTAGGACCTCCATGTTCACCTCATCCGCTATAGATGCGCTTCCTAGTGTGTGCTTCCACCATTTCATTTCAAATGACTTTGGAACCATGATTTTGCCTCATAGCTGTATGCCATCACAGACCAGTTGGTGCCAGCTGCACCTTCCCGTGACCTTGACCTTGCCCAGGTTACTGTGCACCCTACTTCTGAAATAAAAGAAATTTGGGTCAAGGACCTGCATTTTTTTTTTACTGCATGAAAAAACCCAGTTTCTTACATTTCAGAAGTCTTATGAAAGTGATAGAGGTTTACATAGCAATTGTATCTTCAAGTGCAGGTTATTTTTTTTATATTTACACAATAGCTGTAGCTCTTATGTAAAATTTGTCCTGTGACAGTAAATTAATTCCTGCCATGTTTCCCTAGGTCATTTGAAATGAAATAGGCAAGCATGCCTAGGATTAGAAGATTCGACAAATCTGTCCGATGTTGTATAATCCATATTCCGCTTATCGTAAAATTAATGTATGGGTTAGCTATGAAGACCTGTATGTTTGATCCTCTAATCATATAAGTATTTTTTGTTCACAGGAACTGGGCAAGTCATAATCAATTTTGACTCAAGCTTTGTTTGAAGATGTTCTGCTGAATGACAATTTTATGTTCTTAAATATTGTGTGATACTTATCAATAATGGATGATTATACTGTCCTGTCATAGAAGGTGTAGGAGTTGTTGCATTCACAAAGGCCTGTAGTGCTACCATTGAAACTCATATCACTTTGAAACAGTGTAACGATGATTGTTACCTGTAAAAGATGGTGTTCTGTTAGAGAGTCACAATACCTGAGTGTCAACAAAGATGAATCAGTTTATTTAAATAAAGCACAGTGGTTTAAAAACAGGTCAATTCTCAACATACTATACTGGAAGAATTTTTCTTAGAATTTGCAAAAAAAAAGTGTGGTTTAAAATGCAATACAAGTACATAACTGTCCTGTCTTGGTCTATCTTCCACTGTTAAGTCCAGAGAAATGAGACACTTTGTCATTAACAACTGTGCATGTATCACAGACAGTCGTGGGTGCATGTAGTTTCTCCAGTGCTGACCACTGTTAACACCTTGGATGAAACATGTCTGTCTTGTAAATCGTTACAAATGCACACTGGAGGTATGAAAAAATTGCTCTAACATGTGGAGTGATAGTAACCTAGTTGGAATTTGAACATTGTTTACCTGTTTCCACCAAGCAGAGAAAATGATGCTTTGAGTCATGGGATATATTTTGGAAAGAATATTAATATAGTAGTTGATATTAGCCTCAGAATATTTTTGGTCCTCTAGCGATTGCAAAGCTGCATCAATTTTTTATTCCATTGTGTTTATCATTAAACCTGAAGATATTCTGAATCTTGTTCAGGTATAAATCACATTTCTGAGCATGAATGAGGTCTCATGAAAAAGAAATGAAAGAGAAAAGACCAAGTCATAAATTTTCCCCATTTATAAATACATTTACCATAAATTGTCTAATGACACATTTGCCTAGCTTGTATCTTCAATAACAAACAGAAAACTCACATAACTGGCTTTGGTATATGATTATAAACTTTACCATTTTTTCTATTGTTTGACAAATTAATGCAAAACTGAAAGTATCATGGATTTTTACCCAAAAAGTTGAAAGTCATGACCATATATATTCCAGTGCCATAAAGTTAATTAAAATTGCACAATACATGTATTTTATTTTCACATTCTATTTTTCTAACCTCTTGTGTCTCTAGAAATACCAATTTAAAGTGTAGACTAAATAAAGATATAATTCAATCTCTGTAATTATGTACATTTGGAATTCTGTTGATATTTTCCTTGACATTGGCATTCCTTGGAGTTGAGAATAGTTATCAGTGCTTTGGGTTGAAAGACCCATTTCTTCCATGATCTTGAAATTCCTCATTTTTCTTTTTCCAACTGTCGAGTCTTGATAAGAAATAAAAATCCTTTTGTTTCTCAAAAATTTAAAAGAAAATATCATTTGATAACAGCTTGTGATATTGCACAGTTGTTGCACATATGTTAATATTCTAAAACTGCTCTGTTTGAACTGATACAATTCTTGATTTTCTTTTCACTGTATTCACTTAAAGGCCTCTACTTCCCAAAAAGAAATATCTGAATTTCATTGGCAGTTTCATTGGCCAATGGCATGGTCATGTGACCTCTGAAGCAGCCAATTACATTGCCCAATATAATAAATATCTGTTTGAAATTGTGTGGTCATTTAAGCAGCCAGTACATTTTCCCATATGATGCAAAGATATTGTGAGTGCTAATTGATTAGCCTAGGTAACTCGATGGTAAAAGGTCAAGTTCTGCACAATGTCCTTCGGGTCCAAATAGTCTATACCATCCATTGGGTCAAGTATCACAGTGAATACACGTTTTGTTCTTTGTAGTGACTTGTTGATTAATGTGTACTGATTAGATACAAGTCCAAAATGTGTGTAAATTGGAATAAGTAAAGAGTTTTTTTTGTTAACCACCTCAAGATGTAAAATTTAAATTGCTACAGCAGAACTACTTTCAGTACATACTTGTTACAGCTTTGATAAGGTATTAGTGAGTAAACTTTGTTAATATTAATTATGATTCTTTTACTGATAATAATGGTACAATAAAGAGTCTTATCTAAGATTTTTTCTCATAAATTTCAAAGATAATTTTTAAAGTTACATTGACATATTACTATATCATACATGTTTGAGATATTCTATAATGTTAAATGTCTGTCAGTGAAGCCATGCAACTTTTGTCATAATATTAAGTGAATAATAGTGTTTATGCTGTTAAATATATGTGGAAATAGAAAACCTAATGCTGATCTTAATGGAAATTTTGTATTACATGGGCATGTTTGTTTCATATGCATGGTAGATAAACAGTTTCTGTCTTGCCAAGCTGATCTTTAATATAATGAAGTAATTCAAATCAAATGATATAATTGTTATGCTTGCCCTATTACAAAGCCGGAATGTGCAAATAGATAATATATGTAGGCAAATGCTTTTAGTGTTTTTTTTGCTTTTAAATGATGTTCCATCTCTGCATAGATGATCTCTATTTTATAAAAGATTTTTTTATACCACAAACAAATACTTTTTGGAAATTTAGATTTCACTTAATAATTTAATAGTTTTTAACATTTTGATGATGTGTGAAACACTTTGGAACATTCCTGTAATATATACTGCAAGGTCAGGATATAAAATAAAAATACCAAGATTTATCTGTTTTATATAAAAGCCAAAGCTGAACAGGCTTTCCTTGAAATGAAAATATTGGCATAGGCAAAATGTAATATCGGCATCGGCAGAAACATATTATGACACAAGGTGCAAAATTAAGTGTGCTTCAGTGATGGTATAATTTTGTGTGTGACCTGTGCTGCCCCCTGTCTCAACATGCGAGTCTTGTCTTGTACAGAGTAAGTTCATCAGCTTGGGTTTCCTGAGGCTGTTTCGGGCAGCACGTCTGATCAAGCTGCTACGTCAGGGATATACCATCCGTATTCTTCTCTGGACGTTCATCCAGTCCTTCAAGGTAAGTCCTTTGTTGTCCTTCAAGGACCATGGCTTGTACCCTCAAAAGTAGGCTGAGTATTTATGCTATGCTTATTTGATCATTCCACTCAGCATTATCTCCATACTATCAGTATCAAGCCTCTATAGCTAGCTGGTTCGACTTCAGGGAACTTGATTCAGCAAGCCACTCTGGCATCCTTTCATTAAGAATGAACAAGACTGCAAGTGTTCAGGCTGAAATCATGACTTCCAATCAAATCCAATGAACCAAATGTAATCAATACACCGTTCACACGCCATCTGAACAAGAACATGTATACCAGAAACAGGACGTGAACATGCTTTGTGTGATAGGTCAGATTCTATTTGCCCTCCTGGAAATGATAAAATGGTCTAAAATTAGTACCAGATGTGCTGCAGCAGAAGCGTAGAGTGAGTTGGTTAGTTGTTTGATTAGTTTTATTGCCTTGTTCATTGTTCATGAAATGGACTCCAGAGTGGCTCCCTGAATCAAGGTCTCTGAAAGTCTAGCTGCCATAGGATGCACAGCACTACTGATTTTCCTGAAGAGGTCTATTGTGTCTGATCATTAAGTGGAGGGCTGCCTGGAAAGATCTCTGGGTAAACATTAAACCAGTCATATTTAATATATGTGAAGTTCATCCATGTTGATTTTAATCCTTTGTTGGCAATAACTTGTCAGATCATTCAATTGGCATCTAGGTAATTGTTGTTGGAGGGTGTTTTCTAAAAATCAACCCAGTGTTCCAAATTCATGCATGATTCTGGCTTACTTTACTCAGTGAATGGTTGGCCATCTTGTTCAGAACTGTGACAGCTTAATAATTAAGTCAAAGCTCTGTAATTTAATTCCATTGCTTGCAGCTGTGTTGTATTAAAGAAAGAGATGGCTAAATGACATGATTTTCTTATGAATTTCCTTCCTTCAAGATGTACCTTCCATGTACATTGAACATCCAAGTTAACACAGAGATAATATAAAGATGTAAGCAGGATCTTTGAAAATGGTTAAAAACTTTGAAAAAAAGGTGACGTTCCACATATATGACCTAACCGATATGCACATGTGTACAAATAATCAAGTGGTCATAGACGTCATATACGGTTTTGAGTGAATCTCTCATAGTGCTGCCACTCAATACTTTTGAGCAAACCTGTAAGCTTATGTGATTGTGTGGCATCAGCTGTTTGTTAACCCATTCTGTCTCAAAAACAGCAGTAAGCCTATTTTAATCTGAGGGCTGCAGTAGTCTTTTTCAGCAAAACTGTTGTTCTAACTTCTGTAACATTGCACAAAAATGATTCATGGGTGGCCTTTGTTCAGGTTTACTTAAATGATTTTTTTGCAGAATTATTGGACCTTAAACAATGAAAGGACTGCATCTTTTATTATTCAAAACATTTTGATTAAAAAAAATTGATGAATATGTCAGCTTGAAAACAAAAGCATTGTAGCCAAAGTATTTCAGTATGGTAAAACAGATTTACCAACAGGCCAAGATTGTCTGTTTCTATATTCTATCAATAGCTTGGCAGACTGCCAACTGTATCAGATTAGGCAACAGGTCAAGAGTTCACTCAGTGCAGTAGCTGCAGCTAGCATTTGTTCTGGTTCACTCTGGGCAACTGCCTGCCTCTTCTGAGCCTGGTTAGCCCAGTGCACCTGACTTACTAGAAGTTTGATGTAATGGCCTGATATTTTGACTTATTCATTCATCTTTGATGGCTTTCTTGTACACAAGACTGGTGTTGCCACATGCAATGTTTTTTGCATAGTGTATGTCCCTGCTTATTTTTCAGAAGGGATTTAATATTTCATCCTAAAATTGTTCATATCTCTACATCTGGGATAGCTTTGTCATATGCAAGACTTGTGGAACCACCTACAATTGTTTTGGGTTTCATACGTGTGCATACAGCTCAAGAGTGGTTTGAAGTATTTGCCTGGAATTTTACATGTCCATACATCTTCAGTGACTTTCTCATACACAAGACTGATGGCGGCACCTATAATAATTTTTCTGTTGTGTACATCCAAGACCATGCGAGCATTCCAGGAGTAACATTTGTGTAATTGGTACTTGAACTTGAGTTTAAAATGTTTAGTACTTACATTGTACATGTGCATGTCACTCTCGTAAATGAAAATTAATCAAGTACTTTTCAAATATTGGTCAATCATGGTAGCATTATACCTGATGTATATCCCATTGCACAGGTTTGCATTAGTAACATACTTTATCTCAGATAAGGCTTCTATTTATACTTTTTTCATACTTTTTCAAGGGTTAATACTTTTTTATACTTTTGTTGTATCATCTTTAGGTGGTAATTATAGGCTGTTCACCTGATTCAGTTAAATGCAGTAGTGATGCTATGTCAATATTTCATAAAAGTGTCATTTTATTAGCATTTATATTTTTCTTTGATCTTGCCAGTGTTTAACAGTATCACTGGATATATGGAATACTGGAAAATAAATACAGACTTTCATGCCTGAAGTTTGTTTAAAATAATTGCATGCTGTAAAATTGTACAAAATTTGCACTATATGGCATTGATTTTTACTTTGTTATACTTTTATCAGACAATTTTGTACTTTTTTTCTGGTAAGATTTTATACTTTTTTCTTATAAGATTTTATACTTTTTTCTTATAAGATTTGATAATTTTTCTTGTAAGATTTTATACTTTTTTTCTTGTAAGATTTTAAACTTTTTCTTGTAAGATTTTATACTTTTTTTCTTGTAAGATTTTAAACTTTTTCTTGTAAGATTTTATACTTTTTCTTGTAAGATTTTATACTTTTTTCTTGTAAGATTTTATACTTTTTTCATGTAAGATTTTATACTTTTTTTTAATCCAGAGGGGCAGCACTGATGAAGTTCAGTTGAGTTTTTCACCCTTAAACAAATGTTTTCACCATTCGGCCACCTCAGGACTTCACACAGGGTACTTTAAGTGTTGAATCCAGTGTCAAAGCAAGTGAAATGTATATTACTGCTGATTTTTTAAAGCAGTAAAGTTAATGCCAGAAAAAGACCAGAAGTGTATAGTCCATCCCAAAACCCTTGTCTGCATTTTTTTCGCAATAACTGTTTTAAGAATATTCTTTACAAATAACGTTGGGCCCAAAATATATATATATGCAGATGTTTTGCTGATTATGTGTAAAGGGATATTATTTCAAGTAAAGTTTGTTTACTTATAATATAGTGACCCTGTTGCATTTTTAGCTCAGCTGACTATAAGTCATCTTGCGACTTTGTTCCTTTGAGACATTAAGGAAAAACCTCAATTTTTTATTAAAATCCTATTTTCACACTTCAGGACTGCATAACATCAAAAACACTCATCTATTTTTTCCTCATATTCACCATAAATATTCCTCTATATAGTTCCTATGTACATGCCAGAAATTAGGTCTGTATTATATAATTTTAAAAAGTTATGGGCTCGAACATAATGTATTTTGTAAAAAAATCAGGAATGATATTTGACCACTAATTAAAAGATATAATGTTAAAGCTGAGGACTTTTTTTCCAGTAATATAACTTTAAATAATCAAAATTAAATTGTATACCCAAAATTAGATCAAAATCTTTTAAAAATTTTAAATATTAGCAAAAATAAAAAATTGGTACCTTAAATTTTGCCAAACTTTGGCCACGCCCCTTTTTTTCCTGTAAGTACTGTCGATTTAATTTTCACAGCATGTACACATAAAGATTTAATCTGTTAAAATCTGAAATTTGAAAATAAAAACTGCAAAATTAGGCTAGTTATTGATTTTTTTTTGCAGGCTCTTGTTGTATTCCCATACATTGTCAAGCAGTCCTCTTTGGTCACTGTAGGTCATTCAGTGCAGCTCTCTATGCTCCCAAGCCTGTTGTTATGTAATCCCATCACTAGGGCAAGCCCTCTCTCCACTGAGTTGAGCTTGATCAGGCTGTCTGCAGTTAATACCACAGGGAGCCTTTTTCTCTCCACCCCATACTGTTGACAGACCTGTTCTATGAACTAGAGAAATCTTATAATTAACATGTTTTTCAGCAACGAACAGTAACAACAGAGACCCCTCCCCCACCCACCCTTTCAATACACAGGACAAATAAACAAGATGAATCTTGTCATTTTAATGTTAAATAAATTCTTTTTGTTGAGACTTTGACAATTTTGATTTTTTTTAAAGAAAAATAATGTTAAGGAATTTAATCCTAATATTCAAATGTGATAAAATATTAGGATCTAATGTTAGTGCTAACTGACAAGATTTTAGCAGATATAAATACTTTGTAGCATTTCATTCATATCTCTTAAAGTTGGCGGGGCCTAGGTGTGAATAACACTGTTAACTTAGTATTAAAATTGGGAATATTGGTCAAACTTTGTGGGATTAAACTTTAACTCATATGGACATATATTTAACTTTTGAAAACTTAATTACCTTCTCACATTATTTGTTTATGAAATGTTGCTTTCATATATCACTTACCGTAGGCCCATTTTTAGCTCAGCTGACTATAAGTCATCTGAGCTATAGTCGTGGTCCATTGTCCGTCGTCCGTCCGTCTGTCCGTCCGTCCGTCCGTCCGTAGATGTGGCACGTTTTGAAACCGTAAGACCTAGGAATCCAAAATTCAGCATAATCTTAGATGTCCCCAAGATCTCCTACCAAGCCAAAAACTGGGTCTTTGCGACTTCATTTCTTTCAGAAATTAAGGGAAAACCTCAATTTTTTATTATAAACCTATTTTCACACTTCAGGACTGCCTAATATCAAAACCACTCATCTGTTTTTCCTCATATTTCCTATAAATAATCCTCTATATAATTCCTATGTACATGCCAGAAATTAGGTCTGTATTATATAATTTAAAAAAGTTATGGGCCCAAACATAATGCATTTTGTAAATAATCAGGAAAGACATTTTATCACTTAACACAAAACTTGTTAAAGCTAAGCACTTTTTTTCCAGTAATATTACTTTTATTAATCAAAATTAAATTGTATACCCAAAATTAGATCAAAATCTTTTAAATTTTTTAAAATATTAGCAAAAATATTTGCCCAACTTTGACCATTTGCTGTAATTGCTGTGGATTTAATTTTCACAGCATGTTTTTGTTAGCATTTCAACTGTTAACACCAAAAAATTTGAAACCAGTTGATCAAAAACTGTAGATTTTATTCAAGTTTTCAAGCACCATGTCACATATTGCTAGTGTTATGCAGTTTGCTAGAGCTCAGCTCCAGAGCTTCAGCTCTAAGTTCCTTAAATTTGGCACACAGTTAGATTTCTCCAAAATCCCCTACCATTCCAAGAATTTGGTCACTAGGACTTAATTCCTTCGAGATATCAATGAAAAACTTCATTTTTCCATTAAAAACCCATTGTTACTTTTTAAGACTGCCTAATATCAAAACCACTGATCTGACTTTGATCATATATAATATACATATTTTTCTATACATTCGCTATGCACATGCCAGAAATGATGTCAGTATTGTGTATTTTTATTAAGTTATGGGCCCAAACATAATGCACTTTGTAAAAAATCAAGAAATATATTTACTCCCTTAACAAGGGCATTGCTGAAGCTAGAGATTTTATTGTCAGGGATGTAACATTATTTAATCAAGATTCAATTGAATACCCAAAATTAGTTCTGAATTTTTCAAATTTTATAAGTTATTAGTATAAATATAAAATTAATACCTTAAATTTTGCCCAACTGTGACCATGGCATGTTTGTTTCCTGAGAGCACTGTTGATATAATTTTCATATCATGCACACATAAGGATTTCAGCTTTTTAGTTTAGAAAGCTGAAAGAAATTGGCCAAATATTGTAGCTTTTATTAATGTTTTTTATGAGACCCTGTCAGACTTTGGCTCTCTCCAGCCCCTCTTGAGTCACCTGTATGTTGACCTTGTTGACCTTTCATCAAATTATGCACGCTTGAGGCGAGAATCCAGGCAGCTTATGGCCAGCCACAGTTGATCTAGGTGTCCAACCCAACTCATCTAGTAGTTTTAACCAACAACATAACAATAAACAGTAAATTAATAAATTTTTCTTGGTTTTTAATAACAAATTAAAGAAAAATAGAAAAGGAATTTGTTAGTTTATAATAACAGGAAATTTACTTGCAGTTACTGATGATATAAGAATCTTGTATCGATGGGTAGAATGTCACATATTCCAAATAACACCATGCAGTCACCTATGGCATTTTTCAGTTCATTTTTAATGATAAAGAAGTAAATCATATTATTCATTACTAATCATTAGGGATTATATGAAGGAAATTAATGATAGACAAAGATGCAGTTGATAATATTAATCTAGATTCCTACTGTGTCTAGTGTGTACATTGATGTGAAATTTGTCCAAAATGAATTTTTTACAGTTATTTTTTAATATAAATAAAAGCCATAAAACCAGGTACTTATGATCATTATTTAAATGTGTGAATTTTGTGTATTCTGGATTCTCAAAATCATTGTTTGGTGAAAACTGAATAAATACCAGACATGGTGCAAATACATTGTAATTGTATTTAAATACGAATATGATTATGTACCCCATTATAAAATTTCTTGCATAAAGAATGGGAATTCAGGTAAAAATGAAAGTATATGAATACTTGTGCAAATACTTTCAAAATGTATTCATGAATGCATTCATGAATATATTCTTTAATATTATTTTAATAATCATATCAGTTATATTTCATTTAAAAAAATCATTTGATTCTCTTATTATTTTTAATAAAAATTATATTTGGGACAATATTTGTAAATTTTTTAATAAATAGTTAAACTCTTATATTATATGTTCTGCTTATAAGTTATATGGCCAAGTCAAAATCTGTCTGACAATAGCATTCCATTTGTTAATAAAATAAATGAAATCAATCCTCTTCCCTGTCTCCAAAGATACTATCAAAATCATACATAAGCTAAACACCCACAACTCATAATACAGCTTATATTTATTACCACACAAAACCAGCATGTGCCTCATTTCTAAAAAATATTTTTTTATCATATATAACAGCTGAGCGTCGTGACCCATAGGTCCCTTGTTTCCCTTGGTGCATCACTAAATGGTTTAGCTCATGTCCATTATTCTATAATTTACAGAGTTTCATTTTAGCAGGGCCATTTCTCATAGCTTTTCCAATGAAAATACACATGAAAAACCAAAAGAAATAAAAATATTTTGCAGTTACTTATATTTTCCAAAATTCCGCTGAGCAATGTGACCCATGGGTCCCTTTTTTATTGTGTCAGTGGACTGAGGATGGAGTCTTTCCAGTAAAGCTGGACAATTTGTTCCTTCATGAAAGATTTTCTGTGTTAGTGTTGCCGAGAGCTGTTTATAAGACAAAAGCAGCATCACACAGATGACACAAAGGTTGGTCATGTATGACATTGCGTTATCTGACGTCAACTACCTGTTTATTTCTCAGTTTACTGGTGATGAACATGTAGAATACATCACAGCTATTCTGTAATATTGTGGATAATTTGTCTCATAGAAATTCGGTACAAGGTAAGACAATACTTTTTACTAAGGCTGTCAGCGGAATAGCTCTTGCAACCAAAATTGTTTGCAGTGTTTCTCATCATGTGTATGAAAATAATGATGGAAAAACATGCAGACACGGATAATGGGACTGACTATAGTGTATTATCTATGTTAATCCATAAAAGATGAGTTAATCTTTTGTTCATATTCACCTGTTTTTTTTTCAGGCCTTGCCCTATGTGTGCCTGCTTCTTGCTATGCTGTTCTTCATCTGGGCGATTATTGGCATGCAGGTAAGTATGTAATCTACCTGGTCAACTGCTTACATGTCAGGTATTAGAATAAATTCTGACCTGTAGGCATAACAGTTTTACCTCTTCAGCTGGAGGGCAATGCTGAAAACAAAGAATGCAGGCATTGCTGTGTACAATGACCCTGTTACAAGATACTAGATCCAAACTGTTCTGGAGCGTTCACATAGCAATTAAGCAGAGGACATAATTGGATTCGCATTCAAAATGGTTTAAAACCATTCAAAATGTTTTGCAAAATGTTTTTGAAAAATAGATTGAAAATGCTTTGGATAACCACGTGTGAATGCTCAATAATATACGCATTCAAAATGGTTTGAAACCGATTTGCATGTGTCGCCAAATGAAGGGGGCATAATTTGTAAGTCCTAAAATTGCACACTGTAAACCCCCCAACACAGTTAAATGGTGGAACTGGGCCTTTTTAATTTTAATTTAAATCTTTTTTATGAGGTTGTCAGTAAAATGTAAGATAAGCAAATGTCACATTGCAACATCACATATCTTTTTTCGAGGCCAAACAATATTGGACTTGCCATTCAGTGTCACATCTAGTTCCTCTGTTTATACTCAACAATAGTTAGAGTGAATGCTGGACCCACCACTATCATCTCTCTTTCGTTGAGGCAGCTTCTAGGACATCACTCTGTCCTAGATCCAGCCAGAGCCATGAGACCCCATTCTCTTCTTCTTCAGATCAGTTACAGAAACATTCAATTAATACTACCTTTATTAAAAGTATTTGTAGTCACTAAGAAGCATTTGTTTTAGTATATTAACCTCTCTCTTTTCTTTTCAGGTGTTTGGTAATATAGCATTGAAGTCAAGCACTGATATCAACAGACACAATAACTTTAGAACCTTCTTTATGGCCCTGCTGGTTTTGTTCAGGTAAGTCACACCTCTGTGATGGCATTGGTAATTGTGACTCAGCACCAGTCAATCATCAGTCCGCTTGTCCATAAACTTTCATGATTAACGCGGTTTTGAAAAAACATAAATCCACTTAATATTGACATGATTGATCTGTGTATTTTAAGGTAAGTATATATCAGAAAAAAATTCATATTCACTAAATATAAAATTGAATAACATCATCTTATAGGTCATGAAGCAATGTGATTTTTAAACTTTTTAAATTTTTAAAAATTTTCTTCAAAAAGTATGTAAATATGGCCTTTAAATTAAGGTTTACCTTACCTTATGTGTTTTGGTCAAATGAGTGATTTTCTGGTTGTCAGGTGAAAATTTTTTTTTTATTTTTAGCTCAGCTGACTAAAAGTCCAACCATCCATCCAGTTGTCTATTAACAGGGCACAAATCATAACCACTGGACTTAGAAACTTTTAACTGAACGTCAGAGGTCAATTGAAAATCTCCTGGGACACTTATTAAGTCACTGTGACCTCTATTCTCTGAGTTTTAAGGCCTGTTTGTGCACCCCAGAATAATTAAAAAATTGACACAAAAGCTCCAGTATGTCATTAACTCAATAACTCATTGATTTCCATGATTGTTTTCATGCATATTGATCATGGACGGTTTCATAATTTCCTAGAGACTGGTGGTGCCACCTCTATTTTTTCACAATATTTACACATTGCCTAGTTTTTGTAGCTGAATTAACTTTGAATTGATTTAGCAATCATGTTCAAATTAGAATTCTCTCTTTTTTTTTTTGGGGGGGGGGGGGGATACAGTGGTCAGCTCAGTCAGTATGACCATCAATCCATAAACTGCATATGCAACATACTATCTCCAAAGCCATTCCTCACATTGACTTTAGCCTAAGATGATATGTTATTAATCCATATAAAATACTGACAGAGAGAAAAATACAGATTTCTTATATTCCAACTTTTTAATGTTATCCAGATATAGATCCAGAACGATTTGTCAGAATGTGCCAGTAGGGCTCTCTTTGGGTGCTATCTTGTTGCATCATTAATGAGTTCATGTTCCTTTTATCATTATTAATGAACATGATATAATCAATATTATCTTGCAACAATCTTTGATAATTATAATTCATAAAGCATTTGAAAAAGTTAATTATCATTATTATGTAATATCATAATATGATCTTTTTGTCATCTGTTAGCACAGTATTATTCATACCTATAATTTTATATATATATATATATATATATATATATATATATATATATATATATATAAAATTCTTTTTATCAGTAGTTGTAGTGGTATCAGTGAAAGTATTAGTCTTGTCCTGCATGATACTATTACTGCCATAAGTAACTGATGTTCATTCAGTATCATTATCAGTATTAATGTGGTGTTATTTTGATGACAGGTGTGCTACTGGGGAGAATTGGCAACAGATCATGTTGTCATGTATGGGTGGAAAAGACTGTGATCCGCTCTCATCCAGCAAAAGTGAGAAGTCTTGCGGCCAGAACTTTGCCATTTTCTACTTTGTTTCCTTTATCTTCCTTTGCTCATTTTTGGTAAGTACTACCTTTATTGGCACTCCTAGTTACTAACAAATCCCATTGACCTTTTCTATATAAAAATATATAATATCTTGTTTATGTCAACTTTGAATGAAAATGATTAATTGTATCCGCCAAAACAGAGTTTTGCGGATACTATGTTTTCAGCTGGCCGCCGCCGCCGCCGCCGCGTAGGTTTCCGGAGAACTCCTCCGTAACCGCTGGGCGGAATTTTCCGAAACCCGGGATTATGTTCGGGTCACATGTGAACTGCTGCGCCCCGATTTTGTTTTTACCTCTGACCTTTCCTTTGCGCTCTGCGTCCGTTTGTGCGTCTGTTTTCACACATAAACCAACATATCTCGGGAACCGTTTGACCGATCAGGAAAATTTTTTTGCACAAATGTAGCCCTCGGAGAGCTTTATAACATACACCAAAAATGGTGGCGCCACCTGCAACCATGTTTGCACAGTGTCCATCTGTTCGTCTGCCTTGGGTTAAAATCACTCATATCTCTGCAGTGACTTGACTAATTCACCTGAAATTGGGCATGCGTATACATCCTGGATAGCTTTTCTGATTTTATGACAGGTGGCACCACCTACATTCACGTTTACGCTGCAGACATCCAAGCTCATATCTCGGGAACCGTTTGACCGATCAGGAAAATTCTTTTGCACAAATGTAGCCCTTGGAGAGCTTTATAACATACACCAAAAATGGTGGCGCCACCTGCAACCATGTTTGCACAGTGTCCATCTGTTCGTCTGCCTTGGGTTAAAATCACTCATATCTCTGCAGTGACTTGACTAATTCACCTGAAATTGGGCATGCGTATACATCCTGGATAGCTTTTCTGATTTTATGACAGGTGGCGCCACCTACATTCACGTTTACGCTGCAGTCATCAAAGCTCATATCTCGGGAACCGTTTGACCGATCAGGAAAATTCTTTTGCACAAATGTAGCCCTAGGAGAGCTTTATAACATACACCAAAAATGGTGGCGCTACCTGCAACCATGTTTGCACAGTGTCCATCTGTTTGTCTGCCTTCGGTTAAAATCACTCATATCTCTGCAGTGACTTGACTAATTCACCTGAAATTTGGCACGCGTATACATCCTGGATAGCTTTTCTGATTTTATGACAGGTGGCGCCACCTACATTCACGTTTACGCTGCAGACATCCAAGCTCATATCTCAGGAACCGTTTGACCGATCAGGAAAATTGTTTTGCACAAATGTAGCCCTTGGAGAGCTTTATAACATACACCGAAAATGGTGGCACCACCTGCAACCATGTTTGCACAGTGTCCATCTGTTCGTCTGCCTTGGGTTAAAATCACTCATATCTCGGCAGTGGTTTGACTAATTCACCTGAAATTCGGCATGCTTATACATCCTGGATAGCTTTTCTGATTTTATGACAGGTGGCGCCACCTACAATCAAGTTTACGCTGCAGACATCCAAGCTCATATCTAGGGAACCGTTTGACCGATTGGGCCAAAATTTTGCATGTGTATAAATCTCACATAGCTCTTTATCATACGCAAAACTGGTGGCGCCACCTGAAGCCATGTTTGCACAGCTCCCATCTGTTTGTCTGCCATGGGATAAAATCACTCATATCTCGGCAGTGGTTTGACATATCTGCCTAAAATTTTGCAAGTTTATACATCCCCGACAGCTCTCTTGATTTTATGACAGGTGGCGCCACCTGCATTCTATTTCATGCAGCAGATATCCAAGCTCAGATCTTGGGAACCGTTTGACCGATTGGGCCAAAGTTTTGCATGTGTATAGAGCTTTCTGGATTTTTCGGTAGGTAGCGCAACCTACATACACAATTCGGCTGCAGACATCCATGCTAATATGCAACACTTCACCCGTTCCACTCTGATTTAGGCGGATACAAGTAGTCGCTTGTCGACTACCCGTATTCTAGTTAAATAGGGAAATGGGTAGGATTTAATAACTGAAGGGGTAATAAAGGAGGCTGTGTGAAAAAAAAATGATATCCAAGCCCTAATACAAGTTATATAATTTTACTAAAATCTTGCACATGGCATTGTTAATTTATGGGTTATTATATGAGAATTATGGGAATAATATTTTTCAGTTATAGTATAACCCTTGAAATCCTAAAAAAAATATTTATCTGAGTTGAGTTTGTACATAATTAGTGGCCTAATTAAAGCCATCTCTTTTGTAATGTTAACATTTTGATATGGCATCACAAATCCAGATTTATATTTCTTCTTCTGATTCTTTCAGATGCTCAATCTTTTTGTTGCTGTCATTATGGATAACTTTGATTATTTAACGAGAGATTCCTCCATTCTGGGACCTCACCACCTTGACGAGTACATTCGTGTGTGGGGAGAATACGACCCGGCTGCAACGTAAGTCACTAAAGTTTGAAAGTAGGATATAGCCTTGTGGTTCAGGTATTATTCCGTATTCACACTAGCAAATAATCCAGATCATGGATCAGTTAACTTTGCCCACACTAGACCACTAATCCACATCAGTTTGGTGTACTGTAATCCGCTTCAAAGGTGTTTTACAGTAGTTTGGTTTATTTTAGTCCAGTTTACAGTAAACCTGTTCCTTGTGTGTACAGACAAATCTGTTTGATTCTAGTCTGCACATTAATGCCAGTTTTGCTCCCATATGACCCAATCCTTCACAGTTAAATATCACTTCATACAGTAGTGAATCCTTCAGTAAATCAGATTAACAACTAAGGGTGGACAGCAAACTTACAGTGACTTAAATAAAGCATTTTAGGGGTTTGTAAAGTGAACTACAATGTGGACTCAAAGTGTACTTCTTCCAGACTAAAGTAAACTAGTTATATGTACGGGTAATCTGATTTAGATGCTAACCAAGTGGGGATACGATCTTGGACTTTGGATCTGAAGGTCAGCCACATGTACAGTTTTGCAATTAGTTCTTCTTTAATGCATATTTATACCAGTATATGATGTGTATTTGATACATAATGCTTTGAGCTGGTCCTATCAAAGTTCTTGAAATTTGCTGATGAAAAATTACATGGGCCTTTTCTAATAAAAAACAAATTGTTTATCTTTACAGGGGTCGGATTCACTATACAGATATGTACGAGATGCTACGCACTATGGAGCCACCTGTCGGGTTTGGCAAGAAATGCCCTTACAGGCTGGCTTATAGGGTAAAGTTCAGCCATCAGCTACTTTGATTTTCTACTTTGATTTCGTCTTTGTAACCCTTTTTCAGTGTGTAATAAATATTCAGAATTATACAACAGAAATAGACACATCCCTGTTTTATCTTTAAGCTCTGTAACAGTATTGATATAAAAATAGGTCACCATGACCTTATTTATAGAGGATGTGTCTTCATTCATCATATTTGTATTTCTAGTCCTGATATTTATCAAATGTAATTATTTTATGTTCATTATTTTCATGGGTAATCTATGACTAGCTCATGTCAACATCTTTAGGGAAGGTTTTCCATGTCATTAAAGGTCACCATGACAGCCTTTCCTAAATTTTCTGATTTTCAAACCTGGAAGCATTTGTTTTCACAAATAGCACCTTTCAGAAGAAGTGGGTCTTTATATAAGACTGGTACCCTTTTCTAGATGTTCATGATGCAGTGATTCCTCTATTAATATTTATGTATATTTTCTTTTGTCTTTTACAGAAATTAATTAGAATGAATATGCCCGTCGCTGAAGATGGAACGGTGCACTTCACTACAACCTTGTTTGCACTGATTAGAGAGTCATTATCTATTAAAATGGGTCTGGGTAAGTACTCCTATATGTTTAGTATTAGTAATGTATAGATGAATAAGGCACTAATGTCTCAATTGTTCTGTTTCATATGTTTTCATAAACTAATCTCTGTTATTACAGTAAATTGACCTAAAATGAGATGATATATATTCTTTGGCATTTTGCATTTTGGTCTCTTTAAGTATATATGTATATATCTAATTGCTGAATAATCAATTAAATCTGTATTTAGAAACTTAACACTGTTTCATCTATGTATGTGTATTTAGAGTATGTCACATGTTATTTTAAATAGTTGGTTTGTTGTATACTGAAACCTATATAATATGGGCATCTTGGGACTGGGCCAAAATGCCCACTTTATAGAGGTGAGCATAATATGGACATCATGACTCCAATATAAAATAATGGTGGAGAAAAAAAAAAGGCTGTGAAAAACTTCCACTGTATTGAGGTGCCAACTAGTAGAAGTTCTACTATATATAGGTCTGGTTTTCACATGGATGTCATTGCCTTAATCTTGCAGCTGAAGAAATGGATCGTAAAGATGAAGAATTACGCGAGACCATTAAAAAGATGTGGCCAGTACAGGCCAGGAAGCTGCTGTCCAGACTTGTGCCACCCAATGAAGGTTTGTGTTTTTGTTTGAACATCGCTTGTACAGCCCTGTGTACCTCTCACATCACTGTAGTGGATCTAGCACAAATTTAGCCAGCATCAGACTGTTTTTATTACCAGAATTAAATAATGCTTTAGGCTGTTCACACTAAATACGGCATGACAAAATGTGTATCTATAATGACCTGATGAGGATCTAAAGTGACACAACATATACTGAAAAACCTCTGTAATGTGGATGCCTCTGGGATTTGGCCAAACTGCCCACTTTACAGAGGTGTCCATAATATGGAGGTCATGATTCTAACATAAAATTATGGCAGATGAACAATTGAGACTGTCAAAAACTGGCTACCATGTAGTGGTGCCCACTTTATGGAGGTGGGCACTAAGGAGAGGTTTTATTGTTTATCCAAATTGACAAAGTGTGTAATTAAAATGACACATAATATGTATCTACATTGACATGATGGGTATCCATATTGACAGTGACATAATATATAGATAGCATGATGCAATGTGTATCTATAATCTAAGGATGAGTATCTACAATGACATGATGAATATCTACAGTGACATGACATACAGTGAAACCTCTATAATGTGGGCAGCTTTGGGACTAGGCAAAAATGCCCTCTTATAGAGGTGCCCATTATATGGGGGTCATGTTGGAGAAAATTATGTTGGAGATTAGAACAAGACTGTCAAAATCTGGCCACCTGCATATAGAGGTGGCCACTCAATGGAGGTGGCCAATAAGGGAGGTTCCACTGTATATCCAAAATGACACAGTGTGTATCTAACATGACAATGTGTACTATGACTTGATATGTATCTACATTGACAATGATACAATAAATGTATGTAATAGCACATTGGGTATCCACAATGACAAGATATGTGTACAAAACATGACAAAATATGAGTACGACTATGACAGATCACAAGCAAGAAACATCACATTGCGTCATATCTGTATCCAGTGTGAACAGACTCCTTAATGAGCGAGAGAAAGGTAATATTGAAAAAAAAATTACAGTTATGTTCTTATTTTATACTGGCTGGCACAAGCCCAGAAATAATCAATTCAAAAAGTCACCAGAGTTGGTTGTTACAAAATAAAAAAATGCAGCATTATTCATACTTGTATTTAGTTGCTCTGAAGTACAGGGCAGCCATTAATTATCAAGAAGAAGAAGTGTGTATACGTGATAAAGAGTTGTCTCTTTGGTTTTTAGTCGCATCCCCTGACAAGACTGAAGGTAGGCATGGTTTATATTGGAGCTGTTAACAGGGATGCCACAATTCGATTCACTTTTCGATTCAGAGTTCACGAATCAATTCACTGTTCATTTGAAAAAATATCAGACTAGTATAGTTAATATACAAAGATAACAAAATTTATATATTTTTTATTTGAGTTACAATTAAAATGCAATAGTTTTTACATTAAAAATATTTGTCCACCAGTAACCAGTTATTATCAGCTCAGAATTTCAAAATACTCCAAAGTATTGAATATGTTCTGCATTAGATAAGGAACCAGCAGTTCTTAATATCAGGGAATTGTTGAAATAAAATTCTGATTCTTTTTGCAAATTTTGATAGAGTCGTGCCCTCTGAATCGTAACGCATTGGTTTTCAATTGTTTCACCCATAGTTTACTCTATGTACAGTGACGAAAAGCAATGCCCCCAACTCAGACAGACATGTATAGACACACACAATTTGTACTTCACCCTTCAATTGATATTTTTTGGGTTTAACTATTGGGTTTTACGGTTATGTTTGATAAACATTAATTGCCACTGGGAGAAAGAAACCATTTGTTTCTAGTCCAGTGTAGAGAGATTACATCAATTGGTGCTGGGTACTTACTTAATGCTCTGCATTAAATAATTCCTTTTTTTCGTCCACTGTATCATATGTACATCTTTCTGCCAATCAGTATATCAGATGCAACTTTCAAGGAAACTGTGTAAAAGTCCTTTATCGTTGATTCTGTTCCCTGTTCATGTACCTACAATGCATATCTTGACTTTCATTGTTTGACTGTTTGAAACAAAATCTGCCAAAAGCACTGAAATTTTAGCTCATGACCCATGGGTCACTTGTGTTAGAACCAGTCAGATGATGTAACTCAAACTGTGTCTTTGGTACCATCTGGGAATAGATATCGACTATGAATGACCTTGACCTGATGCTCTTCATATCCCTTATACATTACAGGGATCTTATAAATTTGATACAGATTCTTTGAATGGTTCTTTGTTTAATATTGCCTTCTGAATGGCAGTGCATGGGTTTTATTTAGCTCAGCTGACTCTCAGCTGTGCTGTGCTGTAGCATTTGATTTTTGCCAGTTTTACTTCTCTGCATCTTATTATACACAAAATCAGATTTCTCAGGAATGGCTGCATGGATTGTTTATTGATCTGGGACAAATAAGACTGGTAAACCACCTTGTACCATTTTAATTATATTTCTTAACTGATGATTGATTCTCAGGTCACACTTTGAACAGGAATCAAATATTTTCAAATGAATCTTAAAATTGATATAATGTAACTATATATCTACAATGGGTCATATTTATTAGCTTTGGCTGCATGTATTTTAACTTAATATTTAATCTTTTTTAATCTGAAACATTTACATGAGTTACTTATTGCACAGTTTCCTGTATTTGCACACTGTTGGCTAACTGGCAGTCATTAATCACCCAGTTGTCTGTCCACCTACCACCTCAATCTTACCAAAATCAGCAACCTGTCACAACTGAAAAAAACAAATGACACCTCAGGCCCAGGCAGTTAAATGGCTCTTAACATGAATGCCTTGATGGTCAGCTGAGCATCATGACCCATGGGCCATCCCAGATGAGCATGGGACGTTGACACTTGTGACTGGTTTATGTAATTCTTAACATTTATTCTGCTTGATGTTGCACATTCTTCTCACTAGGAAGACTATATTCATGAAACCTGTTAAAAATCCAGTGTTATATTCCTCCCAAGGCTGGAATAAACAAGGTCTCCCATTTTTTGTGATCACTTCTCAGCACATGCATTTGGTCATCTTCTGGGATATGCTCTCCACACCATGCATAATGCAATATCTCTTCCTCTATTTTTCTTTTAAATTTTGATGAATTTTAAGGTGTGCAGGTTTTGGAACTCTAAAATATTTTCATAGACTTGACATAAATACTGATTTTATTTGAACCAGCATCTTCAGTGCATGAACTTCAAAGTTCTCTATGTTAGTTTGATAATGGCAAGCCAGTATCTCTTGAAACACAGTAAGTTTTCACGAGTGATACTGGACTCCTGAATGACTATATTTGTATCCTTTATATACAGACCAACTTCTGTTTACTTTAGCATGCATATACATGTAGTTACCAGTGTATATACATTTTTATTTAAGGAATAAAGAACATGTGTAATATTGACATCTGCAATAATATTTACCAAAAATATTGATTCTGATCTCTAATCATGCTGAAACAATTAATAATTAAAAGGGAAGCAGATTTAATCCAGGGTATATTCTTAAATTTACTGAAACACTTGATAATTATTAAAAATGGGAGATGAGTAGTCCAGATTAAAAAAAAATAATTAGATGGTACTCTGATTAGTGACCCCCAAGTAAACTGATCAAGTACTCCATGTGCATGTGTTATACTTAGGTAATTACAGCTGTCCTTTAGTCAGAAAAACAAATGCAGTTTAAAGTTTAACCTCCCTGGCAGTGGTTTAAAGTATTAGGAAGATGCTTACCAAGTAGTGATTTCAATTCTTATCTAAAAATGGTATAATTGTTTCTTCACATAAGTTTAAAGTACAGTCCCAAATGGATTGGTTATTTTTACGAATTAATTTATCATTTAGTTAGCATTAAGTATTTCACATCAAGTTTAAATAATGTTGTATGTGGTGTACAGTGATCGGCCTTCATTATTGCATAGTCTTTTACATTGCTTATCCAAGACAGTGAGGAATGATTATTGATAGAGAACTGGTTTTTTTATGGGAGGCCTTTTCACTTTTCTACTTTTGTTGCAGAATTGACCTTCCAAAAGCTGACTGTTGGAAAGATCTATGCAGGATTGCTGATTGCTGAGAACTGGAAAGCTTACAAAGCAAGCCAGTCAAAGATGAACAATGGCAAAGGAATGGTGAGTAAATGGCATCATTGCCTGCTAGGGCCATAGGCATAGAAATGTGAATATTCATGAGTCCAAGCCAACCGGATGTAAAATAGTAGATCTCTAGAAATCAAGAGAAACCCTTGCTCCATCAGCTTGGGACATACCATTGTTGCTTTACTTGACAACCAGTAACTGTAACAGCTTGTCTATTTGACATAGCAGTATTTACAGTATCAGTGTTTGTGATGATGTGATGACAGTTTTACACTGTTCATCACAAACTGGAGCTGCCAGTGTCATATTGAAAAAAAAATCACATGCGGAAAAAGAAATCAGTCCTAATCATGTGACCTGGACAATATGTAACAAAGCAGTGCTCACTACAGTTTTGTTGTGTTCATCTGTACTATCTGTACCACAGTTGGAGGGGCATGTTTGTCTTGCTTTAACAACCTGCCAGTGCATGTAGAAAACCTGATAGAAGCAGAATTTTCCTCAATTAGATCATTTTTGCATTGAATTTATCCAGAGTTTTTGCTTATTCTGTTTAAATAAAATGATTGTTAAGCTAATGTAAAGCCATATTATGTTTAAATGAGTGAATCTCCTTGACTCAAGATGTGGGCAAGGCAAACTGTGTGACAAAGTTTCATTACTTATTTTTTCAAATCCATGTTAACATGGAAAATCTTGGCTCACAAAATATGGGGTTCAAGGTCTTTAAATTACTGGAAGTTAAAAGAATTGCCCTTTAGTTCTTTTGAGATAACTGGTAGGATAACCGTCTAATTTAGTTAAATGTCCGTGTTCCTTGTGTTTAAGTATACATACCACTACTGGTTATATTAACTTTGTTTAACTAATGGTTGTTTGTACCCTCAGTTGACCATTGAAGAAATGTATAGTTAATCGAATTAAGAAGGAATGGAAATAGCAAAATGTTCTTTAAATGCCCTTGAAGGGAGCGGGCTAATATTTTGTTTTACTGAGTGTGTAAAGACTCTGAAATGAAAGCTATTAGTATTTTATTCCCTCGCTTGTTAGCATATTTAAATCTTAATCAAACAGTTTTGTTTCCTGATAGTGCAGTGGTAGACGGATTAAATTCCTGTGCCGCTTTGCATCATGGTTTTATATTTCCTACTTGCAGGCCTTTCAAAACCAGACCTATAAACCTACATAGTAAAAAGTATATCATATGAAAGACAATGTAAAATGAAAAATTGATTTCCCACTTTCATTTAATCACTTATTAAATCACTTATTAAATCATTTGCACACAGATGTATCAGAGTTTCAAGGATTCACCTTTAAAGTGATAAAGCATTATTATGGGTATTTATACACTTAATCCAGCATTTAATACAACTACTGAATGATTCATAAAGTGTGTGAAGCAGGTAAAAATACAGAGCATATAGACACCAGGGGATTTTCATTCAATACCCTGATTGGCTGCAGAGAGGAAGCATTAAAATCAACATGGATGCCCTTATCAAATACATAAAAAATGAATTGATTGAAGTTAGCATCAGCAGCTTTAGAACATTGGGGTACATACACATATTAAATCTCAAAACCTAACTTATTATGTAGGCAGGCTGCTGTTGCTCAACTGCACTTCATGTTCTCAACAGTGCAGTCAGATGTCATCAATAGAAATATGGACTATTTTAGGTTGGAGTTCATTTTGATAAGAAAACCATTCAGAACGATTGCCTTTCTTTTTATTATATACTTATCACTACGGGGGTTAATTAATTAATTTTATTAACATTTCAGAGGCCTTTGCTTGTACATATTTAATTAAATCATTGCACATAAAGATTCCTTGCCTGCACTGGTTTATCAGTGCATAGGTCTTTGCACAGACCCCTTTTTTTGGTAGGATTGAGGAATATGTGAACACTTGTACTAAGAGTTTTCATGTTGTGCATTATGATAGACTGGTTCCTCGCTTAGATTATGCTTTCAGTTCAGTCCTTTAGTATCTTCAAAAGGACAATGATACTAAGCCAAGTTTGAGACAGGAACAAGTCTGTTTCTTATGCTTATACATGACATAAACCTCAAACATCCCATGATTATTTGAATAGATGAATCTTTTTTTAATTGCAGCAGCATAGACTGATTTTAAAAATAATAGCTTAGATATTTTTAGCTTAATATTAGTTTATACTGCTTGTGGATGGTCACCTATCCCATAATCCTGTGTTCTGTTTAAACATTGTGCTGTCCAATTTTCCAGGAAAAACCTAAAGAGGAGGTTTGTTGTTAATACACCAGTTCAAATGAGCATTGTCTTGTGTATTTGTCATTTTTTCATGCAAGGTGTATATGCTGCTAAAAATGCTTGAACCTAAAACATTCAAGTTATCATGAAATCTTTCATACCCAGTGGACAAATTCAATTGAAAATATGAATTATTGTATGTAATGTTTTTGAGAGAGTTCTGCTTAAAATTACACACTCTTTTTGCTAAACAGTTATTTAGAAAATATTTTCTCAATAACATCTTTTTATATTGATTTCATTTGTGGCCTTTTTTAGTGTCCTGTACACTTGAAACTTTACTATTAAAGCTGACCGTAACCATGGTAGCAGCTGTAAACCTTGCATCTTGTAAAGATGTAATATGGTATGCATGTTTGTCTTGTCTTGATACAATTTGCACGCATCTCTCAACGCATCATGGACAACCACTGACCTTGAAAGGTCACTGGTTAGAGGAAAACAGAAATGGACATGTATAGCAAAAGCAGTTCCCTGTGATTAGAAAAATGTAGCATTAAAACAACAGTTGTGTGAAATACAGATAAAACAGTTCAGTTATAACAAGCAATAACTTGAATATAATGTTGCCTGTCATGAAAAATAATTTAATAAAAAAAATACTGCTGTGCAGTAAACGTGATGCAAATTACAGTTACATATGCAGAACACTTCTGGATGTTAATATTGGTCATACCCAGCCAGAAGTATGTTATATTATATCTTTATACTTCCCCTTACGACAGAATGTATAAATACATTAAAACCTAAGCTGATACAATAGTACCCCTTGCTTGGCAGGATGACAGTGTTAGTAATTCATCTTCTGCTCACTCGTCCCTACAATATGGCTCCGGATCCTGGAGGGGATCCATGTGTGAGGTAAATAGGGGAAACAGTAGGTGCTACCATAGTGGTGGTGCTACCATAGTGATGGTACTGCCATAGTGACGGTGCTGCCATAGTGACGGGGCTACCATAGTGATGGTGCTACAAACTTTGAGACTTGGTCTTTTGCATAAATTTTGTTGCCAAAGTGTTTTTCAAATTCCTACTTATTGGGTCATGTTTCTTGTGTCCCTTTTATATACATTTTTGTATATTTGGCAAACATTTTTTTCTGGCTCAGTTTGCCTGGTAGTTTGAATTATAGTTTTATTAGATACCAAAGAATATGACAGTTCTTTCATTTTCAGCATCTTGTAAATGTTTTTATAAATTTTTTATCAATTCGAGCATTTTGCAACATCCTGATTGTTGTAGACATATCAGCATTAATACTAGTTCATTAATGTTCATGCTGGTTCATGACATGTTGTTGGTGGTCTTTTCTTCACACTTAAACGTGGAAATCCAGCAAATTTTTATTTTCAGACCTAATCAGTAAACTAATTAATTAAGCTCTGCCGACTAATGAATGAATTAATGGATAACAAGATTGACTTTTTTCTCAAGTGCCAAGAAGAAGAAATTCTGTTTGGGGGTACATGCCAAGAAATTCTGTCATTTATTGTATGTGGAAACAGCCCTCGATAGTAATTTTTTGAGTAAGAAAAGGTTTTGGTCCTTGAGAGCATTTGCTGATCTCTTAATGAACTTGTCAACAGAAAGAGATCTAATGCAGTTCTTAAAATTAATTCTGTAAAAAATGTAAAATATGTAAATTTTCACATATAATCATGTCACACATTTTCTCTTTGGGCTTGAGCACATTTCAATTTTATTGCATTTTCTAAAATCTCTTTATCTTTGTTTTTTGGTGACAGCACTATCTGTTCTGAAACTAATGGTGCCAGTATTTCATTGGCTTTTTTTATCTTATTACAATCACAGCTTTTGTATTCCTAATGGTCATCATCGATGGTTTTACATTTCTTTCTATTCACACCAGTTATAGATTTCATCAAGTGAAGTTGCTACAGACTTCAGTCATTTATAGAAAATTTTTTTTTTTTCATTTTTTTATGGTAAAAATGAAAAAAAAGACTATAATGAAGATTTAGGTATAATTTGTTAGATCAATTAATGCAGGTTTTGCTCATTAATTAAACCAAAGGCGCATGCCAGAAATAAACTCTAATAAAAAAATTAATATTAGTTATTAGAAGTAGTAATGGATTTATGATAAACAGTATAAAGAAATAGCCTTTTCCAAAAATAAAAAAAGTAAAAAGATTATTTCTCCAACAGTGAATCTGAGTTAAAAATCACAAGAAAAGTGTTTTTTTTTGTCATAAGATCAAAAGTACTGAGATCATGATCTTTATATCAAGAGATAATGTTATAACTTTAATTGCTGATATTAGATTAGTTTATTTATTATTAGGAATATATAGTTTTATAGGACCTCACTTGAATGTTCTCTATATTCAGCGTCCTCCTTCCTTATTCCGCCGACTTATGGGTGTAATGAGGACCTCCACCACCCGTTCAAGTCAGAGTCTGGACTCTGAACATTCTGACCTTGACGGATCTCAGGAAGGTGGTTACAGGTGGGTAAAAAGTTAACTATAGATCAAAAAAGTAAAATCCAATCCTGTTATCCCTTGTTAAATGATTGTTAATCATGAAAGTGCCTGGATTTTAAATGACAATTTCAATTTCTTTCAAGAAAATACCATTTTTTCATTTGAAAGTCCTTTAAAATTTTGTTTGTAAAAAAATTGTTTTGTCTCAAGCACATCAGTAATGTATTATGTTAAAAAGACAAATAAATGAGGGGGAAATCTTGGGCTGGTCCGGGATTCGAACTCAGGTCGGTGGGGTACAAGTCCGGCGTACCTACCACTTCGCTAGCAAAGCAAGCTTCACTAGCAAACAGTTCGATCCGCTTTTATGTCACCCCGTAACACACCCCCTCTTAAGAGCAATCTGCTATCAGAACAAGACTAATTATCCCAGGAGTCACACTTTGGTGAGCTTATTCCCTGGGCCACAAAGTTAACCATCACATTAGACGAGCCCCCATTTTGTTACGAAGGCAAATTTTTTAGGGGAAAATCCTGGCCTGCCACAGTGGCAGTTAGCGAATGATAATATATCACTTGTGTCAGTCCCACTGACTACTTATAATTGTTCAAACGCAGAGCATGTGATGTCCCTCATGAATATTCATTTTGATGATGATGCTAAGAGCCTCAGGATTCAAATTTTTTCCTAATATGTCTCCATCACGGAAAAGGAATTAAGTAATCTTTGTCCTCCAACTGAACTTTTGACAACTGTTCAAGTTGATCAGGGTCAGGATCGTCAACAAATGTCTCAGGTTTGAAATCTGCCATGTTAAGATGTTAAAACAATAACAAAAAACTACTGAGATAAATCCTGTAAACAATGTACTGTAAACAATATGTAATCTTGTAAACAATGTATGACAAAACAATGTGTCCAGGTCAAGGCCTGATAAATTTGAAAACTATTAAGCATCCAGACGAGAGCCCCCAATTTTATTAAGAAGACAAATAAATGAGGGGAAAATCCTGGGCCGATCCGGGATTCAAACCCAGGTCGGTGGCGCACAAGTCCGGCGAACTAACCGCTTTGCTAGCAAAGCAAGCTTCCCTAGCGAGACAGTTTGGTCCGCTTTTATGTCACCCTGTAACAATTAACCATATTCAATAAATGATAGATTAACAATTTTATGATTGCAAAGAAGACTAGTATTTGGTGAATTTCTAAAGCTGCAGATTTAAATATTTAAGGAAACAGCTTCCATATATGCCATATTCCTGCAGTAGCCCAACCAGTCTGGAGTGGGTGTGATAATTAAGGTCATCCCTTGTCTGTTTCAGTCTCAGCTTGGTGAAAATTCTGTATGTTTCATGTTATATGTAATTTAACTGTGGGTGAAAAAAAAATCACATTTTCATCATTGCTAAATTTGCACCATTGCATGCCACTATTTATAAATGAATAATCAATCTTTGCAGTATTGACAAAGCACATCCTAATGGAGAAAAGCACAATTGGCAGAGGTCGTTCAGCTTCCTGAGACGGAACAGTGGTCGCAAGAAAAGTCAGGGCAACAACGAATGTCCTAAAAATCAGGTGAGGAAGACTGTGCAGATCGCATTTGACATATATAGAACATGACACAGTTCTTTATGGTATATTTTTTGTAGCTTAAAGATGTTTAACTCATAATACAAGTGTTGTGAATTTATACAAAAAAAAGTATACATCACCAGATAAGTAAATATCTCAATCTCATAGTTCAATACCAGTCATAGAATCAGGCTAATATTGAAATATATTATAAATATAAATATATATATAAGCAATGCTCAGGTCATTAAATCTCAGAAAATGCTATGAAGAATACCAAAAGGTGATGTTAGAATTATCATTTGTCAATTTAGTTTGTTACTAATAAAAATTACAGAAATTATCACTGGGTTCCGGTGCTGATAATTTGAATTATAACAGTTGTGGCTACATGTGACATTTTATCCATTCAGCAATTCAGAAGACTAGACTGCTCGATTAAGAAAGATCCCTCAAAAGTCAATTTTAATACAAGAAATGTGAAGCTTGAGTGGAGAATGTGATAGTCATAATAGTCATAGTCATAAATAGTACATAATCAGCTTTCACTCTCTTCTGATATCCTATTTATATTTAAAAGAAACCAGTTAAAATTATAATTCTCATTAATGAATAAAAAATAATAAGCTAAGTAAAATGATCGCAAAAAATGTATGGCAAGCAGGGTAAGTGATTGGGGAAAATGTTCATATAAGTTTTTTGTGCTGGCATATCAATAAGTTATTAATACTAGAAATTAGAAAAGTAATCAGTGGTAAAGTCACAACAGTGAAGAATCCTTTAAAAATATCAAATATGTTTGTAATTTTTTAGAAAATGTGATGATATATGTGATGAAGAACACTGCTCCATTTGTAAAAAAAAAACCAAGTATTGTTGATTACAATATAACCACAGTCGGAAAATTATGGTTGTTTACTGTGCTTTTGGCATTTATAGATAATGCCCAAAATTTCATGTTTTATATTGGCAAAACTACCATATGAACAAAACAAAGGGTATCTGTGTAATAATAAAAACTGTTTCCTCAGTATAAAGCAAGCATGGCTTATGACAACGTATCCTTCATGGAGGAGGATGGGAAACATTGGCGTATGCCTCAGGTACTTCTCTCTCACACCAGGTGGCGGCAGTGTACATATAGGGTGCCATTTATCTTCTTCTTGTATCATACAGGGAGCTGGATGTAAATCATTTTTACTGTAGTTTCGGTTGTGACCTGTAGGGAGCAGCACTATGTTGTAGCATGTGGGCTCATGTTACTTGTAATTAAGTCGTTTTGGTCTCTCTCTCTATATATATATATATATTTTCATATATGGTCATCTGAGCTATAGTCATGGTTCTTTCTCCGACGTATGTCTGGTTGTCCGTCTGTTAACAGGGCACATTTTAAACAAGTTTGACCTACAAATCCAAAGTTTGGCTTACAGTTGGATGTCAAAAAATCTCCTACCATACCAAAAATTTAGTCACTAGGACTTCATTCCTTTGAGATATTAAGGAAAAACCTCAATTTTCCATTAAAAACCCTTTGTTACACTTCAAAACCACTTATCTGTTTCTGATCATATTTAATAATCCTATTTCTCTATACATTTCCTATATACATTTCAGACATTAGGTCAGTATTGTGTAATTTCTTGAAGTAATGGGCCCCAGCATAATGCATTTTGTTAAAATGTCAGGAAATATATTTATTCTTTTAACATGAGAATTGCTGAAGCTAGAGACTTTTTTTCAGCGAAATAACTATAATTAATCAAGATTCAATATGATACCCAAAATTAGATCAGAATTTGCAAAATTTTTTAAGTTATTAGCATAAATAAAAAATCAATACCTTATATTTTGTCAAACTTTGGCCATGGCATGTTTTTCCCTGTTTGCAAAGATGATTTAATTTTCACAGCATGTGTACATTAGAATTTTATCTTTTAAATTCTTAAATTTTAAAGGAATTGATTGAAAACAGTAGCTTTTATTCAAGTTTTTAGACACCATGTCAAGTATTGTTTACATCAGGTCAGACCAGTTTAACAGTGGTGTGTAGTGGATGATGGAGCCCTCTCCTGTGTTTTGTAATCACACTCCAGGTAGCTTAGATTAGCTAGGCTTCAACTTGTTCCAGCTTAGCTAGGCTTCTCCTCTGCACCTTACCCCCCCCCCCCCCCACACACACACACACAGACAGGATGCATAAACTAGATGAATGTTATAATTTTCCCTGTTTAATTCAGTATCATTCTTTTGTATGGATTTTATATTGTTGTAAAATGATTAAAGTACACATTTACTTGTGCCCACAAAGTAATGTATTGCTATAAAAGTGTGGAGCATTCCATTAATATCTCTTGCCATGCTTACCACTGGTATACTCAATCAAGAATTTGGGCAAACTTCCCTGGAATATAGGTCTTAGCTTTTCAAATGCTAATATGTAAAAAAAAGAAATAATTACATTCTGCATTTGCTAAAATTTTACAAAGTTCAGCTGAGCGCCATGGCTCATGGGTCCCTTGTTTACACTAACCTATGGCCTCATGACATGATTTTGCCTATGAGTAGCCCACCTTATTTTTATTTAATGTGTGTTTCATAAATATTACAAGACTAAATCCAGTCAAAATCTGTTATGGATTTTTCAATGCATGTGAACTTTATTCTTGCCCTCTTCTCATGGCATGAAAGTGTACTCTATTTCTGATATATTTCAATGATGCTCTATACTTTGATCCTAAATTAAATTTGGTATACAACTCTAAAAATCTTGCTTCTAAAGGATAAGTTGTGATATCTCATGCTGTATGCTAGTTTGAAATTGATAACATAATCAATTAATTGATCAACTTAACACCAGTTTCAATGGGGAAAATACTAATACTCGGGGATATAATTACATGCACATTAAGATGACATGATGGGTGACTGTTGCTTCACTGTAAAAGAGGTTTCCCCAAGATCATGTGACTTCATACATATAAAGAAGACAATTAAGCTTTACCCATATCCTTAGAGCTGTTGTTGCATTGTTTACATTTTGAATTCTGGTCTCTACACTGTAATTCATGACCATGTTTCTTTTAGCTAATTTACATTATAAGGGGTTTTCTGCTATCCTTTTTTTAGCTCAGCTGACTGTAAGTCATCTGAGCTATAGCGATCACTCTTTGTCCGTCGTCCGTCTGTCTGTCCGTCCGTCCGTCCGTCTGTCCGTTAACCTGGCACAAATCGTAACCGCTGGACCTAGAATCTTGTAACTTTACATTCTAAGAGGTCCATGAAAAATCTCCTTGGAAACCAGAAATTAGGTCTCTGTTACCCATATCCTTCGAGCTATGGGACCCCAAAGTACCCCCCAGAATATTCAAAAATTTCATACAAAAACTTCAATATCTCATTAACTACATCACCGATGGATGATAATTTTTGCATACATATTGATCATGAGAAGTTTCATCAGTTCCTGCAGACTGGTGGCGCCACCTATATTTTTCGATTTTTTTACGAATTTTTTCTCTATTTTTTTAGACCTTTAAAACTGTGAACATCTGTTAACAGGGCACAAATTGTAAAGACTGGACCCATAATCTTAATTCTTGACACACTGAGAGACCTATGATAAGTCTCCATGGAAACCAGAAATTAGGTCTCTGTTACCCATATCCTTAGAGCTATTGGGCCCCAAAGTACCCCCAGAATAGTAAAAAATTTCATACAAAAACTTCAATATCTCATTAACTACATCACTGATGGTCATTACTTTTTGCATACATATTGATCATGAGATGTTTCATCAGTGTCTGCAGACTAGTGGGGCCACCTGTATTTTTTTATTTTTTACGAATTGTTTTCTCTATTTTGAGACCTTTAAAACTGTGAACATCTGTCAACAGGGCACAAATTGTAAAGACTGGACCCATAATCTTTATTCCTCACACAGTGAGAGACCTATGAAAAGTCTCCATGGAAACCTGAAATAAGGTCTCTGTTATCCATATCCTTTGAGCTGTGGGGCTCCCAATTACCCCCCCCCCCCCCCAGAATAATGGAAAATTTGATAAAAACAAATTGCAACATCTCAATAACTACAACACTGATGGTCATGATTTTTGGCATACATATTGATCAAGAGGTGTTCCATCAGTTCCTGTAGACTGGTGGTGCCACTTGTATTTTTTCAAATTTTTACAATTATTTTCTCTATTTTTGAGACCTTTAAGGATGTAGTTATCTGTCAACAGGGTACAAATCGTAACGACTGGACCTAGAATCTTCATTCTTGATACACGGGGAGACCCATGAAAAGTCTCCATGGAAACCTGAAATTAGGTCTCTGTTACCCATATCCTTTGAGCTATGGCACTCCAAAGTTCAGCTCAGAATAATGGAAAAATTGTTACAAAAGCTGAAGTATCTGAACAACTAATGCAGAGATCACCATAATTGTATGTATGGATATTGATCATGGAGTGTTTCATCAGTTTCTGCAGACTCATGGCACCACCTATATTTGTTCGGGTTTTTTTTACGAATTTTTTTCTCTATTTTTGAGACCTTTAAAGATATGAACATCTGTTACATCTGGCACAAATCATAACAACAGGACCTAGAATCTTCATTCTTGACACACTGCGAGACCCATGAAAAGTCTCCGTGGAAACCTGAAATTAGGTCTTTGTTACCCATATCCTTTGAGCTATGGCACTCCCAAGTTCAGCTCAGAATAATGGACAATTTGATACAAAAGCTGAAGTATCTGAACAACTAATGCAGAGATCACCATGATTCCTTGCATGGATATTGATTATGGAGTGTTTCATCAGTTTCTGCAGACTGGTGGCACCACCTGTATTTGTTCGGGGTTTTTTACGAATTTTTGTCTCTATTTTTGAGACCTTTAAGGATGCTGTCATCTGTTAATGTGGCACAAATTGTTACAACAGGACCTAGAATCTTCATTCTTGTCATGCAAGGAGGCCCATGAAAAGTGTCTATGGAAACCTGAAATTAGGCCTCTGTTACCCATATCCTTCAAGCTATAGGACTCCAAAGTATCCCTCAGAATAATGGAAAATTTGAAACAAAAGCTGAAGTATCTGAACAACTAATCCAGAGATCACCATGATTCTTTGCATGGATATTGACCATTAAGTGTTTTTATTAGTTTCTGCAGACTGGTGGAACCACAAGTATTTTTTTTTTTAAAGTTTATGCATTTTTTCACTATTTTTGAGATATATAAAAACAGTCATAATCTTGGCCTGTTGGGTAATCTGTTTGATGCTTCAGTTGAATGGGTATATACTACCATTCAGATGATTAAATTTCCTTTGGTGAATCTCTTTCCAGTCAGCTGAGCGTCATGACCCATGGGTCACTTGTTCAAAATTATCTTGCTCCATATGAAAGTTAAATCTGTATTCTAAATCTTTACTTTCTTGCAGGGATGGATGTTTCTAATAGATCCATAATTCAGAATTCTGCAACATTTCTAATTATTACTTTGCTTTCCTCTGTTAGTTCAATGTACTATGATATGGCGAGGTGAAAGTTCCTCAAATTAATGAAGAAATTTGTTAATAAAAGCCTAATTGTGATCTTTAGTCTTTAAAACTTGGTGAAATACATACATTGAGTTAATCCCTCTTCTCCCCTCCCCCCAATAGAATTATGAATGGTTTTAATTTTATATTTGATGATTGGAATATTCACTTATTTGCTGAAAAAAAAAATTTCCGTTTGAAGCAAAAAACATGATATAGCTTAAGTGTGTATATTTCTGAGTTTTTCTGTGTAAGGAATAAGTAATGCACTATGTCAGTGTGTTAGAAGTGCACTTAGTCTTGGTGAAGGGTTATATCTGTGGTGTTTACAACTGTAAAATAAGATTAAAAACTAACTCTGAAATTTCAAATTTTCCCAAATGGAAAAAACACCTTCATTTCTCAGGTTGATTTGTTTTATTGCAAATGTAATCTGCACTTAGAGTGATCATGGGTTAGGGGATGCACTGATATTCTCTTCAGTTTTATCAAATTGTTCTTGATATATGGCTTGAAAAAAGGAAATAAATCAAATTTGAATGTCAAACATAAAATCAGTTTGTCCTCTGTGTGTGCTAATATATGTTCACCAGTTGGATGAATTCAGACACCAATCCGGTTCTCCTGACAGTTTTATTTATTAACCCTGGGCAACAGGGTAAAAGCTGAGCCCTGATTGATTTAGTATTCAGTGATCCATACATTTATTAACAAAGGGAACAGTAATCTGTATCTGCTAAGCATGCTATTGTTCTAGGTTATGTGACCCAATTTCACTCTGCCAATCATGCTATGATTTTGGGTCATGTGACTCATTTACATTATTATTTCTGCCAATCAGTAAAAAATAACTCCATACAGAGCTTCCTCAGTGTTTGTGTAGAGCATGGAATGTCTCTTTATATGCATTGACCAATATGCCATTTTTCATGACAATATGCGCATAATGTTTGTTTTATGTTCTTCATGAATATTCATATGTATTTGCAGCAGGGTATTGAAATGCACCAGGTGCGCCGACCATCAACAGACAGTCATTTTAGCATTGAGAATGCCCTCCTTAATGCTGGCCAGATTTCAACTTCTATGACCAAGCTCAACCAAAACCCAGTAAGCTCTTGGTGATCAGTAACTAGGAAAATATATAGAAATTCTTAAAAAAATATATCTCATGTGCTGTTTCAGCTCCAAAGGACCTGTAATTATATATTTAAAGTGTTTTTATCATTTATCATGCACAGCACTGTTTGTTTCATTTCTGTTTGGAAACTGAAAATATCACCATTTTTGTTTGTCTGACAGTACGAGAACAAAAAAATATTGTCATGTACACTGGAAATTTCACATGGATAAATGATGCACAAATATCCATGAAAAATCTCCAGGTGTCACAGATTTTAAGAGACACTTAATGTATATGAAGTATGAGTAGTTTGTTTGGAAATGTACTCATTCTAGTTTGGTTTGATGATGACCAAAATTACATTGTTGCAAGTACATTGATGTTGGATATTAATTGCCATTATGAAGGAATTCTGTATTGCTTTGATCATATGCCATATATCATAAAATTAGAATATGAATTTTAAGGAAATGTGTAAAATTAAAAATAAAAATTTGGGTGCAGTGTAAATGCAAAAACAGACATATAAAAAGTGATAAGTCCCTGTTTTCTTTGTATATATGTTGGCAACTATCGTTCTGTATCATACCTTATGCATGGAGGTTGCATCTTGTGCTATGATTTAAAATCTCTAATCATTACATAATGTTAAATCGTCTATATTCTTGGTTTTGGTATAACCTGCACCCTTTCATACTCTCTAACCACACTGGTGGACCCTTGTGAATACTGGTGACGTATAATGTGACTTGTCTACTCTCTTGTTTGTGCGCGTGTGTGTGTGACTCTTATGGTAATCCTCTTTGCCTTTCAGCCCGAAAAGAAGGCTACCCTACCCTCAGGGCACACTGGCCGCCTGGGTGTGCCCTTTGACCCCACACAGTCAGCACCCCCTGGTGGCAAGCTTAGCAATCTAGACCTGCCTAGAAATCCTGCGATGTCACCCTCACCCTCTCTGTCTCAGTCCATTAGCTCCTTCTTCAGCACTGTCAACAAGTCCGTCGGTAGCGCACTCAACAACCTCTTTTCATTTCAGCAGCAATCACAAGCGGACTTTTCATCTGGGCTGAAGCCGGAGCATGCTGAGCATAGCCCGGTGAAAACAGCTGCCACTCCTGAGCTGAGCATGCACGGTAGAGTCAGCACCCCTACCTCTCCCCGCTCATCCCCTGTCCCCCCACCTGCACCCCGATCCCGTTCACCCTCGCCCCGTCGAGATATTGGCTTCTCCGCTGCAGTGGCCAACCTAGTGGAGCAAGCTCACACCATCGCTGCTGAAGAGCGCCGCGGACGATCCGGCAGCTTCAGGGCCAATAAAAAAGGTGCGTATCCCAAATGTCCAGTCTCCATACCACCTTCGCTTATCTAGGTATCTATATATTATGCCACACAGAATGTGTCCTGAAAATATGTTGTATGTTGCCGTTTTATTTTGATGCTTAACAGCAACTGCCCAAACTGCAGGTTACCTGTACATTAACTGTTTGCTTCGTTAGGCTTCCAAGTAGGATACATAGTAATAAACAGCTTACTAAATTGTTCTCAGATTGATAGTGATTATGAGTTTATGCTACTCATCGTGACTTTGAATATTTTACCCATCACTGAGTCACATAAACTCTGTAGAGAAAAGTGAGACGTGTTGTGCATTTTGTATTGTGTGCCTTCTGGAGAATATTTAGCCAAAGCAGCATGTAAAAAGCTTCTAGTAGCCAATGTAGTATGAATGAAACACATCCAGACCCTTTTGGTTAGAAAACGGACTTAAACTGTCAGTCCACCCTCTAGTAGCAGTGCTGCCACTTTATGCTTTTTTAAAGTATTATACTTTTTAGGTAAAACTAATTTTTGATATTTTTTATTATTCCTGTTAATACTTTTGCATACTGTTTTAAACATATCTTCTTCCTCTGGTTAGTAAATCTATTGTCTTTGAAGACAATTGTTCATGACTCAATAAGAATGCAAAAATGCCATCTCTGTGTTGCTCAAACAACAGAGGTCTTTCTGATTAGGGACAGACTGACTGAGATATGACCAGAACTTATCAGCTTTTGTGCCTCATTGCACTAGAAATATCTTACCTCAATCATATGTTAAGGATATAACATAATAAGCAAAGAACCATTTATACTATTAAATTTACACTTCTTCTTCCTGATTTAGTACTTCTTTTTCTGGGAGGATTTGATACTTTTTTTTTTTAAATTCAGAGTTGCTGCACTGTGTTACTTTTCAGTAAAAGATAGCAGATAGCATTCCATAAAAGTGTACATTACAATGGTTGTAATCAGAGCAGTCAGTATCACCTAATTATTTTCACAATCTGGTCATTTTAAGGTTAACTGGACATGAGGATGTCCCAAAAATATTGGAATTTATAGAAATATATTCTGTTGCCTTAAATTTTAATTAGGTGAAAAAATTCTTAATTGGGGACCATCTATTTCTAGAACCATCTGCAATCTTCTGTCTTGTAAAATATTCATAAAGGAAGGGCAGGGTAAATTTGGTATTTTTTTTTTGTTTAATAAGTTCAGTGCTGCTACTTTGCACATAAAATTGACTCTAAATTTCCAGGAAATACTGTACTTTTACACTTTTTGCAGATATTTTTCAGGTTGGAATACCTATTTTAATCTTGTAAAGTCAGTCTCAATAAAGATATTTCATTCTATTCATATACATACTTGACAGTGACAGGTGCAATCGATCAGTTCTTCATTGACATTCATTATTTGGGGATCAGGTTCAGCTGTTATTTTACTGTATGACTGAAATAATCATGACTGAGGATTCCAGGGCTATAAATAGTGATACCACTTTATTAATTCCTGACATGTGTTCCATAACTCAAAATGTGCTACTCAAAAACTAGCTCCAGTTCAGAAAACCATAGGCCTCTGGCACTCCATGACTAACTTCATTTTTTTTAACAGATGTTTGTAGCTGTTTTATACCCTTTTTTAATAATATGTAGAGTGGCAGCACAGTAGATAATGAGTAATTAATGGGGATAATAAATTACTGAGAAGCCTGTAGACTAACCTGCGCCCTGTGGGCCCCCTAAACTCTGTATTCGATGTTTTGTATTTCTAGAGATAGAAGTTTGAGTGTTACTAGAGGTAAGAGCTGTAAGGGTGCTGCTTCTTCAAATTGTTGCATTTGCCTAACTGGTTGTATACATCTTATTTGTTTTGCATTAATACATATTCATGCTGTGGTGGCAGGGCAGTTACCATGGTAACCATGGCCTCTTGGCTGCTTATTGGGCAGCTGTTGTTTAAATGGCTTCTGCTTACCGTTATGAAAGCATTATCGTTTGTCTCTGATCATTGTCCTGGCAATTGTATACAAATACCTTCAGAAGCATTATTATATCATTAAGTATTAATGCTTGCTGGATCAATTTGTTTTGTATTCAAACTCATATATCAATGCACAATATTTTGTTGATGTAATTTTACTCTTCACACATGTAGGCCTGTCTAAAGCACAGATCAGATTCCTTTCTTTTTCTGTTTTACATACAATGTCCCATTCAGTAAGTTTAAACAAAGAGTATTACAATTAAGACAAACATTTTAAAAGTGGACAAATGTTATTTTGTTGTTCCATGCACATAAATATTAAAAGAAAACAGTTTAATGTTCTAGCTACCTAAACGTCTTGAAAAAATTTACAAGGTCCATTATTTGAAATATTGATGAATCATATCAGTAATTTGTTGAAAACTGTTCACTTTATTGTTATCTGGAAATGTATAATCTCCTTCATTCCCCAGAATCCATTTATATTTTTAATATTCTCCATGTGACATTCTCAGTGTTAAGCATTAAGTATAAAAGTGTGAACAATTGCCAAATATTAAATCTCAGTGACCCAGATGTTTTTTTATCTTATGACTGTTTGGCATTTTCTGGCCCAATGAAATGGCCCTACCAATAAGCTGAGAATTTCAGGACACTTACTTGGCCAACATCCTGTCAGCCTGATGTGTGCGTTTGTTTTATACTTAAATGCACCTCCTTAAATGTTGAATAAAATCATGACAGTTTTCTCAGAAATATACCATTCTTCAAAACATATTTTTTATTCACCTCTAGGCGGACTCCATTTCAGCATCAGAGTCTTGCACCCAAGGACTAACTTAACCAAATTCTATGTCCTTATGCCATCAGAGAAAGTGCCAAATTTCAACAAATCAAAGCCACTCTAGTTCACCAAATCATGGTCTTTTAGCCATCAATGAAAGTTTCCATTTCAACAAATCAGAGGCCTCTGGTCATCCGAAGCTACTTAAGTTCACCGTATCATGGTCCTTTTGCCATTAAAGAAAGTTTCCGTTTCAACAAATCAGCAGTTCTTGTCATCCAAAGCCACTAGGTCACCAAATCGTGGTCTTTTGCCATCAAAGAAAGTTTCCATTTCCACAAATCAGAGGCCTCTGGTCATCCAAAGCCACTCCGGTTTACCAAATCATGATCCTTTTGCCATCAAAGAAAGTTTCCATTTTAACAAATCAGAGGTCTCTGGTCATCCAGAGCCACTCTAGTTTATCAAATTGTGGTCTTTTTGTCACCAAAGAAAGTTTCCATTTCAACAAATCAGAGGTCTCTGGTCATTCAAAGCTACTCTAGTTCACCAAATCATGGTCCTTTTGCCATCAAAGAAAGTTTCCATTTCAACAAATCAGAGGCCTCTGGTCATCCAAAGCTACTCTAGTTTACCAAATCATGAGCCTTCTTCCATCAAAGAAAGTTTCCATTTTAACAAATAAGAGGTCTCTGGTCAACCAGAGCCACTCTAGTTCACCAAATCATGGTCTTTTAGCCATTAATGAAAGTTTCCATATCAACAAATAAGAGGCCTCTGGTCATCCGAAGCTACTTAAGTTCACCGTATCATGGTCCTTTTGCCATTAAAGAAAGTTTCCGTTTCAACAAATCAGCAGTTCTTGTCATCCAAAGTTCACCGTATCATGGTCCTTTTGCCATCGAAGAAAGTTTCCATTTCAACAAACCAGTGGCCTCTGGTCATCCAAAACCATTCTCGTTCACCAAATCATGGTCCTTTTTGCCATCAAAGAAAGTTTCCATTTCAACAAATCAGAGGCCTCTGGTCATCCAAAGAAACTCTTACTCACAGTCATCCCACTTTCCAAGCCTGTACCAGTTCACAAAATATGATCCTCTTGCCTTCAAGGTGACTCTAGAGGTCCCCAATTCTGTTTTATAAATTTTGCTCTTATATATAAATCATAGGAAAATCAAGGCTGAGTCCAGTTTAACAAAATTAAAGATCAACAAATGGTCTTTTAGCAATCAAAGGCTTATTCCATTTTAACAAATCATGATTTTTTGGAAGCCAAATTGGCACCATTTTAACAAATTATGGTTTTCTGGCAACCCTAAGGGGCCCCCTTAACAAATCATGGTTTTCTATCAATCCAGGGCTGATTCCACTTTAACAAATCATGGTCCTCTGGCAGTTCAAGACTTACTCCAGTTTAATGATTCATCATCATCTGGCATTCCAAGGCATAGTCCAGTTGAACAAATTAAGGTTTTCTAGCAATCCAAAGCCAGCTCCAGTTAACAAATCATGGTCTACTGATGATTAAAGACTGACTCCTGTACTCTGGCTTTTCAAGGCTGACACCAGTTTAACAAACCATAGCCCTAGTTATAAAAACCTGGCTCCAGTTTAACACATTATGGTCCAGTGATCTAAGACTGCCTCCTGTTTGACATATCCTTTCCCCTGGCAGTCCACAGCCCCTGTTCAATAAAGCATGATCCTTCCACATAACGAGCAGTTTACTGAATCATGGCACTCAGGCCATCTGAGACTGATTCCAGTTTACTAAATGATGGAACCCAGGCCATGCAAGGCTGATTCCAGTTTACCAAATCAGCATTCAGGCCATGTAAGACTGATTCTAGTTTACCAATTCCTGGCACTCAAGCCATCATTTTAGGCTGCTTCCAATTTAGGTTCAACTAAGGTTGATTCCAGTTTACTAAATCATGGTACTCGGGTCATCCAGGGCTGATTCTAGTATACCAAATCATGGTACTCAGGCCATCCAGGGCTGATTCCAGTTTACCAAATCATGGCACTCAGGCCATCCAAGTCTGATTCCAGTTTTACAAATCTTGGCACTCGGGCCAACCAAGGCTGATTCAAATTTACCAAATCATGGCACCCAGGCCATCCAAGGCTGATGCTAGTTTACCAAATCATGGCACTCAGGACATCCAAGGCTAATTTCAGTGACCCAAATCATGGCAGCCAGGCCATCCAAGGCTGATTCCAGTTTACCAAATCATGGCACCCAGGCCATCCAGGGCTGATTCTAGTTTACCAAATCATGACACTCGGGCCATCCAAGACTGAATTCAGTTAACCAAATCATGGCACTCAGGCCAGCCAATGCTGCTTTCACATTTTTCAAATCAGTGCACTCTGGTCATCCAAGGCTAATTCAAGTCCATTTAAGCATGGTCCACTGATCAAAGAATGTGACTGGTTCACAAAACCCCATTCCTTAGACACACAAAGGTCCTAGTTTCATGAATCAACCCTCTTCTTTTTCCCAATCCTGGTTTACCAAATCTATGTCTCTGAAAAACTAAGGCTAGTAAACCATAATCTTGTTTTTTTTGCCATTTATTACTGCCTTCATTTCACAAAAAAATGATTCCTTGTACATATAATACTGACTCTTTGAACCACTGATTCCCTATGTCAAAGACTTGGGGTTGCTTCCACCAAACATGGTCCTATTTCTGGTAACGCTCCTCCCAGGAATGACACCACAGATGCTCATGATAGCTAGCTAAAGGACCTTTCAGTTTTATTGGATCTTTAACTAAGTAATTTATATCTTGTGTAATTTGGATTGAATATTTTTGTCCTTCAAAATTTCAAACTTTTCCATGTAACACCAAAAGTTATTCCTGTTCCCTCAAACTAAAATCCACTGATCTAGCCTCTTTTCCTAAAGCTGCTTTTGAAATCTCTTTTGTCACACTTATTTGGATTGTAAGGATAAAACAGACCTAAGGTGAAAGGACTATTTATGTTCAGGGCAGTTTGATAAAGAGTGTTAATGAGAGTACCTGCAAAAATCAATACTTGTGATATTATGAATTGCCTGAAAAAAGGAAAAGAAAAATCTGTTATCTTTCATAACCGCATATGGAAGCATGTTGCTTATAAATATGTATGGGACATTGTGGACTCCTGGACTTTTTACCTGAAATATTCATTATTATCTATTTGGAAGGCATTATGTTTGGTATAAGACAGACTTTATTGTACAGTTGGACCAGAAGATTAACAGCGGAGTTCCTTGTGTGTCCGCCTTCCAAATGGAGAATAATATTACTGGCCATAAGATTATTGTACACAGTGTAGGTGGTCATTTAACTGAGTCAGAGTAGAGATCTTATTACTTTTAAATGACCACAAAGTAAGTATATAATTGTAAGTACTTGTGTATATATGATCCCCAATATTGGTGAATAGGAAGTCAATGTGTGTTTCTAACTTTAAATGACCCATATACAATAATAGAATTGTATATAATGATGTACATATAATCCTCATCATTTGAAATCTGGAATAATTTAGGTCCACATTTATGTTATGTAGAAGCAAAATGCAACAGGACAGCAAGTCAGAGCATTCAAGGTCGCAGAAAAAATGTCAGCAGTCCAAAGTTCAAACATTTTTATGAAGGAATATATATTTGAGTTTCACAATGATTTAAAATCTGAATATTTTGATGACTCTCTTACGTTCCTCTCAGACCTGACATTTTTCCTGTGAGTTTTGTCTTGTCTACTATGGCCATTACACAAATTATGATTAACTATACAGTATTAAACCAAAATTTCATTTTTTATTGAATTATAGGGCTCATTTATTTCAAAACACATATTTTCTAATTAAGAAAGGGAATTTGACATAACTATCTGTCATTTCCAAACTTCAAAGAGAAGGAAAAATAAAATTAGCAGAAAAGCTTAGTTTTAATGGAATGTTGTAGGCATTATATGCTTCCTCTTAAGTTCCAATAACAAAATTTGATTGTTCCTTCCCAGATAATTTATCAGTCATTAAAACCATGTAGATTTTAGAAAATAGATGACTGCTGTGGTTTACTGGCATAGCTATTATTCAACATAAATATAAACTGAGAAGTATATACTGGTAACAATAGACTCATGGAACTGAGATGACCCACTGATACTGTAATCAAAAGATGTTTCTTGTCATTATTTTTATCTAATAATCTTTGTAAGATGGCAAAATTTATAACAAATAGTGAACATGATAGTGGGCAGTTAAGGTGTAACTCATAAAACAAAATCCTTTTTTCAGGTCGCCATGCAGATGATGGTTTTGGGTCACCCCAGCTACGGGGAAGAAGTCGCACACGCACAAGACCACCATTACAACAACAGAGACAAGTAATAGGGTCTCCCCTACCCAGTCCCACACCGAGTCGCTCGACCAGTCAGGAGCCTTTGTACAGAACAACTTCACTTGAGACGCGTTCCAGGAGCCCATCACCAGATCCCACACCTACTCCAATATCACAGTCTGAGTATTATGGGTCAGCGAACTTGACTGATCGCTCACGCAGCCCTAGCCCTGGGGCAGCTTATGACAAACCAAAGCGTACAGGGCGTCGTTTACCTGTAACTCCACAAAAACCTTCCTCCCTTAATTTAACTAACAAAGAGAAAAGTAATATGCCTCATGTGGTGCCATCACCAACAGTTCCGCAACCACATAAAAGCCCAGGAAGCATAAACTTTCCTAAGCTCAACATGTCTCCCACACACAGAAAAGGGCACCAGCCAAAACAACGCAAGAAGAACCACGCTGCCCCTGAAAGATCAGTATCTCCCTCACGACCGCAACCTGTGAGCCCAACAGAGAAGTCTGACTTTAGCATGCCTCCAACTCGATCATCTAGTCGCACACAAATAGCACCCCGCAAAGCAAGCTCACATGATCATCTAGATCGTGATATAGCACCACGATACACTGGACAAATACTGAACAATGGGCAAAGGGACCCACACTATAGGGAACGTGATAATAGATACTTAGAGCGGGAGCGACGAAGAAGTAGAGATATGGACGCTGTGACTGCCAACCCAGTGCCACGTGGTGGCGTGCCCCAAAACTTGCCAAACGGCTTTAAACCAGGGCAGCGAGTGGACCGGGGCAACCGGTCTGGTAATCCGAGACGTGTTAAGCGCCACAGTGACTCTGACGATGAGGAGGATTGGTGCTAGCCAATCAGCAAGGGCCTTCATAATGGGGGCTCGTTGACGTTAAAAACGACTTTCTGTTGGTGCTGCTGATTCAGGATTCCATCTATGCTCATTCCTGGCCTGGTGTGTGTGATGTCACACACCGTTTGCTAATCACAATAATCCTAGTGCAAGTCTTTACGTCAGTAGTTGTTTGTGTAGCAAACATTACAAAAAAATCCCACCCCCCTCAAGTACACCCCCCGAGGCTGGTCAGACCTGGACATAGTGCCCCTGATCTTTGGATAAGCTGACTCGTCATAGATGTAGTTCAAGTGTGTCTTTATTCAAGACTGCTTTTACAATTGTACATACATCTTATTCCTTCAGATGTATAGTTTCCATTGTATTTCTTGATACTAGTGCCTATTGTTAAGGAATCTCTCACATCGCTGTCTCATCAAGTGGACTTTGTAAATAAATGAACACTCCCACGTGACCTCCATCACAGCTTTCTGTAGGGCGTACATCATTTTCATGAATTCTGCATGAGGCAGTTCAAACTGCCTTTGCATATCATTTTAAGCAGTTCATGCCTGGTAAACTGTTATAAGCCTACCATTGACCCCTGGTGACAGGTTGTGGAACTTCTCTCTGGGCTGTCCAGACCTGATGATGAATCTAGTTAATCTTTGAAAATAATTTTGGCATCAGATGATGTATCAGTTAACTCCCTTCATCAGACACATCATGCAGTTAAAGTCATTTTCCTTCTCTTCAATTTTTTATTTTGTTTGACACAGTGCTGCCCAGAGACAATAGTTCCTCCATCTGCCATCAGGGGGTATCCTGAGTTTGTCAATTCACATGCATGTCAAGGTTTCACAGATCTTTGAGTATTTTGTTCATTTCTTTTGCTCAACAGTTTTGAGATTATGTCCAACAACAGGAACTATTTTAATATTAAATAATTACACTGCTACTCTGAAATAATTACTTGTTACAAAATGGGCTTTGATGGACATGGTTAGCTGAATATCAATTCTTTATTTCATTTGACCTGGAATTTAGATTTTTTTCACATATTTTATTGATTTGATAATTGTTCCATAGACTGATTACTGAACAATACACATTGGCAGGTTGTTCATATAATTGGCACTGTGTTTATAGATTCCTCAGATTTTAATGCACTTGTTGTTGATGGTCAAATGAACTTTGTGCTTTCTTCATATACTGAAGGAAGGTAAAAGGATAAATCTTCTAATAAAAATTGTTCTTTTGGGAACGACCAAAACCTTATGTTGGTGAGGGAGCTGGTGTTTCAAATGAATATAGTTAATATAATTATTGTAAATTTGTTTGGTTTCACAATATAGAAGATCTTCATAATATATTTGCTAGTGTTGGATAAGAAATTAGAACATCACATAGAGAACCTATTCATTGGGTTTGGTGCTTTTAACAATATATAAGGATATATTGTCAATTTTGTTACTATTCCATGTATGTATGAAGTTTATATCACTTTCACACATGAAGGATTATATTAAAAATCAATTCTCAGATTTAGATTTCTTGTTTGCATACAAAACTATTTTTCCCGTAAAAATGGTTGTTTTTATGGTTTTATCCTGTTACCTTGAAGGGTAATTACAAATTTGTTTATTGTTGATTATCTGGGTATTTTTTTCTGCCTCAGTGGCTGGAGCTATTAATTGCTGAAACCCCCATCCCTGGCAATCTCATAGATTTTGTAGATAAGGCCTGCCACATTGTACAGTGGTGAAAAGTGACCTCTGATGGTACCAGGTGGTACTACAAACTAAAACTGGTGGCAGTGATATACCATTAGAGACCTCTGGTGGTGCCAGGTGGTACTACAAATTATTAACTGGTGACAGTGATAAACCTATAGAGAATGATAGATATTGATTTTGTTGCCTTTCCACATAATCTATGCAACTGCTTTCTGATTCATTTAACTGTTTTGTGTACATCATTCGTATTTAGATCAAATAAAATGTGGTATGGACCATGCAATAAATTTGTATTAATAGCTCTTATGAGCTTTGTGTAAACACTTGTTTAAAGTCATATATGACATGACAATGTGATATCCTGTGCTTGGAAGTTGGGAACCTTTGGTGACTCTTTGTATACACAATATAACACACGCATGCATATATATATATATATATATATATATATATAAAAATATACACCGAAACTCAGATGCACACACACACATACATATATTACACAGGTGTCCCCTCGTGAAAGGTTCTGCTGTATATATAATTATATACATATAATTATATATATATATATATATGAAACATGGGTGTTTACATATTCTCCGTGTATTTCACTTTTATGACTTATTGAGACATACCACTGCCATTTTGTCTACTGCATATGTCTGGAGAGTGGGACAGCCGATGACAAAAAATTGTACTGGGTGATCAACATAGGAAAATAGAGACATGAGAGAAGTCACTGAATGTTTGAGGACTGAAATCAAGTCACTGGAGATTATCATTTTCTTTATCCCAGAAAAACGTTATTACATTTTTTGTCCCAATTTGTAGGTATGTAGAAAGCGGAGCACATACAATACCCAAGCCAAGGCATACAAGTACCATAATCATTAAAAAAAAGTACAGATTAACCCAAAATGGAGAGGAATTTGTCATTCATGAACACATATTTTTAATTTTATCAATTTTTCCCTTATCAATTATTGGACCATCCCTGCACTTTAAACTCCTTTAAAAGTGTTTTACAACTTGTGAGAACTGACATCTCAGAACAAACTAATGGAAACGAATTGTGTCAAAATTGAGGTTTTACTTTGCAGTTGATTATGATATGGTTCCTGATCAGTTTGGTCTGTTTAAGAGCAGCCACATTTCACATAAGAAATAAAGGCTGGATATCCTGTCACATTCTCTCACTTCCAAAATGTGACCATTAGGATGTAGTGACATGTAATGCAAGTATTATGCCCATCTCACATGAAAGAAAAACAATTTCAAACAGGATGGTTTGTCATAATGTTAACTTGTACTTAACTGATCAATTAATTTAGTTGCTACTGCCTGAAAGCTGAGAAAAAAAGGTTGCTTTTGTGACCTTTTTCATGATTCTTTCTTGGAGAAACTAAAGCACCTGATGTTGCTGAACATGCAGTCAGAAGGGAATTTATCTCGAAATATTTTATTAACATGTTGGTCAAAATGTTGTTGTCCATTTTCATTACATTTAGGCAGTATTGTGTCATATAGTGATTGGCACATCATGAGTAAGCCCCTTTTCCATGCCTTGTGATTGGAACAGTACCACATTCCATTCATTATGGTTGGCAGGCACCATTTTCCATTCATTATGATTTGACATTTGCTGTTTTCCATTCATCATGATTGAACAACCTCCACTTTCAATTCATTATGATTGGCAAGTGCCGTTTTCCATTCATAATGGTTGGCAAGCACCACTTTCTTATGATTTGACAAGTAAATCTCTTTTCATAATGATTTGACAAGTGCAACTCCCCATTCTGTTTTCCATTCATAATGGTTGGCAAGCACCACTTTCTTATGATTGGACAAGTAAATCTCTTTTCATAATGATTTGACAAGTGCCACTCCCAATTCTGTATGATTGGTCAGGCGCCATTCTCATTCATTGACTGGACAAGCACAATTCTCCATTCATTATTAATGGACATGTGCCACTCTCCATTCAGTATGATTAGACAGGTGCTATTCTTCATTCATCAGGAGCGGGAGAGCTCTAGGTTTTGTTTGTTACAAGAAGGCTGAGGCCTCATTATTACCATACCCAAAGATCTATTGTCATTATGTATTGCTTACAATGAGTGAGCATAAATTTACATCTACCAATATTTGGTGAGCATCACTTTCAATTTGTAATCATTGGGTGTCACCTTCCATTTGATACAGATAGACCATTTGTTCAAGTGGGTATATTTACAGGTTGAATGCTTGTAATATCAAGCATGGTTTTATTAAACCTTCTCCTGAATAATTAAAATGGGAGATGAGGTTACGAAAAATAACATCTCCAGCTCCATAGATGGGATATTTATGGTAATGTTAGGAAAATGAGTGATAGGAAAATGAGAGATTCTCCGATGCGGTCTCAGGAAAGACACCAGTTGTACCAAGAGCACTGCTTCAGCATATTCCTGGGACATCACATCAGGAATTCATGTAGACAAAATCTGAGACATCTGGTTACGACTAGATGTAGACATAACTTTGTGACATTCACTGCAAACTGTGTACGTGGTTAACAATTTGAGCTCTCCACAGGCTGTGTTGTAATCTGAATGTTGTTTTGTCTTGTTATTTCAAACAATTTATAATTGAACCCTCTTGTTGCAATTGATCATTCCATCAGATACTAGTAAATATTTATTTCTTCTTTTTGTATTTTCAAGAAATAAATTATTTCCAAATACACATTGATTGTTGTTCTCTTCTTCAAGGCAAAGGTATTGATTTACCTAAATGGATGCAGAGAACTAAAACCACCCAGTATTACACTGGGATTTTGGGCCCTTAAAAATCCCTTAATCATGAAATTTAGCTTGGAATTATGTGCTTGAAAAATCATAATATTTTTGTTTAAAAAAGTCATTGAAATAAATAATATTTAATTGTAATACCAGGTACAGTTAGACCTTATTATGATCAATATTTTCTTACCTGGATAAGTATGAACAGTATACATCAAAAAGAAAGTAACATTTTAATAAGCATTTGGTGGAGCTTTATTATTCATTCAGTTTGGCTCAAAAATATATATTGAAACTAGACATTTTTGTGGCACCGTGGGTGCCATAGTATCCCCAGACAATAACCACCCCCCCCCCCCCCCTGTCAATAATAGGCCCCCATCTTAAGAAGCATATACTCGCACTTGGCAAGCCACTATGGTTTCTTCCATCTATGAGAAACAATATTTTCACCAAATGTGGAAATATTCAAAACCAATTTAAATATACCTCATCCAATAAACTATATGTATATGCATAATATGAACGAAATTTGTCCATTAGTTTTTGACTTCTAATGCATACAGTACTTTCAAGTGATCTTCAGTCAGTTTTTTTTTTTTACCAATCCATGCATACCTTGTTGTCAATAATCAATAATATTGAGATATTTAAGATTTTGCGTGATTTTCATAAGGTCAAGTCCACTCATATTAAAGGTCATGATCTTAATTTAAATATACCTCATTCAATACCCATATCTATGTATATGCAGAACATGAAAAAGATCTGTCCATTAGTTTTTGACTTATAATGCTCACAGTACTGTCAAGTGGCAATGATAGGGGGTATTAAAAGGAGAAAATGCCAGGAAAGGACAACAGTTGGCGCTACCCGTCTTCTGCAGAAGACGAAGCTATCCAAGATCTTCAGTCTATTTGATTTTTGGATCAATCCATGCATCCCTATTGAAATATTTAAGAATTTGTGTGATTTTCACCAAATACAGAAATATTCAAAGACAAGGTAACTCATAGGAAAGGTCATGACCCCAGACTAACATCTGGTAGTAAATGCCCATTTCACAGTAACAATCTTAATATATTAATAAGTATAAATATCTCTAGGCAATTCTTTGACTGTATATTCATAATCTTTCTTTCATTATTTATTAATTTTAAAGATTAAGTGATTCTTTGTTATGAAATGTCATTTATATGCTGAAAATATTAATACCATTTTCAATTTTAATTTTAAAGATTAAGTGATTATTTGTTATGAAATGTCATTTATATGCTGAAAAGATTAATACCATTTTCAAACATATGTGAAAACTTGGACATGGAAGCACTATCAAAATTCATTAACTGAGGCCTGGAAACATTTCAACTGGGTCTTCAAATGTAATGAAATTTGTCTTTAATATTAGCAAAGGTAGGAAATGCATGTCTATAATATCCTGGCGACAAAGAAGAACAAATTAAATGTCAATTAATATTTAATAAATATTTATTAATATTTATCCATTCACTAGTTTGACTCCATACTTCAGCTGGGAGAATGCATGAAACAAGTACAGTAACACAATACAAGGACAACTAAAGTCTTAACCATGACACCCCCAGACTAATCCAGGTATACGAGAGGCTCATGGGTCATGACACTAAGCTGAGGAACACAAAGTGACGCCATGGAGTTACCACCAGCTGACATGATTCTGACATTGCACAAATAGGTTTGTGACTTGTTAAAATAAAAATCTGATTTATGACAGTTAATGGGGATTGACTGTAGCACCTAAATCCCTTTCTCAACCTGATTATTGAAAATAAAAAGACCCATTGTTATACCTCAGCCTGACTGAAAGTCAGCTGTGCTAAAGATCAACATTTTACAGGGGTTTATGAAATCGGGGCATATCTGACCCTTGCAAGTTGTGACATAACAATTATCATTCTTCAGTAGGGTCTATGTCAGCTGGATGCTGTTCAGATGGATGCTATTAACATGGAGAGTAAAACATTGATGCTACAAAAATGGATGCTGCTTAGCTGGACATTATTTACGTAGACACTATATGAAATAATATGTTACAAAAAATGCAGATATTAGCTTTTACAATCTCACTCCATAAAGTGGGGGTTGTGTAAATCATGTAATTTTAGTCATTATTTAACTGGTTATCTGTGGCACAGTGAGTTGTTTTAAATTGGCCTCTGCCGACAGTATGGGATAGTACCCTTGATAGGCACGCTCTTTAGATCCAACGTCTAACTCAAGGGTGACCCCAAAATATGATTGCATCTATCAGATCAGCGTCCATTTTTATAGCGTCTAACTAGACAGCCTCCAGCTGATACAATTATATTTATCTGTATGTCCTTTTGAGATGACCCCCCCCCCCCCTGTATGACCATGTGATTGACAAAGACTCGTGACAACTCTTACAAGATAAATAGCTCTTAGCTGATAACCTTGACCATGGCTGATGACACAAATGTTATTTCTGCAATAAGTCACATCTGGCACAAATATAATTCTACTGGTATCTTATGTTCTGAATACAAAGAACATAAAATCACATCTACAGACTGATCCTCCACTCACAATCTGCTTTAATAGGCTAGTGGAAAAGAATGATGCAGACTGGCTTCTGCTACCTATTCTCCCCTGCATTTTGGAGTTCCATCAATCACTGGCACCTCAAACTGCCTTGTCACACTTGCATGCAAGGTTTCTTTCTAATTCACCGCAGTCAGACTGCAATTAAATAATAAATGAGCTGGGAACAAGTCTATTAAAACCACCTACACGTACATTCTTCTAGTATATAGCTTGTGCTATAACACCACTGTATGTCTCTTTTGTAATTTTCTTTCCTTATATGCTCTATATTCTTTTCTGACTGGACTGAAACGCATTTCTAGGATATTACTGACTTTTTGCACTATTTCTCTTGCTGACTCAACATCACATTCAAAATCATGATGCCGGAAATCATGGCTGCTCTGATAGACCAGTCTGAAGGAGCCCCTCTCTGTAACACAAAGAAAGTGAATATAAGCTTGGCAGTCTGATGATTATGTTCAGTAGGAATACATACCTGACCAGTAGCTTTTAAAACACTGTTGCTATGAATCAACTTAAATGTTCTTTTCAACACATAGCTAACCAAGACGTATGAAGATGGCAAATTAATGGTTTTAGCCCACACAAGTTCAATTGATGGGTTCCAAGCGTTCCTTTCTGATTATATATGCACTTTTTGTCCGTACATGGACACACATGCTGGTAGCCCCTGTACGTATGTGTGGGTCCCACATATGTTCATGGTGATGTTCATGCAGCAAACACGGTCACTAAATTATATATTTAATATAATTTTGATATAACATTGATAAAATAATTAATAAAATAAAATAACTTTAAAATTAAATATAATTTGTAATTAACATTCAGTATAATGTATTTGTGAAAATTTATACTAGCAAGACAAAGCACAGGCAGATTTAGGGAGGGCACTTGCCCACAAAACTTTTTTTCTACCTAAAAATATGAAACATAAAAAATTCTCACTTAATACCAAAGATTAAGCTCAAATTTGCACCTCCCACTATTTAGTTCCCTATTTCTGCACCTGATGGTTATGTATAAGGTCTACTGGCATTTCTGGCACACTTGTTTACCTGGGCCAGGGTGTAGTGACCCCCCCCCCCCCCCCCCCCTTTGCCCTTTCTTAAGTCCTGTACCTCGTCAAAGAAGCATCATATAGTTACCCCACAGGCTATTTTGATTGTTCCATCTTTTCTACTAGTGGCCCATGGGCCATGACACTCAGCTGAATTCAAGGAATGTTGAACGATGAACAAAATGACAGCCAGAGTGCAAAAAAATCATGAACTTTGAAAAGAGTCCTTAGAAATGGGTTTCAGTGGGCTTTTTGACAGATGACCACTTCATTTGAAGGTCTCATAAATAGAAACAAGTGACCCATGGGTCATGACGCTCAGCTGACTGGAAAGAGATTCGCAAAAGGAAATTTTATCATCTGAATGGTAGTATATACCCATTCAACTGAAGCATCAAACAGATTAACCAACAGGCCAAAATTGTGTCTGTATTTATATATCTTAAAAAAAGAGAAAAAATGTGTAAAAAATACAAGTGGCTCCACCAGTCTGCAGAAACTAATAAAAAGACTTAATGGTCAATATGCATGCAAAGAATCATGGTGATCTCTGCATTAGTTGTTACAACTTGTGCCATGTAAACAGATGACAGCATCCTTAAAGGTCTCAAAAATAGAGAAAAAAATTCGAAAAATTGAATAAAATATAGGTGGAACCACCAGTCTGCAGAAACTGATGAAACACTCCATAAACAATATCCATCCAAAGAATCATGGTGATCTCTGCATTAGTTGTTCAGATACTTCAGCTTTTGTATCAAATTGTTCATTATTTTGAGGGATACTTCGGAGTCCTATAGCTTGAAGGATATGGGAAACAGAGACCTAATTTCAGGTTTCCACAGACACTTTTCATGGGCCTCCTTGCATGACAAGAATGCAGGTTTTAGGTCCAGTTGTTATGATTTGTACCCTGTTGACAGATAACCACATCTTTAAAGGTCTCAAAAATAGACAACAAAATTTGTAAAAATTTGAAAAAATAGAGGTGGCGCACCCAGTCTGCAGAAACTGATGGAACACCTCATGATCAATATGTATGCCAAAAATCATGACCACCAGTGTTGTAGTTATTGAGATACTGCAGTTTTTGTGTCAAATTTTTCATTATTCTTAGGGATACTTCGGAGTCCTATAGATTAAAGGATATGGGTAACAGAGACCTAATTTCATTTTCCATGGAGACTTTTCATGGATCTCCCTGTGTGTCAAGAATGAAGATTCTAGGTCCAGTCTATACAATTTGTGCCCTGTTAACAGATGTTCATATCTTTTAAGGTCGCAAAAGTAGAGAAAAAATTCATAAAAAACCCGAACAAATATACGTGGTGCCATCAGTCTGCAGAAACTGATGAAACATTCCATGATCAATATCCATGCAAACAATTATGGTGATCTCTGCATTAGTTGTTCAGATACTTCAGCTTTTGTATCAAAGTTTCCATTATTCTGAGCTGTACTTTGGAGTGCCATTGCTCAAAGGATATGGGTAACAGAGACCTAATTTCAGGTTTCCATGGAGACTTTTCATGGGTCTCCCCGTGTGTCAAGAATGAAGATTCTAGATTCAGTCGTTAAGATTTGTACCCTGTTGACAGATAACTACATCCTTAAAGGTCTCATAAATAGAGAAAAAAAATTATAAAAATTTGAAAAAATACAGGTGGGGCTACCAGACTGCAGGAACTGATGGAACACCTCTTGATCAATATGTATGCCAAAAATCATGACCATCAGTGTTGTAGTTATTGAGATTTTGCAGTTTTTTTTATCAAATTTTCCATTATTCTGGGGGCTAATTGGGAGCCCCACAGCACAAAGGATATGGGTAACAGAGACCTAATTTCAGGTTTCCATGGAGACTTTTCATGAGTCTCCCTGTGTGTCAAGAATGAAGATTCTAGGTCCAGTCTTTATGATTTGTGCCCTGTTAACAGATGTTCACATTTTTAAAGGTCTAAAAATAGAGAAAACAATTTGTAAAATATCGAAAAAATATAGGTGGTGCCACCAGTCTGCAGAAACTGATGAAACATCTAATGATCAATATGTATGCCAAAAATTATGACCATCAGTGATGTAGTTAATGAGATTTTGAAGTTTTTTTATGAAATTTTTGACAATTCTGGGGGGTACTTTGGGGCCCCATAGCTGAAAGGATTTGGGTAACAGAGACCTAATTTCTGGTTTCCATGGAGACTTTTCATGGGTCTCCCCAGGTGTCAAGAATGAAGATTCTAGGTTCAGTCGTTAAGATTTGTACACTGTTGACAGATAACTACATCCTTAAAGGTCTCATAAATAGAGAAAAAAAATTATAATAATTTGAAAAAATACTGGTGGCACCACCAGACTGCAGGAACTGATGGAACACCTCTTGATCAATAGGTATGCCAAAAATCATGACCATCAGTGATGTAGTTAATGAGATATTGAAGTTTTTGTATGAAAATTTTGACTATTCTGGGGGGTACTTTGGGGCCCAATAGCCCGAAGGATATGGGTAACAGAGACCTAATTTCTGGTTTCCTTTTCATGGACCTCTCAGAATGTCAAGTTACAAGATTGTAAGTCCGGCGGTTAAGATTTGTGCCAGGTTAATGGACAGATGGACAGACAGACGGACGACGGACAAAGAGTGATCGCTATAGCTCAGCATGACTGAAAGTCATATGAGCTAAAAAATGTGTAAAAATTTGAAAAAAATACAGGTAGTCTGCAGGAACTGATGAACACTCAATGATCACAGAAGCATGGTGATCAATGCAGTAGTTATTCAGATTCTTGAGCTTATGTATCAAATTTATTATTCTTTTGGGGGGGGGGGATTATTAGCTGAACAGCTCAGAGGATAAGAGTAACAGAGACCTTATTTCAGATTTCCAAGAAGACCTTTCATGGAACTCTCTGGATGTCAAGTATGAAGATTCTAGGTCAAGGGGTTATGATTTGTGCCCTGTTACAAGATGAGGCTTAATTTGAAGGTCTCAAAAATAGAGAAAAAAAACCGTAAAATTTGGAAAAAATTCAGGTGGTGCCACCAGTTTGCAGATACTGATGGTTTTCTCTGTGATCAATATTCATGCAAAGAATCATGGTTATCAATGCAGTAATTATTCAGATAATTGAGCTTTTGTATCAAATTTTTTATCATTCTAGGGGGTACTTGTGACACCCATAGCTCAAAGAATATGGGTAACAGAGACCTAATATCAGGTTTCCACAGAGACTTTTCATGGACCTCCCTTGATGTAAAGTTAGAAGATCCAAGGTCCAGTGGTTCAATTTCTGCCCTGTTAACAGATGACAGCTTCTTTGAAGGTCTCAAAAACAGAGAACAAAATTTGTAAAAATTGGAAAAAATACAGATGGCTCCACCAGGTTACAGGAACTGATGGAATACTCCATGATCAATATCCATGCAAAGAATCATGGTGATCAATGCATCAGTTATTCAGATACTTGAGCTTTTGTATCAAATTTTTTATTATTCTGGAGGGTACTTAGGAGACCAATAGCTCAAAGAATATGGGTAACAGAGACCTAATTTCAGGTTTCCACAGAGACTTTTCATGGACCTCCCTTGATATAAAGTTAGAAGATCCAAGGTCCAGTGGTTACGATTTCTGCCCTGTTAACAGATGACAGCTTCTTTGAAGGTCTCAAAAACAGAGAACAAAATTTGTAAAAATTGGAAAAAATACAGATGGCTCCACCAGGTTACAGGAACTGATGGACATTCCATGATCAATATCCATGCAAAGAATCATGGTGATCAATGCATCAGTTATTCAGATACTTGAGCTTTTGTATCAAATTTTTTATTATTCTGGAGGGTACTTAGGAGACCCATCGCTCAAAGAATATGGGTAACAGAGACCTAAATTCAGGTTTCCACAAAGACTTTCAATGGCCCTCCCTTGATGTAAAGTTAGAAGATTCCAGGTCCAGCGATATAATTTGTGCACTGTTAACGTCCGGACGGACGACGGATGAAGGGTGATCACTATAGCTCAGATGACTTTCAGTCAGCTGAGCTAAAAACCACGAGCAGATACCTGATGTACTGCATGCTGCAGCTGCATAAAGGTCCCACAATAAAGATGAACTGCCAGAGGTAAGTGATTAGCTATGAAGGACTCTGTTTATTGTGCAGGCTGTTTGACACTGTCAAGGATGACTGAATTGTTCTTTCCCATATAAACCATTCATACAGACCATCTGACTATAATGTTCAGATTTGGGCATGGTCACCAAAAAGTGTTATCCTGCTCTAAACCTTGTCCATGCACATTCCATAATTGCCACCAAAATCTCTCCACAGATAGATTCTCCCAGTTTCTCTAAACTGCTCATGGGGGCTGCCATTTTGCATTTCACACAAAAACCCAGATGTAACACATCTCATGTCAAAATTTTGGGTAAACTGCTAGTACGTATAAATAGCCTGAAGAAGGTGAATCTGAACAGCTTTCAGATATAAGAAGCCTGATTATATTTATATACCCATACAGACCTGTTTTTTCTTCTGTAAGTAAACATGCTGCGATGTCTTCTATGTCGTATGTTATGGCTTTCTGTCTAAACAGCTTGCCTTTGCCTGCCACAGGATCTATCTCAATTTTCTCTCCAGAGATACCTGCAAAAAATAAATAAACAAAACAAAGAATTCAGGCCTGCTCCAAATGTAGCCTTTGTTTTTATTATATGAATAAGCATGACAAAATATAAATACAGTAATGGATGATAACTTGATGGTGCATCCCCAAGAGTACCAATTTTGTCCACTAGATATCAGCACTGTATGCCTCTAATTCAAACAAGGCATAAAAAAAACACAAAGAAAAATCCTAAATAAAGATCAAATCCATATGTTATTAACTTCAGTGCTTTAAATCTATGGACATCTATCTTTTAGTTAATGACATAATGACATAATAAAAGGCATATGTGAGCACATAATTGTGAAGTTGAGAAACTTTCACAGTGTGAGACTAAAGTCAAAATGACCAGAGATTTCTTTCCAAAAATTTTGTTTTTTCCAACAGTGAGTACCCTCACTGGTATGTGCGATTTCTTCAAATACAGACACATATGAACAGCCTTTATCAAGATGCAGTTCTCCTAGCCTCACTGAATGCTGCTGCCATCTGGCAGTTGATTTCATAAATAAATTAATGAGACATGAGGCAGACAACCACAGCAGGCTGGGCCTGACTGATATCATATCAGGTAAATATATACTGAAATAATTAAGGCCAGGATGATGTATTTCAATATAACTTAACAATGCAAACGGATCAATGTGATCGCTCAGGCAAAAAGCAATAAGAATACCAATGGATGAGACTGTCTTCATACTAACAAGCCAATGGCAGCTTTGCCTTCCGGGACCTAACTGTTTTATCAAGTTCAGGGCTCGATGTTAACTTTTGAAAGTACTTGCCCATTGGGGCAAGTAACATCTAGCTTTTACTTGCCCTACGTGAATTTTTACTTGCCCCACAAATATATCCTTTTTCCTGCCTTGGGTAAAAGTTTATGTTGGACCAACTTGCCAAGTGGGGCAAGTAAGAAGTCTCTCCTTGTTGTCCTACCACTATTTTCTGGAACTTTCACTAGCCCCGGGCAAGTGGTTAACTGTTAATGTCGATCCCTGAAGCAGCTCTGGCATCTGTTTCATGAAATATATACAAGGGTCCCAAGAGTTCGGGCCAAAATCACACATGTCAATCAAATCCAATTTACCATATATAACCAATAAACTGTTTACCTTCTGTGAGAACAAGAACACGTGCACCAGAAATGGGAAAGGCTTATGTGGCTTAACTTGACTGGTCAGATTCCTGATGCCCTCCCGGCAGTGCTAAACTTTTGGTCTAAATAACACACCAGATGTGCTCCAGCGGCTACTTAGAATAAGTGTATACCAGTCATCTGATTGGTTCAACTGCCATGTTAATTATTCATGAAATAATACCAGAGCTGCTTGATGAGTCAAGGTCTCAGAAACCATAGCTGCAAGAGGGTAATTACGTAATAACACATTTTTTAGGTTATTTTTTTCAGCTTTCTCGCACTGAATTGAAAGCAAATGAAACTGTGAGAACCTACAAATTCTCTTGTCTAAAACATTAATATTGTATTGGTATTTTTGTGTGATAATCTTTAATAACATTCCTCCATATATACAGTCCTGGTTTCATAAATCTGTAACTAATTAAGCAAATAATCTAGACTATATTAACATTCTCTCGATAGCTACCAAGTTCCACATTTACTGACCTAGCTGGACTTCTGTGTTGGTTCTGAGTTTATGTGACATGTTGACAATGAATGACTTGTACTGATGACTGCTCAGGGACTCTGCCATCTTGGACAGAGCTGCTGGTAGTACCTCCTCTCTCTCCTGACCACGAGAACCTTAAAGAAATTACAGATGAGCCACACGTTATGAAGAGAAGCTATGTAATATGATCAAAACACCAGCAATGGAGGGGATATGCCCTGAAGGTTTATGAACTGTTTATATTATTAAGGTTGGTCCCACAATGAAACTTAAAATTTGGCTCAGTCAGAAAGTGTGGTTCCATGTCAAAGTAATGCATAAAAACTGCTGTGTACCAGATGTACATCAGATATAATATATAAATATATATATATATATATTTAAAAACTATGGTCAAAAATTTAATTATATAAAACCTAGTTTTGTCCCATACTAATGCAGAACTGGCCACTAACTGCCTCGCAACCATCCCCTTGCCAAAGCTTGTCAATGTCCAAGTAAGTGACACATCCAGGTCTACCAGCCTTCAGATAAGGGCAGGAGGTTCATCCTGGCTAAAAGCCGATATCACATCACCAACAAACCACACTTTTTATGGTAATAATTATGAAATGTAGCATGTTTTACCTTCTGGAAGTGATATCATGCTTGTCCCTCACTAAAGTACCCAATTATCCCAAGAATTGTAAATGAAATCTATGTTTACACAACCACTTATCTTTTAAATGTAGCAGTATGGTTTTCATGTGCAGTTCTGTGGATCATTGGATAAGAAATACACAACTTGGAAAAGGTCAACAGTTATCATGTAGATGTGATATATATATATCCCAGGACTGTGCTCAAACTAAAGAACACAAACTCCCATCAATACCAAAATGTATGCCCTCTACAGTGATGTAGTCGAGGCCACACTGTCCAAGTCTGAGTGCAAATCTTAGTCCAGGCCAATCGAGTCTAGGTCCATGAGGTTCGAGTCCAAGTCCACCTTCAAGTCTGAGCCATTTGGAACCCTAGTCCAAGTCCAATACAAATATCCCTAAAAAGCAATGCAAAAGGAAAATTCAGATTATCTTGTTTATTTTTAAGTTAGTTCACACATGCTTTCACTATGATAGTTAGTTACATTTATGGCTCCCAAGGCTGAGCAAGGCTTGGTATATAGAGTTATTATTTTTTTAATACTCTGTAAGTCACACATTTACACAATTCTTTAGATTATGTGATAGCATAATCACTGTTTTGAAATTACTGGATTCAAGACAGACTCAGTCTGATTGCTCCAGTTCTGAGTACAAGTCTGAGTGGAGGACCCCTAGTCCAAGTCTGAGTCCCCCCCAAAAAGTGGACTTGAGTTAAAAAGTTAACTTGAGTTCAAGTCCGGACTTGAGTCCTACATCACTGGCTATCTATACACCAGACTTATGGATGACTTAACCTGGGTTTGCAATTTCACCTTTGACAGTTGTTTACGTGTATATTAACTATTAAAGTCAAAGTCTTCAACAAGATGCCAACATGATTACTTGTGTCTCCGCAATATTTTACAAGACAGATATACAAACAGACAAACATGATCTTGCACCTTAACACTGACCCACATAAACCTGCAAATATGCCAAATTCTCTGTGGTGTTAGAGACTTAGTGCACAGCCTAGAGACAGAAAGACAAACCAAAAAGCAGGGGGAAATACACAACCAACAAACAGATAATTAACCAGACAAGTACGAAAGAAAAGAATGACTGAAATATAAACCCTCCATCCAGCTTTCTGGATGGAAGGAGGCTATCTATTACTGCAACTTACTGTTCTCACGGACTAGACAGAATTCCATGGTCCCCATAGCGCTCAAAGGTTGATCAAGGTCAATGCCTATCCCAGGCTCCTCCTCTTTCTCAAGTATGTACTCCAGGCCTGTTTTTGAATAAATAAAAAACAATCATTAAACTATAGCTATGTATGTTGGAAACTGTTCCTGGAGATTCCATTACATCAGTAAAACTCTCAACTCAGGGACTTACATTGTTAGTAGCTGTAGCTTTTGACTGTATCAGACTGCTAATGACTATGTGACACGGTCAAAAGCTACAGCTATGAATAATATCAGTCTCTGAGTTTAGAATTTTACTAACATAATCATTAAAATGCTCTCAGATACAGAAGTGCTTAAAAACTGTTAAATGAATATAAATGATTATTGTTTCAAAAGTCAAAATATCAAACAAAAGGTTTTAATATAAATTCAACTTACATTTAATACTGTTGATTACTGAAATATAACTGTTTTTCTATACTTTTTGTATGGTGTGCTCCTAAAACACTTCATGAGCAGTCATTCAAATGACTTTATGCGAGGCATGTATCTATTATAAGCAAAGGTACAGACTGAGCAAGTGATCACTTTTCAGTAAAAACATACACAGCTTCAAGAGATCTAGTCAAACTTTTCTTAAGTTAAAAAAAATTTCCTTCCATCTTTTTCCTCAAAAATCCAGACCGTCTTATATAAGGTTCTGGCTTATACTTGATACTTTACAGTACTCATAAAAATTTGAACATGCACTATGATATTTCTTACCTGGAATCTGCCTTAGTTTCCTCTTGCGGAGAACTTTATCAAACAGTTCCCTCATCATGATACTGTCTGTGTCTACAGGTAATTTGGAAAACCCTCTGTCTGGTATATTTCTGTTAAAATATAAATTTACGACCTGTCATGTGATCCTGTTACTTCCCGTGACATATAATCTGTCACAAATGAAAAATAAGTCACGGCATCATTTAATGAGTATAGGACCTGTGATGTATGAACTCATGTTAAGAAATGAACTAATCTGAAAGCGACAAACATAACAGACATGTTTTTAAAATCCTTCTTAATACCAGAACATGCATATCCATATAATTACTGTAGGTATGACAAACTTCCTTAGTTATTCTGGCAAACACTATTTCTGCGATCCCGTGGATATTTTAATGACTAACGTAATGAGAAACAATAGGCCAGAGTAGGATAGTGGTAATACTCACATTGTGACAACTAGGGATGACTTTGGTGCAGTTTGGGCGATCTCTTGTTCCACAAGGGCAAGTTTGGCAAAACCAAATTTAGATATTGGTTCTCGATTGTCTAAGGCAGGAAAGTCCATGTCCACTTCCCCGTCATCCTCAGCTATGTGGAGACTGTACGCTTCTAAAGTTTCTCTGTCAATAAATCATTAGGTACTATACAACATGCAACACTAATGCTTAAGCCAAAGTTCATGCATAAACATGTGTGAGAATGTTACTAGAAATATTTTTGTATCACTGTCAGGTCCACATATCCCACATGATGTGCACAAAAATTGAGAGACTGGGACCTGATGTGACCTACTGGTGCCAGTGTGAGGTCATGAAATAAATTTAGAAATGATTTATATATACCAATACATGGTTTTTTTTTATTCTTTCCCAGAAAATTGGTGCTGAATGTGTCAGAAATAGTTTTTATTGAAATTTGGAATATTTTGTCACAGGGTTTCTGTGGCTGATGCCACTGCAAAGTTAAGGATTTCTATAAAAGTGCTGTCAGTCTTATGTTTATCTGGAAAAATAAACAGAATTTTTTATTCAGCCAGCAAATGGGCTCCATTTATGCAAAGTTTATACTCTGTTTCAACTCCCCTGTCCACCTAGTTTTTGGCGATATTTCTTTCGATTATACTTTGTTTGCCAAGTGCTACAAATTAGCCTTTTATCAAAGGAAGTTATGTAGCAATTTATGATGATTTAAAGAAGCAAGAAATATACATATTTACTCTGTGATGCCAGGCTGATGGTGCTGACCTGTCTAAAAAGTGGTGAAAAAAATTGTGGCGTCAGCTCAAGTGGCCATATCTGTTTATCTGTGTAATGCAGGAGGGACGTATGTATGACATACCAAACATATGACATACAAATACCACTGTGACATCATCAATACCAATTGTCAAGTAGATGTAGCTTTAGTCCATCATCTTAGGTCATCACTGATATGTTGCAAGACCATACATCAATTCAGTCATATTTCTTTCTGAATTAATCATATGGAATCCATACAAGGGAGAGTATTATTTTGCTGTCAGATAATCGTCACATTGGTCAGATTTTCCTCTGGGGTAAATAAAGGTAAGCCTTACTGCATATCATAACAAGTGACCCAGGGGTCATGACGCTCAGCTGACCAGGAAGACATTGACAAAAGTAATTTTATCATCTGAATGTCAAATTTGAATGAAATACTTTTTCCAAACTTGACCTTTTGTATAAAATCAACTAATATTCATTGGGGTACTATGGAGCTCTGTAGCATGAAGGATATGGGTAACAGACACCTATTTTCAAGGTTTACAAGATGACTTTTCAGGGGTCTCCCAGCATGTCAAAAAATAAAATTCTAGGTCCAGTTATTATGATTTGTGCCCTGTTAACAAATCCAAATGTTTATTCTGGGGGGTATTTCAAAGCCGCATAGGATGAAGGATATGGGTAACAGATGTAATTTCAGGTGCACAAGGAGACTTTTCAGGGGCCTCCCAGCATATCAAGAAAGGAGATTCTAGGTCAAGTCATTATAATTTGTGCTCTGTTAACATATGACCAAATCTTTATTCTGGGGAGTACTTCGGAGCGCCAGAGCATGAAGGATATGGGTAACAGGGACCTTATTTCGGGTTTCCATGTAGACCTTTTATGGGCTTCCCTGGAGGTGAGGACAGAAGATTCTAGGTCCAGTCATTATGATTTGTGCCCTGTTAATATATGACCAAATCTTTATTCTGGGGGGTACTTCAGAGCCCCATAGCTCACAGAATATGGGTAAGGCCAAAAAAAATTAAAGGTATGGTTCTCAGGCACCGCCCGCATCAATTTTAAACCCCCGCATCAAAACTTATTTTGATTTTCAATAAAAACTTTCCAATTATGAGCTGCTGCCGCTCCGACATTTCTTTCTAGAGGATAAAACCATACAATTTCCTTTGTTTTGTAGTGCTTTTACTTATTTAGCAAAATAAATCTGTTATTTTCATGCTTTTCCCTTATCATTTGACAATTTTATCGAAACATACCAAAAAATTTAAAATAAAAAAAGCGCCCGCCCGCATTGATTTCTGAAAAAAAGTGCCTGAGAACCATACCTTTTTTTTATTTTGGCCTAACAGGGACCTTATTTCGGGTTTCCATGTAGACGTTTTATGGGCTTCCCTGGAGGTGAGGACAGAAGATTCTAGGTCCAGTCATTATGATTTGTGCCCTGTTTACAGATGACCAAATGTTTAAAGATCACAAAAGTAGAGAAAAAAAATCGTAAAAAATAAAAAAAATATAGGTGGCACCACCAATCTCCAGAAATTGATGAAACACTCCATGATCAATATCCATGTAAAGAATCATGGTGATTAATGCATTAGTTGTTCAGATACTTGAGCTTTTGTATTAAATTTTGCATTATTCTGGGGGGTACTTCAGAACCCCATAGCTCAAAGTATATAGGTCACAGTGACCTAATTTCAGGTTTACAAGGAGAATTACCATAGACCTCCCAGGATTTCAAGTAAGAAGATTCCCGGTCTAGCGGTTACGATTTGTGCCCTGTTAACAGACAGACGCCTGGATGGCCGGACGGAAGACGGACAAAAGGTGATCCCTAAAGCTCAGATGACTTTCAGTCAGCTGAGCTAAAAATTGAAAAAAATACAGGTGGCGCCACAAGAATGCAGAAACTGATGAAACATTTCATGATCAATATCCATGCAAAGAATCATGGTGATCAATATAATAATTGTCCAGATACTTGAGCTTTTGTATCAAATTTTCCATTATTCTGGGGGGTACTTCGGAGCCCCATAGCTCAGAGGTTATGGGTAACAGATACCTAATTTCAATTTTTTAAGGAGACTTTTCATGGGCCTCTCAGCATGTCAAGAGAGAAGATTCTAGGTCCAGTTGTTACAATTTGTGCCATGTTAACAGATGACCGCATCTTATGAGGTCTCAAAAAAAGAGAAAAAAATTCGTAAAAATAAAAAAAATACAGGTGGCGCCACCATACTGCAGAAACTGATGACACATTCCATTATCAATATCCATGCAAAGAATCATGGTGATCACTGCAATAGTTGTTTAGATACTTGAGCTTTTGTATCAAATTGTCCATTATTCTGAGGGATACTTCAGATGACTTACAGTCAGCTGAGCTAAAAACACTTAATGGTCAATATCCATGCAAAGAATCATGATGATCTCCGTATTAGTTGTTCAGATACTTCAGCTTTTGTATCAAATTGTCCATTATTCTAAGGGATACTTCAGAGTCCTATAGCTTGAAGGATATGGGTAACAGAGACCTAATTTCAAGTTTCCACAGGCACTCTTCATGGGCCTGCTTGCATGACAAGAATGAAGTTTCTAGGTCCAGTTGTTGCAATTTGTACCCTCTTGATAGATAACCACATCTTCAAAGGTCTCGAAAAAAGAGAAAAAAATTTGTAAAAATTTGAAAAAAATAGAGGTGGCGCACCCTCTCTGCAGAAACTGATGGAACAGCTCATGATCAATATGTATGCCAAAAATCATGACCATCAGTGTTGTAGTTATTGAGATACTGCACTTTTTGTATCAAATTTTCCATTATTCTGGGGGGTATTTTGGAGCCATACAGCCTAAAGAATATGGGTAACAGAGACCTAATTTCAGGTTTCCATGGAGAATTTTCATGGGTCTCCCTGTGTGTCAAGAATGAAGATTCTAGGTCCAGTCGTTACGATTTGTGCCATGCTAACAGATGACAGCATCCTTAAAGGTCTCAAAAATAGAGGAAGAAATCGTAAATAAATCAAACAATATAGGTGGCGCCACCAGTCTGCAGGAACTGATGGAACACCTCTTGATCAATAGTTATGCCACAAATCATGACCATCAGTGATGTAGTTATTGAGATATTGAAGTTTTTGTATGAAATTTTTGACTACTCTAGGGGGTACTTTGGGGCCCCATAGCTTGAAGGATATGGGTAACAGAGACCTAATTTCTGGTTACCATGGAGACTTTTCATAGGTCTCTCAGTGTATTGAGAATGAAGATTCTAGGTCCAGTCTTTACGATTTGTGCCATGCTAACAGATGACAGCATCCTTGAAGGTCTCAAAAATAGAGGAAGAAATAGTAAAAAATCAAACAATATAGGTGGCGCCACCAGTCTGCAGGAACTGATGGAACATCTCATAATCAATATGTATGCCAAAAATCATGACCATCAGTGATGTAGTTATTGAGATATTGAAGTTTTTGTATGAAATTTTTGACTACTCTGGGGGGTAGTTTCGGGCCCCATAGCTGGAAGGATATGGGTAACAGAGACCTAATTTCTGGTTTCCATGGAGACTTTTCATAGGTCTCTCAGTGTGTCGAGAATGAAGATTCTAAGTCCAGTCATTACGATTTGTGCCTTGTTAACAGATGTTCACAATTTTAAAGGTCTCAAAAATAGAGAAAAAAATTCGTAAAAAATCGAAAAATACAGGTGGCGCCACCAGTCTGCAGGAACTGATGGAACCTCTCATGATCAATATGTATGCCAAAAATCATGACCATCAGTCAAGTAGTTAATGAGATATTAAAGTTTTTGTATGAAATTTTGGACTTTTCTGGTGGGTACTTTGGGGCCCCATAGCTCGAAGGATATGGGTAACAGAGACCTAATTTCTGGTTTCCAAGGAGATTTTTCATGGACCTCCCAGGATGTCAAGTAAGAAGATTCCAGTTCAAGCGGTTACGATTTGTGCCCTGTTAACGGACAGACGCCCGGACGGCCAGACGGCCGGACGGACGACGGACAAAAGGTGATCCCTATAGCTCAGATGACTTTCATCGCGCACCCCTCCCGATTGGCATGGTAATCATAGGTGCATGGTGTTTATTGATATCTTGATATCCATCCGTCCATCCGTCTGACCCTTCGTCCGACCTTCCGTCCGTCCGTCCGTATAAGTAGAATTTTGATGCGTAGAGCTACCATAGTGTTATTGTACGGATACCGCCGGTTCGTTAGGTTGGCTTTAACAGTACGTATTTACGGATTTTTAAGAGTGGATATTACTAGATACTGGAATCTTACTAGGTTAGAGCGTTACCATGGAAACATTAGAGTCACTTGTTAGATGCGGACAGGCCTTGGGGCTTAAGGACCAGGCTTTACAAGATTATGTTGAGGCTAGACGGCGTGCGGATGAGGAACGTGAGGAAAGAGCTAGGCAACGTGAAATAGAGAAGGAACAGCGGGAATTAGAGCGGGAATTAGAGCATGAGCAGCGGGAATTAGAGCGCGAGCGAGAGGCTAGAGCCCACGAATTAGAGGTTCTAAGGTTAAAGTCTGACTCTGGGGTTAAAGAAGAGAGAAGTAGGGATGTATTCCCGAAAATCCAGCTTCCACCTTTTGATGAGGCTCACGATCAGCTAGATGCGATTCTTGAGCGATTTGAACGATTAGCTGTATGTCAAGGCTATGATAGGGAGAATTGGGCGTTACACCTGAGTCCGTTACTGCGGGGTAAGGCGCTAGGGACTTACACACAGTTATCGGTTAGTGAGGCCATGGATTACGATAAGTTAAAGATAGCCTTGTTAAAGCGATACCAAATGACCGAAGAGGGTTATCGACACAAGTTTCGGACTTGTAGGCCTGAGCGAGGCGAAACGCCGAGTCAGTTTGCGGTGAGATTGAGTGGATACCTAGACCATTGGATAGGGATGGCAGGGGTAGTTAACCTGTTGATGTGTGAGCAGTTCGTAAACTGCTGTAGTAGGGATCTCTCTATGTTTTTGAAAGAGAGACGGTGTCGTGACTTTGATAGTATGGTAGACTTAGCCGAGAGTTATACGGAGGCTCACGGTGTACACAGCCTTACAGCAGGTCCTCGTTATGGCAATAATGTGCCGCGTCCAGCGCAACCGGTATCTCAGCCTAGAGAGAAGCGAGAGGTTGAGCGCAGTCCGGACGGTCAGACATTTAAACCATCAGGAGGCATCAGATGTTATTTATGTAATGAACTGGGACATAAGGCGCGGGAATGTAAGACTAGTGCCCGGTCGAGGCCTAGGTCTTCCCCTCAAGTAGGGCGTGCTGCTGGCGATCAGCAGAGGTATAGGACTAATTTTAGCCCCCCGTATAACCCAAAACAGAAACCGGAGACTATGTCAATGGCAGTAGTCGAGGCGGAAACTGAGACAGTCGGTGCGGTGAAACCGAAAGTAGAGAGTCCGAGTCAGTCGTTAGGATTTGCTGCCCAGACAGAAGGCGGAATCTCGTTACCTGTGTGTGAAGGGCTGGTGAATGGTAAGTCAGCGAGGGTGCTGCGGGATTCAGGATGTTCCTCGGCAGGAATACGTGAGTCGTACGTGGAGCCGAATCAGTTCACCGGACACCAGGTCGAGTGTAGGTTGTTCGACGGGTCTGTAAGACAATTTCCTACGGCTAGGATTAATGTGGACTGTGCGTACTTTGTCGGTACTATCGAGGCAATGGTGGTCGGGGATGCTGTATGTGATTTAGCGCTAGGTAACGTAGCGGGAGCGCGTGATCCGTATGATCCGGACCCGACGTGGAAGTCTGAGCGGTCCTCAGGCATAGTGTGTGACGGTGTAGAGTCACAAAAGGAGGTGTCGTCCGCGGTGGAGACACGGAGCACTGCACGAGAGAAACAGATACCGACGCGTAGCTTTAATGTTGCAAGCCCAGTTGCCGATGTGAGTCCGGCCTAATTTTTGAAGGCGCAGGAGGAGGATGGGTCTTTAGCGCCGTATTGGAGGCTAGCTAGAGAGGCTAGAAATGATAGTCCATTTAGAATTGAGGACGGATATTTAGTTCGGGTTGTGAGTGATAAACAGGGAGATCAAGATGGATCTCGAGTGGTGGTACCTCAGACGTTACGGTACGACGTAATGAGGATGGGCCACGAAGCGGTTATGGCGGGCCATCAGGGCATAGACAAAACGCACGACCGCGTGAGAACTCAGTTTTTCTGGAAAGGGATGTATAATGACATTGCTGAGTTTTGCAAGTCTTGTCCCATTTGCCAGAAAACCATACCGAAAGGCAAGGTGCCTGGAGCTACGTTAGGCCAGATGCCATTAATTGATGAGCCCGGGCGTAGAATTTCGATGGATCTGGTTGGGCCGATCCATCCAGCATCTGAGAGAGGTCACAGGTATATTCTGACCGTTATGGATTATGCCACTAGATATCCGGAGGCTGTTGCTTTAAAGAACATAGATACAGTCTCTGTGGCTGATGCGCTAGTTGATATTTATGCGCGGTTAGGAGTGCCGTCAGAGGTGCTTACTGACATGGGAACACAATTTACGTCAGACCTCATGCGAGAAGTTAGCCGTGTTTTGTCTGTAAGACAGCTCACCACTACTCCTTACCATCCTATGTGCAACGGAATGGTGGAGAGATTCAATGGAACGTTAAAGTTAATGTTGAAACGGATGTGCGAGGAAAGACCGCGAGATTGGGATCGGTACCTCAGCGCCGTGCTTTTTGCGTACCAAGAAGCGCCACATGAGAGCACAGGGTTCTCACCCTTTGAGTTGCTCTATGGTAGGATCGTTAGAGGACCGATGCGGATTCTAAGGGATCTGTGGACCAAGCGAGATACTAGCGTCGAGACTAAAACCACGTACCAATACGTCCTGGACCTACAAGACAAACTAAGCGACACATGCGCGTTAGCTAGAGAGGCGTTGAACAAATCAGCGAACAGACACAGACTGTTATATGATAGAGGTAAATGCACGCGCAGGTTTGAGGCCGGAGACGAAGTTTTGTTGTTACTCCCGACGGAGCGGAACAAATTAATGGTACAGTGGAAAGGCCCCTATACTATTGTAAACAGGGTTGGGGACTTAGACTATCAAATTAAGATTGGCGATAAGGTTAAAACCTTCCACGTGAATATGCTGAAACGGTACCATGCTAGAAACGAGCCCCAGCATATTCTGGCAGCGGTAGCCAAGGGCGCACCTCAGATGACTATCATAGTTTAACGAAGTCTGTTCTCTATTGATATTGACGTGAAGCGTCATCCTAAAGCGTTGACAGGTCTTGATTGTATATATATATATATTGTGTATTCTTGTATGGAATCCCATCGGCTATCAGCTGATTTATCCGTGTCACGCATCGTGTGTAATTATAACATTTGGTATGTGGGTCGCCATGGTGACGCTAACAGTCAAACTAGGTCACATATATCCTTATATGGGACACTTGAGAAATAAGCCAATCAGAGAACCGGATCGCCGTATTGTGACGACGATTGTGACGTCAGAGTTCAGGGAGAGACGCTGGAAGCTGCCTTCAGTTGGGTCTTGAAGCTTGAGGTGGCAGCACGCACGAACGGGAGTAGGAACATTGAAACGCCAGGAACGGCATAGAAGCAAGCTTCTACATGAGGCAAGGACCCAGCTCATGAGAACTCAGCCGTGCTGCCGACGGAGCTTCGTATTGGTGATAAAGTGAGAGAGCGCGCTCATCACCTGCCGGCCTAGTTCAGCTTGACCTAGATACATAACCGCCGTAAGCCGTGAAACCGTTGCTACACGGGCAAGGTCAAGGACTCTAAGCTCTACATAAACAAAGAGCGTTATTGCATGCATGTGAACGTAAACCTACCCGGGTCGCAGACAAGCAAGATCAGTTGAAGATCGCTAAACTCAGAAAGACTAGATCTATATGGTACTAACCATACGCTAGATTCTACACAAAACAGTAACCAGAGATCTCTGAAGGAACTGGACTTTATGGTTTTTTTATACAAACCATGGACTCAGTAAAATATCCTGTAATTTTAATGTGAAGAACTGTCGTATTGACACATCAACGCACACACTCACATTGGTGTCTCTGTAAGTATTGTCTTGAATTATATTTGTGAATTTAACCTGATGTCTCATAGTTTCTATTGATCTGGGTGTATGATTGTCTGGTATTTTAATACACGTCCTTAAAAGAACCTGGAAATGTCACCTGTAATGACCGGGATCTAAATTCTTGATGAGTGAAATCAAGTGGCGAGCGTAAACCCATCGTATGGTTTTATAGGATATATCCGTTGTAAAGTTTTCACGTTAAGTTAGGGGTGACAGCAAGGGTTTCATTTTCGCAATTGCAAAAGAACTTATAAAAATTAAGTACGGCAGTATTTGTATTGATTATAAATTTAGAATCAATCCTACAATACCTCACTCATTTCTGGTTTAGTCATTCACTTTGACCGGTGTCACAATTGATATATCTTGTGTGGTTGCCGCATGTTTTACAATGACTAATGCTTGTATACATGGGCCAGTTTAGATACCATGCACAGATTAGGTTGTGACTATAGGTTGTTTCCGAAGGTATAAGAAGTAATCTGTTTGTGCAGATGCATCATCCCCTCTTGCTCATCTTAGTTGATGGGGCATCCTATTCCTGAGGGTTTCATATTTGCGATTATGTTACATTTGCGAATATCACAAAATTAAATCCCTCGCGAATAAAAAGGCAACCACAGTATATCAAAATTGTTCTCAGGCAAAGTGGTTATATGAAAATATAATGGGATTTAGGATATTGCTTAACCTCAAGTACAAAGTATATATGCATGACAACTGGCACATAAGCATTTTCTGTTTTCTCCGAGGGACTCAGGTTTACTATGATTTGAAACAGGATTTCACGAAACTATGCAGTTTTACTGTATTTTTAAATTTGTCCTTGTAGGTGCTGAACCATTTCTGCATTCTTTCAATTAAGCAAAATATTCTCTTCATTTAAATAAAATTCAATCAAATTCAAGTCAATACAAATGAAGATTAATTTATTTCACATAAATAAATAACCAGAAAATTCATAATTTATAAAAAAATATTTGGCATAATTTTGAAACATTTGGTTTGTCACATGACCTACTTCAGTGCTGGTTGTCTATTCTCATTGGTGTACTGCCAGCAGATTAAACCAATCAGATCTTGGACCTTTGCTGTGACCAAGGTAACCACAGTCATTGGATATGGTCGATCTTTTGGTCCCGCCATGGTCAGGAATATTTCTATTTTCTTGACAGGTATTCCAACACTGGTCTAAAAATAAATGATACCCCTAAAATTAAAATTAAAATTCAAAAGTAGTCTATTAAAGGATGTTCAAACAGTAAAAGAAAAATTTTAAAAGATTTATTGTCAGTCCAGGATTACACTCTTTACACAGCGCTTTACCTATAGGCCTACTACCTATATCATAAGCACTGTTTGTTATGACCTCGTATCCTGAATTGCTACACCAGAGGGGAGCTCTGTATTTTTGTCCAATCAGATGAGACCCTGTGCTGGAAGACACAGCCAAGCAAGGAATACATGGAGCCAATGTTGTTCATTTCATTTTGAGTGACAGCTCATCACCCACAGGCTCAGAGAGAATGGCCCCAGACTTGGTTTGCTTAGGGCCTTGGGCACATAGGATGCCTGGCCAGTGAGCTGTAATTCAAATGATACATTACAACAAAGGCTGCGTGCAAACCTTGCTGGCTGGTTTCAGATCTGCAGACAACAGAAACATGGCTACGCTAACACAGTCATAATGTCATAATCGAATTGGTGGATGATGTGGAATGCAGAGGGAGCAATTAAAATTTGACAATAAACAAGCGGTGCTTGAAGTGCAGCTATGGGCGGAGCCAGGATGCCTGTCACATCATACACAGGTTTTTTTACAGCAGACAACAAACCGCCATCTGGTGTCTACATGTATCACAAACCGTCAAAGAAGGCAGGGTGAAACCCAGTTGCTTCTTTAGAAGCGCAAGATTTCCGCTACCTCGGGAGCGTAGTCCAGGATAGGTTTTGTATTTTTTTCACATACACATCAATATTATATTAACTACATTTTAAAAAGTCAAAGTAAACATAACATCATGTTTCATTTTGCTAGGTTCATTGTATAAATTATTTTTTTATGCTGTTCAAATTAAACATGTTAAACTTTATATTTTCCATTAAGCACCATATTCTTCAGCTGCATTGCATCTACTGTTTTCATTTTTGAATGAATATATAAAATTTAACAATTTTTTAATTCACAGCTTAACTTTTAGTTTTACCAGGGCTGCCAGTAGCCGACTTTCAAACACATTATTAATCTGATATTTTAGAATGAAAATAAGAAGGTTATGCCGTTTTAGAGCAACAGGTTAATTACAGTGGCAAATGAAAGTTCTGCCTGACATGTAAGAAGTGGTGAATAATGTGAAAAAGAAAACACATCAAAACTTATTAACCCTGTCAACCTGATAATCATAGCCATTAAAAATTCCTGGACTTCCAGAATTTTCACATAATTCCATGATTTTTTATGAAATTCCCCGACTTTTCCCTGACCTTGAAAAAAATATTTTTCCCTTTTTCCTGACTGCTGGCAACCTGTTTACATTTTAAACCAAATTTCACAATGTAATTTTAATTTTTTTATTAAATGTTCTTATTTTATACTTTCAGTGTTTAGACTTTATTATAATAGCTCTTGATCCAGGCCTTCCATGGAAAAAACTTGTAGCATCCATTACAATATATAAACCTGATTAGCAGAACAATTTTTTTAAACTAATGTATTATGTTTACCCGTCCATCAAATCTGGCATACTCCAGGAAAGGATTGTTAGGAATGGCGTCAAACTTTTCCAGTTGAGCAGTAAGACTGGAACTGGCCTGTTTTTTAGGTTTAATCTCCTGCTTCTCAAAGTATTCTCCAATTTCATCCACTGAAAAAAAAACATAATTATAGAGATATCTGTGTTCTGATTCTCAAAACATTTTATTACAAACACAATGAAAACAATGAAATTTTATTTGCCAAACATGTTTCACACAGTTAATCATGTTCATTACAACTGACTGGAATAATTTCTGTGAAAGGATATAAATTTAAGTATATTTGTTGATAAAAATTTCCCAAGTATCATTAGGAGGGAAACCAACCAACATGGGGTTGTAGATGTTTTTTAGCGGTGATCAAGCACGTCACCAGATTACCATGTGACACTTGACACATGTGACACCTGTATACTATATACCATTATACAACAAAAAGAAATTTGCCATTTTCTTCTTGAATGATAAATAAACTTATCATATACATCATGCTATTAGAAGTGAAATACCCACAATAAGTTGAAAAAATGCAATCATAATACAGGAGTCTATTTCCACAAAAGAAGTTTCTTGAAGAATATCTCAAGTGATAAACCCAATGCTGAATGATGTCCATGTTAACATATAAAACAATTATATACATATAAACAGGAAATCTGCCTGTTCCTATAAAAGATAGCTATAAACTTGAAAGCTATGAACTCTGACCTGGGTGTTTAACGTCTCGCCATCGTATGTGTTTGATTTTGCTGTGTTTTGCCTTCTCTTTTTTCAGTCTTTCCAACTTCTGGGCTGTATTTGAGCGCCTTCTGTGGGATGCTAAAAAGAGTAAAGTACCAAGAGATATTTAAACAAGCAGACCAAGTGACAAGCAACCATTTTACACTTGAAAGATTACAAACATTGCAATAATGGCCTTCTTTAACTGTATATTAAGTATATCAACAGGAGGTATGCAATCCTTTGAGCATTATTTAAATATTTAATTTGTTTTGTGCATATTAGAACAATAAGAATGGGAATTTTTACAGGATATTTTTTACAAATGTAAATCACACAAAAATAATATGTATCATCAAAAATAAGACTGATAACATAAAAGTGTTGATTTGTATATTTATAAAAGCTTCATTAAAGCTATCACCACAGGGCTCATATACTTTCAGCAGATCATATTTTCATGATAACATTTATGAACTTTTCCTATGACTTTGATATGTAACTGCTTCATATGAAACAAGCATAAAAACTCATCTCTGACTGATCAATAGGTCTCAAATATATGTGAGTGAACAGTAAATTAATATTTGAGTAACAGAATGAATTCTATTCAAGATATTTCCAGACATTCCTGTTATACTGGGAATTATATCACACAGAGGCTATTTTTATATGCCAAAAAATGAGGTTAATGTGTTTGAATTGTTTGACAGACAGTTGATATATAGATATAGAATTGTGCATCACAGTGATCAAGAGCAAGACACTTAAAGTCTATTTTGACTCTCCCAGTAATATGGAAATTTATAATGTAAAAAGACATACTGAAATCCATATCAGGAACAATGTCATAGGAATGTGACAGTTCTGTATCTGTGTCAACTCCACTGTCACAATGTCCTGGGTCCCGCCCGCTGACACTGAAATACATGAGGTGAGATGACATATCAGAAATATGAGACTTGCTGCTGTATTCAAGCTACTTTTTTTTCAAGAAGGAAATATCTAACAAATATACAAATACTAGAACATAAGTATGGAGATAACTGCTATGAATGTACCCAATTATATTAAATATTATACTTTGTTTCATTGTAATAATTATTAACAAAAGAACTTGAAGTCTTATCAATGAGCTGTGTGATATATGAAGGAATTATACAGAAATGATTGATAGGATTCTCATGAAGTAAGTGCCAAAGATTACAATTAATTTACATCTACCAAGTTCCAATTTACTGTAATTTACATTTAATTAATGGCAAATAACACAAAAATAGCCTTTCAGGTCTAGCTAAACCTTGCCCATTACCATGCCTGGCATGTCATGATGCTTTCCTCAACCCCATCAAGAGTGTTGTATACCTTAACTTCCTGGTAACAGTTTACACCCTGCCTTTTCCCATGCCAGGATATTAATGTTGGTGTTTCCTGCTGGCCTTTGTTATATTTACCTTAGCTGCCTGCTAAAAGTATAAACCCAGATATACAGTGTGGTTTTCATAAACAGGATTTTCAATACAGAAGATTATGCTTAAAGCCTCATAATTCATGAACCTAGTCAAAGGTCCAACTTGTCACTATATATATATATATCTTATATAAACATGAATAATGAAAACAAGTGACCCATGGGTCATGACGCTCAGCTGCCAAGCATGACCTGTTGCATCATGGACTGAGATTCACAACTTCCAGTCAAATTTTGAAGAACCAATTTGCCAATTTGTAGAAAATTTTCTATGACAACAGAAATATATATCACCTATGTCTGGTTAAAACACAGTGAATTGATGGTCTGAGGAAAATGCATGATTGTTAAGCCATCAGGAACTATTCCAACAGCTTGCTTGAAACCTGTCAGTCTCAAAAGGAACACCACATAGGGCAAATATAAGATCAAAATATATAGCAAAAATCAAGGAAATACATGCAAGAATTATTGAGAAACAGGTGCTTCTGTGTGAATTTTTATTCAATACAAGCCAACTGTACTGCACTTTTATAAATGATGGTAATATTTATTCAGAAATATTTGACCCAATCCTTTACAAGATTACATAAATATACATCCAACTGCATTCACTTTAACTGTTCTTGAGATAAAATGATCAAAAGGAATTAAAAGATGGTTGCCTGGTGTCCATATTGGACTTCTGACAAGTCTGAAATCAGACAACAAACATTCTCTAAATCGGACCAAACATTAAAGAAAAATTACTGAAACTGCACTGAAGAAAGAATTTCTAAGGTGGCTAACTGGCAGACATAATGGATTTCTGACAAGTATGACATTTGATATCCCACATTCTCAAATAAGAGACCAAACTTGGGGCAAATTATCCAGTAATGGATGCCAAAATAATTCAAAAGGCATGTCCAGGCCCTCATATCAGATTTATAGTTATGCAATTGTAAAAAGTGTAAGTCCAATATTTTTTATTATCACTCTGCTTTTCAATGGGGTCAGCAGGGTAGGTAAACTGCCAAACCTGAAAGCAAAAAAGAAATGCAGAAAGCATGACTAAGAGTCTTGAAATAAAACAAAAAGCCATCCTAAATCAAGGTACACATCCACATATTATGAGAACAAACACTTGCTTTTTATATGTGGTGATATATATTAAAATATTCAGATATCTAGGAAACTAAGTTTATTGCTAGGATTCCATAAAATAAACTGCAAAATGTTCCCATCATCTTATAAATCAGTAGCTAAACCTTAATACTATACTCTCATAGTCTTAATGCCTGGCTGAAGCATTCTGACAAAAGTGTTTTTGTTATGAAGCAATGAGGTACTTATCACTGAGCCTTATCACTTAATAGGCTGAAACAAAAGGGAGTCATATGTCACCAGTGTCACTCACAATTACAGCCACACAGGGATATGTACCAGCTGGAGTGGGATGGTTATATATACAAGAAAAATAGAGATGGTCTATAAAATAAGTAATTGTGAACATCCCTGACCTATGACCTTGGCCTTTTGCCCATATATCAACTGGATTCTTTCTAAAAGATGGGTAACTACTAACCACTTAAATCTGGTGTAATTACTTTGCAACCAATGGGTGAATAACTTTGACCTGCAACCTTTAACCTGCTGACCAGCTGACCCCAAAATCAATAAGTTATTTATTCAAGCAAAAAGACCCATAAATATGAAGTTTGAGTCAAACTGAGTGATGCATAGATGTGGCATATGTGAAAGACTGAAGGTTTGGGTTGAACAGTTACACTTGAAATATGCTCACAAGCATTTAGAACAATTAAATATTGTGACCTTGACCTTTGACTTTTTGACCTCAACATCAATAGGCTTCTTCCCTTATTGGTAAGCAAGCCATATATGACAGATTGAAGGTACAGATTGAAAAGTTTGCCTGAAAAAGACTCCACGCAAGAAGTGGGTGCTGTGAACTTGACCTTTGACCTCAAAATCAACAGGTCTTTTCCCCTGTTGGCAGAGAAGCGATATCAGTGCTGGAAGGTTTGGAATGAAAAGTCTAGCTTGAAATGTGTCCACAACCTTTTCAAAGAAGTGGATCCTGTGACCCTGACCTTTGACCTTGTGACCTCAAAATCTATAGGATTCTTCTCCAACTTAGTAGGTGAGCTATATGTGAAAGATCAAATAATTGGGATGAAAGGGTTGGCTTAAAATGCATCCACAGGCTTTTCAAAGAAGAGGCCCCTGTGACCTTGACCTTTGACCTTTTGACCTCAAAAAAATTATGGTTCTTCCCCTGTTGGTAGGTGAGCTGTATGTGAAAGATGGAAGGTTTAGGATGAAAATTTTGTCTCAAAGAGTTATTTCTGGGGGGTGCAAACACACCCCATAACTTCGAAAATATAGGTCACAGTGACCTAATTTCAGGTTTGCAAGGAGATCTTTGTATAACCTCTAAGACTGCATAGGGTTCACGGCCCCTTGCCCCTACAGTTACGATTTGTGCCCTGCTAACGGACGGCCGGACGGACAGACGGAAGGACGCCGGACAAAGACCCATCGCTATAGCCCAGCATGACTGAAAGTCAGCTGAGCTAAAAATGACGCTTCTTCTACCATGTAAACCTTACCCTTTGCCATGCCATGACGTTGGTCTTTTATCCTGTCCTGTATAATGTCTGTCTGCATCCTCGTTCTCTATCGTTAGCTCACACATCCCTGTTTCATCGCTGGTGATGAACGAGTTACGAATGTGTGAGATGAGGAACTGTCGGTCGTCCATCATCGCCATGATGGCGGTACAGATGCTGTTTATCCTGAAACAAATTAATAAACAATGAAAGTAAACTATACCTACTTTATATAGAGAAATGCACATGAATTTAAAAAGGTAAAAGTGGGCAGGGGTTAAAGATGTCATAATAGGTCTTGGAAGCAGAAACAAAGTGGAAGCACAATATGACTTATTATTCAAGGCCATCCTTCCTTAGATAAGGTGCCTCTTTCCTGCAACCCCCCACGCGACCTGTTACACATCAGTGTGTGGGAGCAACAGGTTTGCTGCAACTGGTCTCAGGATGGGGCATACTTTGCCCAACAGGGTTTACTATTGAAGTTCATAGTTATTTAACACTACTCTAGATCTGTAGTCATACAATTTACAGATTATGGAGGAAGTTCTGAGAAAAAGATTTGATATTTAACTCTTTTTAATCCTTGCTGATTGGAGGTAGCCTTAGCTCCTGTGCTCTCTGCCCAGGCTACACTGTCCAAGAGCCCTAGAAGATCCTTTTGAGAGAACTGGAGATATTCCACGTAGCAATAAAATACTGATAATTCTGTAAACAGTGTTGTTTTCATAGTGAAACAAAGAGCATTTTATTAAATGCATATGTAACATACCACTTTAAGTGTTTTCCACTTTAAATATTGTTTAGAAAAATATTGTCCTTATAAGTGTTGATGAGCGGTGAACGATGTCTGCTCTGGGTTTTCCCCCAGTCACGGCAGGCTGGCAGACACCTGGGTAAACTTGTTACAATGTATCAACTGGGGGCAGGGTTGGCAATTTCTTCCAAGAGGCGGTTTCTTCCTTGGAAACTTCCAGAACCTTCCTGCTCGGAAGAAATAGTTTCCTCCATTTCCTCCAGAAGAAACTTTCAAATTTCATGTGAGTAAATATAAAACTGATAAATTTTCAGTTTTATTTCTGCTTCTCTGTTCCATCTAATTTGCAAATATAAGGGTTTATATTAATATATAGTGTCATCTTAGAATGAATGACTATTAGTTGACTTTAGTTAGACAATATGCCATCCAGTGAACCATGCAATGATTACCAGGTCACTACACATACCTGCAAAAGTGCAGCTTCACTCCAGTTACCCCTGATTGCACAGAGGCAGGATATGGGGAAGCCATGTCATAATTAACAGGGTTTCATCCACTATACTAATCAAACAGTCAAACTGCTCCTTGTTATAACAGATTACTAGTAACTACCCAGCAGATATACATGTACAGAGATAGGGTTCCCATGAAAGAAACCTATTCTCCAGCAGGCATGCAGAACATGGCCTCATTTGCACAAATATATAAAATAAGAAGGTTTATTTTCTATGCAGTATACCATGCACCTACTGTTCAGACAACACATGCAACAACAGATACAAAATGTTTTTGGAGGATGCCCAAAAGATGCTGTTTGGGAAGTTGGGAACACTTTGTAAGAGTAGAAGTGGTAAATTTGCTGCAAAGTGCACATACTGCAAATTTACCCCCCCCCCCCCCCCCCCGACCTCAACTCAGGTAAATTTGACACCCGTTGACCCCAACCCCAACCCCCTGCAAAAAATCCTGGATCTGCACCTACATCATGCTAACTGTAAGTCAGCAGCTACAGAGAAAGACAGACACAATGACCAAGCAACACCGTTAACTGTTCAATCACAGTGTTATATCACACAGGATACACAAGCAAGCTATTAATTGAGTCATATTTTGTAGGAAGTGCAGTTTGCATACTATGTAGATTCTACATTAGTTAGTGAGTTAGTATGCAGCACTGCATATATATACCTTGGCAGCCATGCACTTGACTGTTAAGATACAAGATGAGAAAATTGTAGTATATCAATCTTCTCTTTCATACAAAAGAGACACTGCTGAGTAACACAAATTAGGTAAGAACTAGTTACAAATACAGAAAACTTCCTCTAACCCTCATGTGAATACATGTAAACATTTAAACAAGAATCTTTTGTTAATTCACATGTCAACACATACTATGCAACACTACATACTTATATAGTTGAAATACACATCCATCAGCTGCAATTTTGGAGGAGGGGACCTCGCATTGGACAACATGGAGCCCTCAGAAGCAATGCCAACAGCTGCTGATATTGTGTCAATGGTAAAAGCAGACGGAGGCGACAGTGACAGCAAGTCTGAGGGAGAAGATGATCCTGACCTAAACAAGAAACTCCCAGAGACACGATTGGGGGAATGGAAACATGACTAGGGATCATAAGGATCAGGGTTCACTCCTCAACCAGTACCTCTCAGAGAAGCGTTAGGGGAATGGAATCAGGGCTATTGTATATGGAGGAGCAGGACTTCGCTGCCTGACCTAAACAAGAAACTCCCAGAGACACGATTGGGGGAATGGAAAATGACTAGGGGTCATAAGGATCAGGGGTTCACTCCTCAACCAGTACCTCTCAGAGAAGCGTTAGGGGAATGGAATCAGGGCTACTGTATATGGAGGAGCAGGACTTCGCTGCCTGACCTAAACAAGAAACTCCCAAAGACACGACTGGGGGAATGGAAACATGACTAGGGATAATAAGGATCAGGGGTTCGCTCCTCAATCAGTACCTCTCAGAGAAGCGTTAGGGGAAATGAATCAGGGCTTTTGTATATGGAGGAGCAGGACTTCGCTGCCTGACCTAAACAAAAAACTCCCAGAGACACGATTGGGGGAATGGAAAATGACTAGGGATCATAAGGATCAGGGGTTCACTCCTCAACCAGTACCTCTCAGAGAAGCATTAGGGGAATGGAATCAGGGCTATTTTATATGGAGGAGCAGGACTTCGCTGCCTGACCTAAACAAGAAACTCCCAGAGACACGATTGGGGGAATGGAAAATGACTAGGGATCATAAGGATCAGGGGTTCACTCCTCAACCAGTACCTCTCAGAGAAGCGTTAGGGGAATGGAATCAGGGCTATTGTATATGGAGGAGCAGGACTTCGCTGACTGACCTAAACAAGAAACTCCCAGAGACACAATTGGGGGAATGGAAAATGACTAGGGATCATAAGGATCAGGGGTTCACTCCTCAACCAGTACCTCTCAGAGAAGCGTTAGGGGAATGGAATCAGGGCTATTGTATATGGAGGAGCAGGACTTCGCTGCCTGACCTAAACAAGAAACTCCCAGAGACACGATTGGGGGAATGAAAAATGACAAGGGATCATAAGGATCAGGGGTTCACTCCTCAACCAGTACCTCTCATAGAAGCGTTAGGTGAATGGAATCAGCGCTATTGCATATGGAGGAGCAGGACTTCGCTGCCTGACCTAAACAAGAAACTCCCAGAGACACGATTGGGGGAATGGAAAATGACTAGGGATAATTAGGATCAGGGGTTCACTCCTCAACCAGTACCTCTCAGAGAAGTGTTAGGGGAATGGAATCAGGGCTATTGTATATGAAGGAGCAGGACTTCGCTGTCTGACCTAAACAAGAAACTCCCAGAGACACAATTGGGGGAATGGAAACATGACTAGTCGTCATAAGGATCAGGGGTTCGCTCCTCAACCAGTACCTCTCAGAGAAGCGTTAGGGGAATGGAATCAGGGCTATTGTACATGGAGGAGCAGGACTTCGCTGCCTGACCTAAACAAGAAACTCCCAGAGACACAATTGGGGGAATGGAAAATGACTAGGGATCATAAGGATCAGGGGTTCACTCCTCAACCAGTACCTCTCATAGAAGCGTTAGGTGAATGGAATCAGGGCTATTGTATATGAAGGAGCAGGACTTCGCTGTCTGACCTAAACAAGAAACTCCCAGAGACACAATTGGGGGAATGGAAACATGACTAGTCGTCATAAGGATCAGGGGTTCGCTCCTCAACCAGTACCTCTCAGAGAAGCGTTAGGGGAATGGAATCAGGGCTATTGTATATGAAGGAGCAGGACTTCGCTGTCTGACCTAAACAAGAAACTCCCAGAGACACAATTGGGGGAATGGAAACATGACTAGTCGTCATAAGGATCAGGGGTTCGCTCCTCAACCAGTACCTCTCAGAGAGGCGTTAGGGGAATGGAATCAGGGCTATTGTATATGGAGGAGCAGGACTTCGCTGCCTGACCTAAACAAGAAACTCCCAGAGACACGATTGGGGGAATGAAAAATGACAAGGGATCATAAGGATCAGGGGTTCACTCCTCAACCAGTACCTCTCATAGAAGCGTTAGGTGAATGGAATCAGCGCTATTGCATATGGAGGAGCAGGACTTCGCTGCCTGACCTAAACAAGAAACTCCCAGAGACACGATTGGGGGAATGGAAAATGACTAGGGATAATTAGGATCAGGGGTTTACTCCTCAACCAGTACCTCTCAGAGAAGTGTTAGGGGAATGGAATCAGGGCTATTGTATATGAAGGAGCAGGACTTTGCTGTCTGACCTAAACAAGAAACTCCCAGAGACACAATTGGGGGAATGGAAACATGACTAGTCGTCATAAGGATCAGGGGTTCGCTCCTCAACCAGTACCTCTCAGAGAAGCGTTAGGGGAATGGAATCAGGGCTATTGTATATGGAGGAGCAGGACTTCGCTGCCTGACCTAAACAAGAAACTCCCAGAGACACAATTGGGGGAATGGAAAATGACTAGGGATCATAAGGATCAGGGGTTCACTCCTCAACCAGTACCTCTCAGAGAAGTGTTAGGGGAATGGAATCAGGGCTTTTGTATATGGAGGAGCAGGACTTCGCTGCCTGACCTAAACAAGAAACTCCCAGAGACACGATTGGGGGAATGGAAAATGACAAGGGATCATAAGGATCAGGGGTTCGCTCCTCAACCAGTACCTCTCAGAGAAGCGTTAGGGGAATGGAATCAGGGCTATTGTATATGGAGGAGCAGGACTTCGCTGCCTGACCTAAACAAGAAACTCCCAGAGACACGACTGTGGGAATGGAAACATGACTAGGGATCATAAGGATCAGGGGTTCGCTCCTCAACCAGTACCTCTCATTGAAGTGTTTGGGGAGTGGAATCAGGGCTATGGTATATGGAGGAGCAGGACTTCGCTGCAGGGGACTTTGATGCTGACCGCAGCCTGCTTAGAAAAGTCCATGAAAATCAAAATTAAAGAAAGAGATACCAGACAGATATGCTTGAATTCCTTAGATGGACATGAACTCAGTAGATCAACCGCTGGTTCATTTATTATATACATTTAGTTAATGTTTGTTCAGAAGTATGATCATGGCTCATAAATAGGTCATCAATCTTGTATATATATATAGACATGTATATAAGAATTAAACAGTACTCCATGACGGATGTTTTACTTTCCTTCACATAAATCATAACAGTATCATATATGTACCGACAGTTTATTTATGATAACAAAATATATTTAATGAATACCAACAAGTCCTCCTCCAAACATTTAGGTCATATTGTATCTTGACCCTCCGTCACCTTTATTGATTTGACAATCTGACAGCCTTGCAATCCAACATAAATTAGGGAATTACATTTAGTGTTGGATTATCAAGTCACAGCTGTAATTGTAATACATGTTAATCCTTGTTATGAGGTCAAAGAGTAGTGTGAAATCTGAGGTTTATATTATAGAAACTCTCACTATAGTCTATATTGATAAGAGACTCACTATATGGCAAGGACTGATAATCCAATTAATTTGGCCATATATATATATATGTCGAGCAATTTGTTCAATATAAACTGCACTTTAAAATAAAAGTGTCATTTAATAGCTATCATGTCTGGTATCAAATTATATCTGTGAAGAATAATTAATGTTTTTAAAAATCAACAAACCTGACATTAAATTTTACGATAAACTTTATAATCATGTAAACCTTTGATGTTGCCCGAGGGTAATATTTAATAGTTGTGATGAAATGTAATACATTAGTTACATGTAATTGCACAACAAGTGTGTTTCAAAGGAAAGACATTCATAATATACATATTTAGACTGCATGCGTAAATGACAGGAAACCCACATAAATATTCACAAGTTATGCATATGTTGAATAGTATATAATATTTTTATTATCATTATTTATTATTATTAAGAGAGGTTAGTAAAAAGTTATGGATTTGATAAATATTGTGTATATTATTTATGTGTGTGTGTATGTGTAGAAACAGTGAGAGAGAGAGAGACAGACAGCGCACTAGGCAAAAACCTTTCTCTAATTGTATCCGCCAAAACAGAGTTTTGCGGATACTATGTTTTCAGCTGCACGCCGCCGCCGCCGCCGCGTAGGTTTCCAGAGAACTCCTCAGTAACCGCTGGGCGGAATTTTACGAAACCTGTGATTATGTTCGGGTCACATGTGAACTGCTGCGCCCCGATTTTGTTTTGACCTCTGACCTTTCCTCTGCGCTCTGCGTCCGTTTGTGCGTCTGTTTCCACACATAAACCCACATATCTCGGGAACCGTTTGACAGATCAGGAAAATCTTTTTGCACAAATGTAGCCCTTCGAGAGCTTTATAACATACACAAAAATGGTGGCGCCACCTGCAACCATGTTTGCACAGTGTCCATCTGTTCGTCTGCCTTGGGTTAAAATCACTCATATCTCTGCAGTGACTAATTCACCTGAAATTTGGCATGCGTATACATCCTGGATAGCTTTTCTGATTTTGTGACAGGTGGCGCCACCTACATTCACGTTAACGCTGCAGACATCCATTTCATATCTCGGGAACCGTTTGACCGATCAGGAAAATTTTTTTGCACAAATGTAGCCCTTGGAGAGCTTTATAACATACACAAAAAATGGTGGCGCCACCTGCAACCATGTTTGCACAGTGTCCTTCTGTTTGTCTGCCTTGGGTTAAAATCACTCATATCTCTGCAGTGACTTGACTAATTCACCTGAAATTTGGCATGCTTATTATTATCATTTATTTCGTACATACATTGTACAATATAATATATATGGTCATGAAAAAGTGCAGAGATTTGTCGTGCTTTATAACAAAAAATATAAAGTGTGCATAGTCAAAAGCCGTTGTGCTTGCTTATTGAGTGGATATCACGGCAAGCATATGTTCTAAATCTGCCCTGTCAAAATTTTCTACATACATCGTACAATCAAGACATTCAATAATTTCTCTTACCAACTCTGCCTGAGCATATTCATCTTCATTAAATGAGAATCTATTAATAATCTGTTTTCTAATCTCTTTTTGGTACGATTTGGACATTTTTGCGTATAAAAACCCATACTGCTCCATCATGTAGCTAATATTGCCACCAAGATGAGTCAAAAGGTCTCGACAAGCATTCCGAGCTACATGTGAAACAAGAGAATTGTCTGAACTATACATAGAATAAAACATGTTCATGAAACGCAATTCTAACTGACATCTTAATGGTTTCTTCCCGGCTATATTTAATACAATATATTTATGAGCTGTTGGAGGTAGTTTCAAAATACATCTCAAACCTTTATTATATGCAGTGATGAGAGAGGCAATATCTTTACTTTTGAGTTTCCAACTCTGTGAACCATAAAACGAACAGCAATATTGGGAAAATAATATATTCACCAACTTTCTAGGAAGATGACCAAAGTTCCCTACAAGAGAGTTTACTTTCACAAAGAAATCCGCTCTCTTACGGCATATGTCATCACTGTCTGTGAGAGAACTAGAAATATATATACCTAAGTATTTAATCCTATTTTCCCATTTTAGCTTATTGTTATCTAAAACAATAGTTGGATAATCCATATTTAATTCATTACCAAATTCTAAACATACTGATTTTTTATGATTGTATGTTATGGAGTACTCTATCCCATACTTGCTACAGATATTCACTAATTTTTGTAACCCGCTTGCCGATGGTGCCAATAGCATCAGGTCATCAGCGTAGGCCAGACAGCCTGCATATTTGTGTCCAATGTGACACCCAATATCGCTTAAACGTAATCTGGATAACAATTCATCAATGTATAGGTTAAATATTAGTGGACTAAGCACCCCGCCCTGTTTCACTCCATTTTTTGAACAGAAACTATCAGATGTCTCACCATTCCATGCAACACATATTGATTGATTTTTATATTGATCATAAAGAAGTCTTACGATAACCCCAGGAATCCCCTTTTTAATAAGTAAGGAAAACATTTTACCAAAATTAAGTCTGTCAAAGGCTTTGCTGGCATCCAGGCAACAACTATACACTTTACTACCTCGTGACCTATAATAAGATACAATTTCCTTTAAAACTGTAGCACACATTGTCGTGGAGTGATTCTCTTTAAAAGCAAACTGTAATTCTGATGAGCGAAAACAATTATTGTATACCTGAGATATGATGATCTCAAAGAGCTTACCGATTGAGCTACTAAGTGCTATACCACGGTAATTTTCGCTGTCGTTCAGGTTTCCATTTCTGTCCTTGGGGATAGGCACAATTACTGAGTTATTTATACATTGTGGGAAATACCCATGGGATAACATTGCAGTATACATTAAAGAAAGTAGAACGTTACATCGGTTAGAACTATATATGATATTGTCAGAATATAAATTATTTAATCCATCTGATTTCCCTGTTTTCAGCATAGCTATTCCCTCTGCTACCTGCTGTACCGTTATGGTATGATCTCGATGAAGGATGTTGGAATCATGTGCAATCGTAGCATGAATAGTCTCCATTAAAATTCCTTGTTCCTTGGAATCTGTTGCACATACATTATATAAATTATTGTATTTATCTTTAAACTTATTTGAGATATCTTTATTTGTGTTTAATCCGTCAATAATATGGGCATTACGTCTTTGAGGTGGCTGCAACTTTTTTATTTCCGTCCATAAGTTACGTGAGTGGTCCTTCGTCACAGCTGTTGCCATACGACATAAGCGCCCTCTATCTTCCTCCCTCAGAAGCTTTTTAACAACTCTATGATAGTTCGCTCTGGTTCTACGTCGGATGTCCGCAACATATCCAGTTCGGGGCCGCCCGCTATCTCTCCAAATATTGTGCCACAACAATGCTTTTTTACGTTCTGGTTCTGCAATCTCATGCCAGAATGGTTTTCTTTTTTTCTTTGGTAAATGAGTGGGAATTGTATCTTTTGAGGCTTTAAACATGCATTGTATCATATCGCTACACATATCCTCAATCAAATCACAGTGTTTTTTGTTTTTACATAAAGGGTTATTACAGTAAAAAACATCAGCTGGAAAACTTTTGTTACAAAGTAAAGTGTTCAATGTACGTTTATAGTTCAATTTGTCATCAGATGTTGCCCTGTTCCAGTTAATACCCCCCGTTCTATTGTTATTGTGGCATATTAGATCTACACCTTTATGTGAACAGTTCATCTCCATGATAATAACGTTATGATTGGAGGTATTGTCAATGTCAGTTATGACTTTGGCCGTTACAAGTTTATCATAAATATTACGTGAACATATAAAATGATCAATTGCTGATACGGAACTACTATCATAACTTTCGTATGTAGCTTGACACTCAGCTTTTTCATGATTCCATACAAAATATAAATTTAAATCCAGCACTAATTGCTTTAAGTAATTTACATTACCCGTGGACCTACTCAAATCTACATTTAGGTCACCTGCAATTACAACTGCGTCACATGGATTCCTAGCAATTATCTGCTGTACCACGTTCAGGCATTCCAAAAATTCATTTTCAACATCTCTAGCCCTGGTGTCACATGGTAAATAACAGCAAATAAATAAGATATTAAAAGTAGCATCCACATTAACTAGTATAGCACAAATGCGAGAGTGGTCTTTCTGAAGTATGGTTACCCTGCTGGACAAGCATTGACGCCAAAGGATGGCCACGCCACCCTTAGGCCTACCTAAATGTATGTCCCTGCTAGAGTCCATGCCTGATACGGCTGTGTAACTATAATTTTCATCAATGTCCGCTAAATATGTTAACTGACTATTTTGTAGCCAGGTTTCTTGAAGAAACATTATATCAGCGTGTTGTTCTTTCAATACGCGTTTAATATACTGTCTCTTTGAGAGATGTTTAACACCTGTACAGTTGTACGAGGCGAGTGTTAAGGAAGCCATATTCATGATGGAGGTGATGTTCCATGACCAGCATTGTTAACCACCTCTGAAGACACGATATTGCTCTTTCTAAAGAACTTTCTACACCAGATTCCATCTGGCCAGAAGTCTTCTTTCATCACCGTGGTAATGTCCTTTGTGTTTATAGTCAGTTTAAAAGATTTCATACGTGCGTCAGGATGTGATATTTGTTCAAGTTTCTCTACATTTACACCTTCCTCAGAAATAAATTCACGAAGCTGGTCGTCGCCTATATCCACATGAACACGTGACACAAATAAGTCAGTATACTTGGCACCACTTCTGATGGTTGTATTATTGCGTTTACCTTGAATACATTCCTGATTCCGGGCCAGCCGCCGTTTTTCCTGTCGCTGATACGAGTAATCACCCGTATTTGATTCCCGATAGCTGTGATTATCCCGACGAACCCTGGGCTCATGTGTAGTCGGAACGTCTGTTTTGTCCATCTGTTTCTTTTGTGATATTATGATATGATTATAATTTTCTGAAGCTATAGGGTTTCTCTGCTGGGACATGTATGCATCATCACTTGATCGGTCTTTGGAGACCAATTGGGTAACACCTGGTGGTTGGGCTGATCTCTTGACGGCTGCTGCATAAGCTGGTTGATTTCCACATTGCTCGTTCTGCAGCTGATGCACCAGGAACTGTAGGGTTTTTATTGCCTCTGCATTTGTTTCTGCCCTAAGTTCTACCAGACCTATACGTTGTTCATGTTCACTGATTCGCTCTGCGCTCGGCACATCTGTTTCGTCGGGACTAAATTTGGGTACTTTGTTCAAGTCCCAATGGGTGAAAACTATATTCCAGTCCTTACGTTTGTCTAGGCGCTGGAAGACTGCTATCATGTCAGCTGCATGTGCCTCATGTGCCTCTCTCACAGATGTGCTTTGCCTCTCATATCTCTTACCGATAATGTCGGAGGTAGAGGCTGTTTCCCATAGGATTCTTTTTGCTTGTTTAATTGTCTCTGGTGTATAAAATCTACATACCGCTTTCCTGATGTTTTCAGCTGTGCTTCTATGAATATAGAACTGAATATATGTCAAAACATCATTGACCACATATTTAGTGTTTGAGTGTTCCGGGTCATCACCTTCCTCAATAGATCCATTCATTGATGTATCAAGATCTGGATGATGATCCGACTCTACATCATTGGATTCAGCTGATGCTAGCGACATTGGGTCAGTTCCAGATTCTCTGTTTTCAGCCTGCTGGCTGCTCTTTGGCAAAGATCCGTTTTTTGGTGTATATATCTGAGGCCACTTTATTGTTGCACATTCTAAGCAGTACATGCTATCGTCAATTCGGGTCGCCACAGACTTTCTCTTTTTCTTACACTCATAACAGGTACCGTACGGCATGGTATACTCTTAATAGTAGGCCTACAATCCTCTGGTCTGTTTAATGGGTTTCTTAAAAAGTGTTCAATTGGTAGCGGTATGACATGGTTTAGTGAACTCGCACGATAGATCACCACAACCAGGCTACTGTTGACATGCGGCGGAACTAGACCATGACAGGGGATTTCCAGTCACAGGTGACACGTTGACAACCCGGTTGTTGTTGGTAACCAGAATGAGCGATATTTGCAGAACAAGTCTTTATCTCCGAATTAATTATGTTAAGACACACCCAAAAGATGTATCTATGCGTAGAATGGGAATTCTTATCCGTGATCAGTATCTTGGCGTGATAGTTTGGAGGTAGTGTTCGTCACTTACCAGGTTTACATTAGATATTTTGTCCATGAATGATGAACGCACGCCTTGTACGCCTGGGCCTCTTGTTATTAGTACATCCTGGATAGCTTTTCTGATTTTATGACAGGTGGCGCCACCTACATTCACGTTTACGCTGCAGACATCCAAGCTCATATCTTGCGAACCGTTTGACCGATCAGGAAAATTTTTTTGCACAAATGTAGCCCTTGGAGAGCTTTATAACATACGCAAAACTGGTGGTGCCACCTACAGCCATTTTTGCACAGCTCCTGTCTGTTTGTCTGCCATGGGATAAAATCACTCATATCTCGGCAGTGGTTTGACATATCTGGCTAAAATTTTGCTGGTTAATACATCCCCGACAGCTCTCTTGATTTTATGACAGGTGGAGCCACCTGCATTCTAGTTTATGCAGCAGACATCCAAGCTCATATCTTGGGAACCGTTTGACCGATTGGGCCAAAGTTTTGCATGTGTATAGTTCTCACATAGCTCTTTATCATATGCAAAACTGGTGCCGTCACCTGCAACCATTTTTGCTCAGCGTCCATCTGATTGTCTGCCACGGGCTAAAATCACTCATATACATGTAGTGGTTTGACTTATCTGCCTTAAATTTTGCATATGTATACAACTGGGACGGCTTTCTGGATTTTGTGGTAGGGGGGGCAACCTTGCTAATATGCAACACTTCACTCTATTTCCCCTTGCCACTTAATCCATGCCTCACTTCACCCGTTTCACTCTGATTTAGGCGGATACACGTAGTCGCTTGTCGACTACCTGTATTCTAGTTCTCCATTAGTTTACACCCATTTTAATATTTTAGACATATTGTGATTGTTCATATTATAATATATCTGTATATATATATATGTATATATTTTAGCGTTATTGTATAGGCAAGGTCCAGGTACAGCCTGTATGGGCCGGGTTGGTAATTTGAAAGGGCAGGGTTAGTTAGTACGGGCCAGGTTGGTATGGGCCGGGTTAGATATTGGCTGAATTCACCTGTACCCAATAACAGTATATAGCCTACAGGACCCTGCTCCAATCTTCTAGGCCAACAATAATGGAAATTTTGGTAGGTCTTATATATTGCACATTTATGGGGCTAATTGCACATTTACTTCTATCATTTTTGGTAGTTCTCAGTAACAGATGCCCGCATTAAAACTGTCACCTGTCTCCTGGTCTCTCTCAGCTGTTTTCTATCACTGAAAATAAAATTGAACGAGAATGGATCACATTGCTGAATGTGGCCCGCATGGCGCATTTCTCGGTACGAATATAGAATACTTCAAGCACCTAAACCGGCCAACTTAACTGGTCCACCCTGTATACTGCAAGACATGTATGTACTAAGTAACACATACCTTCACTAATAACTGTCTATTTGTCCATTCCTTCTAAGTTTTCTATCATTTGTATCCTGTATTCCTCCCCCTCCATCTTTCCTAAACCGACCCCACATGTTGCCATAGGCTTCCCCTACTTTAACCATTACGTCATCAGGAATCACCTTCTCACACAATCTCATCCATTCACTATCTCGCTTCATTTCACCTCGTTCCTGTGCCATTTCTCTACGATCTTTTCCTACTGATTCATTGATCTATCATTAATCTATTCCTCCCACAAGGGGGGGTTTTGGGGGTCTCCCCCAATTATTCCTCATTATTTTTCATTCATTATTATCATTCTACCTATTAGGGGGGGGGGGGGGGGGGGTTTTGGTGGTCTCCCCCAATTATTCCTCATTATTTTTCATTCATTATTATCATTCTACCTATTAGGGGGGGGGGGGGGGTTTGGTGGTCTCCCCCAATTATTCCTCATTATTTTTCATTCTTTATTATCATTCTACCTATTAGGGGGGGGGGGGGGTTTTGGGGGTCTCCCCCAATTATTCCTCATTATTTTTCATTCATTATTATCATTCTACCTATTACAGGGGGGTTTGGGGGGGGGGGGGTCTCCCCCCACTTATTCCTCATTATTTGTGATTCATTATTATCATTCTACCTATTACAGGGGGGGTTTGAGGTGTCTCCCCCCTATTATCCCTCATTATTTATCATTCATTATTATCATTCTACCTATTACAGGGGGGTTTGGGGGGTCTCCCCCATCATTATTCCACTTTATTTATCATTCATCATTATCATTCTACCTATTCCGGGGGGGGGGGGGGGGGGGGGTTTGGGGGGTCTCCCCCAATCATTATTCCACATTCTTCATTTCCAAACATATGATTTCACGATTTGGTCTAGGGACGATTTCGCTCACTATAAATGACGTCATCACAACTGGGGTTTCCCCTAACACTTTGACAACTAGACCAACTCACGTGATCATACTCATTCACCCATTAATATCTTTTGTCTTAACTTAAATACCCCCCATTTTCCAACAACTTTCAACAAATCTTCATAGCTCAGTGGTAGAGCTCAGGACTTCTCTGCAGATGGTCGCTGGTTGGAGTCTTGCTGATGGATATGTTCACTGAATGTCATGTATAATAATCACACATATCTCTGTCTCTTCCAGATTGAACAGCACCGGACGTCAGATAGGTACAAGACATACCTAACAGTCAGATACTTTGTTGCGGATCCACAACTGTGATCGTAACACAGTTGTGGGAATGGCCTGTATGTACAGTTAGGCCTTGTAATGGTGAAATGGTAGACACTGGTAGAAGACACCAAAAAATCTCTTAAAATCACTAAATATACACACCAAAATGCATACGTTAGTGTCTTTGGTGGTAAAGGGGTCTTTCTGGGAACCACGTTCTTACCTTAATATATTAATGAAACATTATCCCTAACGATCCTTGTAAGCCCGCGGTGATTTAAACACCAATATACAGGAATTTGTAATGAGCAGACATTGATTGACTGGTACCCTTCACCGACATCTATTATCGCGCGCTTTTTCCAGTTCAAACAGCGATAAGATCAGAGTGGGTTCCCAATCTAAATCCCATTGCAAAGGACTGTGGGTCACTTCATATAATCATGGCGGCTTGTTCTCTATGTAAACACATCGGCTCTTGGCAAAATTATGGATAAGAAGGGCAATTGAGCATTATTTTGGTGCCACTACTTTGCAGATGTTTCATAAAACATCCAAAGACAACTTAACAGGTAATTATTTTATGTTGACACCTCTTGAAATGTCAATTATACAATTCCAAAGGGGTCTCCTATTTGGATCCTTATGATGGGTTTTCCTTAAAGTCGATCCCAAGACGTTGTTGACAGAGAGAAGCAGAGCGGATCGGAATCACACATCTTGGGACAAGACAATCAGATACTTAGACGTTACAAGTCACATCACAACTCTTCTATTAGTTAAAATGAAGGTGTCACTATAGAACGCAGGCTTCGCTTCTATTGAGGAAAACATAAATAAAACTGTCTCCTCTCATTCCCTATTTTAACTCCTTTTTCCCATGTAGATGTCCCTACACTCAACTCTTCTAACATTAACAACTATTAAGCATCAGAAGTTGCCTGCATTGGGAATCGAACCTACGAACTCTAGACAAGGAGCCCTACACGCTACTAAGTGAGCCATGAAGACGAGATACCAGCTGGAGTGAGTTTTGTTCATTTATATCTGCGATTGAAGCGCCATCTATCGCGGAAATGGGAAACCGTTTACTATCTGAACAGTAAAATTAAACTTAAGTTGGGGGCTCCACCCCCACACCCCCGTTCTGACGGGGAACCCAGGTTCCCCCAACCCCTCCTCCTCTACTAGTACTAGTAATATAATAATCTCCAGTTATGAACAAAATTAATACGGGAATGCAGAACTATAGAAACCAGGCTTCAGCCTACCGCCGGTAAAACGGGTGTCGCATAATAAATTGTTTCCTGGAAAAGGCCGATACATATCATTTTCCTCAGAATTCCCGTGTTTAATTTTGCTCATAGCTGGAGTTTATTATATTAGAGGAGGAGGGGTCCGGGAACCAAGGTTCCCCATCTGAACGGGGGTGTGGGGGCGGAGCGCCCACCTAAAGCTTTATTTTCCTGTTAAAATAGTAAATGGTTTCCCATTTTCGAGATAGATGCCTCTTCAATCGCAGATATAAATGAACAAAACTTGCTCCTGCTGGTATCTCGTCTTCACAGCTCACTTAGAAGAGTGTAGGGCTCCTAGTCCAGAGATCGTAGGTTCGATTCCGGATTCAGGCGACTTCTGATGCTTAGTAGTTATGTAAGAAGAGTTGAGTGTAGGGACATCTACAGGGAAAAGTAGGAGTTCAAATAGGGAATGAGAGGTGACAATTTTATTTATATGTTCCTAAATACAAGCGAAGCCCGCGTTCTATAGTGGCTCCTACGGGAATTCTCAGGAAAATAAAATGTATCGGCCTTATTCAGGACACAATTAATTATGCGACACCCTTGTGCATAGGGTACCGGCGGTAGGCTGAAGCCCTGTTTCTATAGTTCTGCCAATATGAACCCCAAAAAGACTACACCCCATTTTTCCTCTCTATCCCCATCAACTGTATCGCCCTCTTTAGGACGGGACGGGCTATAGGCACGATTTTCTCGTGCCCAGGCCCACGACTGGTCGTGCGTAGTGTATTGCAATATGTACGATATTGTCGTGCACATAGAGGATAGCATGCACGACAATATATCGTTTATATTGTTGTGTTACCTGCACGAGATTATCGTGCACATTGTATGCTATGTACACAAAATCACAGTTTCATTTATATTTGAGTTAAATTTCCGTATACATTATATTATAACCATTCATTTTATTTAGTTACAACCATGCCGCTATTGGTTCAAAAACATCGTGTGTGCGGCGCTGTAATAGCTAGTCTGGTTCCCTGTCACATAGAGTAAAGTTAAGCCTACTTAAGTCTTTAGCTTAAAACCTTTTATTAAATATATTTAGATTTTTTAACGTGGATTTTTTTTTTTGCATCAGATTTCTTTGGATATCATTTCATTTCAGGAATACATTTTAAATATTTGAATATGATGATTTGAGGCACAGTGATATAGGCCTGTTGTTTATCTCTGCATCCAGCTAAGAGGCATACGCGACCAAGGTTTTCAGGAAAAGCTTTCACAACTCACAGGGACGGATCCAGTATTTAGAAAAAGGAGGGGTTCATTCCTGGAGTACTAATGGCAACCCCAAAAAAAGGTCACCGTGTCCGGGGGGGGGGGGGGGGGGGGGGCCGTCCGCTAAAATCGATGTACCCATAAAAACATGTTGCGGTGGTTGAAAAAAGGGGGTCCAGACACCTCCCCTTGATCCGCTTCTTAGTCGGCGACAGCGGGGCTCGCTTGGCAGGCTGCCAGCAGCAATAGGGGGCGTGTCCCTATATGTTACTGCACCATGCGCAGTGGAGGTTCACACACTGAACTGTCATCTCAATCTGTGTTGCACTGGTTATTTGTTTTAATGCTTAATTTATAAATCTTAATGCTTTAAATAACACAACACTCTTACACACCGTATATTAGACATAATAATATTGCCATTATCAACACAAGGAGAAAAATTCAAATTAAGAATGTCATTCGATTATTAAAAAAGTCTTTTCCAGAAATATTTCAGTCACTACATCATGCATGTAGGGCCTATTGATATTGGACAATATTATTACTTCTATATACTCAGAGTCATACTTTGAAACCGCTTATAAGCAGTTTTCTTTGAAAAAAAATCTTGAGCAATTACTTACAAAAATTTAAAAAATGGTTTCTACTACATATCAAATCTTGATATTGTGCCTATCATAAACACAAAATACATGCCTGATAGACCTTCAGACTAATAATTAAAACAATATATCAAGATTACCATAATCTATTGAACTCTAAGCCTTTTTACGGAACCACTGACAGAATCTACCATATGCTTGCCCCCTTTATTATATCATTAATATAATATTAATTGAAGTGTTGTTCATGTAGCTAATTAATTGCATGTGTGTGTGTGCGTGTGTGTGTGAGAGCGAGACAATTAACAAGGGACCTATGGGTCACGGCGCTCAGCTGATCATGATTGAACTATAAATGTATCACCATTGTGATACTATATTTAGTCGACAAACCTTATAAATATCATGGACCTATTAGGCTATTATAAAGGAATATAATGTAATATGTGAGTAAATCATGTATGAAATTACCTGACTGATGGATTAATATGGAGTAAATATAGTGGTTTATTTTTTATTTATTTGGGAGCTGTTGAAAATAGCAATATATTTGAGCAAATATGAATACAATGACAGTACACTAAGCAGTGGTAGAATGATGATAAGGCTATTTGTTGAAAGATCTATAGTGTATGGAAGTCCGCAAGATTTCAATTTGACATATATAATGTTATTATTAACTATGCTGAAGAGTGGATTTATGAATTGTGACTGTATGACATGGTATCTCTTAGGTCTTGACAAGGTACATTATATTGATGCCCACCACATCTACATATTACACAATATTGACATAATTTCTGGCACGTACATAGGCAACAAACAGTTATACAATATATAAAAATATGAATATATCTGATTCAACTTGTTCTCGTTTACTGAGGCTGACATTGGAATGGGGTTCGGAGAAGGAAACAGTATGGGCAGCAAGGAGGGTTGGATGTAGAGAGAAAAGGAGATAGAGAGAGAGGGAGGGAGCATTCAACAGTACTCAAACACCTGGAAGGTTAAAATCTAAAATATTATGAAATGTAGATAAAGTCTGAGAGAAAGAGGTAATCTAGGCTATGGTTGGTTGATATGATTGAAGAAATTGTTGCAAATAATATTTTAAGATCTGACCTTGCGTTTTCATTGGATACCTTTTTGACAGGCTGTTGACAGTTCAACATTTTACACATTTGTCTAATGAGATCCAATTTTTTTAATTTAAACTTTAATTAAACTGTTTTTTCTTTTTTATGATATGTATACAGTTGCTATAAAATCCCCACTCCACAGGCGGAAGGACTTGATGGAGGGGGGGGGGGGGGGTTACGATGGGAGTTACAACGCCTCTGTCTCTCTGTATATATTTTCTTCAAATTATTAAATTTTATGCTATAGCAATAGCACTATTGTTGACAGTGCGAAGGAGCAAGGACTTAGTTGGGTGGGGGAAGGGGATGGTGGGAGTTACAATACCCTTGCATATACGTACAGGATATGAAATTTAATTAATCAGAGCTTACAGGAAAAAAAAGATTATTCATAATTATCAAATATTTTAAACAGGCAAGAAAGCTAGAGAAACAAAGCAAATAATTTTAATTCCCATTCTTCTGAGCCAGGAAATTATGAACAATTTTTACATAAATTCCCTTTTTTATAACATCATTTTTTTCAAGGTTTGAAAATGTAACTATACATTTAGAGTATAACATATATATGTGAATATTTCAGTTGATTCACATTTCTTAATTGCATCAACATATATATCTAATAAATTAGGTTTTTAGTACCTGTCAACATAATGGGGTGGAGGGAGGAAGGGAGGCATAGGGGTGAGAGAGAGAGAAAGAGAGAGAGAGAAAGAGAGCTAGAAAGAGAGAAAGGGAAAGAGAGAGAGGAGAAAGGCTCTCTGGTAATTACTGCCTGACCCAGCCTGATCCAGACACTGACAGAAGCAGTAGGCAAGGAGTGAAGGTGTTATGTAACAGCCTGGAACACTGTTAACCAATGACTTGATGTAAACATTCAAGACATGGTGCTATAAATATGGGTCACTGTGCTCAGCTGAAGTTGGCCTTGAAGGTAAAAATCTAAAATAATAATGGAGATCAAGTCTAAGATGAAAAGGTAATATATGCCATGGCTGGTTGACATGATTGGTTTGTATTAATGAGTGAGAAATTGTTGCAAATAATATTTTGTGACCAAACCATGCATTCTCTAATGTCAAAATTGAAGCATGTGAGCAGTTTGTGAACATAAGATGTATATTATTACCATGATCATTGGCTGGCTTTTTGATAGTTTGTTGACAGTTCAGTAGTTTACACATTTGCTCAATTGGATCTATTTTACATAATATATATTATTAAATATATGTATTTTTATTTTATAAAATGTATACATTTGAAAATAACTGATGTCTCCAGTCCCCAGATGCAAGAACCTGGTGGTGGTGGTTGGGGGGGGGGGGGGGGGGGGGAAGGCTGGAATGATGGGAGTTACAATATCTCTGTATTAACATAGTGTATATACATACAGGATTTCCACTTAATTCAACAATACTTACAGGATTAAATAGTCCATTCACAATTACATAATATTTAAAAAAGGACAGACAGACTGTTAGACAAACAAAGCTGATAATATATTTTAATATTTTAAAGTTTTTCATCTGCAATATTACACATCTGAATACATAAGTTGCTTTCAAATTTCAGACTTTAATGGCTTAAATCCATACACATACAGCATATGAAAGTTATTTCAACAGTGCTTAAAGGAAAAATTTCATAATTAGTATATATATTTAATGATAATTGAGAGATGATGGACAGACAAGAGCTGATCACTTTATGTTCCATTCTCCTGGGGCAAGAATATGTTTCAATATTAGATCTTAATTTTTTCTAATCCAATTATCTTTCAAATTGAAAAAATTGTACACATTTGCAATAATAACTAATGTCCCAGTGCACAGGTGACGGTGAGGTGCTATGGATCAATGACAGCCGGGGGGGGGGGGGGGGGTAAGAGATGGGATTAACAACACTTTTGCATAAACATTCAGGGCAAACAAAGCCTGATCTCCAATTCTGCTGAGGCTCGAAAATAATGAACACATGTTTGTATTAGATCCTCATTTTTATATTTTAAGTTTAATTTGTATACATTTCCAATATAACATATATTTCTGAATATAAACGTTGATTCATAATTCTAAATTGCATCATCATAAATCTCAATCTTGTCATGTAACACCACATCATGCATACAAATGTATATTTATATATTCATGGGGGTGGGGGGGGGTGTGATATGAGAACAATTGTACACCTGTCACAGCAGGGGATCTCCCCCAGTGACTGAAACAAATCAGGAACCCTGGCATAGCTGACTTCCAGTGACCTGGAGTGGCCTACCTGCATCAGGAACAAAGCAAGTGACTACAATAGACCCTCAAGATAAAATTCAATAACTAGCCTAATTTTCAACCTTTTAGTTTCAAATTTCAGATTTAAACACATTAAATACTTATGTTTACATTCTGAGAAAATTAAATCAACAGTACTCACAGGGAAAAAATGTGCCATGGTCAAAGTTGGGTAAAATTTCAGGTACTGATTTTATGTTTATGCTAATAACTTATAAAATTTACAAAATACAGATCTAATTTTGGGTATACAATTGAATCTTAATTAAACAAAGTTATATTCTCTAGCTTCAATAATTTTCATGAAACCTGAGTAAATATTTTTCCTGATTTTTTACAAAGTCAATTTTGTTTGGGCACATAACTTAAAACAATTACGCAATACTGACATCATTTCTGGCATGTGCATAGCGAATGTATAGAAAAATATGTATATTATATATGATCAAAGTCAGATCAGTGGTTTTGATACTAGGCAGTCCTGAAGTGTAACAAAGGGTTTTTAATGAAAAAATGAAGTTTTTCATTAATATCTCGAAGGAATTAAGTTCTGGTGACCAAATTCTTGGCATGGTAGGGGATTTTGGAGATATCTTACTGTATGCCTAATTTAAGGAACTTAGAGCTGAAGCTGGGGAGCTGAGCTCTAGCAAACTGCATAACACTAGGTTGATGTAAACAATATGTGACATGGTGCTTGAAAACTTGAATAAAATCTACAGTTTTTGATCAACTGGTTTCAAATTTTAAATGTTAACAGTTGAAATGCTAACAAAAACATGCTTTGAAAATTAAATCCACAGCAGTTACAGGAAAAAAATGTGCCATGGTCAAAGTTGGGCAAAGTTTAAGGTACCAATTTTTTATTTTTGCTAATATTTCAAAAAATTTAAAAGATTTTGATCAAATTTTGGGTATACAATTTAATTTTGATTAATAAAAGTTATATTACTGGAAAAGAAGTGCTTAGCTTTGACAAGTTTTGTGTTAAGTGATCAAATTTTTTTCCTGATTATTTACAAAATGCATTATGTTTGGGCCCATAACTTTTTTAAATTATAAAATACAGACCCAATTTCTGGCATGTACATAGGAACCATATAGAGGATTAATTATGGTAAATATGAGGAAAAACAGATGAGTGGTTTTGATATTAGGCAGTCCTGAAGTGTGAAAATAGGATTTTAATAAAAAATTGAGGTTTTTCCTTAATTTCTCAAAGGAACGAAGTCGCAAAGGCCCAGTTTTCGGCTTGGTAGGAGATCTTGGGGACATCTAACATTATGCTGAATTTTGGATTCCTAGGTCTTACGGTTTCAAAACGTGCCACATCTACGGACGGACGGACGGACGGACGGACAGACGGACGGACGACGGACCACAACTATAGCTCAGATGACTTATAGTCAGCTGAGCTAAAAATGTATACCACGTGCAATAAATATGCTATTTTATGTAAGATGGTTCGGAATAGTACGTTTTATGAGGTTACAACATATTGTTATTTGAAATAATGTCACAGAAGGCAACTAAAGGGGGTTCTGGTCAGTGGAACGGCAGCAGCAATTATAAAGATAATTTGGAGAATTATTCCAATCGTCTGGGCCCATATTGAACAACATATTCAGATAACACTTAATAAAAACTTGAAACAGGCCGCGGGTCACATACACACACATACACACACCCTCTCACACACACACACATATATATACTGTTATACATATGTGATTTACAATCAAAATAGGGACAAAATACTTAGAGTCAGGCGTATATAAATATATATATATATATATATATATATATATATATATATATATATATATATATATATATATATATTTATATATATATTGTATCTTTTCGACAGAAACATATCTTGTTGTTTCTTATGTGAATAAGGTGTTAACTTTTACATGTTAGAACAGTATATATATATATATGAGAAATAATCGCGAATATGAAACCCTCGGGAATAAGATGTGCCATCAACAAAGAAGAACAAAAGGGGATTCTTCTGCAAACAGATGATTAGTTATCACGCCCCTGGAAACAACCTAATCAACAACCTTATGTGTGCATTGTATCGAAACGGGCCCATGCATAAAAGCAATTATTATTGTAAAACACGTAATATTCACAAGGGATATATTGACTGTGACACAAATCAAAAACTACTGACAGAACTATAAATGAGTGAGATATTGTAGGTTTCATTCTAATTTTAAAATCAATACAAATACGAACTGATGTGCTTAGAATACATATCTTCTGATACAATCGCGAAAATGAAACCCTCGCGAAACGTTCAAAGTGAAGAAATCGCGAAATTTCAGCCTCGCGAATATAAAGCCAACCACAGTATGTGAAAGTTAACGTGTGACCACCAAATCAGAAGCTCCCACGTCGGTTTGTTACTATTTTCTATAAAAGGCAAATCGCGTTTCCGTGTATGACACACTGGTTTCGCAGGATACAAACATGGGCTGGTGTCAAATTATGGCGGGAAGAACAGTCGACAACCTTTTATCCTTAGAGAATGGCGGACATCAAACTTGATGCAGCTTTTCCCACGTATACAGAGCTAGAGAAAGCACTGGAAAGGTACTCAATTTTTATTTCATAAGGAAATTTATTTCTTTGAATTATTAGTATTTATTTTACATTAAACTTCATTATTTCAAAATTGTCTTGAAAGTCCGTTCCACAAGGGGCGCTAAGCAAATATCGGTTATGGGTTTGTATATACAAGTGTATTTATATGCAAATATGTAAAATCTCAGTTTATTTCAAAAATTACCTACGATTAACGATTTATTACGATTTGACCCGTATTACTGACCTTTGCTCCTATTTGGAAAACAATTATTTCCAAAATCTTGTGATCCATACGAATTATAATTTAAACATGCCTTACCATGTTTATTCTTATACACTATATAAAGAATATCTTACATATATTACACTGATACAAGCCACAACGAATAGGCCTATCAGTTGTCAGTATATAGTAAACGTAACAGTTTAGGTGATGTATTAACAAACAAAAATATTTTATCAGAGTCAGGATCCATTGTTGTATTCATCATAGTGAGCAAAGGTGAACTTAAGTTTTATTGCAACATTAGCTTCTTTGGGAAGGTAGATATTGTGATGTGACCTTATTGCTCTAAAGAGAGAAATTAAAAATTAAATGTTCCGCATGGTTGATAATTTGTAGTATACTTTATCTGTAGGTGAAACCTTGTTACATAAATCACAATTTTGTGGAGTGATATTACATATTAATTGGCCGCAGAAATACTATAACCCTTGCATTATCTTTTCAGAACGTTTGAGCAAACTAACGGGTAACGGCTATCTTTGTGAAGTAAGCAATGTATGAATAATGAAATGAGTTTCTTTTGTAATAACCTTCATCCTTCAATCTTTCGAATTCTTCAGATGTAGTCATGACGTGTAGTGTAAGATGAAATTCAAGCATGTGATACGAGGCAGGCAGTTTTACTGAATTAGGGAGCAAATAAATGGTGCATGACGATGGTTGATTGTAAGCCGCAATTACTTTAGAATCTCATTGCATTTCATAGGAATATAATCTTTTGTGTCATGACATTAAGTTTGTCATTATCAACTTCGATGTAGGGTCTGAAATGACCTAACATTCATATATCATTAATTTGAATGGAGTTGAACTCAGATTCAATTTGTTGGCTGCAAACCAGATTGCTTTTATAGTCCTTCCTTCGCTGTATCTCAGTTAATTTTTGCATGTTTTTTACTACGAGGAAAGTAAAATGACATATTCGCAAATAGTCAGGGATTGTTTGTATTATATAATTATGTATGTGTGTGTACGTTCCAGTATATATGGTTGTATGTGTAAACACAGGAGGCGGAAGGAGGGGAGATGGCATTATTAGTACCATCTTCTGTACTAGGTTGAAATAAGAACTGCAAAAGAATTCAAGCTGTACTGGTACTACTTTTGGATTTATTCGTGTTCTATAGTCAAGTACAGCAATACCATGATGTCCAGGGTATTTTTAAAAATCCATTAAAAAAATTACCAAAAATAACAGATGAAATTAAAAAAATGCAGATCACTATATCTTCCGCGCAGGTTTTGCGTCCTCATATCTGACGCTTACATAATTCGTTATGCAATACTTTAATTTACAAATCCAACTAAACTACAAAAAGTGCGTCGCAGCTCAGCCCAACCCTTATGAAAACCTGTAGGCCTACTTATAACCAATATAGGTTATAAATTAGGCCTAATCCCCCCCCCCCCCCCGAAAAAAAGTGAACCATGTTGCTTCACCATTGGCATCTGGGACCTGGGTGCAGTTATATTATGAAAAAAAATAAAATATATTGATCTTGGTTGCGTTCTTAACCCAGGCCCCATGGCAAACCCCCTCAACCCGCACACCTTGCCCAAGTGCTCACTCAATAAATGCTGCTGATCAATACATATAATGTTTTGATCCCCTCATTAAAAAGGGATTGTTGTGGCTCCCACATCAACCCCCCCCCCCCCCCCCCCGCCCCGCGGGGGACCGCCACTGCTAAATTTCGCTGCGTGCATGTAATCCCCAGAAAGTCAAATTCGTGCATATTAACCACAATATACACAATGCACACCTTAACAAAAAAAATCGTGCGTACAGCGTTTTACATGCACGATATTCGTGTGTATAACGAGCAATATACACGATAATTCGTGTGCATTACATGACTATATGCACGATATCGTGTATATTGTGCACTATATACACGATATCGTGCGTATAACATCATGTGTGCACGATATCGTGCGTATAGGCTCAGCCCTTTAGGACGTTCTGATAACCAGGGTGCCTGAGGTATTCTATATTCTATATTCCAATATGAAACAAATCATTAGACATGTAATCACAGCTACAAATATACCTGTGAAAAATCAGTTGTATTTGGTGTTCCTCATCCAACTCACGACTTGATAAGCCTGGGAACCTGTCAGTTTCTTCAGTCTCCTCCCATCATCACACACCGGAAGTTTACATCCAGCAAGCGATAGTGGCTAACACCGCCCCACGCCATCGCAGCGTGTGTCTTTTAAAAATGACAAACGGAGCCCCACCCACCTCTCTCTCTCTCTCTCTCTCTCTCTCTCACACACACACACACACACACACACACACACACCCTCCCTCACACACAAACACATGTATATAGATATTGCCATATCATTTTTTTATTATTATAACATTATTTATTATTATTGTTATATCATTTTTTTTCATGTTTTGATATATTAGGAATATTTTTAAAAATTATTATTATTATTATTATTATTATTATTATTTATAACATTTTCAAAAAACAAACATATTATTGCAAATATTTGGTTATCTTTTATCAAATTTCACCATCATAAATACAAACATATTATTGCAAATACTTGGTTATCTTTAATCAAAATACAAACATATTATTGCTAATACTTGGTTATCTTTAATAAAAAATCGACCATCACATCCTTGTGTTACCGTAATTTACATATGCATTTTACTCCTTTGATACACATATAAATAACACAAAATGCCACAATGATACTTAAAGTAAATGTTTATTTCCGAAAAGAGAAATAAGAAAATCACCAACTGTTAAACAGTCTTAAGTGTGACAAATACAATTTACCCCCACCAGAGCCGACAGGCACTGGTGTTAAAGTAGCCATAGAAACAGGAAAACCGATGGGGCTTGAAATTCACAACATGTAAAAATGTAAAAAAAATTAATAAATAAATAGATGTTATAGAAGATCACATGATCATTTTGGAAAATATAAATGTTCCAGTTTATATCCTGTAAACATTTTAAAAAATGAAAAGCAAATAATAAAAACAAAAACAGGATCCAAATGGTTTACTGACGATAAAACAACAGATTCCGGTAATTTTGCCAGACATGATTTTCTAGTAATATATATATGATTTAATTTGCATACATATAGAGTTACATAATCTCATGATTAATATCAGGGAATAAGAGGTATCAGGTATCAGCCATATCTCTAATACATGTACTTATAAAAGGAATTCGGTTCATGTTTGTTCGCTATGTTCTCTAAAACCGCTTTTGTGTATAATACTGTGCCATACATCATATTAAAGGTTATTATCTCCACAATGACAAAGGCGATATAAGAATAAATAATTTTTAATGTACATATAATTTTGAGTATTTTTTTCGTTTTTACTGACTTACACGGAGGTTAGACCGAGCACAGCCGAACTGCCTTCGGCATTGACCGGAATGCGTGCATCGTGGTCACTCATTCTCAAACACTATTAAGGACTATTGTTCATAAGAATAACGCTTGCTTTCAGTGAGGGATTTGAGCATGTCTGGCCTTACATTTGAACGAGGCTCTCACCCATGTGCGTGGTCAGTAAAAGAGCAAAACACGTTTCTCGCTTTATGAAATGGAGAGTTCAACCTAGGAGGATAAATGACAAAACCTAATTCAAGGTCCCAATTTCAGGAACAGGGATGGGGTTGAGTGGAGTGTTGGCGGGGTTTCAGACCTCAAAATTTGTCTGATATGATGAAAAAAAGGTTGCAGTAGCTGAAAATGCCATGGGACACGGACCCTCTGCATGGACCCTCTGTTCCGTTGGGTCCGCTTCCGCTTATGCACATTTCTGTTTATTTCTTCAGGAACAGTTTCCTTGCAACCTACATTTAATAAATCTGTCATGTGTTCCTCACATCAATCTAATCTTTATACGTCCAACGATAGAATCCAGTCAAATATCATCGAAAACCTGAATGCCCCCGCGTCTCATTCCGGTTTGCAATGTAAACATCATCACTGACCAGGTCTTAAAGGTAAACATGCCGAGGTATGAATTTTTTGCCACGAGCACAGCGCCACAAAATAAATGAAAAACATATTTGTATATACATATTTTATTGAGACAGTTTCCCACTAAAAACATATGTTTTCTGTTAACTTTTAGAATAAAAAATGAGCCAACATTCCATATCTCAGTTAATATATCTCCCCAACCCCGGTAATAATTCCGGTGTACCGGGTTTATCAGCCAGTAAACATTATATGAACAGATAAAGTGACATATTGCTTTGAGGGAGCTATTCACATACCACACTAACCAGGTATGTTAAATATACATAAGTATAGGGTTTTCTTCTTAAAATATTGTGGTATCTAACAATATGTCTTTCTAAAACCGTTTACTTACTCCTGTACATAAGTCAAAATAAGGTTGCACTGGACGCGATCAGGGGTACAGAATATAAATATAGCACGCATCTTTCATCAATCATGATTTTTCTAGTGAAAACAATATAGTGAACGTGAACGGTCCTTACACCATGCTACCCTTAAGTTATCATAGTCCCTCCTTGCATGCAGTAGAACACTGGAGACACCGAACCTTTGGATTCTTTTAAAACTCTGACAATATATATGTTCTTTTTTTACAATTCATCCTTTAATCAGTGAGTTGGTTTACATCATTACATGCTAAAATGAAACATTTTTTCAAGAAGGACTTCTAATTTTATCTTGCAGAATCATTCATTCTTAACTCTAATTTATACTTACGTCACCCGATCATATTAATACCATTTTGTCTCAATATGATAACCAGTTAATCTTATTTATACTAAATTTCAATTCACCAACTCGTCGCCATACCTACATTACGTCTATGAGCATGAAGTTCTTTTAAAATGTGTATTATACGGGCACAAGAATGTCTGATGTGCAGCGATTTTGAACAAGCTACAGACACGAAGAGAAAGCAAGAAAGAAGGAAGGTAAGCAAGAAGGCAGGTAAGCGTTCATTAAAATAAAGTAGGGGTGCAATATGAAAGAGAGCATGAAAGAAAGAAAGAGAACACGATAGAAAGAAAGAAAGAAAGAAAGAGAGCATTAAAGAAAGCATGAAAGAAAGAAAAAAGAAAGAAAGAACACATGAAAGAGAGTATGAAAGCAAGAAAGAAAGAAAGCATGAAAGAAAGAAAGCATGAAAGAAAGCACGAAAGAAAGAAAGAGAGCACGAAAGAAAGCATGACAGAAGGATGAAATCAAGAAAGAGAGAAAAGAAGAAAGAGGAAGAGCATGAAAGAAAGTATGAAAGAAATGAAGAGAGCATGAAAGAAAGCATGAAAGAAAGAAAGAAAGAAAGAAGAAATGTTCTGTTCCTTTTATTTTTGTCAGTTAATGTTCATAATATCGGATGTGACACTGGAGTGGCCAAATATGCAAAGTTAATGTTTTTAATGTGAAATTAACAAAACGGGTAAAAACATCATGTATAGAAACGTTTACTGTGCGACATTATGGGTTCTCACAAAAAAACCCTAGTTGGTCATGCAGATTATGCATATTTTAACCAATAACCACCGTCGAGCATGGCCCAGGACTCGCTCCGACAGTGAACCGTGTTTATTTTTTTATCAAGTCTGTTAAGTGAGAGAACATCGGTAATTTTTAGTTCCGGATTTAGGCTACGAGACCCATGGAGACACCCTCTGACCAGGAAAAAAACCCTTAAGTCCTCCTTTTCTAGTTAATGGAAGAAGAACAATAATGAAATTATGTTTATACATTTAGAGCTTTCATATAACTTGAAGGAGTATATGGTATTAGGCCTACTTAAGATGTTAACACAAACTGTTCATAGCTATGCTCCAACCTATACTGCAAGGTGTTACAATCAGTAACTGCATCTTTGTAGCTTTTTACCTCCGCCAGGAGTCAAGGTGCATGAGTATGCGTTCATCCCCAATCGTGTGTGTGTAGATGTGTTTGTGTGTTCGTCCACATCATTAACTCATCTCATCATGTGAAAGGTTCTGGTTTTCTCGGGAACCGGCAATGAAGAATTGATTAGATTTTGGTGTGTATCCGGCACATGATCCTGACTTGGACACGTCATCAAGAAATATTCACAAATCTAGAGTCACTTATGCATGACTAGACCTGGAGAGCATTGCGGAGGCTTGCATTCCTTAGAATGCAGATTTCTAGTTTTGCATTAAATTTCGCCTTCCGTTACACAGACCTGTGAGCCAGCCGTTGACCAGTAAATCGGCTGGCTAGAAGAAAAAAATGACTGGCTAGCCGGCTCAGGTCTAAGAACAATGATGATGGCTGAGTGGACAACGTTGTGGTTCGCTAGACGGCTGAGCCGTTAAGATGAGGCAAATATTTAATAGACTAAATGTTGTCTCTGTCTAATGCAATTATATTTATATGTACAATAATATGAAAAAACTTAACGAATATTTTTAGAATATAATTACCCTTTGGATAAATTAATTTTATTCAATATCACGCCAGGCGTGTAGAAGGACTGTGATTGGTTACTGGTTACGTGAAGGATGGGGGTTCCCCCCCATTTTGTTTTCAGATCTGACAATATAGCGTGTTTTGGCGAAGCTGCTCGCTTATTTGATCAGATGAAAATTGTTATGATTTTCCTCATTTCTTTTGACAGACATTGGGTACACATGAATTAACTTAACACATTTAATCTCAACTGATATAACGTGACATTGCTAAAGCATCTCGGAAAATCGAAGGTTTCAATTAAGCTATTAAGATATATAGATATCATTGTTTGCATCCGCTGAGCAACTGTTTTCGTGCGCTCACTTGCATGACAAATCAACCGGATAATAGTTTTTCTTGTGCCGAATTTAAAATGTCATGGCTTGACGTACTGTTTGTTTCTTTTTTTAACTGTATCACATGAGGTTATGGGAAAGGACAGGAAATTTTGTCAATATATATATATATATATATATATATATATATATATATATAGTGTACAGAAAGAAATGCTTTAACCGCGAGTGTCTCTAAATAAATCAAAACTTTTGGTAATAATCTGTCATTTGAGGAGGGAGAGAGGTGACATAATCGTACGAAATCGAACTCCAGACCAAGGGTTTTATAATAATCATGTAAATTTGAATACTTAAACACATATTGTGAATTCTTCTTGATGTAATGTGAACAGACCAACTCACTGCCACAACCACGAAATCCCTGATTCCATTCTGCCTAGACTGAGATCGACATGTTTCTTTCCTGCGCTGAACTTGCCCGGTCGCAATTGTATACGTAATTTGCCATGTGTCTTAATTGAAAAAGGAATTCTGTCATGAATTTTCGCAGATGTCAGCCTCAATCATCCCCATGACCTCTGTGACCCTTGATATGTTCATGCGGCAACATGTTTTCAGTGGTTGAAGCAGCCGGTGTCTCCAGCTGTTTGACACTGATTTGGTCTCGCGTTTTAACTTCAAATTGCAAACCAATCAGACTCGCTTAATAGTTTAGTTTCCGCTCAATGATTTTATGACATTTATCCATAGTTTTTTACGCGAATGACATTTGTAGCATGATTATAATATGACGTAGTTATGAGTGGTCGTTGGCCGCCGACATAGTTTCAAGGTTATACGTGCACAAATTGGTTTTATATATGGTGGCTTATATTGGCAGAAAACAATGATAACAAAAATGCATGCATGTTTTTTCCATACATATAACAGTTTTTCCCAATGGTTTTCGTTCATTTAATATTGAATGTTAAGCGACCAGTATAACATTTTTTTTTAATATTAAACATCGACCTCATTAACTTTAAATTACCAAACATCAGTATCTGACTGAATAAACTTGGGAATGATCTGGATTCTGGCATTTTTTTCTCTTCATTTTTGAGCAACCGGGGTTAGGGAAACGCCCTTGATCAAACCAAGGAGTTTACAGGGATGGAGTATCAAGTGAGAGTCTGGCCATGTCGGATGTTGCTGACGGGGGTCATAAAACTCGCTGCTCAATGGCACACAGAGATGCCGCTGATAAGCCCGGCGCTAATTGATTCAGCGCGAGAGACCACCCTTCGGCGTGACTTCGGAACAGCTCGTTAGTTCCCGGAGACCACCAATGTGAACTAACGCGAAATTTATCTCCGGTAGTACTTAATATAAATATTTAAACAATCATAAGTTTGAACACCATATTTCCATATGTGTGGGAAACGTTTGTGAAGGTTTCGTTGCTAATGACGCCTGAGCTATAGCTTGGCTGCGGTACATATGGGCGATAATACGAGAACAACGCCGTCAGTGACAGAGCGGACAATGGCTCGCTGTTATCCATCAAAATGAAAGTCATCCGAGCATAAGCTAAAATTTTTTTTTTATCGTCGGAATACTATAATACATGGCCAATTATTAATATAAGTCAGAAGTGTGGGAACTGATGGAATTTTTTATAATTCCGAAGTTATTCAGGGAAAGTAAGGTTTACACTTACCAGTCGTCCGTCATGAATCACGGCATAAGTTGATGTAGAGTGTCCGCATCTATCCATAAATTGGTCAAGTGATTACTCAACACGAGACCTCTCTAGATATATTTGTTGCGCATAATTCTTGACAAAACAAACCATTTGCGCATTCATAATTCCGGTCAATGTTATTCTAGTGATTTACTGCTCAGTTACTGGATATATCGCTCTCCGCTTCAGCGAGCTACAGCGGACCGCAGAAGTAACATCTAGCAGGCTCGCTTTATCAAAGGCCGTGCCGCCGCTGCGCCTGACACCGCGGCACAATAGGCGTACAATAGAGTTAATGGGCTTATCATGTCTTAATTGCAATTAGCGCACGACTGACACTCGCGACCTGGCAGGGCTTCTGACAGTTGTTACTCCAGTCCTGTAAACTCCTTGATCAAACGAGGAATATGCCAGTTATCCGCTCTGAAAAAAGGGGCTTGCGTGAACCTTGTAAACTGTCTAACATAATGATTTACAACTACCACGAAATAAATAATGCATGACCATTGCGAAGCCATGCAGCTCGGTGAAATCTGCTGGAGACGGGTTCGTGTTAACATGTTATTGTAGTAACTATTCAAGCGAATATCCTTTTTTTCATCAGCTTATCAGTATTTCACCGGAGGCTGAGCCTGTGTTCAATAATTGGCGGCGGCTGGCGCAATCCGGCGGCTCAAGAAAACTATCGGCGGCGGCTTGCTGATATAATAAACGGCGGCGGCTGGCGCAATTCGGCGGCGGCTCCCAGTCTGCTTCCGTTACGAGGCTTATGTACCCATAAGAGGCTATGACAGCGGCCTCCTTCCCATGTGTCACAGATGCATTCGATTGTTGCTTTACTTTAAGCCATTTTTGTCAATGTTCAGGTAATCAGAGCTTAATTTAACTTCATGTGACATATCCAAAGGAACACAAACTCTTGGACGCAGATGTAATGGTCGTCTTTTTGTTTTCCGATTTACCGATAGAGGGCAGCAGTGCTCTACACCTGCTTCCTTCCTGGTCAAGTACACCCACTTGCAGTCAAAACTTATATACTTATATATATATATATATATATATATATATATATATATTATATATATATATATATATATATATATATATATATATATATACTAGCTGATAAACCCGGTATACCGGGCTTTTTACCGGGGTTTGGGAGATATATTTACTGAGATATTGAATGTTGGCTCATTTTTTATTATGAAAGTTAAAAGAAAATATAGATTTTTAGTGGGGTACTCTCGGAATACGATATGTACAAATATTTTTACTGTAATTTTGTGGCGTTGTGCTCGTGGCAAAAATCATACCCCGGTTTGTTTACCTTGAAGACATGGTCAGTGATGGTTTACATTGCGAACCGGAATGAGACGCGGAGGCATACAGTGTTTCGTTGATATTTGACTGGTTTCTATCGTTGGACGTATATTGAAAAGGTTGATGTGAGGAACACATGAAAAATTAATTATATGTACGTTGCAAGGAAACTGTTCCTGAAGAAGGAAACAGAAATATGCATATATCGTAAGTAGCAGAAGCGGACCCAGTGGGACTCCATGCAGTGGGTCCGTATCCCATTTTCAGCCACCGCAACCTTTTTTCATCGTGTTAGACAAATTTGAGGCCTGAAACCCCCGCCACAACCCCAGCCCTGTTCCTGAAATTGGGACCTTGAATTAGGTTTTGTCATTAATCCTCCTGAGTTGAACTCTCCATTTCATCAACCGAGAAACATGGACCAAGCACATGGGTCAAATCCCCCATTGAAAGCAAGCGTTATTCATATGAACAATAGTCCTTAGTGTTAGAGGTTAAGTGACCACGTTGCACGCATTCCGGTGAATGCCGAAGGCAGTTCGGCTGAGCTCGATAAAAAAGACCTGAAAAATCACTTAAAATTATATGTATAATAGAAAATATTTATTTTCATGTCACCTATGTCAATGTGGGGATAATAACCTTTAAATGATGTATTGCACAATATTGTACACAACGCGGTTTTAGAGAACATTGCGAACAAACGTGAACCGAATTCCTTTTATAAGTATTAGATATATATATATATATATCACTGAAGAAAGAAAAAAAACACTGTAAATTCATTACAAACTGATTCTCTGGATGCGACTCGATCCTGAGGTAAATAATGTTAGAATGAAGCTAACGGCATGGTTTGAAAAGCCGAGTCTTTATGAGATTACGAGATTATGCTTTGTGCGTATCGGGGAGAGCAAATGAAAGACTGACATTGATCCTATTGTCCTCGGGGGCACAACAGGATTAGTCGGGATACACGTACAATGCTGGAACATAACAGGGGAAAAAGGTTTGTTGTTGTTTATTTATTTAATTATATATATATATATATATATATATATATATATATATATATATATATATATATATATATATATATATCCGTCGTCCCTTACGAAACAGAGCTGTCGAACACAAGTAAGTGTGTTTAGGTCCTGAAATATATGTATATATATATATATATATATATATATATATATATATATATATATATTCCGTCATATAATACATTTGCCTATACAAAAATAATAACATACATACAGGACACATTCAATGATTCATTTTGTATTTTTATTTTGTATATATATCATGATGCTGTGTTATTATGGCGCCACACTAACATGACAGTTGAGACTGAAGGCTGAACGAAAATTGCACAGTCTACTTTAAAGTTGATAAAAAGATCAAAGCAGTTCCGAATAATTCTTCGTAGAGACGCTATCTAGAATTTTCGATCCTGCATTCTGGACGAATTCCTTGAGAAAGGCCACCACGGCGACTTCTGCTTGCTGAAAAATTTGTAAATTACAGTTAAGTCAAATATGTTACGCTTTTATTCTGATTTTTTTAAAGATTGAATAGAATAGACATTCTGATTTGTCAATCACCAGTTAGCACATATATTATAGCTAATTAGATAAAGACAAATGATACTATGTGACTGTCAACGTAGTCTTGTAGCCAGCGTTATTCTTGTTCTGTGTGATTTGCCTTGAGTGGCGTATATATATATATAGTTATAAATCGTTCCCACCCGTATCATGTAGTGATGTAAGCTAGAGGTCACGTGTCTCTATGAAATTATCTGATTCCAAGTGATCAAAGTGAAGATATACTTCAAATGTAAAAATAAAGGGGTGTGGAAGTGCCTCGGTTATGGATCTATAGTCGACTACAGATAGTAAAACCGCTGTTGGGTCATGAGCTCTACGTGTACTAATTAACAGGAGCTGATTAGCACTATTCCTCCTGATGAACACGTTAACTCCAAACAAATGTTTCTGTCAACATACCTTCACCAAGAATTCCCTGTCAGCGTCCTCCATTTTGAAGTCTGTAGTCCCTAAGTAGTCTGTGTGAATTCCAATGGTCCGAGGTAAGTCCTTAGGCTACCGAGAAAACCAAATAAAACTGTAGATACGTGGCAAGTTATATTTACATCTAATAATATATGCATATTAGGGCTGTAACAATGAATCGATCGAATAATTGATGCATCGAATTGAAGCCTGCCATTAATCGATAATCGAATCCGGCAAGAAATAATCGATTAATTTCAATTCTTGCATTTTCATTCATTTTCATACCTTTTCTGTCTTCTACTCTTACCGAGGACTAAATTAACAGAATACATGTTATTTAACTAAGAAAGTCACCTTATATCCTTCATTAGATGTTAGCACAATAACATGAAATTTATATATTACTTCTACAAAAATTCTCAGGTATATAATGATCTTAATCTTATAACAATATTTTGGTTAAAAAAACTCTTCGCAGATATATGTCTCTGACATAATAGTGTAACTGTATACAATAATCAAATCGATAATCGAATCGAAAGGCAATAATCGATAATCGAATCAAATCGAAGACCCCTTAGCAATATATATATATATATATATATATATATATATATAAAATAAGAAGTAATAGTAATAGAACCACCGTAATAGGACCAAACCCTGATATATATATATATATATATATATATATATATATATATATATATATATATATATAATCAAAGGATATGTATAATCGTGATAGCCTGTAGTCAACGTGACTAAGCCATTCCCGCTTATCAGCTGACGAAGAAGCCTGTGCGCTTATAAAGCTTTTGTGATAATTAATCAGCTGGTAAAGCTAAAAGGCTCCTATGCTAAAACTATGTACATAAATATACAATGGACCTTGATTTCGCAGCTAATCAGTATCATAAAATACCTTAAATTGGGCGAATCAAAATGAACACAAAATTTGGAACTTTAAAACTTAAATCAGGATCAATACAAATCGCCATATGCATGTACTTAAATTAGGGCAAAACTAGTGCACTCAGAGGAAGACGGAATGCATTTTAATATGCAAAAGTAATTTAGAACATAAAGGTCATGTCCTACCGTGAACTGTGTTCGGGTCAAGGCCATCCCCATGGTATCCAGCACGGCGGCTGCGTAATCTGTGAAGCTGTCGATTTTCCGCGGTAATGCGTGACCTTCAACGGATTCCTTGAAGGCAATACCCTTGTCGTCCATATAGCGCACGAACTCGCTGAAGGTAAGCTAAAATCAAATAAGATCTGCGTTTTAACCTAGCACAACTGAAATCATTTTGTGTAAATTCTCCGTCAAATGAAAACAAAAAATAAAAATATTGGCAAAAGTTCTGTCCATATTTAGAATAATTGACTTTGTAATTGTTCAGCAAAAAGACTGTACTGCGTGCTAGTCATAAGGAATATAACATGTAAGTTAAAGGTCTAAACAATCGCAAGGAATGCTTTTAAAGATTTCCCCTTATGTTGGCTAGCGTTTAGGTATGACCAGTACCGCTTGTCTGTCTCAACTAGCGATACCAACCAGTGCTTTGATAGTTGGACAAACCCAGTGGAAATTCCATTCAAATTAGGTGGGGAATCTTGGCAAATGAACGTCTCCCCTGCAAAAGTGGCTGACTTTCGAGGATAGACCCTCATTTTCATTAAATAATTCGTTCCCATCATACATCGCAGTGTTCACAACCATACCAGTTTCCTATTGGCTGATACAACCGAATGATACTAAGAGCCCGCGTGGAGACGAAACAATATGTGATCTACAGTAGCTGCCCATTATGTCGTTCATATAACCATCTGTGTTAATGAGGTTATATTGAATGGGTTTTATGGTGCCTCAATGCGACACAAGGAAATGTGTGCCCAAACATGTTTGAACAGTTCTGTCCAACCATCCATGAGGTAAACTGTCACCGTAGTGGGTTGTACCGCTCGTCGAGATGACAAGAGGTCCCAGCTAGCGTTTAACCCCTCCTTACGCCATAACCAAACTAAATAAATGACTTGACAAAACCCCATACGATGCACGCTTATCAACCAGGTTATTATGTTCACCAAAAACGGGACAGAGGCCACCCTCACCTCACCTCAGAGAATAAGGGGTCTTACTTGCCTGTGCTTGGGATAAAGAAGCCGGGAAAGGTTCTGATTGGCTTTTTGTATATATGTATGCAAATATGGTAGGGTTGAGGGATGACTGGATTATCTTACAACGCAACTACCTCAACCGATTAACAACCAAACAGCACTTTGTTTCTAAATAATAATCCTCCATTTTCTTTGATTATAGACCACCGGTTAGTTATCTAATGACCTGTGAAATTTTGGCTCCACGCACCAGTTTGCGCTTGTGTGAGTTATCTTTCCAGTCTTCCGTGTTTGTTAACCTTATAAAATCTATTGCCCTAGGTTTGATCCACCGTGAACTTTTGTAGGGAACAAAGCTAAACACCCTGAGTCCCCGGCTAAGCGATCACCTCCTCATTTAACCAATTAATGTACATAATTCTTACATTAAGTATATAAGAAAAAGTGAGAGTTCATCTTATTACCTCTCCGTTCTTGTTGGTATCTATGGCGTCGAAAGCGTCTTCTACACTGAAGGACTTTCCAAATAAACGTTCAAGGTCATCATGGGAGACCTGAAATTAAAATATAGATAAAACAATAAAAATTATTGCTGACATTTCTATCTATATGCATGCTTTTAAAACTACAAATCAGTTTATCTGTCGGTTTATAACCTCCAACCAGCCGAACTAGACAATTAATATCATCATGCAGTGTCGCTATATTGCGTCAACATACAAATGCGTTGCTTTTCTATACCGACTTTACCTTCAACCGAGCTAATTCCTTAAACAGATGAAGCCGCGGCGCTTCATTTTAACCTTCTACGTGTAAGATATTCCTCAACTGCTCAAGATTGTCCTCTTAAGAGTATGACTCTGCTGGTATGGGATTGTGGGTAAAGAAATAGTTTTTTCCCCACAATGCACTGGTGCTTCTAAATAACCGAGCGGCGCTGTTTAAATATAACGAAGAGGTTAATGAAGTAAAATATATAAGATAATAATTGTTTCAAGACAAAATACATAAATATGGATATTTTTTGGTAAGGACTTAACAGAATAAGTGTTACTTTGTGAGCATGCCCATGTGTTATATACACAGGTGATTTCTTCGAACTGTGACAAATTTTTATTTTGGAGTTAAACAGTTGAGACAAGCGTCTCCGGCCGTCCCAAAATTTCTAACTGGGAAAAGTAAGTTTTGAGTAAAAACGACCTCTGGCGTAAGGGTGCCTTTGTGTACTAACTACACAGTGGTCTTTTACCATCCGAGTGGTCAGTTCCTTTATTTAGCCTTTTATGTATTAGACATTTAAAATAAGAATAATTTTACTCAATACATTATTCAATGTAAAAAGCTTTAGAGAAAGACCCGAATACTTTCATCAACCCCCCCCCCCCCCCCATCCACGTTTCACAGCTCCTGAAGTTGTTGACCTCGATTCCGTGGTTTTACTTTATACAATGTATGTTTTGCAGACCAGTGAGCAAATTACAAAATACCTTAGTTAACGCCAACTTGAATTCTGGTAATGAGATGACGCCGTCACGATCAAGGTCGGACTCTTGCAGGGCTTCCCAGAAGTTGTTGACAGCGTCCAGCACGGCTGTCATTTGCTGAAGCTGGTCCAACTGAATGTCACAGTTCGCGCCTCGACTCCTGGAGTATTAACCACACTTAAACCATATTTAATTAATGTAAAGGTAAAGAACGCTTGTCACTGCGTTTTAATTAATTATTTGTGCCACGCGAAATCATTGAAAGACAAAATACTATTGTTTTCATGGTAAATCCCTGGGAAGACCTTTTTTGTTCCTAGTCGGGTCGTAAAAAGAACAGTGAAAAAGTATTATTTGCTCCATAGGCGACCTTGTTACATAGATTTTACTGTATTGCATATCCTGTTTTCGTGGTGAATCTTATTTTACAATGGCAAGGCAAATTATGGAGACTGCAAAGTGAGCTCTGCCTATTTTATACCTACCTCGCTAACTTCGTGTCTGGTCGTTTGATAACGTGTCCTTCATACCGCTTGTGTAATCCTTTGCGTAACATCTGCGACTCCCCAGTTTCATACTAAAATAAAGTTTTCGTGACAGTACTGTTTCCATGGTGATAACATTTTCCATTGACCAGTGAATTAAACATTGAACTGAACAAAATCTTGATTTTGTATTTGATATTAAGGACTGATCCAAGTAATGATAAAAATATTACTAAATTATAATTTTTTATTTATAACTTATAATTTTCTATGAACTTTATGTTCATACATTTACCCTAAACATATCTCCATGATATACCAATGCAATATATACATAGGCCATGTTCATAAATTATATGATTAAGTTTACCTCACACATATATCATTTTTATGTAAAATGTTTTTGATCTGAAATCAGATAGAATGTCCGTTTTACGGGTATTTTTTAAAGAAAAGCTACAGCAAATGTAAATAAATCTCCATTGACTCTAACTCGAATAGAGGTTTAAGTATAAATATTCCCATGCATACCACTAAAATCCCTAGAGTTTTATCGTTGTAGCCGACAAATGGTTCGATATTTTTGCCGAGTTTGTGCAGAAAGCTGTCTTCCTTGTTCATGGACAGATACCAGCCTTAGAAAATAGAATTAACCGTTAAAGCATACAACAAAAGAAAACGAAACCCTGAAAACATTATTTGTAGGAATGATTGCATGAAACTTGTGGGAAAAGAAAGCGAAACAATCACTTCTAATGTTACTAATGTCGTTGTAATGATGAACAATGTTATTGCAAGCTCATAATTTAATGAACTTTAATCTCTGGGGCACTTTAATGATGAGCGCATATCACCATCGACAGAAAAGAAAAAGGCAGAAAGAAAATCCCCTGTTGCTTATTTTATTTAAGTGTATTTATATGAAATGATTTATAAAAAAATATTTATACATGTAATACGTTATTTTATACGTACCATCGAAAACAGTTATAGGAAAGTTGCAGAGCAATCCCCCGTCCACATGGATGTCAATGTTATCCCCTTTGTTATACTTGACTGGCATGAAGAATCCTATGTAGGGGAAAATATATTGATAGAAATAATAATAATAATAATAATAATAATAAAGATAACAATTGAAATATTTTAACATGATATATATACAGTTAAACTTTGCCTAACGGCCACTTTAGTGTAGCGACCACCTCAAAATAATGACTACTTTATCATGGTCAAGTTTTTTTTTTTTTCTCTTTTTTTTTGCTATTTATATAAGATCTCGCCTAGACGACCAGGTCGAAAATGAAATGCAGCCACTTTATTGAAGTGCCATTGGTGGTCATAATTTTGAAGTTGTCCCAGTATATACAATAACACAATTAAATATACAATTACTCTTAAAGAGGCTTTGGAGATTTCCGTATTATGCAGTGAACAAACCAATATTTTCTTCTTAAAATGCATTTGCTAATTTTCTCTCCTCAAAATCTTTCCAGAAAATGGTGTTTTTAAAATGAGAAAACGTGGAGATATATCTTACGTTTCTGTACAAAAATGATTGAGGCAGTGCGCGGACGTAATATAGGGTGTGCGCAATAATTACTTTGTGCCGGCCCTAACATGATAAAATTAAAATGTCTCAATTTAGAAGTATTGTCTGTATGGGGGTGGCTTGTGGTTATCTCCTGCAATGAACAACTCCATCCATCCCCGAGGCCAGCGGTGACCAGTCATACCATATTCAGAAGTTCTTAGAACAGCAGGTCGTTTATGGTACGTTAGTATGGGGGGGGGGGGGGGGGAGGCAAAGATCCGTTACAGCTTTACTTGGTTCCTGTTTGAGGTTTGAGGACATGTCTGCTACATTGAGGTGTTGGACAAAGCACTCGTTAACCTCTAAATGTGGTTAAACGGAGGTATTTCCTCAAAATGTAAAAGTGAGAGTTTATCAAAACACAAGCGACTGAGGTCTGTCTTGTTTTAATTTTGTGATAAAGTAGGCAAATCCCTCGAGAATGCTCTTTGTAAATATATATATATATATATATATATATATATATATATATATATATATATATATATATGGAATTATTACCTGGAATAGACGAAGACATGATGACCGCCTTTGCTATGGGAAATGTTGGAGTGGTTTTAGGATGAAAGTATTCTAATGTCATTCTTGACACATTGGCCACAACGATACACAGCTCGATACCTCTCTCCTCATAGAGCTACAAAACCAACGATACATATCTCAATACCTCTCTGTTTGTCATGTACGAATATGACCAGATAAATCAAACTAAAAGAACACCTTTGATCTGTCAGATTATTGGAAAAGTCCAAAACGAGGTGAAAAAAACTATAGATTTATTTTGAAATACTTGATTGTCACTTACACATGAAACATTCCAGGAAATTATTGCAAAATAAAATAGTTTTTAAGGAAATTATCTCAACAAACAGGTTGACACAAATACATTGGCATTAGAAAATATGCAATATACATGCAGAGCTTACTCTGTATTTGGTTTAATAATCATGTAATATCGCATTTGCATTGGGTCACAAGTGCAGAGCTACTGGGAACTCTGCATTTGATTTACATCAATAATCATGAAATATTTTTTCTAAATATTTTATTCTGCCATACCTAAGCTCAGGTGTGCCATAAATTTAGTTATTCATAACGATATATAATATCTGCAATATACTTACCTTAACCAGGTGGGAAAACGTTACTTGAAATGCAAATGGATTTGCAAGTGCAATTTTAGTTACACCATTTTCTTTGCATTACATTTTCATTTGATAATATTTAATCTTAATTTGGTGTTTATGAAACATTTGCATATGTATTTAAAAGCACAGCCTCGCATTTGAACCAAACCTGCTACCCACCCACTATCTGTACGGGGAAAACGAGCAATGCTGGCTCGGTGCAGTCAACTATACATGTACAATAATCTGATTTTCGAATTAAATCAATTATGCAAATGGATCAGAGTATACATATTTTGTTTAACTCATGTCCTTCAACGATCTGCAAAAATGAATTATCTAAGAAAGAAGTCCAGGTATCTTGGTTTGTTACTGTAAACATAACGTGCTTTTTCTTTCTTAAAACCTAAACCCCGACGTACCTTTAGCAGGCCCTTAATATAAGGATGCTTCTTCCCTTTGCTAGTTTATTTATTGTTTTGATTTGTGTTTGTCTGTGTGTCTATCCGTCTGATTGTCTGTGTGTCCGTCCGTCAGGTTTTCGTTTCCTCGGATAACTTTCTTAAATATTATTCAATTACATTCAAATTTGGGTCACTGATTCTTGTCATGCATGGCTTGGTTGGGATTGGATTCGGAACGTCTGTCTGAAAATTTATCATCACAAGCTCCAAAACAATACAACAATTTCCCTTATGTTCCCAGTTCATAAAACCAAATTATGACATGTGGAGACATCTTCAGGGTACAATGAAAACTAAAACAGAGGCACTCGGACATGTAGGGGGGGGGGAGTATAAACTACAGCATATTGAAGCTAAAATACCAAGAGGCGGAAGCAGGGGACATAAATTCCACGATTTTGCTTTTTATTATTCCATGACCAACATTTAACACTAGTAATAAAATATGACAAGCTACAATTATATAAGATACCGTTCTTACCTTCCCAAAAGTATAATTTGGGTCACCACATTTCTTTTCGATGGCGTCTTTGACGAACCCCTCGCCCCTCTTACCCGGATGCCAGCCGTAATTACAGAGTATGTTTGGGAGCAGAGAGCAGTAGCCAAGGCAGGCATCTGGAACATCAAAGGTGTCCATATCCATCAAAAGCGTCGAAGCCAGCGAAGTTTGGTCCACGGACCTTTACTGAACAGGGTCGTTTCTTTGGTTTTTAGTGTAGAGAATAGGACTCCCAACCGGGATATCGTAAGTTCAGATCTCAATTTAAATGTTTTATAATTTGAAATGCCACGGGACCGCGTGAACAAAATGAAAACAAGTCCAAGTTGAATAAAGGGCATCCCCGAGTCATGGAATTCGTTCAAAGCAAATGGCTTTGTGAACAATCAGACCCATTATATATGACAAAAATTTCATTAACTTCTTTTTTATTGCATAACCCTTCGTGCTTTTGTTTTTTTTTTCCCGTTATTAACGCTTATGTTAAATAAGAATTTACTCATTTTTAAAAGTACAGCCTCAGACATAATAAGCTTTAACAAAGTACATGTACATGGATTTCATGACCTATACGCCATAATACATAAATGTTATAAAGGAAACTATAGGATTTAAAAAAAGTTATATTTATGTTTTAAAATGGGTGCATGTTTCTTCCACCTTACCTTTTGATACCTTTTCTAGGTTTACGGAGTAGAGCTCAAACAGTTCCCTGACAGTGTAACCGACGGACAGGTAGGAACAGACCATGGCGCCCCCACTGGCGCCGGCGAATCTCTTCATATTCTGTAGAATTCCCACGTCTTCCAAAACCTGTTTACAACAACATCAGACAGGTGGTTTCGTACAAGGAGTACTTTTTTTGGCAAATTTGAATATATAGGTTTAATGTGATTAATTTTACATTGAGAGACCTTTCATTCATTTTATCATGCCTCACACTGTGGGAGATCAGGGCTAGTTCACAACACTCAATATCAATCCTGTTGCGGTGCAGTAACTAAAGTAGCATCACCAAAAAATTCTTGAAAAAAATCGTATTTTTTAATAAATGGCATTATAATAGACCTATTTTTGTATCCATAAGTTTACTACAAGATCAATGTGGTATAAGATTACAGTGAAATTTAATTAATTAATTGTCAAACAGTCGCACGTGGAGAGGGGCTGTTTATCCCAATCATTACCGATTTGACGTCGCCTGTGACCTGAACAATTGACTTATAGATGTTCGAATATTATTAATAACTGATTTATTTCTATTTCTCCAAATAAATCCCGGAAATCTCCAGGTAAAACCAACTGTGTAAGTTAAAAGCATTTATAAAATCTTCATTTAAAAATCAATGGTACTAACGTAACGTACATGTAGTTAATAATTAAATTTGATTATAAAAAGGGCAAATAATAAAATTCAAATATATAGAACATTAGTGGTGGGAGTCGGTTCCTTTTTCATAATTGATTATCGGTTTGAGCAAATCGACTGATGATCGATTATTAATCAGTTCAGAAAAATATATGCAAGTATCAAAGAAATATGCAATTATCTGTGAAACTGTACCTGCGTTTCCCCTGCAGGTATTCTCCTCTCGCGCACGAGTGTAACGATCCTTCCACGTATAAAGACACAGACTTATTTTAAGGATCAAACTTAAAGATCGGCAACGTCGGGTAATATCTCTCGTAATGAAATTTAAGAGCATCTAAGAATGTTAGGCCTATAAAGGGGCTGTTTTTCTAGCACATGAAGGCAGATTTTACGGGCCAAGGTGCGCTTGGGGCAGATCATACCAAAAAAAAATTGAAGACTAGTCAAAAAAAATTCCGGCTGAAATCTAAATACGCGACCGGCCGGGTTAGCCCCAACAAAGATTTTTAAGGACGGCCAAAACAGCGGCACCTGGCATCAGTTGAATAGATTATTTCTAAGGAAAACTCGTAAAATTGGCATAGACCTGTACAATTTATGGAGTATTTTAACGCCTTCCCGCCCATATTTCGCAATGAACATTACGTTAGAAAACTCTCCGCTAATTCTGCAGCTCCCTGCGAGTTCATTCAATAAGTTTGATCAGTCCTCCGTTCACGCATCTACCGTGTCATACTCAGTTAAATATGGAAGTTATTTGGGAACACAGACTCATTATATGAAGTGCAGAATGTGGTAAAAAATGGAAGAATCATTTTTGCCTTTAACATAAGGGCATTCAGGAAAGAAAAAAATCATTATTATGATGTAATTGACAGTTGCCTTTGGTAATCGAGCGCTTGAAAGTGGCAGCAAACCGACTGACTTTCGATAAAACTCGATGATCTGCCCACCATTATAGAACATGCTGAGTGTGTTTTACAAATGATCGGTGACTGTAGTCACCAGATGGCGCCGAAAGAAATTTAATATAAAAGTGGATGATCGACTACAGGCGTAATGTGTAACAAGACCAACATTTGGATTTTACAATCTGCTGGTTCTCCTGGATCGAGGCTGTGGTCAGGTGACGTGGCGTCTGTCACGGATTGCCAGCCTGACTTCAAAAGTTATATTTTGTTTAGTGTTTATGACACCGAACGATCAGTCAGCAACTTCTTCTTTGAGCATGTGATCTGTGACCTTGACTTCCATAAATTAGACAGAATTGTTACAAAAAATAATTGTTTTCTTGGATATTAATTTAACTGCATTTCTAAATAGTTGGCAAGGTTTGGTTTTGGTTTCATTTTGGTTAATAAGGCCTATGTCACAGGCCTATGTTTTTAATTGATCCGCCAGTTTATGAAAATGTTGAAAACTTTCAAAGGACATCCGCATGTGCAATAGACTGAAAAATATAAGGTAAAAGCATATATAAAGTAGAAGTCTGGAGTGTTTTACATATTGTTTTTAAGTCCTCCTGGAAAGAAGTATATACTGATAAAGACTAAAGTACTTTGATATTATTGAAATTTAAAATTAGGTTTCGTTGAGAATTATGTTACAATTCATTAAAATAATGAATACCTATACAGATCATTTTTTCTCTCCTTATGAATAATAGAGCATGATAGAGACTCGTCGACAAGACGCATGGCCTGAAAAACGAAGCTTATTTCTTTTTACGCTACCTTCTCCTTAGAATGACCAGTATCAAGGAATGACCATATTAAACACGTGGATTTTTGTTTGTGTTGGGAGGGTTGAGCCCTCAGCAGAAGGTAGGGCTTGGCTAATGTGAGTCGCTGGTGCAACTTAAAAAAATATTTTATATGATATTATTTTTTGGCACTTTTAATACATTTGTTTGAACAAAAAGTGAGGCTGAAGTTATATAAGAAAACACGTTAGCGTACACAGCCCATGGCATGTAAGCCAATGGAACACCCCCCCCCCCCCCCCCGCCCTCCGGGCGAAGTCGGGTGGATCTGCCCCTGTGACTGAAATGGGCGTTAAAAGCTTTTGGTATTAAAAATTACTTTTACCAAATAATATAACGCTAATTAACCCTCCGTGAAATGAACCTACTTGTGGCGAAATTTTTACTTTTATTTTACCGGAGTTATATATTAAGAAACCTTGAAGTTTTGGGTTGCTAAGAATTATAATCTCATGTTCGTGTTTACGTTCTATAAATATTCATTATATCAAACCCACCTTCAGAGCTCCCAGGTAGGCGTAAGTTTTACACCCTCCGCCTTCTAGGACAAGGTTTTCATAGTCGAAGTCAGCGTTCTTGACATCTTCTGGTATATCAACCTCCCGTTCAGTCAGATGTAGGGGTATATCCCCGACCTGAGAACTAGTGTTGCCCATTACTGATCCTTCTAAAATTTAGTGTTTACTGTAGAACGGCAAAAGCAACTGACGATAAAATACTGTCCCTAGTACACACCAAATGTCTTTCCAAGAAGTACTCTGTATTACTAAAACGCACCCTAATGTCAATATAATTTCATTATACGAGTTACTTGCAATCAACATGGGCCGAGGAAAATAGCTTTAGCAGGCAGAGGCTCGTCGGGGTCTGTTTCGCAATTTATACATATATATATATATATATATATATATATATATATATATATGGTACAATTATACGTTGTACGCAACACGAACCCGATCCGATCAGATTGAGAGGATCAGTGGGGGTCTAGTTTAAGAGGATCGGGCCCGTCCGTTCTTGTTGATTACACAAGTTTGCTTATTAACAGCCTTAATTAAACAGGTCGGATATATTTTCAAATACCCCCTGTTAAAATAAGTCGCATGCGCACTTAATAAAATAGTGGTGGATTGAACAGGGTTTATTTTGTTCGATTAAGTTTGAGCATCTTAATTCACAGAGACCGTTGGGTCTTATGGGATGGATTAATCAGGTTTGTCAGTTACCAAGGGAATGCCGTCCTGGCTTTGTATATACACAAAACACTGTATATGGGCACTGGGAACGTAATACAGTGGATGATTTTAGGGATTGTGTGCTGCACAGTTAATGTCTTGGTATTTCAAAAGTTATATATATATATATATATATATATATATATATATATATATATATATATTAAACATTTATTTATTTTGAGGTAGTTACTGGAAATATATATATATATATATAAATATATATATATATATATATATATATAGAGAGAGAGAGAGAAGGTTTTGTGAATATGAAAGTACAGGGTTTTTATGTATTGTACAGGAACTGATTGTGTATTGTACTATATACTGTACAAAACACTATTTTCATATTTTTGTTTTTCGGGATATTTAATGTTATCTTTTTTCTTTTAAAACATGATTTCAAATTGCTTATTTAATTTTCTTTTGAGCATTGTGTGAAATGTATAATGAAATGTTAAAGACATTCGCTTAAACTTTTTGGAATATGAATCTACTGGAACTTGGTTAATATTTTACTGATGATGGGTTTTCTTGCCGAAATATAGTATTAATTGCTCAATAATTATGAATGATTTCAAGTTATTTAGTTAAATTTTTAATTTAGAACAACATTTATGTTACAATTCAAATATATACAGATACATACAGATACCACCTACAGGGGATGGGGCTGTGTGCACCCTGGTGTTCGAACCATGAGAATGTTACTATACACAGCAGCGGTTACACGAAAGGATGTCTGGGAAGAATGCAGAGTATAACCGCTGCGTGAGCAACGTACGTGCGCAAAGCCAACAAAATATCTCCTCAGTTTCAGATCTGTCCAAATCACTGGTTAAACTGTACGACACATGCAAATAGTCCTGACGTCCCCTCAGTAGATTCGAAATGGACGGGATTAGTAACAATGTGGGTGCGGACATACTGGTACTAAACGAAATATCGTATTCCGCTCCCACCATGGAGCATCAATTTATATACAGATATAAGTACCACCTACAGGGGATGGGGCTGGGGCAACGTAGGGGGGGGGGGGGGGGCATATGCTCTTCCCACTCTTTGATAGTTAAGTAATAGCAATAGTTTTATTAATAGAAGCCAAGTAATGGTAATACTATTAGTAATATATGAAACAAGTGCCCCAGGGGCCATGACGCTCAGCTTACTAGGAAGACATTGACAAAAGGAGTTTTATCACTTGAATGCCAAATGTTGTAGGTTGTGTCTCAGTCCAACTGAAGCACAGTTGACCCAATTTCAGGTTCCGAAGATTTTTTTACGGACCTCGATGGATATCAAGTTATAAGATTCTAGATACAATACTTACGATTTGTGTCCTGTAAAGGAAGGCCTCAACAAAAGAGAAAAATAAATATGTCTAAGAATTTGAAAAAAAAATGCAGGTGGAGCCACCAGTCTGCATGAACTGATGAATATGCAGGCAAAGTATCAAGGCTAAAACACACTGGCGCGGGCGGCAAGGGGGCGGAAAGCGGTCACGCGGCAGGTAGGCCTACGCGACAGATTTTAAACACACTGACGCCGGCGGCATGTGGGCTGCAAGCGCGGCATGCGGCAATTTAGTTCGAGTGGAAGACCTCTGTGAAGGTCAAATATTTCAACGAGTATAGGGCCTGCATACATAAGATAGGAAGGATGAACAACAGTCCGGAGCCTGAATCATCAAATGATGAGGATGACATACTTCTACCATCTAATCCGATTAAAATCTATGCAGTAAAGGAAAAGAAGGTGGTGGGTTCTTATACGGCGAATACCATCGTTAAGTGAAAGAGCTGGAGCTTGATGGGGAGAGGTTTCAACAATATTTTAGATTGTCGAGCATGCAGTTTTCACATATTCTGGATGTTGTTGGTCCTCACCTTGCCAAAAGAAACACAAACTTCAGACAGGCTATACCACCCCGAGAGAGATTGGCCATATGCCTCAGGTGAGTGTAATAATAAATCAACCATGACAATCTTGAATATATATATATATATATATATATATATATATATATATATATATATATATAGGCCTAGATCATTGCAGTATATACCTTAATATTATTTGGCTGCGGATTTATTTTCGGGCGTGGGGTGTCGTATGGTAATATTTTGTCAAAACAGCAGTCCAAATATTGCTCAGCATTGTAGGTATTATTTAAAATAGGTTATAACATATTAAAATATCACAACTATTATATGGTGACCCATCATCAACTGCTACTAATTTAAGTGGATCAAAATGTAATTTTTATAAACAATATTTTACAATGTATTTCTATTCATGTAACTAAATATCTTTAATGTTTTTCCATAATTATCACTACATATGCATATCCATGCAGAGAATATACATGTACAGTCAAGCCCGCTCATTGTATCCGCCAAAACAGAGTTTGCGGATACTATGTTTTCAGCTGCACGCCGCCGCCGCCGCCGCGTAGGTGTTCGGAGAACTCCTCCGTAACCGCTGGGCGGAATTTTACGAAACCCGGGATTTTGTTCGGGTCACATGTGAACTGCTGCGCCCCGATTTTGTTTTGACCTCTGACCTTTCCTCTGCGCTCTGCGTCCGTTTGTGCGTCTGTTTCCACACATAAACCCACATATCTCGGGAACCGTTTGACGGATCAGGAAAATTATTTGCACAAATGTAGCCCTTGGAGAGCTTTATAACATACACAAAAATGGTGGCGCCACCTGCAACCATGTTTGCACAGTGTCCATCTGTTCGTCTGCCTTGGGTTAAAATCACTCATATCTCTGCAGTGATTTGACTAATTCACCTGAAATTTGGCATGCGTATACATCCTGGATAGCCTTTCTGATTTTATGACAGGTGGCGCCACCTACATTCACGTTTACGCTGCAGACATCCAAGCTCATATCTCGGGAACCGTTTGACCGATTGGGCCAAAAATTTGCATGTGTATAGATCTCACATAGCTCTTTATCATACGCAAAACTGGTGGCGCCACCTGCAGCCATTTTTGCACAGCTCCCATCTGTTTGTCTGCCATGGGATAAAATCACTCATATCTCGGCAGTGGTTTGACATATCTGCCTAAAATTTTGCAGGTTTATACATCCCCGACAGCTCTCTTGATCTTATGACGGGTGGCGCCACCTGCATTCTAGTTTATGCAGCAGACATCCAAGCTCATATCTTGGGAACCGTTTGACCGATTGGGCCAAAGTTTTGCATGTGTATAGTTCTCACATAGCTCTTTATCATACGCAAAACTGGTGGCGCCACCTTCAACCACTTTTGCACAGCGTCCAACTGTTTGTCTGCCACGGGCTAAAATCACTCATAAACATATAGTGGTTTGACTTATCTGCCTCAAATTTGCATATGTATACAACTTGGACGGCTTTCTGCATTTTGTGGTAGGTGGCGCAACCTACATAGACCATTTGGCTGCAGACATCCATGCTAATATGCAACACTTCACTCTATTTGCCCTTGCCACTCAATCCATGCCTCACTTCACCCGTTCCACTCTGATTTAGGCGGATACACGTAATCGCTTGTCGACTACCCGTATTCTAGTTTTCATGTCGGTGGTGCATGCATAAATTATGATAATAACCGGGATGTGACATTATGCGGGCTTCAACATCAATGTTCTTTTGAATCATAGAAGAAGCGTTATGTCTCAAATGATATTACATGAATCGCCAATAAAAAAGAAACAGAAACGTTTATGAATATTTTTTTTAACAACGGCATATCAAATTACGTGTATGCGCACCTGAAAATTTATTTCCTGTAAGTTTTGTGCCGCGTGCCCCAATAACAGACAAACATCCGACTTGCCAACAGAAAGAGACGTAGCGTCTGGGACATGAGGTCAAATGTCTGGAAATATGCGGCACAGTTTTAACGTTATGCGTAGGCAAACTATTTTACTAGATAATTCTTTCCCCGACTATTGTGCTTTAATGATATCTTATTAATGACTCAAACTTCTATGATCGGCTTTATGATAGGACTGTTCGGGGAGCGGGTATCATCATGCCATTGTCAACATTCCGAAGTTTCGCCGCAATTGAGGTTTTGCACCGGTTGTCTCTTCCAGTGCTCACACAACCTCCAGCTATTTCCAGTCATGTGCAACGTTTACAGCACGTGCTTCATATCATCTCGGCGAAACGTCACTGAGGAGTTAACCACGGGCTTGCCATTTGCCAAGGGCAGGAGTTCATTATGTGATTGCAAACATCGCCCTTGTTAACGTACGAAGAAACGCAATGATCTGGATTACCGTGGAATCTTAAGACGTTAATTAGCTAACTTGCCTGGTACACACAGGTGGGAGATGTGATCATTTGATACGCCTGACCGAATACAGGCTCTTAGCCTCGTTGATCGCCGTGTCGGTGTTTGATGTGATATTATCTGCGAACTGGTATCACTGCCAAGGGTTCCAAGCAAGACAATAAACGGGATTATGCCAATATTCCATGATATTAAACGGTCAATTTACCATTGTTTATATTGAAAATGGTTTGGAACTTTAGATTTATGTAACAATAAAAGGGATTTTCTATTACCAGATATGACACAAAGTGTAATGCATATTTGCAATATATGTATTAGTGGTAGGAATTGGTTTTATATAAATAATCGATGACTGAATATTAAAATCGAACAATTAATTTATTATCTTATGTACTTTCTATATAACCTTGAAATCTGCTGTACACTGGTACCTAAAACACTGTCCTCAGTAAATAGTCTGACTGTTACATCGATATTCGTAATGAACCCATCAATCAACCCACACCCAAGGTGACTTCCCTCGGACGATTGTCTGCTGTGCAAGCTTGGTTCCGTTATGATGCTGTTTGTTACTTTGTGTTTATATATTTACATATATTTATATATATATATATTTATATATATATATATATATATATATATATATATATATATATATATAACAACCATGTAGTTATATCAATTCCAGCTAAAGTGTTCGATACTATTGTAGAACATGCTATGGTTTACTTACAAAACGGTCCGTAGCGATACGGACAGCTATGTTAGTAAACCATATATTATATATATATATATATATATAAATATATATATATATAATTATATAAATAAAGAGGAATCAAGTTTCGTCAGATTTCATCAGTTGTTTATTGCAGGAAACCTGTAGATTAATATATATATATATATATATAAATATATATATATATATATATATATATATATATATATATATATATATATATAAAACTCTGAAGAAAAACAACACTGTAAATTCACAACAGTCTGTTTCACGGGGTGCGACCCGATCATCAGCTGAATGTGGTTAGAATATATATATTTTTGGCAGTTTTTTTCACGGCAATTTATTCTAAAAGTGCCTGTCCGATCGGGTCTGGCTTTACACCTGACACTGCCCTCCGCTTCCTCCTCCGTTTTTTCTGTTTTCTTGCTTGTCCCTGGAGTCGGGGATGGGGACATTGCTCTGACGGAAGACGCTGAAGCATTTGTTTCACTTTCACTGTCATCATCAGATCCCGCTGTTTGCACATGAGAGTTAGCTCCATCCTTGAATGTATCCGCCTCCTCCATTTCACTCTCATTTTTTCCTGCAGAAGATTCCGATTTTGTTTCCATTATTTGGGATAAATTGCTGAACGTTCTAAAATAACAAGAGAGCATGTTTTAACTAAAGTGTTACAAAATATGGATATGAAAAAAAAGGATATGAAAATCGTAATAATACATATATGAAAAAAGGAACCTGTTCCAAGTATATATAAAGTAGAGCGTCATTTATCCTAGGTTAAAACAAGGTTTTTGCTCGAATAAATGATTTTAATGCCTGTTACACCTGGAATGACCATGGTTACAAGACTATACCGACCATACCTGAAAATGGCGGATCCAGAAAATCGAGATCAGGAGCGCTAATACTGGGTTGGCGGTTGATGGGCATTATGAAGACTAAGTACTTTAAATAGGCATTAATATTTACTTTATTTTTGAAAATTAATTATTATTACATTAGAAAATTAAATTATTAAATTATTATTAACATCATTATTATAATTACGTAATATATATGAAAAGCAAATACAGTAAAACCTCGGAATTACGACCACCGACGGGACCTCGATAAAGTGGTTGCATTTCCGAGGTGGTCGCCTAAGTGAGGTTAGACTATATCAAGGGTTTTTCAACAGCTCGGCCATACATTGTTAACTTTAAGTTCTCTGTAAATTACACGGTACTGTTCAATATAATTTGGAATTACAAATTACGTTTTTCTACATAATAAGAGAGGAAATTAAGACTATGCGTTTTGTATAATTTTATTTACTAATAATTAAAAAAGAGAATTTTTTATTCAGCCAATAAACAGTTTCTAAATAGTAAGCCTTATGGTGAGTTAAATATGAACCAGTAAAAAATCCATAACTGTGAGTTAAAAAAAGGCGTGGGGCCTGTAGACTATATGCATCATGGATATAATCTTAGCCCCATGTGATCATCCGTGAACATGCTTTGGTCTGTGCCTTGCACTTTCATAAGCTGCCCTTTATTAACTACTAGTAAATGTAATGATGTAATGCAGTGGTTAACGCCAGACCCTCCGCTACGCCCGACCAAGCAACGTTTATTCTGTACTTAGTGGTCGCAAAATCGAGGTTCAGGTCACTGGTTGGGACCAAAATATGAAAAAAAATAATAAAAAGCAAATAATTAAATACAGTTTTTTTCATAATATACTTGACGCCCCTCTAGAATGGACACCCCGCTATAATGGACAAATCGTCCGGTCCCGTAACTGTGCGCTATCAAGGAGATTCACTGTATATGTATATATAGTTAGATAGATACAGGGATCGTATTACTTTCACCGTTGACCTGTTCAGCGGATAGGCATTGATACAGGTTTGCCATTCCACAGAAAAATTAGCCTTTTCCCTCCCTAAAGATGCATACTTCCATCATATGCAACAGTTCAATTATGGCCCGCTGCTCGCAATATAATTTGTTAATGGCAAATGTCCCCCCTCTCCCCCCCCCCCCAACCCGCGGAAGGTGTTCCTATACACTTGTTCAGAGACTAATGCCTACCCTGGGCCCATACCCCCCCCCCCCCCCCCCCCGCTGCCTTTCCCCTCCCTAAAGATGCATACTTCCATCACATGCAACAGTTTAATTATGGCCCTATGTTGTTTATCAATCGCAGATCTCAGCGATTTACCAGTGCAGCTGAAGATTTCCAATTAAGTAACACTCGCCGAATCCTTGAGTATTATTGGTTAGAATAATAATTCTACCGAGGAGTTCAGAGTGAACAGGTCACTTTAATGGCGAACAAAATCGCTTTAATGTCATATTTGTCACAACTAATCAGCTACTAATGTGGAAACATCTATAGGTATTCTGCTTTCCAACGGATTGGTACAAACTACAAAATGGGAAATGCCTTTCCATGCAGGCAAACAGGAGAAATGGCGTTATTACGAACCCTATATATATATATATATATATATATATATATATATATATATATATATATATCTCATAAGTTAGAAAATATTTACAGTATGATCAGTATTTCGGTTACCAGTTTACAGTTTCGGATAAACGAATTTCCCGGTTAAAGAGGATCCAATAAATGCCCCTGTATATCAAACGAAAATGGTTGCAGAATCACTTACTCTCTTTCATGCAAATAAGGGTCCAGGAACGACAGAGAGATTATGTGCTTCCAATGGCTTGTACTTTTAGCTGCCTGACCGCTCTTTGTTTTCAGCATTTTTTTTACAAGGTGTCCCTTGTTGTTTTCCATTTTGCTTTGCATTCTTCGCCTGTAATGATAATATATATATATATATATATATATATATATATATATATATATATGCTACAAACATATATATAATATATTAATATATAATATAGATGACATGTCAATAAGCATGCTTTTATTTCCCCGATATATATATATATATATATATACAGTGAACTCCCGCATGACGACCACCCTGCTAACACGTCCACCCCGCTAACACGACTACTTTTCTTGGTCCCAGAATTGTCTAGTATAAATTATCATTTAAAAAACTTCGGTAACACGACCACCCCACTATCACGACCAACGACCACCTTTTCCAGTAAAACTGTGAAAATCACATTTCAATGAACAAGCAGGAACCATATAAATAACGCTTATAATTTGATGTGTTCATTCTGTTCTCACTATACGTGTTCGACGTCAGACCATCTTCGTGTTAAGACCAATGCTGTTACAATGACTTCACCGCCAACTCGTAAAAAATCAAGAGAGCTCAGCCTCAAGGAGAAGATAGAACTCATCAAGACCGCCGAGATTCAGCCCGGTACAAGTAAAAGAAAACTAGCCACTCAGTTTGGGATAGGAAAGACACAATTGCAAGTCATCCTGAAACGCAAGGCTGATTTGATGGCAGTGTACGAAGAAAATCAACAGGGTAATGAAGGCGACCTGTATTTAATCAGAATAACTTACTTCATATTTTGTCGCATCACAAGACAACGTGCAAGCAGGCTGGGAGGATCGACTCATGAGTGATGTGACAGAAGAGAGACAAAAAGAATATGAAGAGGAAAACACCGTAGAAGCTGAGCCTGATGACAGCAAACTACCCGTCCCATCTGCCACCTTCAAGGAAGCCTTGAAATGGGCTGATAAACTGAAAGTGTTTTGCCAGGAGTCCTGTCCTGATTTATGGCAGCCCATGAGCCAACTTGTGAAAAAGCTGCAAACTGAAGCACTGAAAGAAACTGTCAAGTTGAAGACACAGTCAACTCTGGATGAATATTTTAGACGAGTGTAGACTGTACAATTTATACAATGCCCATGGACTTGTATTATTGCTTAGTCAATCTATTTCTTTCATTTGTGTGTTTTATTCCTATGTGAATAAAAGTGTCTGAATCATGTTCCTTTCTGTTATTTATTTTTCTTTATATTTAATGTTTATATTAAACAGGGACAAAAACTTGACATTTACTTGAAATACCCATATTATCGCCTGCGTTAATATTGTACTACAATCAGCCCGCTAACACGACCACCCCTCTTACACGACCACTTTGTCTGGTCCCGCAGGTGGTCGTGTTAGCGGGGTTTTACTGTATATATATATATATATATATATATATATATATATATATATATATATATATTCTAATATGAATCCACTGTCCTATCAACTATAAAGGTACATTTTCTATTGTCGCTTTAACGCTCGTTGATGCGAGATACCGCTTCATCATCATTGATACTGGCTCGTATGGGAGAAACAGTGATGGTTGGATATTTTCCCATTCAGCCCGAGGAAAGTCCCTTGAAGAGGGTAAGCTTCACATTCCCGAAGACCAGCCACTTCCAAGTGCACCCGAACTCGGCAGAATGCCTTTTGTTATAGTTGGGAATGAGGCTTTCCCAATCAAATCATATTTGATGAGGCCTTACCCCGGAAGACAAGCGAGTGTTCAATTACCGCCTATTTCGTGCTCGCAGGATTGTAGAGAACGCATTTGTCGTTTTGGCAGCAAGGTGGCGATGCTATCACAGAAGGATTAACATGCACCCTTCGAGTGTCAATAATCTGATTCAGGCCACATGTGTGTTGCACAATTACTTGCAACACACATCAGATGCTACAACAAGAGATGCGTCAGTACCAGTACTAAGGGTTTCAAACGACAGTGTCGCGGAATGTCGAGGCTTCTCAGACATACAGGCTACCGGCAATCATCCAGCATCCAAGGCAAGTGAAGTGCACAACAACTTCACATCCTATTTCTCATCTGAAGCCGGGCCTGTACATTGGCAGTTCAATGTTGTTAGACGGGGTTCGGCTGCACGCTAAGTTTTATTGTAGGTTATATTTTTTAAGAACAAGCACAACTGATAAGAGTTTAAAAACAATCGTCCATCATTGTTATCTAGACGATCGTCATAAAATTCGATTGAACAGTTTTATTGTTTTGAGATCAAGTCTATATATTTAGTTCTTTTCCATCAACGGTTGTTTAAGAGGGGAACAATAATACATGTTACTGCATATACACAGGAAAAATGTTAGGTCAACAGATATGTAACTTTTATTGTTAATTAAAAATACTTTTAATAAAATACCAATTTTCTTAAAAGGTTACAAGTAGCTGTAACATACCGGTACTCGTTGTGAACATGAACATTAGAAAATACCTGTAGACGAAAAAAAAAGATAATACTAAAAATAATACTAGAGCCTATGAGTGATATATAGGGTACAAGGGTATAAAAATGATGATAATAATCTAATAAAACTTAAGTATTGTGGTACGTTATTTGTTCATTGCGTATATATATATATATATCTGGAGGACGACGTTCTCTTTGAGACCTACGCAACGGTGGTGGTGTGGGGCGAGTTTGGTTAGAGTTTTCGGACTGATATGAGGACTCATCGCTAGTTGTACTGGGTAAAATTTCAGTTTCATTAAGCGAGGCGTCTTGATCGGATGAATACTACCACATAAACATTGGGCCGATCCCGGGTTCGAACCCATGTTGGTGGCGCACAAGTCCGGCGTACCAACCGCTTCGCTAGCAAAGCAAGCTTTCATCAGATTTTGGCACAAGAATACAAAGTGGTTGCCATTTACGCATGAGCACTCCATTTTTAACTTAGAAACAAACTGGGTTCTGTGACAGTTCATCTTTCTCAGTTTCAAACTTTCTCGCCAGGGAAGCTTGCTTTTCTGGCGAAGCGGTTGGAACGCTGGACGTGTGCGCAACCGACATGGGTTCGAATCCCGGATCGGCCCGATATTTTCCCCTAAACAATTTTTATTCGTAACAATTACTATCAGGCATATCACCTAGATCAACTTGTGGTTCTATTCGAATAACCCTTGGTTTGGGCACAGAAGCCAGATATACCTCCTCATCAAAAGTGTCTTCAATTTTTTTTTTCTTAGGAGGATTCAGGTGAATCTACAGGGCATTTTAAACTAGAATCAGTAATGGGTACATTATTAATGGGTAAAAGCAAATTTCTGTGCAGAACCTTAGTTTGCCCATCATATTCCTGCTTCACCTTATATACTGGGATATCTACATTCGGTTGATCTACAGAAATATAGCTGTGTTGTTCCCACAAATCGTCAAGTTTGTGTTTTCCTATCTGGCCCAGCTTTCTAACTAAAACCCTGTCTCCAACCTGGATCGTAGCTCTCCTTACTTTGATATCATAAAGAGATTTGTGGTGTAATTTAGACTGTTCAAACATGTCCGGAGCTATCTTGTACGCTACTGACAATTTGTCATGTAACTCTGTCACAAATTTATCATAGGTCTCAACAGATGGATTCTGACGGTTTTCAATGGTACCAAAAAACATAATGTTGGTAGTCTTGGATGCCTACCCTACATTAAGTAAAATGGACTAAAGCCTGTGGCGTCGTTTTGTGCACAGTTGTAAATATGCACCAGAGTTTGTATGTAATTATGCCATATTGATTTTTGCTCAGTCTCTAGAGTACCTTGCATGTTTATGAGTGTTCTATTGAATCGTTCAGTTTGACCATTCCCCATGGGATGGTATGGGGTTCTGGATTTATTAATTCCTGCCAGGTCACTTAGGATCTTTATTACCTTCGACTCGAAATTTCTCCCCTGATCATCAAGAATTCGTAACGGGAATCCATAGTATTTAACAAAACTTTCCCATAAAAGTTGGCAGTTAGCTTTGCTTTCTGTCCCTTACAGGGTATTGCCCGTGCCTACCTGGTGCAACAGTCTGTAAGGGCGTCTTTGATTTTACCTTTTGTATCATCAAGTTTCAAGAAGTCAGTGCATAACAATTCAAGAAGTTGGCTACAATTTATTGGAATCAACTGGGCTGTTTACCGAATTGAACTTTTTTTTTCTAAGACACCGTGGGCTAGAAGCTACATGATCTTTAATGTCTTTGGCCATTGTCGGCCAATTAAACCTTTCCCTGGTCAATTGAAGTGACCTATTTTGACCAAGGTAGCCTGCATCATCATGTATCCCATTCAGTGCTAAAGGTCTTAGATTTACTGGCACCACAACCTGGAAGTCGGTGATACCATTGACAATTCTTCCTCGGTACAACGTCCCATTCTTTAAAATGAGATGTTTATGGCCTAAAAAGAAAAGACGAGTATCTCTGTTTTGCATCCCCGAGACAGTTATTCTCCTGTTATCTTTGAGAAGGCCGATGATTGATTTTAAAGAGACTTTTAACTGTTCCTTTCTAAGGTCTACTGAGGTGTATGCATTTCCGATTGATAGACCAACGGGCATGATGGAGTTGATTGAGAGACATTCTACACAACCCAGTACATTATGACATGTACAGATTGCTTTCACAACCCTGCTGTAAGAGTTTCTGTAGACTCGTCTAAGTTAGATTTACGGGGTAATCGCGAGAGGGCGTCAGCGTCGACATAACGTTTTCCCGACCTATCCCGAACAGAGAAATTAAAATCGGCCAATTCTGACTGCCATCTCTGCCCTGTAGCGTCTAACTTAGCAGACGGGAGTATGTACGTTAACGGATTATTATCAGTCCGTACTATGAATTCTGCTCCGTACAGATAGTCTTTATACTTATCTGTTATCGCCCACTTAAGAGCAAGGAATTCTAGTTTGTGGATAGTATATATGGCCTCGGAGGGAGATAAACTCCGACTAGCGTACGCTATTGGCCGTTCTGTAATATTTTGATTTTGAGAAAGAATGGCGGCAATGCCGTCTCGTGAGGCATCTGTATGCAAAATAAAGGGTAAACTGAAAACTGCAAAGGCCAAGACAGGTGCAGAGGTCAGTTTTTCACTCAGTTTTGATGACGCTCATTCTACATGAGGAGAGGGTTTCTTGGAAGCAGATTTTGATGATTTATCCCCTTTTTAAAGATTATGGAGGGGTGTAGCAATTGCACTAAATCCATTGATAAACTTCCTATAGAATCCCGCGAATTTTCTGACCTCTTTAATAGATGTAGGGACGGGCCGTTCTATTAAGACAGAAAATTTGTCAGTGTCAGTTTGGATTGCATCTCTGGACATACATGACCCCATTATTTTACCTTTTGCTGAAGGCATTGACAGTTTGAAGGATTGATCTTTAATCCCGCCATTTCTAGCCGGCGAAACACTTTTTCGAGCTTTTCTAAGTGTTCGTCGAAAGTTTTGGAAAAGACAATGATATCATCTAAATATAATAAACAGTCCTTTAAATGTAAATATCCCATGGCACAGACGAAACGGAAGGGAATGACGTTAAACTCAAATAAACCAAGCGGGCCGACCGTGAATGCCGTCTTTGCTTTGTCAGATCCTCCACTTCGACCGGCCAGTACCCTTTTCTCAAGTCAATAGAGGAGAAACGCGTGCACCTACCAGGGAATATGCGGTTTCGTATATTCTCGGTGGAGCATGGGTGTATCTTGCCATCCTGGCATTTAATGCTCGATAATCGACACAGAAACGTTAACTTGAATCTGGTTTGCGTACCAAAACTATTGGAGAAGCCCATTGACTATTGCTAGGTCTAATGACACTCTTTTCAATCATGTCTTTTTGATGTTGTTTAACCTCCTCATAAAGATGTGGTGGCATTCGTCTATGTCTTTGTTTGATAGGTCGGTCATCATTAAGAACTATTTTGTGTTTATCAACATTAGTTCTGCCAAGATCAAAATCTCCAGTGGAGAAAATTTGACCGAATCTACGAAAAAGACCTCGGATATCAACGATCTGTTCCGTTGACAGCTCTGGGCCCAGCCATATATTATCAAGGCACTGTTCTGTCGAGTCGCATCCTAAGGGGGAATCAACTAAAGTTACCTGCTGTAGTGCAAAAAGCACCGTTTTAGCTGTTACAGTGATGTCATGCTTAGTCATATTGTAAACTTCAACAGGAATTCGATTATATGATCCTGAAAATAAGTTAAAAGATTGTAACATAGGTGTCACTATTAGTCCATTTGGTAATGAAGGGAGACTTTTCATTTCAGTGACAGTTAACACCTCACATGTGGTCCGTGCTCTAGTGCTTCCATTGATAACCAATTTCTGCTGTGGGACTATCTTCACTGGTTTTCTGTTAATAACATTCGCATCAGCATCCAGGGAATGCATTGCTATGATAGAGAGGCATTTAAAGGCCACTTGCCACGATGTAGACACTTTCTTTGTCTGATGCTTGTAGTGGTCCAAGAATCAATTAAGTACATTTTTTACCTATAATGATGTCATAATTAAATTATGTATCCGTAACCACATGCGAAGGTACAGCGACTTCTAAATTTAAGTCGGGAAAGACTAAATTCAGGTAAAGTATGTCTCGAAATTTTAAACAATCACCACTGGCCGTATCTAACTTCAAAAATTCTGTAACAGTTTGAATAGGGACTTGGGCAAAGTGCTGATCATAGAAAGATTCTGACAGTGTAGTTACCTGAGCCCCCCGTATCTAACAGACAGACGGCTTCTATGCCTTCAACTAAAACATTAACCTTGTCAATGTATCCAACAAGTGGAGCGCTTGAAACAGATGGTCCACGCCTCTCATTTCCCTTGGTCTCAGTATAACTGCCCATGTTCGACCTTGTAACTACAAGGGCGTTTAATTAGTTTAAACGTTAACTGTAAACCCTAACTGTCATGTCGTTTTTGGCATGGCAATTTTCAACCGTGTGTGATCTACATTTACATCTTTTTCACAAAGGTCTACTTATTGGTTCTGACTTGTTGACAATTGTTCGATTTCTTTGAGTTTGTGGGGCTCATGTGAAAGTATTATCTCTAAACGGTCTTGTTTTGTTTTCCAGAGCAACCCGATTATCTTATTCAGAAACAGTATCTAACAGTTTTGTATTAGGGTATTATCAACAGACGCGTTTACCTGATGTGCTTTCGCTACGTTTATAGCGTTGGTTTCATGTTTATTAAGGGAATTATCTTTCATTCGTGCGGCAGCGAGAGGTTCATCAAAATCAGCTCCAAGTTCAAATTTATTTTGGAGAGCTAATTGAATTCCCCGGTTTCACAGACCATAGTAAAACCTAGAGCGAAGCATCTTTGCAACCTCCGTAGGAGAGATACCCCCAGCTTGTTTTATTAAATCTACAAGCTTTTGTATCCTACAACTCCATGAAACAGATTCTTTTGGTAACTGTACAGCAGAGTAAAACTGCTCACGCGGTTATTCTGGGCGTAAAACATTGCCAAACATTGTATCAAACTTGTCTATGACGTCAAAGGGCGAAGCATTCTCACCCATGACCAATACTGCTTCACGACACCCCGTACAAAGTTACGAATGACCTGCATGATACTATCTGGATGCATGCCCTATGTATTTATTAGACATCTAATATGATACACCCACTGTCTATAGCCGATCCCATCTTTTTCATCCCCGGAAAACAAGGGTACCCTAGGAAGAGTTTTCAGATGAAGGTTGGGAGGGACGAAAGGAAGGCTGATCAGTCTTCACTTCATTCCGCTGTTTTTGCATTATTCCCAGTCCATCTACCAGTTTCTCTACTTGATCACTTGGTTGATGTGAAGAATTTAGAAACAAGTGTCTCAACCGGGTCTGTTAATACAGTATTCAATTTGATAGGGTTGTTTTTTCATCCGCACAAGAGCTTTCTGTGATAGATAAACTAAATATACATTTTGTATACTTGCGAAGTGACACCCCTGACAACATCATGTACTGACTCGGGTGTTACAAAGGCTATGTAACCTCGTCCTGCACACAGATTAAAATGGCTTTCTTTTACTAACAGGACATGATCTACTGGTCCTATTGATGTGAAATAATCAGCTAATTCTGTTTTACCAGCATCCGCCGGTATCCCTGTTACCGTAACGGCTCGGGAAGTGATCATCTTGATAGCTCAGAGTTTTGGGTAACAGAGATCTAACTTTAGGTTTCCAAAGAGGCTTTTTATTGGCCTCTCTGCATGTCAAGAAAGACGATTCTAGGTCCAGTGATTAGGTTTGGGCCCTGTTAACAGATGACCACATCTTTAAAGGTCTCAAAAACAGAGAAAATAAATCGTAAAAAATTTGAAAAAATACAGGTAGCGCCACCAATCTGCAGAAAGTGATGAAACACTCCATGATCAACATCCATGCAAAGAATCATGGTGATCAATGCATTAGTTGTTCAGATAATTGAGCTTTTATATCAAATTTTACATTATTCTGGAGCCCAAGTAGCTCGAAGAATATGGGTAATAGAGACCTTATTTCAGGTTAACAAAGATATTTTTCATGGACCTCTCTGGATGTCAAGTTAGAAGATTCCAGGACCAGCGGTTTCGATTTGTGCCTGGTTAACGGACGGACGGACAAATGGACAGACGGACGCCGGACAAGGGGTGATCGCTAAAGCTCAGATGACTTTGAGTCAGCTGAGCTAAAAACAGGTTCCTAGTGGTTTAACTGAAGATAAAACAACAGATTCCGATAGTTCTGCCAGAAATTATTTTCTGGTAATGTAATAATTTAATTTGCATAAATAGAGTTACATAATCTCAAGAATACCAGGGAATAAGAAGAATCAGGTATTAGCCTAATATAAACATTATGTGAACAAATAAAGTAGGAATCGGGTATAAGCCTAATATAAACATTATGTGAACAAATAAAGGGACATATTGCTTAAAGGGACCGATTCACATACCACACTAACCAGGTATGTAAAATTTACGTAAGTATAGTGTTTTTCTCTTAAAGTATTATGGTATCTAACAATATTTCCTTCTGAAACCGTTTACGTACTCCTGTACACAAGTGAAAATAAACTTCCACTGGAAGCAATCAGGGGGACACAAAATAAACATAGCGCGCAACTTTCACCAATCCAGATTTTTCTAGCTTCTAACCGGTGTTTTTTCTTACATTCTTCTTTGATATTTCTTCTCCTCATTTTGGGGTTGTCGCGCATGTGTAATATTGGACTTATGATCATTCTGTCTTGTTTGGTGAGCATACACACATGGAATGTGTTAAATCACACAGAGAGCCATACATAAAACAAATGAATTGGAGATAGGACGTCCGTGCAAGTACCGGGATGGTTTTGCTGGTGAATTTTTTGTAATCAGACAAAATGAACTATAGCGTTAGATAATCTACATATAATTGACGTGTATGTACCTTTAAGGTTATTACATCCCTTTCAGTACACCAACTCAGAACAGACGTTAGTTTTATAACAATAAAACAAATTATTTCCCATTTGTAAAGGATCGAATTTTAAATGTTTGATAATGCAAGTCTAGAGCAAAGACTTTAATTTCAAATGAAAATGCATTACATGTACTCTGTATTATAATTAAGGAGACATATTACGGGATAATATAACATCTGTGAATCAAGGATTACCTGAATTCTTTATAGCAAACATAGTCTACTTGGTTCTTGACTGAAATTTGTATGGCGGACTCTAAGGCGGCACGTTTAATTTAGATAGAACTTAAAGTATAAGGAATGAGGGGAAAATGGATTTTACGCTCGCATTACGATCCCTAAATTTAGCTTTAAGGTGAAAACCAAAATATTAATAAAATTACACTTGCAGTTAGGTGTTTATCAGTAAAACACCGCCTGCGACAGACCCTTTGAGGAAAATTTGCTATAATGAGAACCAGTTGGGTTCACATGTGTAACAGAATTTTACTTTTATTTTAATGAATCATTCATTTTTAACTCTAATATATACTAATGTCACCCGGTCATATTGATTTTATTTTTTTAAATATGATGTTTACCTGTTAATCTTATTTTAACTGGACTTTAATTCACTATCTGGTCACAGCTTAAATTTACTTCATGTGACAAACTCTGGGACTCGGATGTAATGGTATTCATTTTGTTTCCCCGATCCGCCAACAGAGGGCAGAGGTGCTTATCACCTGCTTCTTTCCTGGTCCAGTACACCCACTTGCAATCAAAACTATATATATATATATATATATATATATATATATATATATATATATATATATATATATATATTCCGTCATATAACACATTTGCCTGTATACAGAAATAATATTAACATACATGCAGGACATTCATTTTGTATATTTATTTTGTATATATATCATGATGCTGTGTGATTTTTAAACAGGTGTCTACACACACAGATATATATATATATATATATATATATATATATATATATATATATATATATATATATATACAATGTCAACAAGGCAGTGACATCAGGTGACATTTCCGACAGTGACATTTCCGTTACAAAATTGTAGATCTCAACAAAAGCTTTTTATTTCTTCTTATGACATTATATGAAATAGCATTTTAAACAACTTGTTCTTCACGCATGAAAGCATGATTTAAATCCATCTGATCTGTTGTCTTTACAATGCCTGTCGGGCTGGCGGGAATCGAATTTCGGCTCTGTATGCAGTTCTTTCAACTATCACTGCTGTATAATCGTACAATCACGGTGGGCAGCCTACCCTCCCGCCACAGGTCGTTTCTACTTAAAACTAAAATTTTCGAGTTAGTCATTGCGGGTTGCACGAAACAATTTGTCTCAACTGTCAAACTTCAAAACAAAATTTAATCCGGGTCTGCGTGGTGTCAGGGGCGGATCAAGGAATTTGGAAAAGGAGGGGTCAAACCACGGGAGAATAATGAACAAATCTTGAAACGGTCCTCAGAACCAGCAAATAAAGGGGAGGGGGTCCAAACCGGATAAATTGATCTGAGCCTTCTGAGTGTGTGGGTCAACTTTAGAATCCAAGAAGCAGCTACTCGATCGCACGTGACTATGGCGCCACATTAACATGACGGTTGAGACTGAAGGCTGAACGAAAATTGTACAGTCTACATAAAAGTTGATAAAAATTCAAAGGAGTTTCGCAGAATTCTTCGTAGAGACGTTATTTCGATCCTGCATTCTGGACGGATTCTTTAAGGAAGCCCACCACGGCGACTTCTGCTTGCTGAAAAATTAATAAAGTACAGTTTCGTCAAAAATATTACGCTTTTATGCCGATTTTTTTAAAAGATTCATTAGAATAGACATTCCGATTTGTCAATAACCAGTAATCAAATAGCTAATTAGATCATGAAAAATTATTCTAATATGACTGTCAACGTAGTCTGGTAACCATGCAGCGTTATTCTTGCTCTGTATGATTAACCTTGAGTGGGGTATATATAGTTATAAATCGTTCCAACCCGTATCATATAGGGATGTAAGCTACAGGTCATGTGTTTCTATGAAATTATCTGTTTCCAAGAGATCAAAATGAAGATATACTTCAAATGTAAAAAAAAAAGAGGGGGGGGGTTTCAAAAATGGAACTGAAATGTTAAGTTATGGACCTATAGTCGACTATAGATACTAAAACCGCTGTGGAGGCATGACCTCTATATGGACTAATTAACAGGAGCTTATTAGCACTATTCCTCCTGATGAGCACGTTTACTCCGAAGAGATGTTTCTGTCAACTTGCCTTCACCAAGAACTCCCTGTCAGCGTCCTCCATTTCGAAGTCTGTAGTCCCTAAGTAGTCTGTGTGGACTCCAATGGTCCGAGGCAAGTCCTTAGGCTACCGAGAAAACCAAATAAAACTGTAGACACGTGACAAGTCATATTTACATATACTTGGAACGCCTCTTTCGACGCAAAAATAAAATCCCTTCACTATATATGTTTTCGTCACCTTTGTATTTGTGGTCTCTACACCGCATGCTTATTTTTATATTTTCATGTAATATATATATATATATATATATATATATATATATATATATATATATAAGGGATGTAACAATGTATCGATCGAATAATCGATGCATCGAATCGAAGCCAGTCATTAATCGATAATCGAATAGGGCAAGAAATAATCGATTAATTTCAATTATTGCATTTTCATTCATTTTCATACATTTTCGGTCTCCTACTCTTACCAAGGACTAGATATAATCAGCATACATGATGAAGTAGCACTATTATTTAACTGAGAAAGTCGCCTTGTATCCTTTATTAGACGTTAGCTCAATAACATGAGAAGATTTAAATATTACTTGGTCTACACAAATTCTCTGGTATATAACAATCTTAATTTTATTACATTATATGGGATGAAAACTCTTCGTAGATATATATATGTCTCTGACATAATATTGTAACTGTAGACAATAATCAAATCGATAATCGAATCGAACGGCAATAATCGATAATCGAATTGAATCAAAGACCCCTTGAATTGGTCATATATATATATATATATATATATAATTAAAGGTGATGTATATCCGTGTTAGCTTGTATAGTCAAAGTGTCTAACCAATTGCTTACCACCTGACGAAGAAGCTAGTCTAGCGCTTAAAAAGCTTGTGTGATAATTAATTAGCTGGTTAATCTAAAAGGCCTCACTCTTACTCTTTACCAACACTATGTATATAAATAAATAATAAACCTTGATTTCGCAGCTTATCAGTATCATTAAATACATTAAATTTTGCGAATCAAAATAAGCACAGAACTGGGAACTTTCAAACTTAAAGCAGAATCAATACAGATCGCCATATGTATGTACTTAGTGCAAAACTGGTGCAATCAGAGGAAGACGGAATGCATTTCAGTATGCAAGATGAACTTAGAACATAAAGGTCATGTCCTACCGTGAACTGTGATCGGGTCAAGGCCATCGCCATGGTATCCATCACGGCGACTGCAAAATCTGTGAAGTTGTCGATTTTCCGCGGTGAGGCGCAACCTTCAACTGTTTTCTTGAAGGCAATGCCCTTGTCGTCCATATAGCGCACGAACTCGCTGAAGGTAAGCTAAAATCAAATAAAATCTGCGTATTTACCTAGTACAACTGAAATCATTTTGTGTTAATTCTCCGTCAAATGAAAATAACGAAAAATATATATTGGCAAAAGTTCTTTTCACATTTAGAATAATTGACTTTGTAATTGTTAAGCCAAAATACTATACTGCGTGCCAGTCTAAAGGAATACAACGTGTAAGTTGAAGTTCTAAACAATCGCTGAGAATACTTTTAAAAGGTTTCGCCTTATGTTGGCTAGCGTTTAGGTATAACCAGTACGGCTCGTCTGTCTGTGCGGTGAGAGTTTGACAAACCGAATAGGAATTCCATACAAACTCTGTGGTGAAGCTTTGCAAATGAGCCTATACCCTGTAAAAGTGGTTGACTTTCGAGGGTAGACCGTCATTTTCATTTTAAAAAAATCGTTCCCTCCATACATTGCAGGGTTTACAACCATGCCAGATTCTTATTGGCTGATACAACCGAATGATACCAAGAGCCCGCGTGGAGAAGAAACAATATATGATTTATAGTAGGAGCCCATTATTTCGTTCATACAAATCAATATAACCATCTGTATTAATGGAGTTATATCATAGGAGTTATATGGTGTCTTCATGCTACACAAGGAAATATGTGCCACGACATATTTGAACAGTTCTGTCCAACCATCCGTGAGGTAACCTATCACCGAACTTTGATGTACCGCTAGTTGAAATGAAAAGCGGTACCGGTTGTGCCTAGCTAGCGTTTAACCCCTCCTCACGCCATAACCAAACTTAATAGATGACTTGACAAAAAGCCATACGATGCACGCTGGGCAACAAGGTTATTATGTTCACCAAAAGCTGGACAGAGGCCATCCTCACCTCAGAGAATAAGTGATCTAACTTGCATCTTCTTGGGATAAAGAAGCCGGGAAAGGTTCTGATTGGCTTTTTTGTTATATATGTAAGCTAATACGGTTACTCCATTAGGGTTCGGGGTAGCTGGTGTATCTTACTACGCAAAAAAACTGGACACCCTGAGTCACTGGCTAACAGTCACCTTCTCATTAGACCAATATTCATTATTATTTCATTTATTATCTATGAAAACGTGTGATTTCATCTATTACCTCTCCATTCTTGTTGGTATCAATGGCGTCGAAAGCGTCCTCTACGCTGAAGGACTTTCCAAATAAACGTTCAAGGTCATCATGGGAGACCTGAAATGAAAATATAGATATAACAACAAAATCATTGCTGACTTTCCAATCTATATGCATAACGGGACAATTTCAGCATCAGTATCGCTATATTACGTCAACAAACAAATGCGTTGCTTTTCTATATGGCCTTTTCCTTCGACTGAGTTAATTCCTTGAGAGATTAAGCCGACGGCGCTTCATTGAAACCTCTACGTGTCAGATATTCCTCAACTGCCCAAGAATGTCCTCTAAAAAGTATTGTAAGGGATTGTGGGTAAACACATCGTCTCCCCACAATGCACTGGTGCTTCTACATAACCCAGCGGCGCACGTATAAATGTCGGGAAATGAGTAATGAAGTCCAGCAAAATATATTGGATAAGAATTGTTTCAAGACAAAATACATAAATATGGATATTTTTGTTTTGTGGTACGGACTTCACAGAGTAAGTGTTATTTTGTTAGATGCTCATGTGTTATATATACAAGTGTTTTTCTTCGAACCGTGACAAATTTTGATTTTGGAGTTAATAGTTTAGACAAGTGTCTCCGGCCGTCCCACAGTTGCTAACTGGCAAAAGTTAGAAACGACCCCTGGCGTAAGGGTGCCTTTTGTGTACCCACTAAACAGTGGTCTTTTACCATCCAAGAAGTCGCATCCTTTATGTGGCCTTTTACGTGTTAGACATTTAAAATTAAAATATTTTTACTCAATAAATTATTTAATGTATATAGCTTTAAAGAAAGGCCCGAATACTTTCATTAATGCCCCCACATCCACGTTCCGCAGCTCCTGATGTCGTGTTTTCACTTTATATGGTGTACATTTTGCAGACCAGTGAGTTAATCAAAAGATACCTTAGTTAACGCCAACTTGAATTCCTGTAATGAGGTGAGGCCATCACGATCAAGGTCCGACTCTTGCAGGGCTTTCCAGAAGTTGGTGACAGCTTCAAGCACGGCTGTCCTTTGCTGAAGCTGGTCCAGCTGTTTGTCACAGTCCGTGCCTCTACTCCTGGTGTATTAAATACACGTAAACAATATTTAATTAATGTAAAGGTAAAGAACGCGTGTCACTGCGTTTTAATTAATTATTTGTGCCACGCAGAGTCATTGAAAGACAAAATACGTGTTAATTTCATGGCAAATCCATGGGAAGAGGTTTTTGTTCCTAGTCGGGTCTTTTACGATTTGTCGTAAAAAACCGTGAAAAAAATATTATTGGCACCATAGGCGGCCGTGTCGCATAGATTTTGCTGTATTGCATTTCCTGTCTTATTTTTTTTTTACAGTGGCAAGGCAAATTATGGAGACCGCAAAATGAGCTCTACCTATTTTCTACCCACCTTGCTAACTTCGTGTCTGGTCGTTTGATAATGTGTCCTTCATACCGCTTGTGTAATCCTCTGCGTAACATCTGCGACTCCCCAGTTTCATACTAAAATACGGTTTTCGTGACATCAATTATTTCAGCACTGTTTCACTGAACAGTGAATTAAATATTGAACATTGAAATAAACATTTTTTTTATTTGATATTACGGACTGACTCAAGTATTGATAATAATATTTCTAAATTATCAATTTTTATGGTAATGATTTTCCATGAACCTTATGTTCATATATTCATCCTTAACATATCTCCGTGACATACCGATATATGCATAGGACATGTTCATGAATTAAGTTGGTTAAGTTTACCTTATACATTTATCATTTATATATAAAATGTTTTTGATCTGAAATCAGATAGAATGTCAGTGTACACGTTTATTTTTTTTAGAAAAGCTTCGGCAAATGCAAAATATCTCCATTGTATCTAACTCGAATAGAGGCTTAAGTGTAAATATTCCCATGCATACCACTAAAATTCCGAGAGTTTTATCATTGTAGCCGTCAAAGGGTTCGATATTTTGGCCAAGTCTGTGCAGGAAGCTGTCTTCGTTGTTCATAGACAAATACCAGCCTTAAAAAATAGACTTAACTGTTAAAACATACAACAAAAGAAAACGACGCCCTGTAAACATTATTTGTAGGAATTACTACAGGAAACGTGTGGAAAAAGAAAGTGAAACAATTTTAATGTTCCTAATGATAAAATATATTACTGCAAGCTCATTATTTAATTAACTTTAATCTCTTGGTCACTTAAATGATGAGCGCGTACCTCCATCGACAAAAAAAACAGAAAGAAAACCTCCTGTTGCTTATATGTATTCAAATGTACTTATATGACATGATTTATAACGAATAATTATACATTTTATATCTTATTTCATACGTACCATCGAATACATTTATTGGGAAGTTACAGAGCAGTCCCCCGTCCACATGGATATCAATGTTATCCCCTCTGTTACACTTGACAGGCATAAAGAATCCTATGTATAGGGAAAGATATATTGTACGATATTAATTATACATATATATATATACAAATATACATATAAGTATATATATATATATATAAATATATATATATATATATATATATATATATATATATATATATATATATATAAGGACAACATAACACCATGAACTGAGAAAGCTTAAATACACAATTACTCCTTCAGAGCCTTTGAGACTACCAACTTATGACTACCTTACATTTTCTTCTAAAAATGTATTAGCTAATCTTCTCTCCTTAAAATCTCCACAGAAAAAAGGATGTTTTAAAACGGGGAAAATGTATGGCGTTTCTGTACAAAATTCATTAGAACAGTGCGCGGACGAAATATAGGATGTGAGCATTAATTTCTTTGTTCCTGTCCTAACGTGATAAAAGTCAAACTGTCTCAATTTAAAAGTGTTATCGGTATAACGGGGTTATTTCCTGCAGAGAACAAGTCCATAAATCCCCCAGGTGACCAGTCACACCATATTCAGTAGTTTTTAGAACAAAATGGTCGGTAAGTTGGGGGAGCAGGAATCCGTCACAGGTTAACTGGGATCCTGTTACATTGAGATGCTCGACAAAGGACTGATTAACCTGTTTATGATCGAGCTGTATTAGTCCCCAGGTTCTTCACTGTGGTTAAACGGAGGTATTTCCTCCAAATGTAAAAGTGAAAGTTTTCTCAAAATACGAAAGAACGAGGTCTGTCATGTCTTCATTGAGTGACAAAGGAGGCAAATGCCTTGAGAATACACATGTTATAACAATGGAATATGAATTCCCGCTTATATATATATATATATATATATATATATATATATATATATATATATATACAAGAATTACCTGGTAAAGACGCAGACATGATGACCGCCTTTGCTATGGGAAATGTTGGAGTTGTTTTAGGATGATAGTATTCTAATGTCAGTCTTGACACATTGGCCACAATGACACACAGCTCGATACCTCTCTCCTTGTAGAGCTACAAAACCAACGATACATAACTCGATACCAGTCTCCTTGTAAAGGTACATAACTCAATACGTCTCTCCTTGTCGGGCTACAAACCAACGATACATAACTCGATACCAGTCTCCTTGCATAGCTGCATAACTCAATACGTCTCTCCTTGTAGAGCTACAAAACCAACGATATATTACTCGATACCAGTCCCTTGTAAAGGTACATAACTCAATACGTCTCTCCTTGTCGGGCTACAAACCAACGATACATAACTCGATACCAGTCTCCTTGTATAGCTACATATCTCAAAACGTCTCTTTTTGTAGAACTACAAGACTAATGATACATAACTCGATACCAGTCTCTCTGTAAGGCTACTTAACTCAATACGTCTCTCCTTGTCGGGCTACAAACCAACGATACATAACTCGATACAAGTCTCCTTGTAAAGCTACATAACTCAATACGTCTCTCCTTATAGAGATACAAAACCAACGATACATAGTTTGATACCAGTCCGCTTGTAGAGCAACATAACTCAATGCGTCTCTCCTTGTAGAGCTATAAAACCAACGATACATAACTCGATACAAGTCTCCTTGTAAAGCTTCATAACTCAATTCGTCTCTCCTTGTAGATATACAAAACCAACGATACATAACTCGAGACCTGTCTCCTTGTAAAGCTACATAACTCAATACCTGTACGTCTCTCCTTGTAGAGCTACTAAACTCGATACCTCTTTCTTTGTCATTTTAACACTCTAAAAATGTGACTACTCATGCAGGGACACATCTAACCTGTCAGATTATTGAGTCCACAAAGTGGTGAAACAAATTTGACAATATTTAATCTGCATTTGGTGTTGATGAAATATTTTCATATGTATTTAAATGCACTGCGTCGCATTTGAACCAAGCCTGCAACCCACCCACTATCCGTAAGGGGAAAACGAGCAATGCTGGCTCTGTGCAGTTAATTATACATGTACGATATTCTGATATTCGAATTAAATCATTTAAATGAATGGGTCAGAGTATAATTATTTTGGTAAACACATGCCCTTCAATGTTCTGCAATAATGAACAAGCAAAATCGTGGAATTTAAGTCCTCCGCGTGTGCCCTGTTGTTGTCTTTCATGCTTATCTGATCAAAATGTTTCAGTTTTTATGTTTGCCTGAAGATGTCTCCACATCTCATAGTGGCCGTTCAATTTTCATGGTGCCCTGAAGATGTCTCCACATGTTATAATTTTGGTTGTGAAATAAGACAAGATTTAATATTTTTTTGGAGCTTAAGAGAATAAATTTTCAGACAGACACTCCAAATCCAATCCCAAACATGGCGTGCATGAGAGCAATCACTGACCCAATGAAATCGGATAATATTTAGGAAAGTTATCGCACCGAAACGAAAACCTGACGGACGGACAGACAGACAGACGGACAGCTAGACAGACAGAGGGACAGACAGACAGACACAAATCAATGTCCCCCGTTCCAGGAAGCGTGGGGCAATTATCTGGTCAAAGTATCTTAGTTTAGTATCGTAATCATAACGTACGTGCTTTTCTTTTCTTACAACCTCAACCCAGACGTACTTTTCGCAGATCGTTAATAAAAGCATGCTTCTTCCATTTGCCAGTCTATTTATTGTTTTGATTTGGGTTTGTCTGTCTGTCTGTCCATCCATCTGTCTCTCTGTCCATCAGGTTTTCTTTTCCGTTCGATAACTTTCCTAAATATTATCCAATTTCATTCAAGTTTGGGTCACTGATTCCTCTAATGCATATCTTGGTTGGGATTGTTTTTGGGGTGTCTGTCTGAAAATTTATTATCACCAGCTCCAAAAAAAACCTAAAAATTCCCTTATGTTCCCAATTCACAAAAATATAAAAACATGTGGAGACATCTTTAGGGGAATTAAAAACTAAAACATATTGAAACTAAAATTACAAGAATCGGAAGCAGGGGACATACATTCCACGATTTGCTTGTTATTATTCCAAGTGCAACATTTAACACTTGTAATAAAAATATAACAAGCTAAAACTATATAAGAAACCATTCTTACCGTGCCAAAAGTATAATTTCGGTCACCACATTTCTTTTCGATGGCGTCTAGGACGAACACCTCGGCCCTCTTGCCCGGATGCCAGCCGTAACTCCCGTATATGTTAGGAATCAATGAGCAGTACCCCAGCAAGGCATCTGGAACATCAAAGGTCATGTCCAGATCCATCAGAAGCGTCGAAGCCAGCAAAGTTTGGTCCACGGACTATTACTGAACAGGGTCGGTTCCCGTAGTATAGTGCAGAGCACAGGACTCCCAACCGGGTTTCGTGAGTTCAGATCTCAATTTAAAGTTTCATAATTTGAAATGCCACGGGACCGCGTGAACAAAAAGAAAACAAGTCCAAGTAGAATAAAGGACATGCCAGGAGACATGGTGTTCGTTCAAAGCAAATGGCCTTATGAACAATCATACTCATTTAACGCCCAAATTTCATAAACTTTTTTTTTATTATACTACCCTTTATTACTTTTGAATTTCTATTAATGAACACATATGTATAAATAAAAATGTATGTATAAATAAAAATGTATGTATAAATAAAAATGTACTCATTTTAGAAAGTACCATGGTAGACATAAATAGTTTACGAAGTACAAAGTACATAGTTTACATGACCTATACGACATAATAAGTTAAAGGTTATAAAGGAAACTACAGGTTTAAATTAAGTTACTTTTCATGTTTTAAAATGGGTGCATGTGTTTTCACGTCTTACCTTTTGATACCTTTTCAAAGTCTACGGAGTAGAGCTCAAACAGTTCCCTGACAGTGTAACCGACGGACAGGAACGAACAGACCATGGCGCCCCCACTGGCGCCGGCAAATCTTTTCATATTCTGTAGAATTCCCACGTCTTCCAAAACCTGTTAACAACACCAACAGACAGGTGGTTTCGTACAAGGAGCAAGTTTTTTAAAGTTAATATGAATATATAGGTTTAATGTGATTAATTTATTTCATAAAGAGATCAGTAAGTCATTTTGTCATGTCTCAAACTGTGGGAGATCAGGGTTAGTTCAATATCGATCCTGTTGCAGTGCAGTAATTTAAGTGAGATCGCTAACAAAATTCGATCTTGAAAAAAAATCGTAATTTTTATATATTTGGCCTGATAATAGAGCGTTTTTGTTTCCATAAGTTTACTACAAGATATGTGTGCGCAATTTCAAGATTTCAGTGAAATTTGATAAATTAATTGTCAAACATGCGCACTTGGAGAGGGGCTGTTTATCCCACGGAGCAATAATTTGCGATTTGACGTTGCGTGTGACCTAGCCAGATGACTGAAAGACGCTCCACATTTTGAATAAGTGATTTATTTCTATTTCTCCAAGTAAATCCTGGAAATCAACAATGTAAATCGTTTCTGCCTCAAGTTAAAAGCATGGATAATGTCTTCATGTAAACATAATATATACTTAAATAAAGGATAAATAATTAATAGACATGATCATGAAAAGAGGACGAGCAATTAAATTCCAATAAATAGAACAATTTACGTGTCTTTTTTCCAAATAATCAGTGACTGAAGTTACCAGACGGCGCTGACAGAAATAAGTTGATTATTCTTAAATAACGCAATTCAATATTTAAGTGGATGATCGATTTCAGGCGTAATGTGTAATTAAACCAACATTTGTATTTGACAATATGCTGGTTCTCACGGACCGTGGCTGGATTTCTAGACCTGACTTTCATATTTCATTTTTCATAATGTTTATGACACCGAATGACCAATCAGCAACTTCTTCTTTTTGCATGTGATCTGTCACCTTGACTTCCATAAATGTGGTTGAAATGTTTCGAAAAATTAATTGCTTTCTCAGATATTTATCTTATTGCATTTTCAAAATAGTTGGCAAAGTTTGGTTTTGGTTTCATTTTGGTGAATTTGGTGAATTGTCTCATTAATTCAATGCAGCTTGTTTTGTTTTTTAATTGATCCTTCAGTTTACGAAAATGTTGCCAATTTTCAACGGACACCCGCATGTGCAACAGATAAGAAAAACAGGTAAAAGCATAAATAAAATAGAAGTCTGGAGTGTCTGTACATATTGTTATCAATTTACGCCTGAAAAATAGGTTTATGGCGATTAAGGTCAAAATACTTTGGTTTTATATAAATCTAAAAATGGAGGTTTTGTGGAGAATTATATTATAAATCAATTAAGTTAATGATAACCTGTATATAGAAAAATGTGTACACAATCCATAAATGTTAGTGATAATACCTCAAAATGGCGCATCGAGAAGTAGCTTAGACTGAAAAGAGAAGCAGATATCTTTTTACGCAGCGTTCTCCTAGAGAATATACAATCAATCAAGTAATTTCTATATTTAACACGTGGGATTTATTTTGGAATTGGAACTGAGCCCAGAACAGAAGTATATAGGGCTCGGCTGATGTGAGTAAGTGGCGGATCCAGAGGGGGAGCTTTGGGGGCTGAAGCCCCCCCCCCCCCCAAACCACTGTTTTAGGGATTTTTATCAGAGAAATATGTATATCTATGCGTTATGTCCTTATGTCATTTGCATTATTTCTATTTATAATTGCCATATAGCATTAAACAAACGGCCATTCAACAGCAACAAAAAAACTGGGGAAAAATGGAACTAAAAACGTAACTCAATATCGATGGTAGATATATGTTATATACATTATAATAAACCTCTATATTGAATTCACTCTGCATAATAAAGCCGCTTGTGGCGGAATTTTAGTCGTTTTTGTACCGTAGTTTATTTTAAGGAACCTGGAACTTTTGTGTTGCTATGAATTGGCTTATAACCACATGTTTGTGCGTTGACCGTTTCATTCTACATTATGTGATTGTATGTATATTCTCTTTTGCAACCTCACCTTCAGAGCTCCCAAATAGGCGTACGTTTTACATCCTCCCCCTTCCAGGACCAGGTTTTCATAGTCGAAGTCAGCGTTCTTGACATCTTCTGGTATATCGACCTCCCGTTCTGTCAGATGCAGGGGTATCACCCCGACCTGAGAACTAGTGTTGCCCATTTCTGATCCCTCTAAAAGTTATTGTTTTACAGTAGAACGCGCAAGCAACAGACGATAAAATACTGTCACTAGTACACACCATATGTCTTTCCAATAAGCTGTACTCTTTATTACTAAAACGAACCCTAATGTCAATTTAATTTCATTATTCGAGTCACTTGCAAATGAACAGGCGCGAGGAAAATAGCTTTTGCAGACAAAAGCTCGTCGGAATCTGTTCTGCAATTTTATATATATGGTAGATTGGTTCCCTGCTCAATTATACAATGTTCGCTACACGAACCCGATCCGATCATATTGAGAGGATCAGTGGGATCTAGTTTTAGAGGATCGGGCCCGTCTGTTCTTGTTGACCACACAAGTTTGCTTACATACTGCCCCAATTAAACAGGTGGGGTTCATTCTAAAATAGCCATAGTAATATATAAGTCACATTCACACTTGCTAAAACAGTGGTGGTTTGAGCTAGGTTTATTGTGGTCGGATAAGCTTCCACCGAGCAACATCAAATGGACGGGTGGGTTAAATCTTAGTATACAGGACAATTGGTTGTAACAAGAGTAAGCAAAACAAGGCCTACAGGCCTAATGCGAACCTGTGCAAGGTTTTATTCACCAGGTAAAATGCTTCAATGCCGGACCATTACTTTTAAAGTAGGCCTACATGTCTTGTATAAGACGAAAGTATCAGAGATGTATACCTATGCTCAATCTCAGCCTGATATCCCCTCTTCAGAAATAAGCAGGGACATACACTGTGCAAAAATTATTATAGGTGGAGCCGCCCGTCTTGTATATGACAAAGCTTTACGATAAATATAACTATGCCCAATTTCAGGCTGATATATCAAATTCCTCTGGAGAAAATAAGCAGGCACATACACTGTGCGAAAGTCATTGTAAGTGGCGACACTGTCTTGCGAACGGGAAAGCCATCTAAGACGCGTAGACAGGTCAAAATATCAGACCAATACATCAAACTTTTCGAGTTTGATGCACTGGTCTGACCAGGCTTTGGTGAGGAAGACAATTACCCCTAGTAAACTGTGACAAATTGCTGGCTCAGGCTACTCCACTGAGTGAACTCTTTACCTGCACCTGGCTAGACTGAGTGAACCCTTGACCTGTTGCCTAATCTAATACAGTTGCCAGTCTACCAAAGCTATATACTGATATAGGCTGACCTTTGGTCTGTTGCCAAATCTGAAATAGTTAGCAGTCTGCCAAGCCATTTAACCTGATATCTAGTGGCATGATGTAATAGATGCTGATAAACTGGTGCCAGGCTAGATGTAAACGCTTCACACAGGTTTGTGCTAAGATCTGGAGCGTTTTTATGTGCGTCCCAAATGTTACCAAAACAATCAACGCTTCCGAGATAATTTGGGAAGTTACTTTCTATTTGAAAAAATAATATTTAAAAAGTAAATTAAGACTGGTGGTACCACCGGTTTTTAATTATTTACGCATCTGTAGAATGTGAAATAACAACAATTTTGTCAGTATCTCTGACAGCAGAGGGCTCATGGATTGTCCTGAAACACGGCTTGCTTCTTGATCACAAGGGCTATAATGTTTCACCGTTGCGCTGATACAGAGTCAATTGGTATCGGTATTGTCACATGTCCCTGTATCGTATTTATGACTATATGACAGAAGGTCCGAAATTTAACTAGCGACCTCCGGCATTTAATAATAGTCAGTGGCCCGCCGTATATAAAGTAATTGGGTTAATTCTTAGTATGTCTTAATGATTCTAAGCTGTACAAGTTGTCCATTCATCAGGGGAGTCACACCTACCCACGTCGGTAGTCTGTAGTGCAAACTCTTAAACAAGAGGAAAATGCAATAAATGAAAATGCCATGGAAGTTTAAAGAAACCGTACGGTGAAACCATGCCCGCCTGAGTATGAACCAGTAGCTAAACCGCGTAATCTGAAACAGGTAGAAAATAATCAGCATAAAGAGAGGCTTAAAAAGCGTATCAGTGTAGATCCGCACAGAAATCTTATTCTACTAGCACATCAAATTGATAGTATCCATCACATTATTTCATATCCCAATTTAGCCGCTTTAACTGGTATGCCCGTCATGTTCGAAGAATTCGACAAACTTCTTCAAATGCGCCCACGGGGATTGTTTTTGACGTATGATACAACATTCTGTTTAGGCGATTTTTATCTGTTGCGGCCATCAAACACACAATATTGAAAACTTTCTGCGTGTATTAAAAAGTAAAGTTCCTGACAGATCACTGGGTATGCGCTATAAAAGTCAACGAAGATGTGTTTTTATTGGATATTGGGGCATCAAGCAATTTGACAGAATCACTCAAAATTCAGTTGTCTTGTTTGTTTGGGGGGAAGGAATCAGAACTTGAGGTTTACAAGCCCAAGGTGCAAAAACAGTGTCCAGGATCTGGTGACTGTGCCCTATTCGCTATATGTAATGCTATTGAATTTTGCAGCTCCATTACAGTGCCAATTCACGCGAACTTTTTAGATGACAGTGCTGTAATGAGAACACATTTAAAATCTTGTTATGAAAAAGGTGAAGTGACGCCGTCCCCAAAACAGAAAAATCAAAAGTTTAATATTTCATTGCCAAGACTTAAATCTATATCATTAAAAGTGGCCATATCCTGCACTTGTGGCTTAGCAGACATTTTTGACGATTTGGTTAAATGTGATGACACATGCCAACGAAAATGTCATGTGTCTTGCATAAGTGTCCGAAAAAAAAACTCTTAGGAATGGTAAACATTTTTGTTCACACTTCAAAGTTTAGATATTGTTTATTCTAGGATGAATGAAATAATACTTATTGATTAATATCTATGTATCTTTATACGTATATGTGATGTATATATGTGTATATACCCCTTGATGTTTATATATGTGTACAAATGTATGTAAATCTATATATGTTTACCTGTTGTTTTTTCTTTGACAGGGGTGACAGCTTTTGGTTTTGGTGATTATCATTGCAGAAGTTGCTAATAAAATGTTGTTTGAAATTGTGGTTTTATGTACTATTCTTCTTGTGTGTGGGTGGACATGATTGCACACCATTTAAGGGACACCTCTTTTAATGGGTGTACTATGGGCAATTTACGTGTGCCTTCATGCATGCATACACGAGTGCAGCAAACCTAATTGTATGATTAGGCGAGTGATTAAGCAGGAGTGGTTTCGTATACAGGGTTCTGCGGAGGGCAATTAATAAAGCAGCAGTGGGCAATTAATTATCGATCTGCCACATCCACTTATTTCCTAGTGTTTTTTTCCACTTAGCAAAGTAGCGATTCTATGATATAGTGCTACATTAATTTGTGGTCCTTATACCTAAAACATAAAATATAAATTGATATGAAGATTATGGTTTAACCAGTTCAAATAAAAATTAAACTCTTTAAACAGTAACGATTGTAACCATTAGGGCTATTTAAATCGGAACATGTTGAAAATTGTAGCTCTGAACCCCGTATAATGCATGACGATTTGGGTCCGGTTATTGAATATGGAACGTTCATTAGCCTTTTATGAGATCATCCCGAAAAACGTAATAAACCCTGGAATTTCTAATTATTTATGTAATAAATCTTGTACACAGTTTATTGTCTAATCTAACGTAACCAGTCATAAAATGAGAATTATATAATTTGTAATGGAGTGTAATTGCATTTGATTTGGGCCCGGGGGACGTATTACGGGAAAATTGACCGTCTGTCGGACCATATATGTTATAGTTAGGAACTTGCTTAATTTTCCGACTTTTAGTTACCTTTCTGGTATACGTATGTTTAGAGTACTGTCGATTCTGTTATAATCAGCTGGAAAAGGTGTAAAATACGCATAAAATACGTATGATATACGGCCGTTTTTTGTGGGCCCGGGTTGTCTGACGGCCCAAAATATAGGCATTTTAACCCTTATTAAGAGTAATAAATTACCACTAAAAATACGAATTATCAGCTAAATTTTTATATCATAGGGAAGGGATAGACCTAATCTTTCTGATTAACTCAGTTTCAAGACCGTTTCTATTACGTATTACGTTTCTATTTCTTTTTTCCCTCTGGTGCAGAGATTCAGGATACAAGGTCATAACAAACAGCGCTTACGATATAGGTAGTTTGCCTATGGGTAAAGCGCTGTGTAAAGAGCGTACAGGCCCCACGCTGCAGGGGGACGCAGGATGTCTCCGACTGTGATAAACTCTTCTACCGGAGGAGACAAGCATGGAGCTGTAGTTTATCACTAATATGCATGGTAATTTTAAAATGTGAACATTGTCGTTCGCCATGACCGGAATTGCTATTGTTTTGATCGGCTCATATGGGGCCACCGACTTTCATTCTATATTTAGCATCTTTCCGATATTCCCAGTAAACATGGACAATGGGGTTCAGGAGCTTTACGTTGGTCTTTATGGTACTTTTCACAATCAAAGTATATATGTATATCTGCAGATATTGACACTTATTCTTCGGTTTTGGGTACATCGAAAAAATATTTATTGTCTCATATCAATTATAACCTGCTTTCTTTACTGGCTTTTTTATTAACGACAGTCCTGCAGTAGCTTTCGGGGTTTTTCAAAATATGTGATGTAGAACTCGAGACCAGGCTTTAAAATGAGTGCGGAACCGAGTCCACTTTTCTAGGGACTCTCTTACTCTGACTTGGACTCGAAGATTTTGAACTCAGACTTGTACTCGGACTCGGCAAGGACTCGAAAATTCAGGCCGAGTATATCCGAAAAGCAATTTTTTTCATGCAAAGCCTAACATTTCATACATGAAGGTTTACATGTGCGAACTAATGGCAGAATATTACAATTATAATATTCAATATTATATTGTGTTACCCCACTTAAAAATACATGTGATGACCTGAAACTCGCATTTTTATTAAGACATTTGGGAGTTGGACTTGAGTTCCAAAAACCTCAAAGATGGTGGACTTGGACTCAACCTCAAAGACTCAGACTTTGATTCGAGTGGCTGAGACTCGGACATGCACTCGGACTCGGATAGTGTGGCCTCGACTTCATCACTGACATGAATGCTTACTTGGAATACAGAGTCGGTGCGGTTGTACTACTCTGTGCCACGCACTGACACGTGTCTTGTATCTAAGCCGTAGACAACTAGCACTGAACGATGAAAAATCTCCTCAAAACTCATCTGGTATTGCTCAGGTATTGCTTAGGTCTGTGTCACTGCCCAAAATTACGTCAGGGCCATCCTAAACGGGTAAACGTCGTTGTTTAGCAAGAATATATGTCATGAACCAGGCAACCATTGACTGATAATCATTTTGTTAACTCTACGTGAAGCATAACGGAAGTATTGTTTAGTCCGCTGTAGTATTAACATAACCTTCACTTTAAATCGCCTCTAATTATATATTACACCTGCTAATTAATATATTTTTTATATTGCTATAGTGCGCTTCACGAATGTTCCTTCAAACGATATATGCTCATAAAATGCAAATATATCTGTTAGGATTTTGACGATGACAGAAAAATTAACACTCTGGCAATAAAAAGTTTTAAAATTATTGCTCGTATACATTGTTGAGAATTTCTCCATATATAAGTGGCCTGGCAGAATGGAAGCCTTAAGGGTCAGTGCACTCAATAAAAACTAAATTTAAATAAAATTAATATGATTCTTAAGTGGAGAAAAAAAATATTGTCTCAGGCGGCTTTTAAATGTTACTGTTGCACAATATATTTCAAGCTCATATGTGTTTTGTTTGCGTTATCTCTTCCATGTTTCCTCACCGTGGTTAATATGTGGAACAGGAATTCTGGTCAAACAGTCTTGTTATGATAATCAGACACACTTTTACTGACGCACGGCCGCCGACGAACTTGAAATATCTGCATTAGCTCTCTCAGAGGCTCTGTGTCAGTTGCCACAGCTCAATATATTAGATTTATCCGGAAATTTCACAGACGCAAAGGGTTCTAGTGTGCTGGACATGAGCGGTAAATATGGAGGAAATAGAGCGGATCAAGAAATGTACGAGGAGCTGGGTAACTGGATACGTTAAAACCAGTCATTACGGCATTATATTACAGTCTCTTTATAGACTCTCTTGATCTTTCTGGTAACAACGCCGGTTTGGAAATGTTTTCAATGTAAGGAAGTCGGTTGTGGCGACTACCGGGCCTCCAAGTACTGCGTCTGTTTACATGAAAATGAAGATGCTTTAGTTCCAGTGATATACAACTTAAAAGATATTGGTGAATTAAAAGTACTTGATGTATCGGGGGTGAAGGCAAAACTAGCGAAAGATGGACCTTCTCAGAATAGTCTGTGATTACAATTCCGTTACAGATAAGGTATACAAAGATCTCAGTGTTCAGCTGTAAGAACTACGTCACTTTTTCGAGCTCCGTTTGTGTTGGTGTGACTTGGTCGATGCGAGTTATGAAGTGTTCACTGATATAGGGAACCAGTTAGTTATTCTTAAATGTCTCCGAGAACTGCGTCTATGTTGTTGTGAATTTTACAATGCTGGGGAAGGAATTGTACAAAACGAACACCATACATCAAATCTCATTGTACTCTATATGTTGGGCAGAGAGATATCAGTCATTCAGCGTGGAAAGAGAAAGGAGAAACTAAACACAGCAGGCCGTGTCGTGTTAAAGATACTAAGCCGGCAGCTGGAGCATCTGAAGTTATATAATAAAGAATGGTGACCAATGCATTTCGATTTTAGGTATATATACATAAAGCTTAGAAACAGGCATATCCACCACTCTCACAATATCTGTTGACGAGGACCGTCACTGTGTTTTGGCCCACTGTATTAAGGTCATTATATGGAATGGAGTTCCAAGTTCGGACCACATTGTCACACATCACGGTCAATCGATTTGCAATGAGTCATATCATACCTGCTCTATTACAATTGTCTTCTCCTGGGTCTTCCTAACAAGTCGCTTCACAAACTCCGGTTGGTACAGAATAATGCTGCCAGTCTTCCCCTACCGGTACAAGCATAGAGCTCACATCAAACCTGTCTTATACCATCTACATTGGTTGCCGATCAGGCAAGGTGACGGTAACCATACACAAGACCACTTATACTCCAACAGCATCAACGTATCTGGGCAGATTTTTACACTTTATCAACCTCGAAGAGCATTACGCTCTTCAGCAGACCCATGGAAACTTGTGTTACCACGGTATACAGACAAAAATATGGTGACAGATTAGCGGTGTGCCGATTAATCGGTTAAATCGATGATTGGTTGTTCTCTTTCAAAATCGATTAAATTGATTGCATTTTTGCTTAATCTCGATTCAAAATGATTATGTATACACATGCAAAGAATTTAACTCTGTCAGAAATATGCGAAAACAAAGAAACGAATCAAATCAAAGCGGAAGCTTGCGCGGCAAATAATCGTTGGACGACAAGTCGACCTTGAATGCGGGGAGATGGTTGGTTTTATTATGAATATCCAACGTACTTGTCAGACTTTATACTATGGTCAATGTTTAAGGTTATTACATAAAATAATCGATTAATAATCCATCGTTTTTATTTTTCAATCAACAATTATTATTTTAAAACCAATTCCTACCACAATAACAGATCCATACAAGTACTATGGTGCGAGACTATTGAATGAACTTTCACCTGACCTTTGATTTCCGATGTCGTAAGCTACATTCAAGAAGCACATTATGAAATTGTTGTTTAGACAAGTGTTTGATTAATTTTAATATTGGCCATATGTAGAATATATTCAATTATTGATTGATTAATTATTTAGAGTGAATAATTAATATGATTTTAAAAGTTAATGCGCATAGAATATTAGTACTTTTGCGCATACGAATTAAATCAATAATAATAATAACGACTTTATTATTATTATTATTATTATTATTAAAATTGTAATAATAATCAAATGAAAAAATTTGGTAAAGTTAGACTTATCATTTGTTACTCTTATTATCATCTTCAGTTTTGTTTTTATTTTACCGTTTCTAATGCAATACATCACCAACATGGGAACTGAGCAGTTAGAAGATTATTGTTATAAACAAACGCAGCTAGAGCAAGTTTCCCGGTAAAATCTTTGTTCATAAAAAAAAATATTTCCATTTGGGAGGGGGGGGGGGACCGTCAGACTCGTGAGGTGTCAGTGCAGTACATAGCCCTGAAACCCATGCTTAATACCTGACTCTTAGGAATTTGATAATTTCTTCCTGTCCGATGTTGGGTTCTTCATAACCGAAGGGTGAAGAAAGGTGCACATAAGGTATACACAAACATAAATACATTGATACAAACAGATTTATTTAATGCCAAGAATATACGAAAAATGGCGATCAAGCAGATACGCAGTCAGGGGCGTAGCCAGAGGCGGGTCGCAGGGGCCATGCTCCTCCTCCCCCCCCCAACCCATCTTATCCCGGTGGCTTCCTCTACTCCTCGTCTTCCCGGAATTTCACTCAGTCTAATAATTTTACATTTTTAGAAGACAATCATGAAAATCCATGTCACTAATATCGGCAGATTCGGGAGTTATTTCTATACATTTCATTAGGTTTGATTCTGCAGACATTTTGTCAAACGTTTTGTTTATATTTGGCATATTTAATCCTCTATATATTTCCTGTGTACATGCAAACAATTAGTCAATTTTGCATAATTTTTAGAAATTAGGGATCTGAAGATAACGTACCTTGTCAAAACATCAGGAAATATATTTTCTCAATAACAAGTAAACTGTTAAAGCTTTTTCAAGGATAAAAGTTTATCTAATTAAATTTTATTCGTATGCCAGAAGTTAGATCAGATATTTTTTTCAAGTTATTAGCATAAATATTATACTAGTATCAATACCTTAAATTTTGCCCAAATTTGACCATGGACATTTTTTACTCAGTAAGAACTGATCATTTACTTTTCACAGAAAAAAAAATGATCTATTCAATTGAAATCTGAAAGATATGCTTCAAATACAGTAGCTTTATTCAAGATTTCAGACACCATGTCAAGTATACTTGTAATTTATATAAAGTCAACTAAGCCCGGTAGTGTGCACTGAGTGTCGGAGCCCTCAGCTAGTCACCTGTATACATACATATACATGTATGTACAAAGTAACATGAATATTATTATACAAAAAGATTTAAAAAAAATAAATTGTTAATATCTTAAATGAGGCACTCCCAAGAAGTAGATACATGCTAACCATAAGGCCAGATATATTTGACCGAGTCCCATTCTGGTCCCCCCGGAAGCGGAAGTAACGCACTTTGAGGGGTCCGACAGTGGGTTCGGACATGATTGATTTGTCCCACTGGTCGCATCGGTTGGGGGATTTGGATTTTGAAAACCGCACACCCTCATGGCCTTGTTTAGATTTTCCTCTGTTCCGTCATAAAGTGTTGCCTGGAGATCGGTATCCAACTCGTAAGACTGGTTTGCCACTCTTCGCAGCAGGAAGATCAACCTTGATCCTGTGTCCGCCAGGTACGGGCCGCACGCTGCAGGGGGACGCTGGATGTCTCTGACTGTGATAAACTCTTCTACCGGAGGAGACAAGTTTTCCGGCGATCTGAGCACACAGTAAACCTGAGAAAGATACAAAAGAAAAGATTGGTATTTAGTCACTAATACGCATGGTCATGTTTACATGTGAACATTGTCGTTCGCGGTGATCAGTAAAGCTATGGTTTTGATTGGCTTTTATGGGACCACCGCTTTTGGTTCAAACTTTTCATTATATATTTCGTACTATATTTAACACGTCTTTCCGATGTTCCCAGTAAACATATATCTGCAGAAACTGACACTTATTCTTCGGTTTTGGGTACATGGATAAAAAAATATATTGTCACATATCATATTTTATAAGTAATAACATGCTTTATGTTTACTGGTTTTTTTGCATTAAGAAAAGTCCTGCCGTAGCTTCCGGTTTGTCTATATTTCAAATTATGTGATACAGAACTAGAGTCCGGACATGAAACTGAGGGCAGACTCGAGTCTACTTTTCTAGGGGTTTCTGACTCTGCCTTGGACTCGAAAATTTTGGACTCTTGTACTCGGACTCGGCAAGGACTCGAGAATTCAGGATACATCATAAAAACAATCTTTGTCATTCAAAGCCTAACATTTCATGCATGAAGACTTTACATGTGCGAACTAATGGCAGAATATTACAATTATAATAATCAATATTACAGTCGTGTTAACTTACTTAAAAATACACGATGACCTGAAATTCGAATTTTGAATTAAGACATTAGGAACTTGGACACGAGTACCAAAAAGCTGGAAGATGGTGGACTTGGACTCAAACCTCAAAGTCTTTGACTCCAGGGTGGATCCAGGATTTAGGAAAAGGGGGTTCCAACCCAGGAGGACTAATGAAAATCCTAAAAAAAGGTAATCAGGTCTGGAAAAGGGGGGTCCAGGCCGCAAAATTACGTCTAAAACTCCTTAAAAAGGTTGCTTCGGGTGCAAAAAGGGGAGGGGGGGGGGTCCGGACCCCCTGGACCCCCTCCCCCCCTGGATCCGCTTCTGAGACTCGGACTTGCACTCGGACTCGAATGGTGTGGCCTCGACTTCATCACTGACATGAATGCTTACTTGGAATACGGAGTCGGTGCGGTTGTACCACTCTGTGCCACGCACTGTTACGTGTCTTGTATCCAAGCCGTAGACAACTAGCTTTGAACGGTGAAAAATCTCCTCAAAACTCATCTGGTATTGCTCAGGTAGGGGAGAGCATGGCTGAACTGGGGTCACTAAGGTCAAGATGAAGGTCAAGGTTAGCAAATCCTTCACAGGGATTTTCTTCCTCGCTGATAAAAGGAAAATGTAATGAACATATGAATCAAATTTAATCCCGCTTATCATCCCGTATATGTAGGTATACTGAGGGCAAACAGGCGCAAACATTCTTGGCTTGAAACGTATATAGTTTGAAGAAACATTGATGAAAACTGAAATTACTACCATATAGTATTACTTGATGGTACAGATAAACTCGATTCTATCATTCCCTTTTAAAGGTTTTGTTTGATAAAACGTGATAGAACTTAATTTCTGGAATTCCTATGTTCCTAGAACATCAACAAGAACAGAATTTCTGTGCGACGTATTAGCAGCGGCATTAAATGATTAAAATTTCAAAGAACAAATACTCATATTAGATGTATAATAATCTGTCTTACTGTCACAGGTAATCGGTTATACACAAAGATTAATTGACAATATCTCTATCATCCTTCCGCGAGAGGTTTCCACTGAAAACGAACCTCTTCCAGTTAGACACAGCCGGGACTAACATTAAAATCAAATTTGTAACATTTCAAGGAACCTCCTTCTTTTCCCGTTTCACGCTTGCTTACAAAATATCACTTTCTCCGTGAGGTCCACACCACAAAAACTTCCATGCACATGTTTATGTTATTTACCTTTAAACAATTCTTATCCAACGGATTTGAATTGACTACATTCAGTGGCTGATTCAGAATTCTAAGAAAAGGAGGGGGCCCAATATAGGAGTAGAAAAAAAGGCCCAAAGTCCGGAAAAAAAGGGGGGGGGGGGGTTCAGGCCGCAAAAAAACATATTAAAAAGGGCTTTGGGTGATGAGAGAGAGAGAGAGAGAGAGGGTGGGGGGGGGGGGGGGGGGGGGTTCGTAGATTCGTAAGCCCTCAAACTACCTAGCAGTCGTACTCTTGTGAGTCCGATTTTGTACAGTGTGCATCTCAACGTTACTGGTTGTGTGTTAGCAAGTGGGTATGTATATATACAAATAGGCAAATGTCAAATGTACTCAATTTACGTTACGCATCATGGCCCACAAATGATTACATTAGACACCCGGCGGCTTTTCAGGACAGACAAGTGGGCAAATCACAGTGCACGAGACTTTATTTCTTTGACATTGCACTAGGAGTGGGGGGGGGGGGGGGGGTTAGGCGATGCGTTAAGTACCGAGAGAGGATGTTAGAAGTACGTATAGACAATATTTGAACATTTTAGCTGTAATGGTGCAATATTTTGTTTCAATCAATGGGAATTGCACAGACTGGCGCTGGTTATAAGTAATAAGCGGGTATGGTTCAATAGGTATGGTTCATTAGCCCCGAGTTTTTTAGACAGAAAAAGGAACGAACGGAACACTGTCCGCCCCCTAGTAAATCTCCCCATAATTCCCCTTCATGAAATTTAGAGGGGTTAAAGTATGTTTATTTTTTATTCTCATAAAACAACAAGTGGTAGAACATCATTTAGAATAAATTATATAATTGCACCAAAAAATGATTTAACAAGTGTTAAAATTGTAAATGTACCCGAATATTAGCTGCATGCCAGGTAGGTCATTTAACAGGTCGGTGATTCCATACGTACCCTTTGATCGCCTTATATGAGCTCTGCACGGCCTAGTATCACTAGATAAACTCACCTGTGTCGTTCATGTTTGCTACCACTCCATGCATGCACTGAGAAGTATATAGCAGTCCTCGATCAGGGTCAATATGGGTGTCCTATCTCCCCAAACACGTGTCTGCTGGCTGTGTTTTTGATAAAGAGGGCCGCGACTTTTATAAATCTATCATCCACAAACGCACGATCAAATGACCGCCAAGATTAAATGTACAGACTGTACTAACATATGTACACGGTAGTCTCCAGGGAGTCGTCTGCTTGTCTCCCCGTACCGAGCATTATGAATTATTCGTTGGCAAAACAAAAAATCTCGAACATAAACACGAACCAGGCAACCATCGACGGATTATTATTTTTTACTCTACGTGAAGCGTCGACAGTATTGTCAAGTCCGCAGTAGTATTCACATAACCTTCACTCTATATCGCCTATAAATATATATATATATATATATATATATATATATATAAAACATGTTTTAAAATTATTACTCGTATACTTTGTTGAGAAGTTCTCCATATATAAGTGGCCTGGCAGAATGGAAGCCTTAAACTCACCATTTATTTGATGACATTTATGATACATTTATTACACAATTATCATGCATTCAACGTCTCATTCTCAATACAGAGGAGTTATATATAGGCAATGGCAGAGATAACCCCCTGGTGGTACCTATCTGCACTTGTCATGCATTAGTTATTGTACTCCGGAATTTGAATTTGCCTTCTCTATTACGTGAATGCAGGAGATGCAACAACTGCATGGACAACCTTTATTCCAAATATAAACTGAAACCACAGAATTTAACTTGAGAATAAATATCTTGTATTCTGTAAAATCTCTGGATCTATGTTGATATAGATCTAAATAGATAACAAAGCACAAGCTTGCTCCATTTCAATTTAATTCATTTTATTGCCAGAAGAATATATACATTCTACATTAATTAGTTAATTCATATATAAAATAATACATGTTATTAAAACTCAATTTAGATACAATATGATTCTAAAGAAGAGGAAAAATATGGTCTCATACGGCTTTTAAATGTAAATATTGCACAACAATTACGGTTAAATTTCACTAATGATATTATTTAAAATATTAACCCCTTTATATTGTAAGGTTTTCCTGTCGGCTGCAGTATTACATACTGGGATATAGGAATATTTTTTTCTTGTTCGATAAACGCATTGGCGATAGCAAGTGATTCAAACGGCATATCATGTGAATCTGTCATCAGGAATGGCTTTATTGGCAAGGATTCCAACAAAGTAACCTACAAAATATCCTCCAAACTAATAAATTTAATGTTTGCTGCTTGATTAAAAAGCATACAAAGGTAACTGCAAATCTCCAGCCTATTTTTTATCTTTCCAGTTTTTAAAATTATTGAATAGGAAATGTAACGTGATCATGATATTTGTAACGTAACATGATATTTATATTTGTTACAACATAATGCAGCAGAATCATCCAGAAAAAAAAAAAAAAACAGGCGGAATTCATATCACACGGTGATGACATGTTATTAGTTATGCTTTTAATAAGTTAAGAGCTATACACATAAGAGGACTGTTAAATATATATATAAAAATATAGTTTTCCCATTCAAAATATAATAGTATGTGCAATTAATACCGTTTGTGTACTCTTGCACACAAATTAAAAAAAAAAATTTAGCACCGGGCGCGATCAGTGACGTAAAACATGAACATAAAGCAGATGCCACCTGGTGGCCGTACTGCGCACCTACACAATGCAACATTTTTCAAGCTCAAATGTGTTTTGTATGTGTTTCTTCTTTCATGTTACCTCACCGTGTTTAATATGTGAAACAGGAATTCTGGTCAATCAGTCTAGTTATGATAAACAGTCACACTTTGACTGTTTAAACTTACTGACACCTAGAACCATAACAACGTGGATAACGAGTGAACTGGAGTATATCGGAAAATGGGTCATACCAGGAAAAGGCCGCCACAGTACAAAATCGAACATTAATCTCTCCAACAGTCGCCAGATGCCGCTACCGAAGAAAAACATGCAGTGAGTTTTTCACACTGCGCAGACTCGGACTCTCGAGAGTACGACACTGCTGTCTAGGGATTGTTGGAGTCAAAATCTGACTCCAATAATGCACCGCGCGGCATCAACATGTACACTGACAGCGGAAATACACAAGTGGTGAAAAGGGGCCAATGTAGTCCGTTAAAATGCGTTGAATTTTGTTTAAAGTAGTTCTATGTCATGTTAAACGAATTTACTTTGCGACTCTTTTGCTTTATTTATGCTGAAATACCGTGGTTGGCGTCTTATTGGCACTGCTGGACAGTACATTCCTCCATGGTACACTTTTGTGTCTATGGCTGCGTTTTGTGTTCGTTAGAGAACAGTGACGTCACAGAGACGTCACAATGTTCGGTCGCGCGTCACCTTCAATTGACTGACGTCATAAGTTTGACTGGCTTTTTTTATTATCAGTTCTCAGACAAGGAATAAATTCGTAAACGCTGTGATCTGTTTTGTCATATTTTAGATTGTCTCATACAAAATCAAAACAAGGTAAGGCATTACTTTTTACGCAGGCAGTCGGCGGAATAGCTCTTGCAAACTTTGGACAAGAAAGGTTTACACTGCTTTACACATATGAAAAATTATCCCAGAAAACATGTTGACACGGGTACTGGGATGTAGTACATAGGTGCATAATATATACAGGGCTGAACTTCGGGCTTCGGCAAGTTAAGGGAACCCACAATTTTAGCTCAGCTGACGTCTGCATGACTATTAGCTGATAAGTAACCCGGTATATATGTGCTGTAGTTATGGTTAGTCCGTCCGTCCGTTAATTCCGTGTTAAGAGAATTTGGATCCAGGCTACACTTGTCAAGTAGTTCGGTCCTTCCCACAGTGCCCAAACAGAAGAGATTCGTTTTGAGTAGAAACGACCTCTGGCGGAAGGGTGGTGAGTTTTTCTATCAGACGCCATTTTTCTCCAAGCAACTTGAAAACGGAAGTGACGTTTGGCATGCGCAAGGGAATCCCCAAGCAAAGCCACCCCAGCAGACGGCAGGTGCTCAGTGTTATATTACTGTCACTGTCATACAGTTACAAACGTCCTACCTGACGCCAAGCCATGTGGTTTTATACGTTTTATTCCAGAACATGACAAACGACTACGCCATCTGGTGGCCATATCAAAGTACATGTTTTATCAGACAGGTGGCAGCACCTACCGGCACACCAACTGTAACACATGCATATATATAGTATCATCACATCTCCCCTCTTTTACGCAAGTGTTGGTGAATGTTTGTTGTTATATCAATATTAAAACTAAGGAGAGTTTTATAACCATTTTACATATTCATATTAAGTTGGTCAACAAGTCTCTATCAGGCGAGCAGGTGCCTTACGATGGCGTGTAGACCTCTTAGGACTTGCATTTGTTCCTGTCACCGGATTATCCATCTCGGATACTATAGCTGGGTTTTTGTCTGCAGACATCTCTGGTGGGTGTTGTTGATCTGCTGCTGTTACAGGAGTGGAGTCTGCAGTTTTAAGCAAATCACGTCTGTTTCTGCGTAACTCTGCACCAGAGTCAGTCTGTACTTGGAAAGATCTAGGTGCTTGTTGATACAATATGGTTGCACCCTCTGACCACAATGATGTTTGAATATCTCTTACTTTCACTCGATCACCGGAGTTCAATCCTTCGAGTGTCTGCGTGTGCTGATCATAGTACTCTTTCTGTTTTTGCTTGTTGATGTACTTCTGTTCAGCATAATCACCATTTACATCATTTTTAAGCAGAGACGGGTGTACAGGTAATGAAGATCGTAAATTTCTTCCCATCAATAGCTGAGATGGAGAAAGTCCATCTTGCAGTGGTGTTGATCGATATGCTAGCAATGACTTATAGAAGTCCTGACCACTATCAAGCGACTTTTTCAGGAGTCCTATCACTACTTTAACAGCACTTTCGCTTTGTCCGTTGGACTGAGGATAGTGAGGACTTGACGTAACATGGTCAAAGTCCCATTCTTTACTGAAAACACGGAATTCTTTGCTTGAGTATTGAGGCCCGTTATCACTAACGATTGTATCTGGCACTCCATGTCTAGCAAGGATAGACTTTAAAGCTTGAATCACTGCTTGGCTACTGGTACTTGTTAGCGTGACAACTTCTGGAAAGAATGAATAGTAGTCTGTTACCACTAAGTAGTCCTTACCATTGTATGTGAATAAATCCGTGCCTATTTTCTGCCATGGATAATTTGGCATCTCATGGGGCTGTAAGGGTTCAGCGGTTTGCTTGTTTGCGAATTTTGAGCAGGTTTCACATCGCGCTACAAGTTGTGAGATGTCTTTATTTAGACCGGGCCAGTAAACAGCACTACGGGCACGTCGACGACATTTTTCAATTCCTAAATGCCCTTCATGTATTTTGATGAGCACGGTGTTTCTCATGGTTTGAGGGATAACCAACTTGGACCCCTTTAGTATTAACCCCTCTGTAACCGAGAGTTCGTCCCTAACACCCCAGTAGGGAGCAATCTCACATGGACAGTCACTTTTGCTGGTAGGCCATCCATTGATGATTACTTCCTTCAACATCATCATTGAATCATCTTTCTGGATCTCTTCGCGGATTTGACACAGACGGCGGTCAGAGACTGGCATAGATGATATGACTAAATTCACATGCACTTCAACGTCATTCTCTGTGCTTGATCCTGCTGCGGACTTGTCTGTAGCTCTGGATAGCGCATCAGCCACCACTAAATATTTCCCAGGTGTGTATGTGACTTTCAAGTCATACTTCTGTACTCGTAGTAGTAACCTTTGAATACGAAGCGGACAGTCTTGTAGTGATTTACTGAAAAGTCCAATCAGCGGTTTATGATCAGTTTCAGCCTGAACTGTGCTTCCGTAAATAAACTGGTGGAAGCGCTCACAAGCAAATGTTATACTAAGAAGCTCCTTTTCAATTTGAGCATATCTGGTCTCAGCGCTGGTGAGGGCACGCGATGCATATGCAACAGGTTTCCATGTATTCTCATCATATTGTAATATCACGGCTCCAAGTCCATTTCTGCTGGCATCACTAGAAATCCGTATGGGCCGTTTCGGATCATAATACTGCAACACTGGCTGTGTTGTCAACAGGTTCTGCAATTGCTCATAAGCTTTTTGCTGCGCAGCGTCCCACTGCCATACTGTTTTTTGTTCCAGCAACTGGCGGAGAGGGGCTGATATCTCTGAAAGTCCAGGAATCCATTTGGCCAGATATGTCACCATGCCCAAGAATCTCTGAACATCATGTTTGTTCTGTGGGGATTCCATGTTAATAATGGCCGACACTTTATTCATATCTGGCTTGATACCCTCATCTGTGATCAAGTCACCCAGAAATATCAGTTCCTTTACCCCAAACTGGCATTTGTCTTTATTTAATTTGAGGTTGCTCTGTCTTGCAGCCTCCAGTACCTGCATCAGACTGTCATCATGTTCCTCCTGTGTTGCCCCCCAAACTATGATGTCATCCATTGACGTGTAAACATTTGGTATTTTTTCAAATATCTGATGGATTGTCTTGTGATAGACTTCTGGGGCGGAGGATATTCCAAATGGAAGTCGCAGGTACCTGTAGCGTCCAAACGGAGTAATAAAGGTACAGAGGTAGCTACTCTGTTCATTCAGTTTTAGCTGCCAGAAACCATGTGATGCGTCAAGTTTACTAAAGACCTTTGCACCGGAAAATTTGGCCATAACTTCTTCTCTGGTGGGCATTTTGTAATGCTGGCGTTTCACGGCATGATTTAAATCCCTTGGATCCAGGCATATTCTCAGCGATCCGTCACGTTTCTTTTTGACAATTACCATTGAGTTGACCCAATCTGTGGGCTGATCCACCTTGGCTATTACACCTAACTTTTCCATTTTGTCAAGCTGCTGTTTTAACTGATCATGCAGAATAAAGGGTATTTTTCTGCATGCATGGACCACTGGTGTGACTGTATCATCCAGCACTATGTTATGTTCACCTGGCAGTTCACCAAGACCATCAAAGACATCATTATAATCTTTGAACAGTTCACTGTATCTGTCCATCTTCAATGCATGGACCCGTTTGATAAGACCTAGTTGTTCACAGCTTTGACGACCAAGTAAGGCCTGCGAATCACCTGGCACAACAAAGAAGTAAAGACTAACACTGTTTCCTTTGTGGTCAACTTTGAGACGACAGCCTCCAAGAACAGGTATTACACGATCACCATATGCTTTCAGTTTTTCAGTAACTTTATGCAACTTTGGCCTGTTCTTTACTGTGTTGTAATCTTTCTCTGCTATAATATTAACCTGAGCACCAGTATCTAACTTCATAGGAATAATGATTCCATTGATAGCCAATGGCTCTATCCAGTCACTTGCTACAGAGTCTACTGTTATTGTGTCCATAAAGAAAACCTCAGAGTCCTCTGGCTCTGTTTCCTCAACAGTGTGCACCCTTTTAGACCTAGCAGATTTACAACATTTGGCAAAGTGGTTCTTGCCACCACATTTGTGACAGACTTTCCCATATGCTGGGCAGTGCATACTGGCATGTGTAGTATCACACCGACAGCAGTGATGTTTTTGATCATCCTTCGTTTTCCTTCGAACATCAGTATTAGTTCTCCTGTAAGAAGGACTGTATTTGGGTTTTTGTACTGCATCCACTGATGCTGCAGGTGCTCCATCTGACCGTAGCTCACTAGCGTGTCTTTTTACCAGCTCAGTTGACTTGCATACCTGAATTGCCTTATGCAACTGTAAATTATCCTCACGCAACAGGCGTTCACGTGTCACATTGTCACGTATACCACATACTACACGGTCCTTTATAAGTGACTCTTCAAGGTCACCAAACTCACAGTTTTTACTAAGAGCTTTTAATCTAGTCAGATACTGATCTATACTTTCATTTTGATTTTGAACACATTTATTAAAGTAGAACCTCTCAAGTGTCACATTTTTCTTTGGTGTGAAATGTTCCTCGAATTTCTGAAGAACTATTTTATACTTCCATTCATCCCCTTCATGATCATATTTGAAAGTATTATAAATGTCTATGGCTTGCTCTCCAATCACGTGCAGCAATATGGAAGTCTTGGTTTTGTCAGGTTTGTCAATCGAACCGGTAGCTTCCATATAGAAGTTGAATCTCTGTATAAACCGCTTCCAGTTCTCACTAGTATTCCCTGTATAACACATGGGAGGTGGCGGAGCGATCTCCATATTTCTATCAATGGGCTTACAGTTCTTTTCCCACAAATAATATAAAAGAGAGCGGCAATATCGACGGGACACAGCACTTTTCCCCTATTATCGCCCACGGACAGTTCGGCGCTATTTGTGACAGCTACTGTTTTTCTGCCACTTATAAAAGTACATCAGAGGTTCCATAAGGTAACTGTGTCACTTCTGACACCATGTTATATTACTGTCACTGTCATACAGTTACAAACGTCCTACCTGACGCCAAGCCATGTGGTTTTATACGTTTTATTCCAGAACATGACAAACGACTACGCCATCTGGTGGCCATATCAAAGTACATGTTTTATCAGACAGGTGGCAGCACCTACCGGCACACCAACTGTAACACATGCATATATATAGTATCATCACACTCAGTAATTTTGTTTTTAAATCTCCCCACAATATATTCTCTCTTTGCGTTTGTTTATATTGCTAACAACCTATTCCATTACAACTGAAATCTGTCAGATGGTTCTTTGTAAAAGAATGCCACGGGCCATGCGTGATTATTTACCAACAAAGCAGAGTCATCTGGCGGCTACTCCGGCTTTGGCCAATGAGAGACATTAGTATAGTATGTTTGGCTTTGTGACCTCACCATACAATACAACCACACAGAGTATCAACATTATTATATAAATTAGCAATATCAAATAATAAGTGCACAAATATTAACAAATGCACGGGAACCTAAAGGAAGATCAATCGAACGGAAACTGTTGCTAATTAAACGCAGATAGTTTGAAATACCCTGCTCGTGTAATTTATAATAGCAGTATGAACATATATTGTAATTTATTATATCGGTCTTTCACCTTTCAGCTTGTCTTTGACAATAGGATCTATTATTCCTGAGGGGTTAATTTCGCGATAATTTACCCTTTCGCGAATCTCACGAAACTAAAACCGCGCGAACAAAAAAAAATATTCTACATATTCTTTTAAATATGCAAAATATGCAAAGAACTACTGCACCTTGTCATCTTGTTGAAGATTCAACCAAACTGCTTTCAGCAATTTTTAATAAATTAATTGTAGAATGTAAATGGATAATGCCCCCCCCCCCCCCTTGAAAATTCAAAAGAGGGTTTGACCCGTACGTTTTTACATCTTGATCATCTTGAGTTTTATGCCTATACACCATGCTGTCCCCATTTGTAACAAACTCAGTTATGCGACAAATATCAGAAAAAAACTTAACTATTTGGTTGACGTTTCCGCCATTGCGGCTGAAGTCGTGATAGGTGATTCAGCAGGACAGCTGCGGCGCATCCCGGTTCGCTTGGTGCAACCTTGTAAATAGTTAACCGTATGCGTGTTTCATAGGCCTTGTTAGCAGGGAAAATGTTAGGAGGCAAATCCATATATGCACTGACAAAGCCCCCCTCCTCCCCGGATAAATGACACCTGCTTAAAATCTACTTGCAACCCTCCCCCCCCCCATCCCCTTAAAACAACACAACAAACATCCCTCTCAAATGATACATTCAAAATTTAAAACATTAAATAAAAACGGGCTAACATTTATGACAATCCAGTGAAATCCTAAATTTTTACATTATAAGGTGCATAAAAAAAATCGTAGGGAAAATTTGACGAAACTTGATTGATAGAATTACCTCAAAATGTTAGTTTTATGTTAAATTTTAAAAATGTGAGACAGACACAGGGTACTTTGTTTCGATTCACTAAAAAAGGTGAGGGGGCAGGGAGAGCTCAAAACGCACGTATGTTAAAACTTATACATATTACTAGTTGTTTTTTCATGACGAAAGTCGATGAAGATTGAGAATCCATCATGCGTGCTTTTAAGTTTATCATTTGAGTCTTCAGTTTGCATATCGAACGAAAAGATCCGTACTTTCCTTAATCACGTTTGTCCCCTGCTGTATAAATAGTGTTTAAGTAATGGACTAACAGTTTCTTTAGGGATATGGCTTATTTTATCATACTCGTGCACGGACTAAGGGCAATGTAAGGTTTTTACGGATTGATGTGTTTGTTCACTACACCCAGTGAATTGTACGCTTAACGGATTCTAACATGTTACAGAGAACACACTATACGTAATACCGGTACGTACCAATAGGGTTCTCTCCTAATTATTACTGAAAATATGAATATCTATTAGGGGCATGAATGTTCATGGAGAGGTCGATTCTAGTAACAGCACGCACTGATCATGTAAAATATGCTTGAGTAACTTTCTAAAACAGGTATATGTCATTTGAAATGGTGTATTACTGCGAGTTTGCCGTCGTGAAGGAGAACTCGATATACGCACTTTCGAGCAAACAAGAAAACAAAAAGACAATCACTGGAATTTGTTCACATTTTTATCTCAACGTTTAAATCATGTTAAATATACAAAAAGAAGATATACAGAAATAAAAAAATAATAAAATCAACACTTTTAATATTATATTTATTTTAATATTTTTAATATATTACGATTTTAATAGTATACACATTTTTGAACCAGTCACGTTAAGTTGCGTGCATATACATTAATATTCATATAAATGGCTACAGAAATGACTTAAATAACAAAAGTCTTTGAAATAAGGTGCAGTTAATTCGTTTTTTTTTTTACAACATGTGTACTCTCAACGGATTTGCCTCTTTTGTCAATACATTATGGCAAGCCGAACCTCGAACTTTCACTTTTACATTTTGAGGAAATACCTCCGTTTAACCACAGAGGAGATCTACCGGACTTGGAGGGCCATAGAGACGTTAACCAGTGCTTTTTCCAACAACTCCATGTGACAAGCATGTCCTCAAACCTCAAACAGGAACCAACTAAACCTGGGACGGATTTATTCTACCCCCTACTGACGGACCATTCACGAACTACTGTTCTAAGAACTGCTGATTCAGGAATTTCGGGTCAGCTCCCGCCTGGGGGTTGGATGGTTGTCACTTCAGGTGATAACATCTCATCCCCGTCGACCTAATCCCTATACCGATAATGATTTTAAATTAGACAATGATTTTTCTCACGTTTTGACGCAAATAATCCTCGGTTTCACGTACAGTTAGTCAAAACCTAATTACACCAAACTGGACAAACAAAAACAATAAAGTTGATAAAACGAATACAAATCACGATTATTTAAACAGACGGACATTGTGTTCTTTTAATGTAGAACACTGTGTCAGCGTTTGTGAAATGTTACTATAGTTCTCCTACTCAAACCCAATGACTAATGAGGACCATTATGAGCGTGCTCGTGGAACCTGTGTTTAACTGAAGTAAGAAAGATATTTGATGTATAGTCCTCGCATTGTTCATGTCAACTCGTTCTATACTTGGACCAGTTCTCTCTGAAATCACCTCACTTGTTATGGGTATTTACTTAGATTTGTTGAGATTCAGCTTGCATTTATAATTTTGGCATTCATTATTTTTTTAAGTCACAATGAAAGTCAGAAAGATTTAAAGGGGAATACAATGGGTGGAAACGTAGAATTCCTTCGCCCGTATTTTATATAGCTTTATGGTGAAAGTGATACAGACACAATAACGTCCTACCAATATCCAAGCTGGTACAGTAGTTTAAAAAGGTTAAGACCAAATCTCATTGCGAATCAAATTAGATCCTTTAATCGTCGAGATTGACACGCACAGGGACGCCTGAAAAAAAACATTAACACACTAAGCTGTCAAGGACTATAGCCAGATGGCGCTGCTGTGTTGTCATCTGGCCACCATCTGATAAGTCCAAACGTGGAACGTGACGACTTCAGTTGGGAAGGATTCTCTCCGCCTACACCAACATAGTGCAAATATCATCAGCCATTAGAGGTGACACGCATGACTAGCTGTGTGCCGTGCAATGATACTCATCAAAGTGCCACCGGGTCCATGCTTTGGTAATTGGCATTCCGATACAGAGCATCCCCGCCTCATATATATTCCAGTTATGCACGTTCTAGCTTTTTATGGGTCATCACACGCTTGGACGATCTTAGATATGTTGATATGATATATACAAGTTATATGGCAAGGTAGGTATACGTGGAACGGCCGGAACAAACCCGCGGCGCGTGCTTTGCCTCATTCCAATATATAACAGTAAAGTACGACTTTAACAGTTGTCCGTGATTCGTTCGTCTCATTCCACTTTCACCTAACACGCACCTGATTACATCATTCTAATGATGACGTCATCATCGCCCCCTGATGATATTTCAGTATGGCTTGTGCCAATTATCTTGAGAAGAATATGCAGCTTTCATCGGTAATTTTACTAAACATGTAAAATTGTAAAATGAAACCCTTTTATATTTCACCGAAATGAAAACGCGTGCTAAACAATGGACCAAAGTGTGCCATATAGACTGGAAACACGTGTATATATATGTTCATGTTAGTGTTTGTGCGCATGCATGGGTATCAAAGTGTACCACTGAACATGTCTTCATAAAAAATGATAGCAAATTAAAATAATTAGAAGTAAATGCATACATGTATAATTATCACACCAAATGTCTATATCCTGGATTCCTGGCATCTTATCTTGTATATGCACACCGATATATTCCTATTTACAGTATTTAAACATTAAAACAAGCACAAAACATAATATTTACAATGGCACGAAAGTTCTGTATTTTTATCATGTGTACTTAAGTACTTGGACAGTCGGGAGAGAGTGTCTGATTCTAACTTTGGAAGACGGTTTGTGCGTGGGCTGTTTATATATAGGTGGACTGCTGAGTGGACAGGTCACTGATGCTAACTTTAGGTGACGGTTTCTCCAGACGTTTGTAAGACTTTGGGTGAACACACGTTAAGTGTACCAGTAACGTGGCTATTATTATCAAGGCCACAGCTACTAGAGGCAGTATGATTATTAGTTTTTCACCAATAGCGCGCCCTGTCTGATATTCGGGCGAAGAGCTTGCTGGGAACTCTGTCGAACTTTCATCCGAAGCAGTAGACGTGAAAAGGTAATCCGGAATCAATCTAGTGCTCTTTTTATATGTTAAAGTGGAAAACGGTATGTCTGATGTAGAACTCTGTGTGTGTGTCTGATGTACGGAGTGTGTGACCGTATGGACATTTCCATCAGTCTGACCACTGTCTGTTTCAGTAGGATGCGGTGAGGAAGTTGGTTGTGGGTCTCTGTTATCCGTTGTGCCCTTCGATCTGGTAATGCTCTCAGCGTCTTCAGTTGTGTATATATGTTCGTCTCCAGTTGTAAACTGAGGTCTTGGTGAAGAGACGCGTTTGGTTTGAGTACCATCACTTGCTGTATTTGTTTCCGGACGCATTGATGTCGTAGCGGGAACAGTTAATCTGTCACCTGTTACATCGACAATATCCGTGTGCGGAACAAGCTCAGTCGTCGGATATCTTTGCGTATCTTCTGACGTGTTACGCGTTTCTGTTGGGACGTCCGTAACCGATTCAATTGTTCCATCAGTGGTCGACATATCCGTTGTATTTGTACCAGTATTCTCCAGTCTTATATCTTTTAACACCTCTTCTCCGTCTGCTGTGAAACTCATGCAAGTTGAGGGCGCGGACCGCGGTTGCGGACAACTTCTCACGTCCGTGATGTTGGAGTTGCGGACAGGAATCAGAGGATTCTGGTATCCACAGATTTCCATCGCGGTGGATATCGTCTCCTTGATCGCCAAAATGGAATGTTCGTGCATAATTATCACGGGGTACAATGCAAAGTAGCCATCAGAATCTCGCTTTAAAAGAAGAAGATATTCTTGTCCCTCTCTCGGACCCATAGGGTCACAGGATGTGGGCCACATTTTGTCCTTGATGGTGATGATTTCTGTAATGTTGGTCGTCCCATGTTCAGGAGTTCGGAGCACACAGTATACCTAAAGAAATTAAACACATGAATCTCACAAAGTAGAATACAGTTAGTCTGTCTAATGACTTGATTACTCTGAGTACTCTCTCTCTCTTTCTCTCTCTCTCTCTCTCTCGCACACACACACACACCCATGGTTAAGCCTTTTTTTCCAGATAATGTAAAAAAACTTGGTTCCTTGTGTACAAGTGTTGTCATTGCAAAATGTTTGACTACCAACAAGAAAGAAAAGAAGAAAGTCGCCACAAATATTTCTTATCAAAGGAACCTGAGCAGCTGTCAAATTTCTAATACCGAGAATCTGCAACGCGGCAACGCCACAAGAAGATAAGGATGTCTCACTAAATTTTCAAGCAACAGTTTCAATTTGGTTTCTAAAAAACTGAGACTCTGTTTTGATACTGATATAATTTTAATCAATCCTGTTATACTAATTACATCTGATCTTTCAAAAAATGTTTGGATAATAAAAACAGAGGTACTGTAAACTACGGGGACTGGCTATTTTTATTTATTGAATACCAGCTAAAAGGTCATACAGCCCTTTAACTGAGTAACAAAGGTGGGGCCCGCCCTTCCCGTTATCTTATAACCAGGTCCAAACTTAAATGTTGCCACAATTCTCGATTGAGGTTCAGTGCGGGAAATCAGAGTTACTAGATGACGTGAAAGCATATGATTATGTTTCTTTCTATATTTTCTTCTGCCCTTTATGTACGTATATATTTTTTAGATTAAATTTTAATTAAAGAAAGAACGTTTACAGTTACCTGAAACCGTATGAATTTGTTGTACATATAGTCTGGGTGTTCCAGCGTATAGTGCTCAAGATCCCTTCCGTAGACGACCAACGATGCTTTGAATAGCACTTCTTCGGTGCTCAAGAAACGGAAGTCGCCGCCGACGGAACAAGAGTTGGCGGGTTGAACCAGCAGTGTCACCAGGACGGCTGCAGTTGCCAACATGACAAGAATATCTGTAAAAATAATTGTGCAAAATAGTAATCCCTGCTTGTTGAAATGTTCAGGTATAGTAGTAATAATGGTTATAATTTTTGTTTCTACATTAAACAGTTAATTATATTCATATATATTCTACATGAAAAACAAAATCTAAGGTCGGAGTAAATATTACATATACGTATACACTCCTCTGCCCCTCCCCACCCCAATGATTCATCCTCCCACCCCCAAAGACAGCTGAGTGGTAAAACGCTCGGCCCTCTCCGCTGGCGACCTGGGTTCGATTCCCGGCGTGGCTATGAGAGCGGGTTGTGGATGCCCGTCCAAGGTCCATGGTTTCCTCCAGGTCCTCCGGTTTCCTTCACCCTTACCGACTACCGAGCGCCAACATCCGAGCCATGGAGAGTGCCTCGTATTAGTTATTACAACCAGTTTTACAATCCATGTAAAATAAATAAAGTTTATATCACGAATCATATATTGATTCCGCGCTCACTGGTCTAATTCTCATAAATCGCTCTAAATTTGATACCATAACTGATAGTTATATCAAACCAGGGAGATATAATTCCGATTTAAATGTACACTGAGTGAAAATTAATCACCTTGGTCGGCATTGGCATCCAAGGTCTATATTAAATAATGTTTCGTAGTACGGAAGGTTATCCAAATGTTGGACGTTTTAGTCACGGACGTTTGGCTCACGTCAAGATAATGCTTAACATGCTACCTGTTTTATAATTTCAGAATCTGAGCACAAGAAATGGTCAAGTATACAGGTTATATGATACAAATAAGTAAAATAAATGCAACATGAAAATAATCTAAACCATATAATCTAAACAGTATGTATCATGTATGGGCTATCACACACGGATATTGTGCAATATCGTCACATGTGCAGAGTGCACTGGGGTCACGCTGTCAGGTGAAGTAACCAGGCACTCGAAATGTACGTATGGTCCAGATTATATTGTACCTATCATTCAGGTAGTTTTTACGGCCATTTTCCGAAGTAACAAGTAGTGCTATCATATGTCAATTGAGACTGCGGCTGATACAGCTAAACGATTAAACCGTCATCAGCGACCCGAAAAACATTCGTTAAAATTTTATTAAAAATAGGTTACTGTATATTAAATATAGAATCTTAATTAAGGATAGAGAATAAACAATCATTATATCGTAAAAACAGATAACTTGTAGAGTTGAAAATGACGAGTGGGCGAATGATGATATGCAATACACCTGGTTCCGGGGCCCACTATATTACACTTGATTAACCATCAGATTATGGTTATGTCTTTTTGTATATTTTGAGATCTTATTTTCGTATGATTTACCAGCCCCCCCCCCCCCCCCCCCCCCTTCCCCACCACATGAATCCGCACCTATCGTGTGCCTGTTGTTTGGCTGTCTTGCGGTCATCAACCACAATAATGGCGGTCCCAGTGTGAGTGCTAACCGCACTTCCCACGTGATTACCTGTACGTTTTCCAACCAGACGTTAAGGTTTCAGCTGGTGTTTCCTGTTTTGTTGCCTTATCTCTACCATAACATTTGAGTGTTTATATATACAATATAAAACCTTGGGCCTTTTATTTAGGACTTTTAAACATCTCTTTCAAAGAAAAAATGGAGTTTTCATAGGTTCTTTTCAGAAGGTTCTTTTCAAAACCTAATTTGCAACGCAAATTGTAACATATTAAAAGTCCTTCTTTGACTCGTATATCCCCACTTGTCTGTTATTCGTTTTCAACAGAATTGCTTAAATGCGAGGTCATAGTTTATTCTATCTCGATCTTAACCCGCGATTTGGATTTGCAGGTTTTACACGTTAAATACAAAATCACGAAATATGTGTTTTCTCGTGTCTTGCTATTCACATCGTTATCCGCTTCGTTTATGTTGCATCTACATGGTTTAAGGTCGAGAATGATTTCCAAAAAAAAAAAAACTCTTTGATTGAACTGATGACTATCAACTCTCATGGTCCAGAATCGGTGCACCCATCTGAATCAAGTGCACAGTACGTAAATTTAAATGTATTTCAAATAATAAATGAAATCTTATGTAGAGTATAGAAGAGGAAGGGTCTATATAGTTATGCGTTGTCTGTTTTCACATATTATCTCCAGCAGCCAGCAACAGACTTTAACTGGTGCAGATAGATAGTATAAGATAAAGATTAAGATAAAATCATGTCCTGAGACATGAAACACTTCATAAAGTTTGGCAGCAACAACTTAATTGCATATTTATCGTTTGGCTTGAGCATAGTCTCCGAGATTCTCCTCAAATGAGTTTCCTCCAAAATGGATCCTAGCTTTTTCGTTTCATTATCTCAGTTAAAAAAAATAATCCCACGCCAATGAAATAATAGTTGCGGGGCCATAAGATGGCATAATTAAGAACACAAAGAGATCATATACCGATAAGGCTCCAGGTCCTTTAGGTAAGAGCTAACGGACCGTTAACTTTTTCTCATAAAATCATCCAGATCCTAATTGCCCCAGGTTAAATACTGGGTTTACTTGCATCATTCGCGGTTTATTGACAGAAAATAAAGCTCAGACCGTATCTTGCATGAAAAGAGACGAGATCTTAACCTTTGACAAGCATTTTTATGATCAATGAACTAATTGGCGCCGAGGAAGATACAGGTTTAACCCGCCAATGGTCTTGTAAATGGGTCATGTTTCCAACCTTGTCTCAGTTTCTCTGTTTGTCCGTCTGTGTGGAAAATATGTATTTTTTATAGATCCGAGACTGGAAAGAGTCTTATATATTTTTATTTTATCCATGACTCCAGGGAGACGCAGGATCATTTTATGTGTATTACTTTTGTTTTGGAAGAATGGACAGCAAGTTGTGTTAATATCTGACGGCAGCGTTTGATTAAAAAAAATAACTTTTTGTCGTAGCGCGGATATATTCCCCCAGACAGTGCACGAATCATACTTTTCACATTATATCTCCGTAAAAAAAATTAGTAGGTATTTTGTATTAACGTCTCCTTGTTTACCTGTTTGTCCACCAAATATCCTAAAATGTGCATGTTGAATTTCAAAGAAATGTGAAGAAAGGAAATTTCCATGGCCAAGATTGGGATGATCTGGATAAAGGTTCAGATATTGGTGGAGGTATGCGTTCTATGAGTGCGTTCTAGTTATCAAATGTATTCACCTTTCACCGACAGCACTAGTTCATATACCCGACAAATTAAGCGAAATGCACCATAACATTTCACGGGCATAACATAGAATATATGAAAGTCTAGACGCTGATAAATAATCCAGTTATTACAAAGCAAGCAGTGTGGTGAACCGAGGCATTCCGTAAAGAGTCACGCTCTACTAGTCCAAAACATAATATAAACTGTTCAAAATCTAGTTAAAATGCAATATACAGGGAAAACACAGTTAAATCACGAGGCCCTAGCCCTGTTAACGACATGAGGCGTTTGTAAGTGCTGGGGTCACACGTACGTGTGTCTCGACGCGTACAGCCGCTGATGTGTCGTTTTATTGCCAAAATACACGATGGTAAACATTTTTTCACTATGGCTCTATACACTCAAGTCAGGCAGCACCGCTACCTTTATCACAAATTATCCATCTTTCATATTAATTGAGATGTGTGTTTGTTCAATACAAATATTTGTATGGTAACATTTTTTTTTTTTGGGGGGGGGGGGGGGTGGCGAAGAATTATATTTTATTACTAAAACTTGTAAATACTCATTCATCTCTGAAATAACAGTGTTATAAACAAGTGGTAGAGACAAATTATCTTACGTATGACATGCCTCCATTAAAAAAAAAAAAAAAATAGCGCGGATGCGCGGGGGGAAGGGTCTTCCATGCTAAACTATGAGAGATAATGCCAGGTGGCAGGGCCTATAAAACCATTCCTTGGATCTGGGCAATAAAATATGTTGTTGATTACGGTGACTAACAGAGCGTATTACGTCACGAATTAGGCAGCGAAGCGCCGCGTATAGTACAAGATTAAAAATGCACTGTAAATATATTCTAGCAAACAATTTTTTTACTCCTTATTTGCAATCTCACAGTTTCTTGTTAAACTATACCGTATAACCATGTGTACCTGGTTATATATATATATGAAGTATATGTAATAATATATATTTTGGTAAGCACGTGTCTGATGTATATATTAAACACATGTATGAATAATGATATTGCATGATTTACCCTAAAATAAACTACGAGTACACTATATTTTTATCTCTTGATATGTATATATATATATATATATATATATATATATATATATATACTAGTATATATATATATACTAGTATATATATATATATATATATATATATATATATATATATATATATATATACACACACACTAGTATATTAGAAGCATTTATCAAGCTGAGAATATTTTTTTCCACTGCAGCGTGCAATCATAAACCACAACATTATTAAACACTGATACGGATATTAATAAACAGGAAAAAAGATAACATCCCATATGACCTGTTACTCATAGTGATTCATATATCTCTGGCCACCGTCGATTACATAATCCAAAATAAAACCAAATGTCAAAGGTCTGGTTTTATCAAATAAGATTAGTTACCCATGCATTATTGTTTAAAAGTGGCACTTTATCGTAATTTATTCAAATTCTCATGCACTGACCTAGGTATAAATTAGTAATTCCAATATACTCAACACCGAAGCTGTGTTTATGATATGTCACCGTGCATGACGGAGACAGAATTTAAGACAAGATCTTTAACTCTCTATATAATGCCAGAACCATATATATCACATCCCAAGGTGACAAGGTATCTTGTAAGGGTTAGACCAGCCCAGAACTGGGCGTTGAAGTGCCTCGCATGCAAACACCCAACCCCAACAGGTTGACGGGCAGGGGCGGTAGAGGGGCGGGGTGTTTCTGAGGCCCATCAGCGGCCAGTTCTGGACTAGAGTTACACTAGTGGCGCTCTGTTGGATGAGGATGGAATTGAAGTACATGACCGTGTTATTATTATATCATCTTGGCTTCAGGTTTCATATTAAAATCCAAAATGCATGTTTTGATATAAATAAAAATTCGAATTTCTCTCTTTTTCTGGCAGGTTCTTGTGGATTTCGAACACAAAAGCCTGAGCTTCGTAGTCAAACGAACGCCTTAACCACTTATCTATATGTGGGTCTATATATGTATCATCTTATGGTACTTCCTTAAACTGATAAGATGATAACAAAGTGACAAACAGTAATGAATTAATAATGTGACCCGTGTACATATAAACATACCTCCTCTCATGGTGTTATCACCGCGGTCCAGATACCCAGATTGAGTTATAATGCTCACGTCAGCCGGTTTGTGTGTAGTTATATTATCCTGATAACCCGGAGTTACCGAAACATCAGCACCTGACTGGGATGTTGATGACGCTGGGCTTTCTGTCTCCTGTTAACACCACTCTATACATATGAGTGTACCGCGCTGTGCCTGGTGTATGCATAGATATATATACAGAAAACGACCATCCTACACTTCCTAATAACGTCACTGAGCGTGACCAGTTACACATAATATGATTGAATACGCTCCCTATATATGGGGTTATGATTTCGCTTTTTGTGGGTAGGTCTGTGTTAGCTTTAGTGAATGCGGCCTCTTGGATTTCTGAGATACTTTCGACATACCGCCCGAGGAAAACACGTAGGGCAGTCAAACGTTCGTCACGCCTCACAGTCCAACAAATATCTCCTTCAGATAACAATTCTTGTCTTTCACGCTTCACTCAGATGCCAGATTATATCATTATTATCATATATGACATGGTGCTGCAACTTGCAGAGAGTGCGAGGACATACAAAAAAAATTTACTTAGGCCCATCTAGATCTACTGTGGTTGCCTTTTTGTTCGCGAGAGTTTTATTTTCACGATATTCGCGAATGGGATATAATCGCGAATATGAAACCCTCGGGAATATGCTGCCTTTTTAGCAATGTTGCACAATAGGGTGTGATGCATCTGCACAAATTGATAAGTTATCACACCTCTGAAAACATGGTTAATTAATCAACAACATAATCTGTGGATGGTATATCGGAACCTTCACATGCAAAATAATAATTGTCAAAACATCGACCATGATACAGGTCATAATACAATTACTATAATGGTTATGAGTGACGTATTGTGGGATTTATTTTTATTTTATAAAAAATGTTAATATTATTGTACTTCGATTTCATAGATTCTGGCAAAATCGCGAAAATGAAACCCTCGCAAAACTTTCAAAATGAAGAAATCGCGAAATTTCAGCCTCCCGAATAAGAAGCCAACCACAGTATATGATTGGGTTATTTTCACCTCACAGGGACACCAAAGTATTGACAATTTTTTAATGTGTGTGTCGCTATTGATTACAGGATTCCCGAAAGGATATAGATGATTAAAAAGTTAGGAACTGTTTAGTTTACTCGGTAAAACACTCAATGACCTCATCAGCCGCTAACAAGATCGAACGGCTTGAGTTCAGGTTCACTCCTGATTCCGCATTCAGTGCCGGCTATGGCTGTACAATAGTAATCGCAGGAGGTGTTTTTGGGTGTAGACAAATGCTAAGTCTGGGTGTGCTGTTTATTTTTAGCGTCTCCGTTCCCACGTCTTACTTCTTATGCAAGACAATACCCCGACACTCCTTCATGCATGGCCTTCTTAGAACGGCTATCCGTTGTTGTGACCTCCCGAGATGGCGTGCTGACGACATTGGCTTGATGATAGTAGGAATATATAATCTGACGTAAATGATGCAAGAACTACGGAAACCCAATTACTTAGTATATAATACAAGGATCCATGTAAACAAATATTCAAACAACATTTTATGAAACCCGTTTATTCACAGATTACAATAGACATATCTGATCTTCGTCTTGATTTTTTTTCACAGATTTATTTAAAAAAAAAACGTAAATCGTGCACATTTTCTCTTACTGTAGATCTTTGGTAATAAAGAATCAGTATCAATAACACTTCAAGTACTGTTTTAATTCTCATTGATAAGTTAATATCATCTCATAAGTGTCGAACCTAGAGAGGGAGGGTTACCAATTAGGAAAAAATACATACTTTAGAACCTTAGAAAAAAAAAATTCAGTTATAAATAAAAAGTAACAATAAATATAAGGCATCACAAGTGAAATAAAATCACACTTTGAACGTTCATCACTGGTATATATAAGTAATTACTTTTTATAGAAAATATAGTATCTAATATATAAAACTATAATTTTGGCATCTCGGGCGGTCAACGATGGGGATTTATAAAATATGCATGATACATGGTAAAATATATGAGTAGTGTGCTAAATAGTAACAATAATGAGTAAATGTTTATCATAATATGTAGGAAGAACTACCATCATATATGTCTAAATTTCATTAAATCTGTTAAAAGGGAACTTTTTTTCAAGTATACCGAACTTTCATTCAAGTATACCGAACTTTCACTATATCTGGCCGTAGAATAGTAATATTTAATGATAATGAAGGCATTCCCTGCTCTGTAATAATGATACTTTAAATACAAATTTGAGTTTATAGTTTCTGCATATTCATAAATACTTGGTGATACAAACATAAGTCGACTCATGGAAACACACTGCACCACGCATTTTTTATCATTTGTGTGATCCTCTTGTATATATTTTGTTTATGATTTTTTAAATTTAAACTTATACATGGACTGTACAAATAGTTCAAATATATTTGCAAGACACTTTCCATGGCACACATGGTGGCATTTTGTAGTCTCTGGAGGTAGAGAAAACCGGATGACCCGGAAAAAACCACCGACTTCAGATTTCAACCCACTCTCATAGCCACGCCGGGATCGAACCTATGTCGCTGGAAGGCCCCTAACGTGACATACGATAAAGAGAGACACTTAATTCCAATAAGTTAAATACTGAATCTGTGCAACATATTAGTCTGTTATGTTCTGTTGTTCATGTACAATCATGGATTGACTTCTACAATCTCAAATTACCCATTTTTTTAAATGGATGGTATAAATTCTAAGTTTCTGTTGTATTACATATTTCGTCAGTAAATTGGTATCCTCGGTGATCAAGCGATACATATCAGGTAGAGGCTAGGATCACATATATTCATGTAAATCACAAGTCCTGTTCTTGGCTGAGCGGGTCCTTTACAATCCGGCTGTGTATCTCAATAAACAGCGGCACGTAAATCAGGAAATCCATAAAATCCACGATGCCTTTCTTTTCTCGGTTGAACTTGTTCACCACCTGAAACCACAAAGCAGGCGTATCATATAAGAAGAATTTTACAAGCAATTAAAGAATATGGATGCTATATACGGTTCCTGGACGTCACGGCACTTTCACTATTAAAGTAATATTGATTCGACAGTGGGCGTCATTGGGCACCGACTTCTGATTTTTACGTGACAATACGCACATGCCCAAGGCGCAATAATCTGTATACATTAAGATGGATAAATGACCTTTGCCGAACTACTTTTTACTAAATAGGCCTTTGCTCTGAATATGCTTGGGGTCATACCACGAATTCAGCTGAAAGGTTCCGATTTATTAGTTATTAGTTTCCAGCGGTTCTGATCGTATACTTACGTATTGAACGTGCTCTGACGTCACTCCTCCGGCCATTAGTTCCACCATTAGGTTTTGAACGTTAATCATTCCTTTTGGAATGTCGTCATCGTCCTCGTCCAGCAGATAGAACAATTCCTAAAAAAACCCAGTAAATCATTTCATTATAGAAAACGCTTAACCTCCCCACATTTAATCGTATATGTTTATTTCATTGTTCCAAGAGCTCACTGTATTCTTTATTATTTTCGTAAACCCTTATAGGTTTTATGTACGATACAAGTATGTGCAGCATTAATATCTTTACTTTATGCTAAACAAGTACACCTATTGTCTTATATATTATAAATTTACTGTATGTCACGCGTTTTAAGGATTGAAAAAATATTTCTCTTTCACACGGATATCCTATAATAAGGATATTAACATGAGAACCGACGTGAACCTTTGTGGCGCCACTCATCATTGTGACGGGATCTTACCTTGACTCCTTCCATTTTGATGTTGAGAGCTTCAAAGTTCACCTTGTTTATCAGCTTCTTGATGAATGGACTACAAAATAGAGACATTCAAATACTGGGGATGTACATGACTTTGGAATTTTGTATTTAATACCTCCATTGTCTAAACAGTGATTACACGAGTTTTCATTTAACCAGATTAAGAGATGTGATCCTGATTTATGCGAAAATCAATTATCCGAATCCATTTGTTGTTCGCTGAACTGACCGATGATCAAGACTTTACTGGATTTAACACGCTGAAACGTTGAATATTTGAATATGTTTATTTTAATCCTCTGGCCAATGCTTCCTTGTTTGTACATGATGAGGACCACGTTGTGTATACGTCTTTTTGACATTTTATAACTTTGTCACATGAGTAAATGTTTATAAATAACCCCGCCAATCAACACGTGCCATCAGTGCTGCTGATTGGTGGCTGGATTTGGTACTGGTTGGAACTGAAGCGAGAACGCAATTGTTGACTTATGATCTGAAGAAAAATTCGTTGTTGTCAGAAATGCGTAGGTCCCTGGTGATGTTTGGTTAAAACCCAACAATAATTTAAAAGTGCTTATTTCAGTATATAAACAATAATACTTACTCGACCTGGGCGATCTTCTCCGATAGAGCCGCAATGGCGGAGAACAGCTTCATATTCACGCGTTTCCGGTTTGGAAGATCCAGAACCTTAATAAAATTGAAAAGAATTCATATGACGTAATCTATCTGGGCAATGCCTTGATTGAAAATAAAGTTTTAATTTAAGAATGGGTAATCGAGTCTTGGAGTGCCATCTGCGTCATTTAGCGCTCATGGTTAAAACGTTTTTCAACATTTTCAGGCATATCGTACACCGTCGTTTGCATCCAATTTGCTTTTGCCTGCTGGAGGGGTTGCTGTAGCATTTATGGTAACAGAGCATGGTTTTTGTATTGAATTTGTTTCTGGGTGCCACAGCTGTTGTATTAGAATCGGTTGCAAACTTTCTTTGTGCACATAGCTCGACAAAGTGAACATGTGCTCGGTACTTTATAATTATGTCGATAAACGTAAGAGCAAGATAACTTACGAAATAGATATATTGCATTTCCTTTGGCGACATCAGATGCCCGTTGATCTGCTGTAGCGCCTCTTCTACCTCTGACAGATTCAACTCTTGGTCCTGAAAGTGAACAAGATAAACACCAGGCTACAGTCTATTACGGGCTCAAACGTGCGGCAGGAGAGATCAGTAAGTACTTTATAAACTTTATTTATTTCACATGGATTGTACAACTAGTTATAATAACTAATTCGAGGCACTCGCCATGGCTCGAATGTTGGCGCTTGTTAGTCGGTAAGGGTGGAGTAAACCGGAGGTCCCGGAGAAAACCACGACCTTGGACGGGCCACTACATACCAGTGCCATAGCCACCCGGGAACTGAACCCGGGTCGCCAGGGGAAAAGGCCGAGAGTTTTGCCATTCAGCTATTCCGGCCCACTAAGTACTCAAGTCGAAAACCATGCCTCATCTAATTTTGACCCAAAATATATGAAAATTCTATTTGTTTATGGAGTGAACTCAACTAGAAATACAATTTACGGCTTTTAGTTTTAAACAGTGCAAAGGCCCAATAAACGACATTTGTTTATACAATAACGGTTGTGACATTGACAAATTCACTGCTCTCTGCAAGTCACTTTTTTATCTGAGGGGAAAATTTAAGAAATATTTTGAACATTTATTTGATACATGTGAATCAATTTATTCGATTGTATCAAATGCAAATGAACACTTCATTACGTCCATTGGTCATGGTGTGTATTACATGTAATTTACATGCATTAATGTATATAAATGAAGATATACATGTATGTGGGTAGCACGAACAGAATTTCCTTCATTTATTAAAAAATAAAAATCAGCAGGTCGATTGCACGAAAATGATTCGTGAGAGTTCTTTTAGAACAACTAGGGTCAAACCTTTAAGGTGCTTAAATTTGAGTTTTCCTGCTTCTAGATTTTGCTAAACCTTTTCTGGATGCCAACATTTGAACTATCTATAGGTCTGACGTATATAATGTGTGCCATGATCATCGCTATAACTACAATTTTTCTTTCAGCACGGCTACGACTGTTTTATGTGTATCCTCTCTGAACATGACTTACAACATTCGGATTAAGCCGTTGATATAACGGACTCTGGGCACGTCGGAATTCTTCAGGTTTTTCATCTTTTGTTTCTTCGTCGAAAAAGTTTTCCCTTCCGTAAAGCTGCATCATACGTTTCTCATCTGAAAGCATAGTCACACATACACATACCACAAACGTCTACAAATAGAGCGATTGAAACAAAATTTGCCAGTATTCACAAAGTGAACGTACAGGTGCTGCCCCCAAGTGTCAATTATGAGCTAATGTCGCCATTTTTTATAATACCTTAAATATCAGCACCAGATTTTTAATACACCAAACATTTATGTCGTCAAATGCTTTATGATTTTCTGATGGTTTAATATTAAAGGTTCAGTAGATTTTAAATTTAAGGGAATGTTTAACTTGTTAATCTCTGGGGTGAGAGCATAATAAGCTGTGTCCGTGCTGTCATTGTTTTTAGAATGTTCTCAAAATATAAGCAGCAGTGATTGTCTTGGTCTTGTCGGGAGTATCATTCCTGGCAAAAATCCCTCATTTAAAATAGACAGGTTGTTGCCATCTACCGAATAACTTTAGAACTAGCTCAAAGAGACGTAACTCTTCATATAAGGCGTCAAGTACAACCGGACCAGGTCAGAATACGACACTGTAGCAAAGCTTTTTTATTTCTAATGTATACTAACCTTCAAGTTCCTCTATTCGGTCATCCACGTATTTCAGCTTTTCTTCTAACCTTCCGATTTCTAGGTCCAGTTTTCCCACTTCCGGATTGTCTCCAAGCTAAATGTCAGGTAAACACAGATGACACCATTCAATGAATACCTGTTTTTGTCCCCAAATCAGAATTAAAGATCTTCATAATTAGCTTTGATTATTTACTCTAGCCACAGTTAACATTTTACGGAAACTAAATCTCAATTAATCCTAATTTGCATAGCTACAATTGTTTCCTTGATATATATTGATAAACGATCAAGAAGACATGCCTGTTGCAATGTGTGTATCCAAGGTGCCCTTATATAGACATCATAGATTCTCTCGTGAAGAAATGTGTTGCAACATGTTTTTGGACGTTATTGGAACGATTGTTTTATATGATTTTTTTTCATACAAGTTTTGCTAGGTCTCCGTGAACCTATCGCCATCTAGCGACAGTATCAGCGTTCTTTCCTCACCTCCTGAAGCATGCTTGGGGTCAGCCTCATCACAATATCCAGGTTCGTCACCCTCTTCGGGTACCCATCCTCCGGCGACGACTCCTCACCTACTTCCGGTTCCGCTTTTGATTCTTCCTTACCGTCCTTCTTCTTTTTCTACATGTTTAAGTTCTTAGTTACCCGGTGTTTAGTAGGTGCGTGTGTAAATTCATGTTAAACAAACGTCTTTATCATACTCTTCCCGTATTTAGCGTATTTGGCTTGTATATAATGTCTACGGTCCATAAGACTCAATTTATGAAGTCAATGAAGTCGGTGTAGAAATAAATATGTGTTATAACGAGTACTTGTTTATTTTGTTTATATTTCTTTTATTTATTGAGTTCTTTCCTTTACCTTGATGCCCTTACCTTTGATTTCTTAGATTTCTTGGGGCTGTAGTTGGGGTCAGTCACCTCAGGGAATCTTCTTTTTGCCATGGTTGCTAAAATCTCCACCCTCTGCACTGAAAGTTACAGAATAAACATTGTCATATGTATCATCGATACTGCAAAATACGACGGTCTGATTATTCCATTTTCCCTAATATATTAACATACTGATGCCGGGGACATTTTTAGATGATAGCCCCGTGATAACATCATGATTATGTTAATAATGTGTTGGAATGACCTTGCTAACTTTGAATGTGGCAATATTTGATAACATAAAATTTACAAATAAATTATATTTAACGGATTTGCAAACCTTTCATTCTTCATCTTACGTCGTAAGCGACTAAAATTATATGCATGTAACTGCATTTGTAACGTAGGCCTATATTTTACTTAGTACTTACACTGTTGAATGGAAAGAGATGAAAGGTAATCGTGAACCATGGCTAAGCGTTAATTGGTCAGTTCTATTAAGGAAGCTCATTGCACTTAATAAAAATTAAGCTGGGAAACAAAGAGTGGGTGGGCTGGTGAGAAATTTATCACTAACTGAAACTGACAGCAGCCAATATATCTATTTATTAAGATATTGCAACAATATAATTTTTTTGGAAAGGATACACGTTTATCGGCATTCACGTTTTCCTCATCCCTTGAATACTATAAATGATATTAATACTTTAAAACACACATATTGCTAAACACAAACAGACGTTGCTATGCATCACGATTTATGTAACACCTACAGTGTACGTCATCCAGCTTCTGTTGCAGGGTGTCGTACTTCTCAATCATATTGTCCAGGGTGAAGTTCAGTTTGGTCACGACCTCATCCGGGACACTGATACCGGAGGGCTCCTAAAAAGATAATACCAAGAGTGTAAACATACATGTAATGTAGGCCTATCATTTTATTTCGTGTCTATTTAATCTGTAGCAAAATTGATTAATTTTGTTTTATAATCAACAGATTTTATAAAGGGGGAATATTATTAATGATACTTTACTGTTTATACCGTAAAGGTGTAATGATTGTCAAGGTATAATTAATTTATCCATACTTTATCTAGCTGAAAAAAAAACCAATATATCACTGTTGATGGTGGTATATGAGAGGCTTTATTTCTATATTAAAAGAACATGGACTATCAACCTCCATGGAAACTTTACCCCAAAAAAATGTCCAGTTGATAATTTGTAGAATCAAAATGTCAGTATAGCGCTGCTCAGAAACATATACGTAAACCATACAAGCCATAAACCGACCTGTCCGATATGTCGGTTAATGAGCGTCAGATCTCGTATCATCTTCCTCTCATGGTCCGTGATGTGGTTCCTGCCGATCCCGGAGGCCGTTGGCGCAGCCTTCTTATCCCCATCTTTAGTATCCTTCCCAGCGTCATCCTTAGTTTCAGCAGCCCGCTCTTGAAACATCACTTCCTGCTTTGATTTTGCATCGGCAGGTGGCGCTGCTTTCGCTTCCTCGACAGGTGCCGCAACCGTCGCGGCGACGATACTCTCGACGTTGCCGAGTCTCCCCGGAGGTAGGGGCTTCATGTTTGGGTCCGGTGGCAGGTCAGCGTAACGGAAATGCTGTTCAGCCAGGTAGGATTTAAACACACGCTCATAGTGGGGAAGACGATCCTTACTGTAAGCGACAGGATAAATCGTCAGTTGAAATTACACGCTGGCTACACATGATACCTGTATGTGCGATTCGCACAAATTACATATGTTCTGTTTACAATATAATAAGTAATAATAACCAAATAGAAACTACTTTAAACATATCATAAATACAATAAACCTATAGCTGAGAATGCAGAAATATTGCAAACTATTTTCTGGACACCGATGACGTATAGGTTAACTTTACCACAGGTGCTTTAATCCTAATTAATGAAGATATTGTGCTTGTTTTGGATAACGTACCTCAAAATGTATCGTGTTCAGTAAATTCAAGATAAGTATCGAAACTATGCGGGAGATTGACTATTATTTTAACTTAAGGATTCCAGCGACTGTCGCTTTACGTCATATATATACCGACTCTGATATAGGGACAGTTGAAGCGCACGAGGCCGTCAATAAGAGGTACATTGTTTTGTGCTTTAAATTTGTTTAGGTTCGGTAGATACTGAGGGAATGTACGTGTGTCTGATCATAATTCTTACTGTATTATGCAGAATTTGGCCAGGAAGTCCAGCGGGTCCTGAATTTGTTTAAGCTCCTGTTTGGTAACCGGGGCAACCGTTTGCTTCTTGATCATCGCCAGGCGATCCCTGTGCCAAATAGAATATATATTATCAACAGCAAATGGCTATAGAATAAGATTGTAATGCGTATTTCGGTCATACACTGGATATTTCTAATATAATTACCTTTACAAATGTCACATTGACTTTGCCTTAAAATATCTATACTCTACAGAAAAATGTCATAAATGATTTGATTTTTATTTCATTATTATACAAGACGATTCCGACATTTTGCAAATACCGTTCTATGGCGGGTAAACTATCAATTTCAATGGGACATTTCTCAGGACTATTTAACAATATGTTGATATGACTATTTAACAAGGATTTATTGCATGAATATTTCCTAAAACTTCACAAGTATTTAGAACTGGCAATATAAGGACACAAACTTTCTCTTTCTGCGTGGTCTAAGTTTTGGAGGTGGTCTGCGCTGAGGCGGAGGTTCCGGCATGGGAGGCGGCGCCTCAACGTTCGTCTGACTGACCTCACGTTTAGGGCGATCCTATAACAACAAATCATTACATAGAGTATAATGATGTCATATTGAAAGCCATACTGCCATTTAATTAAATGTCATACCAGCAGCTTCAACCTTATTCAGAAGACAAATTTAAGGCCACAGTCAAATCCTTTAATTAAATGTGATAGTAAATCCTGATCGCACAGTGTGTAATTTTATATTTACCACATATCAAAATATCCACATATAATGTATTACTTACCACATATAAGTTGATTTAAAAATGAGGGAAAATTTCTTGATATGGCTGTCGAAAGGGGCCAAGTAGTCTCACATACATATTGCAAACTAGAGCTGAGAGGATATTTTGCTGACTTGATATAAACTTATTTATTTGACATGGATTATACAAATAGTTATTTTAACTAATCGAGGCACTCTCCGTGGCTCAGGTGGTGGCATTCAATAGTGTTAAGAGTTTGAGGAAACCGGAGAACCCGCAGAAAATTACCGGCCTTTGACAGGCAACTACAACCCACTCTCATGGCCACACCGGAGATCGAACCCGGGTCGCCAGCGGAGAGAGCCGAGCATTTTACCCCTAGACTGTCCAGCCCCCAGGCTTATCTTGCAATCTTTTGAAATAGAGAGCAAAACGTTTAGCATTGTGTTATTTATCAAACTCCTGGCTTTCAGTCAGTTGGCAGATTTTGATTAGAATTGTATTATATTAACTGAAAAAGAAATGTGACACATTATTATTCCTTTTATTATATTATTATTAGTATTATGATTATACCGATCCTCGTCTAACAACATATAATGGCGTCTTTAAGAGAGATTACTTACAGGCTCGGCATACTCAGGAAGTGGTGGCGGCACCGGAGGTTGTAAAGCCGGAAGTGGAGGTGGCTCTACTCTCGTAGGTTGAGGTGAAGGTGACCTTGGCGGGGGAGTTGGCGTTCTTCGTTTTGGCAACTGTGCAAGTAAAAGCATACCTCGTCTGAATATCTGTGATGTCATCTTTTACTGTAAAGTAACAGTTTCTGATCAGTTTGAGTAATTTTTTAAGAAATCCTTATTACTCAAATGTGTAATAAATTCAATGTACAGTCTCTGAAGTCATAAATATAAAATCTTAGAGTATGCTTGAAAAATTTGCATGATGCTCAGTTATTAATCGTTTAGAGCAAGAAAACAGATGTATGAGCACACATGGCATGCTTCATGAATAAGCATAAACTGCGTAGATTAAAAACGAGAGACACGGAATTAAATGTCGATGACGAAAGTGTCACCGGACGGAGCAGCAACAGAAAAATAACAGCTCCTGCAAGGACCACAACCTGTTGATATTCATGCCACAGATCATCATGCATGTAAAAGCAAACATGGCAATGTATGTTTAACCCAGGCTGCAGATAATCAGACAAATGTACCTGGTGGTTTCAGAAATTTCATTGAATTTAACCTCAATTTAGAGACGATTTAAATATCAGATAATTTAATTTTCTTCATGTGATTAGGTGACGGTATGTCTATAATAATACGTTCAATTCTTTACTTCAGTATTTCGGAAGGTAGGTTAAAAACATAAGGGTTCACTGCATGAAAATCCGTCATGTTTAAAGTTGGCTAACCGAAGATTATAGTCTGAGCAAAGTAGAAAAACTTTGAATAAACTTATATATAAAACGACTGAGCCGACAATAAGATTGCAGAAGTGTCTTAAAAAAAATGTTTATGGAAGTCATTTTAGAGAAAGCTACTTAATTTGGGTGCTGATCGATGTTCAGATACAAGGAATTTTCGAAATCAAAACTAAGCGCATATTTCTGAAACCATTTGCGTTAAAAGACAAACATAGATGCAGATTAAGGGTCAGTGTACCACAGTAACAACATTGATCCAGGTACCCTTGATTCTGTACAAAAAGCGAGCGATATATATATTAATTCGTACACATATACCTCTACTTCTTCTTTCTCCTTTGGCTGAAAAGTTTAACACATAAAAAACGTGAAAATAATGTAAACTAGATTTTAAAAAGACGGAAGTGATTTATTCTTCAAGTCCTGAGAATTTATTACACTTACTGAGGTTAGATGATTAATTTATTTGTTTCTTCTAGCAACAGCAATTATTTAATCTAAACCTTTAATTTATTTCATGTTTCCAAAGGTTTATTAGAAATGCAGCAGTGAAAAGGCACCGTAAATACGTGACAAACCAAGGCAGTTTTTTTTTTTATAAAGCTAAACACAGTAATGTGAATGAGCAAACTCATGCAATCCAAGGAACCAACCATACAAAACCCTTAAGGATTCGCAATACACGTAAAAGCTGCAATACTAAATCACCAATTGTAACAAATCATCCCCTTTTGCCTTCAACAGTGTTATCCGGAAAATATGGTCCAGTATGAATTCTAAAAGAAAATAATTCCAAAACAGGTTTTACATAAATCTTTTTGATTATAAGGGTCATAACTTTACTTATTACGTTTTATTGATGTTTTTGTTTTTGCGTTTGTTTTACCTCTGGTAAAGGTGGTGGTGCCTCGATCAACTCTCGTTTTTTCTCTTTCTTTGGCGGCGGTTTGACCGGCTCCTCTTTGGGGGGTTCTTTCATCGGAAGTGGTTCTTTTGGAGTTTCCGGTTTTGGAGGCTCTTTTCTGGGTTCTTCCACTGTACATACATAAAACAATTAATCGTATCTTTATAAATATTAATAAAATGAAAATTGTCTCATCAAACAAAATATTCTGCTTTCGTTTCTCTTGCATGATTCTAAATAAAATACTTAATAGTTCCCTGACAACAATCAGTTATTGTAATAAGTATTTACTTACCAGGAGTCGGTGGCTTTGGTTTCTTGTCAACTGAAATAGAGATATGAACTTTATATATGATATGCATGAACGCGTCTCCGTGAAATACACAACGGAGAAATTTATTATGTTAATTTTCCAAAATATGACAAAAGAAAAGATATATAGAAGAAAATGTATCTCTGTTATAAATCCCTGTTGGAAAATAGAAAAACAGAGTCATAACTCATTTCGGTATGTATTAAAGTACATATGCATAACAGCATTCCGTATTAGATCAATTAGTAAAATGATTAATACTTTAAATGCATAATTACCAATAGTACATAGGCTTATGCACTCGGACTTTTCCTTAATGTGCCTTATAATCATTTCCAATTTGTCTTTAATAATATTTAATTTTAAGATTATATACTTTTTGATGGCAAGCGACTTACCCTTTATAATAACTTCCTTCTTTTTAGGCTTTTCTGGCTCTGAAGTTAAATAAAACAGTTCCTATTAATTTCTTCCCCTAAAAGCGAAGTATGACGGTATGAATACTGGTATATAGTGTTGATTTAGGGTTTTATATACCCATATTCACGTTGCATTGTAGTGTGTTTTAAAATAGATTTCAAAATTCTGTTGTTCTCATAAAATGTTAAATCAATTCTTGTCTACCTCACATATTTTAGGGACATTTTAGGATACTGCGACATCAATATCATTACGTGTTATTTTACTTTCTAGAATGGTTAAAAGATGGCACCATTCATCAGACTGTGTACATTCGCCGTAAATAATCACTAGTCTTGCATTTTTTTTTTCATAATACAAAGACGACTTATCAACATGATCTTCAGTTTTTCAATGAAATAAAATATGATGTTAATTTTTAATACTATAGCTTTAAATCCATTAGGATATACTAATGGTATATACACAAGGATTTGCGTTCCACAGAAGTTACTAAAGAACTGAAACGCAAATATTCTACATCTGTCATAAACATATACGTTTTCACTGTGCGTATTGTAAAAAAAATCATAATTTTCCATTCACGTCCAAATATAAGAGATTGTGGACGTCTGTAAATATATATATATATATATAATTATGATAAAACGGAAAAGACATGCAGTATGATCAGCAGAGTCGCCAATGAACTGTTAATTAAGTTTAGATGTAAGGATTAGTGGAGAGAAACACATGCATGCATGGACATATTGGAGAGGATGGGTTATCATTACTTGAGAAAAATGCAAAATGTACATAAGTACTGTATTATTATATTTACATATGTCATTTCAGTAACATGCAATTCAAGGTAAAACACAGAACGACAAATACATGATGACACGTAGACACGTACAAAGAAAATAAGACATTTTGCATGCACTATATCTACTACACAAAGGGCGATAGATAGAGCCTCGGCAGAAAAGACACCGCAGTCATATATGCATGTATTTTTAAGGAGAAAATACATTATATTTGCAATTGCGCTATCAGTAGAGAATATAGAGTCAATCCATGTTACGCAGCCTTAAACCACGTAACAGTTGGCAGCTTAGGGCAATATATGTCCCCGTCCTACAAACTTCAGGCTGTAGCATAGCGATTTAGTATGCTGCCACAAGAATGCAAAAACAGAAGCATGGCACACGTCTTGTACGAAGAAGAGCAACAGTAGCGCTGTCGTGGCACACAACGTGTTGTAGCAACATGTTTCTGACATAGCACATTAAAAACCGCTGATTATTGCATAGCATATGTAACAATGGCACAGGCTATGGCATAGCAACAAATGCACGTGTTACAATGAGAGAGATCTGGCATGGCAGTTAGTTGTTATGATAGAGAGACCGTTTTAAAATGTCAACAAAACGTACATGAATTCTTCACGTACGTCAGTTTATGGTCTCTTTTTGGAGAAAAGATACTAAAGGCTCTAATTGCAAAGCAGACGACAAGAGGTTGCTATGGTTACTACAGGCTACGGCTACGGCTTGTTGTCTCACCTTTTTCCTGAGACGTCGGAGGTATTGGAGGGAGAACGGGATAAGGGTCTTTTTTCTGGACCACTGGGGGTGTTTTGGGCGGGGTTGGGGGAGAAGGGGTACGAGGTTTTACCGGAATCTCCGGTGGCTCTGAAATAACAACATCGTTAAAGAAAATGTAATATACGGATATTTTGTAACAAAAGCAAAGCAACATATTCTCACTCGCAAGTGATGGCCACTACCGTATCTTACCTTTTAATTAAGTACCCTGGTATATATGATGTATTGATTTTGCACATATCAGGAATATTCATGTGTCTTCATTACAAGTATTAATATTTTTAAATTTTAAATGATACAGCTTTTATTTAATTTCTGAACCCGTATTGGCAAAGTACATGAACATGTCTTTCGCATTGATGCGACTGAAACAAAATTAAAAAATATAAGTAACTTGACAACGTTCATTTGGCATATATTACCTATATGTATATATTATGAAATATGCCGATCGATGCTTACTTGTATACTATATGTATTAACCCTTGTATTAATATAGATATAATAATATAAACAGAATACTGATTCTTACATAACATCATTCTCAAAACAATAAATTCAGGCCACATGAATACATAAGCACTGAAAGTAGATCCTACACTACATAATCAAGCAATATGTACAGACTTTATTCTGACTATTCCGTTCATTGGTATATATAAACAATAAACTACAAGATACAAACACAATTCCTGTGACCATTGGTTCTTGATACAGGGTCAACATGCATTGTAAAGAGAAGCTGTATATAGTTAAGGTCATATTTCATGCTTTTCTGGTGAGAGCGACATAATCGTGATAATCGTTTTTTTTAATGATGTTATAACAAACGTTCCTAGTAATGTACGTGCTTATACATGAAAATTGTGCCTCTAAGTGAAAATGAAGGAAAAACATTGATAAGTGATATTCGTGGGTGAAGGGAAAACATCAGTCAAACAATTTTTATGCTTTCCATTAGCATAAACTATTTTTCATTGTTTTCACAGAAGTAATTTTATAGAAAATGCGATTTAAATATTATCTCCTACTACGGAAGAACTTAAGAAACATGATGAGGTACATGCAGGAAAGGTCGACTCATATTACAAATCAATAATTATATATTTCGAATATCTACATATGTAGGGTTCAGATATATCAGTTGTTGCTATATATTTACAATGTAATGCGTAGTCTTTACATGGGTCATGTGCTGTTTAATCACTGTGGAGTAGTAAATTTTCTCTTTCCGCACTTTATTTCCTTTTTACGGTTGCTTAATTATGTTACAACATAGAACTTATGGATCCTGTTAGACTTCATTAACATCCCTTAAAATCGTTTAATTAAAAAAATGCTAATATCAGTGCGGATATATAATCCCAATTTGTCCGAAAACGTGAGTTTCAAATAACCAGTAAGACCACAAGTAGGAACCAATATCGTGAATTAATTAAGCTCACATGATAAAAGTCAACAAATGTATGCAGATTTAGTTAATGTAGTCGTGAAAGAGATTTAATGAAAGGACACAAACGTGTATGTGCATTGTAAAGTGGTATTGTAATGGTGCATGTTAACGGTAATACCGAAAATGTACACTGTAATAAATTGTGAGTTAACAAAATCTTGTGGGTGCTGAACATGCAATAAAATCATCTAACTACTGGTGCGATGGGCATGTCGTAATAAGCTTTATATAAACCTATATTATCTTGTTCTACTGTGATTATCGGTGGTAATAAAACCGGGAAGTTGGTTTTCTGTGGAGGGACGCTCGCCTCCTCTGGCAGTATAGGTTTCCCTGAGGCATAGTAAAAATGTAATACATCAAAAGACATACATTAGAGAAACATATAGATGTACCTATTTTTGTTTTCATTTTTGTGTGTGCATGCACTTTATAGAATGTTTACGATGGAACTTCAGGCCATCGCTACACATGTTATCGTATTGTCTGAGTGGTTTAGAAAAATATAAGGCAACGAATACTGCATATCAGTTTATCAATAAAAAAAATTCTTTATATTAAGTAGTAGTGTTTTTATTGGCTGCAATATGCAAAATGAAATGTCATTGGTTATGAACAATATTTTCAAAATTTGAATTCAACGAACTGTATACAGTGAGATAAACATTAGTTGGTCTTCCATTACATATTTGAAATAGCGATTGTACATAAGCGAGTAGATCTGAAAAACAAAACAAGCATCATAAATATTTCCTAAGCCACAATGTATATAATGCTATACCACCTTTGTGGTTGATAACACATTGATACCTGTATATTATACACTCAAAACAAAGCAAAGTATAACGGCAAAGTTTATAAGGCAATATACATGCACCGCTATACATGGTCTGGATAAAGGTACACATCCGTGACATGGTGTGAACGGATGACACAGGACGGAACTTACTGAAATAAAGATTTTACGTACGTTTCTTTCACATTAAATTACACGACAGTTGGCAGACGAACGATCAAGAAACAAAGTGAAAGTATAAATTATGTATACATGGAGGTTAATTAATGCAATCAGCGGTCTCATCGTTACTTTTTTTCCAAATTCCTTCACATTTTTTATCCTTGTTAGGATATGTGCAGTTACTCCCACACCTTAAACGATTGGACACGATCAGTGCATCAATATGTGTTGATATGGTATATATTTTAGCTTAATATCACACAGAACTGTTCCAGTCAGCAAGTACCTTTGGAGGTACACTTCACAGTTGTTCATCTCTCAAGTGTCCTACAAAGTATCTGGTGGGCAATAAAGAAAATATGGTGGTCAATGTGAAACCATACTTACTTTGGTCGTAATGTTTGTATGATAAGACATCTTGTTTAAAGTATAGTCTTAATATTTGAAACATTCTCTCGTGTTCAGCAGTGCAACGTTGATGGCACATTAAAGTCTCACCGTTCCGTCTGCCAACATGTCAGTAAATGATATAACCTTACAAATACATTGTATATTTCTGAATGGTATGGGTCCAGGGAGGGCACTACTACACACAAGTAGCCACACTGAACACACAAAGAGATTTTCTACCAAAAGTTATATCTAGGAAACACTCAAAGTTTCACAGGTCTACAACAAAGTTAAACCTTCAAACTCCGGTGAAACCAAGCGCGGGGAGTCCTCGGGCGGAGTTGGTACTTTAATTGGCACTACTTCCGGTGCCTGTACCAAGGCCGGAAGTACAAATTGTTCTGCGCATAATCAGTGAATACATTAAAGACAGGAAGTACGTTAGATATTATATAGGATGTTAATTTCTGAAGACCACACAAACATTGAACTCGTTGAAAATATTCTACAGAAAAAACAAAGTGTACAAAGTCATCCCTGTTTATTCAATCAACTCTTTACAAGTTGCACTTTAGAAATTTTGGAATACGAGAAAGATTAGATGTTAAAACATACACTTATTAATATTACCATTAAAATAATAACTCATTACAATCTAACTTCATCATAGGAAGATGGGAAAGCCTGAAAGATGAAATACTGATTGTAAAATACAATCTGAAATATAAAAGTTTTGAAATTGAAAAAAAAGACCATTTGACCATCATAGTGGAAGTTCCTAATCCTACATCCCAGATAACATATGAAGTAGTATGTATAAACCCTGATTCCAGGAATGTGTTATACTCACTTTACGGAAGTAATTATACAAATTCTTACCTTGTGGAATGTCCACACCGGAATCTGGCGAATCCGACCGGGAAGGAGTCTCTCTGAAAAGAAGAAAAAATAACGGAAACACATTTTCAGATTCACGACACTAGGGACAATTAGATAGAAAAACATTAAATTAGTTATTTAATATGTTATGCAGTCATTCATACCTGTATAGATTACCTTGCACCAAACTTTTCCTATTGTGAATATAATTTTTTATTATAAAGCTGCAAGTCGGGAAGGAATGACGTATGTTGCTGATACGGTATGTTGGCAGACACATGATTTCAGATTTTGTTCTAACGTACAGGCGTTTGGGCATCTTAAAAAGACAGCTGATGTTTCAAGCAATTCGTAATTTAAAGTATGTGTATTGTATTTTGTGCATCCTGATTACATAATTACAATGAATATATGCTGGAATGTATCTTTCCAGTATCAGGAATAATGTTTAATTTGATCATGTAATGATCCTTAAAAGTGTATGTATATACAGATAAACAATAACTAACAGAGAAGACGCCAAAACATGAATCCGACACATGCAACAAAACACCAACCTTTATCATGTACAGGAACGTATTACTTATTAAGCAAACTATTCAGAAGAAGAAAATATGACACAAAGGAATGTGTGATAAGCTGAAATGTTTAATTTCTGACCTCTCGCGTGTCGGAGGTAAGGATGGTATTTCCACTTCGTCCTCCCGTTTCCGTGTAATTTCAGGGGTAGGCCGTGGCTTGGCGGGAGGTGTTTCAGTTTTATCCCTTTCTTTCATTGCAAATTTGCTAGGTTCCTGAAATAGTCGTAAAGTTTCATGTAAGTGAAAATATACTCAGGTGAGAAAAGGAAATTCATTGTGGTTATACGTCTGATAAGGGTATTATTATGTACCTTAAATAAACATGAACTGCCAAAATTATTTGGCATATCAGACTTTCAGTTATGTAACATAATCCTTCTTTAATTTAAGAGTTGGTTGTAATTTTCCTTTAAGAATTTCCCCTATCTGCCGGGTCAAGTATCTGCCGGGTCACGTGATGAACGTCTGATTATTTTCGACTCACCGTCCAAAGAGTTCCCTCCCTGCTCAGCCACGTAATCTGTGACGTCACCAGGAAATAGTCTGATTATTTTAAACTCACTTTCCATGGATTGTCCTCCGTGTAAGGTCACGTGATCTGTGAAGTCGACAGTAATTAGACCGGTTACGACTTACCTTCCACAAGCTGCCCTTTCTGCCGGGACATGTGATTTATTTAATTATTAATGGTTCACCTTCAATTGACTCCCCTTTCTAATTGGTCACGGGACATGTGATGTAATTAGTTATTAGTTTGGTTAGTAACATCTCACCTTCCACAGACTGCCCTCCCTGCTGGGCCCGTCCACGAACTTAGTCAGCTCCTTGTCGCTCTTCTTTATTTTGAAGCCGTCTCCCTGAGGAATGTCGTAATCACGGTCTTTGCTGAACGGATCCGCCGCTACTGTCACCTTCTTGTCGCTCTTTTTAACTGTGAAGGCTTTTGGGGCTAAAAATGCAAATGACAATGTATACATGTATTCTGGAGGAGCTGTTTCAGAGGAAATCAGCCTCTCAGTTTTTTTTATTCGAATATCTCTAATGTACGTACAAGTGTAAAATTACAAGTATCTGAAAAATTAATTTTAATAACAACCACGACCCATTCAACTTAATGGTATTTCCTCATTCAATAATACCGTAAAGTTCTCATACCTCTTGCAAGAATATACTGGTTTACTTAACGACAAAATGTGTCACAAAATCTAAGATACCTCGGTTGTATTTTATCTCCTGTTAAGGTAGCAACCCTTCATTTTAAATCAATCCAAAGCCATTTTAAATGGATATTAGAAAATACTCATACACACTTGAGTTTCATGCAGATAATTGGTATATTTTTTTACTAAATGAGAATGTTTAATGGTTAAATATTTACCCTTGTATAGTGATTTCTTGTGTTTCTCAGGTTCCTTGCTTCGCTCGGTATCCAGGCCAGAGTCTTGGTCTGTTGGCTCTGTCATTCATATATACGAAAAGAAATATTACAGTTACAAAGATAACGTATCTTCTATCAGGTATAACAAAATCATTAAAATAAAATTGAATAATTTGATTAAGGACATCCTGGTGACATTATACAATTAAAATATATCACAGCTGAATTTTGCTTTTATAACATGGGAAAAAAATATTGTAATTTTGACCTTTGTTAAATTTAAATAAAAAAGTTTATAAGAAATTAATTTTTATTCCGAGAATATATGTTAATACAATAAATTCCTTTTATTCACTGTTTGCTGAGAGAGTTTGTGACAACGAATTAGGTATCTAATATATAATTTGAACATATGAATTAAAACACTGGTTTAAACAGAGAAAATATGGTCTTCAGTATAACATGTATAATAGTTATCATTCTACGTCATACTACGCTTTTCTAGTCTACAGTATATATGTCTAATGTATCTACCTAAGCACAAAGCAACTCAAAACTACATCTAAAGGCATAGTGTTCTACGTTTTCTTAATGTTTTCTTAGTATAAAACACCGAGTTTATTCAAGGACTGTGGACAATGAAATAATTGCGAACGAAAGTTTTAGTGCAGCAAAATAGGTCCAAAGAGTATTTTAACCTCTGTATTACGTGTGAAAGTAGGAAAGAAAAAAACCTCTTATTGGCCACTGCTTTAAATGTACATGCAGGGATTCTTCTTTTGGCGGATCCATAGTCATTTTCTGTATTTGTAAATTTTTGTATGTTTGTATTCTTTGCTCTAGGGCAGGGGTGTAATTCGATGACATATTACATATATGCACTGTATCTTATATATTTTTACAACCCCTATATTTTATTTTCACCTTTCTCCACGGGTTTCGGTTTTTCTTTAATGATCGAAGCTTCGCGCTTTCTGTGCAGGGCGGAAGCCACCTTCTTCATGAGTGACTTCCGACGCTGCTCGGCAGCACTGGTTGCCTTGGGAACATAAAACTCTGCATATTTCTTCTTAGGGGGTTCTTTTTCCGGTTCCTGCTGCCCTGATCCCCACACGACCATCGAGTGACGCTGACCTAATTCCTCCAGTGATGTCCCACTCCGGAGGTCAGAGGTATGTGATGTCCGCGTCTTCAAACTGTCCTGGCTTTTGCCACGTGACAGTGACGGAGTCCGGGTCCATCCGCGTTCAAGGGGATTGAAAAAACTACTAAAGATGGTTCCTAGGAGGTCGAAGGTCAACAGAAAAAGGTCATTAAGCTAAAGATGCCTTCTGCATTATATAATGGATGGATTTATTCTAATCTCAGCTGTCTCCATTAGCTCCTATCTAACTTGTACAACGGTATTTTTTTTGTGCGTGAATGACTCAGTGTCCATATGAAGGTAAAATAATATAGCAAAAATGTCTATTTTCAATGATAGTTATTTTCCATTCCATAAACCTGTTTATGTTGCAAAACGAATTCCTCTTTAATTCTTTTCACAAGCTATAAGTCGGGGTTTACGAAAATGAATTTGTTCAATGTACAGAGCATTCCTAGGAGAATGTTTCCATGGGAACGTACCAAAATATTTCCTAAACCTCTTAAATTTTTAACATTTGTATCCATCCATTATATTCACAGATTATTATACTATCAGATCGAATAAATCCACGACTTGTGAACACAAGTGCATGATCAAACATTCTGGAAAATGATTGTTTTAATTGTACAGCCATTGAAAACATTTACATGAACGTGGATTTACTCGGCCGTTCAGAAGACATAAAGTGAGACTATTCAGACTATAATAAAAGTAAACCGCAAATTAAAGGGAAAATGCACACAAAATAAAATGGAAAATGTGAAATAGGTTAGATCATGAAATGGTTACTTCTGATTTATGAAAATTGATATTTTACTGTGATCTTCCAATCCTGAGACATTTTAAACACAAACTCCTTGCTTCAGAGAGTTATTTGGTAAAAAATTCAGAAGTAGTTTTTAAGGTTGGTTTTTAAAATGTTCAAATGTTCAAAAATCCACAATAGCTTTAAATATATATTTGCTTCACAGAATACATTATATTTTATGTACATTTAATAACATCTATGACATTTAAAGTAATATCACTTCTGTTGAATTACAAGACTTTTTACATAAATATAGAATTAAGGATTTTGAAAAAAAAACAAACTTCTTTTTATTTCCTAAAGTCTACTTTTACTAATCTTAATACAGTTCTAATCTATAGTACAAGCAAACTACTTTTCTGTAGATCAAAAGATTAGCTTTTGTTTTAATTTGAGTGCAATCAGAATACATCCAAAGTCTCTATCCAAACATCAGACACTTCCACTACTTCAATTTGGAATTAGATAAGAGTCTGAGACGCCTTTGCTTAGAAAGAACTTTGGTGGACATATTCTTGTTGCCGACAATTAGAGATGATCTAGATTGTGTTTTGATCGCTTGCAGACACCAAGGAAGAGGTGAACTCCTGTTGATTCGAAAAGTAGGCCTATATTTCTTTAATTGTGACAGGGGATTAGGTAACTGAAAAGAAGGAAACTTTAAATGAGCCTTATAGGTAATATTTCCTCACGGGAGCAAATATGAAAAAGGTATGAAATGTTTGTGTACAATGGTTTCATTTCTCCTGCTGTCTACAGCGTCAAAACACACGAATTTTCCCTCTGTTTAAACGCCTGCAAATGTCATTCATTTAGGACTCTTCCCAAAATAAATACCCATCTTTTACCTGTATATGGCACATCAGGTCCCAAATCTGCATTTGCAAGTATTTCTCCAGTGAAAATCCCTTTTTCGGACTCTTCTGGCTCTGTGACAGACCATGGGAGCTCATCTTGGACGCCCGATCCTGGAGGGACGTTACGATAGAAGTGTCTCAGTTTTTCTTTCAGTTTCGGTCCGATTAGCCTTGGGTCGTCATCCGCCGGCTTACCGACTTTGACCGCCACGCCATACTCGTCAAGTTCCGGAAATTTAACACCTAAAATGAAAAGTTGATGGTATATTAAATTTTAAAATATATAATGAGCTGGCGCCTTTTTGGTCGAAAACCCCACAACTGTCCGTTTTTATAATATTTAACCATATATCCTCCAATATTATATTTTCTTAATATGGATATATAAGGATAAGATATTTCACTATATCTAATTTAAAATTTACTTGATCATTTTGGTATCAAATTTGAAAGTTCAAGTTTTCAATTGTATATTATACAATATGCTTCATCAACAGGTAAAATCAGGTATTTCATACAGTATATATAGGATAAAAATTCAGTTTAACAGCTTCATGGACAAATGGTTAGTGGTTAGAGAATGGGAGACCCTTACATTCGATGACACGCAAATGCTAGCATTTGCAAATACTGACCGTCATAGAAGACATGAGAGGCTGGGTGGCCGACCTTCCAGTTGAGCGGGTTGTTCTTATTTATCAGGTTTCTGGGATAATCCCTCTTCCAGAAGGTAAACCCTCCCCCGGTCTTCATGGGCCGGTCTTGGTGTATACTGAAGACAAGATGATTCGTGTTTTCAATAAAAGTATAAATGTTATACTGCTTTGCTAGGTTTTTATTTCTGAAGTATAGAATATATGCTTTAAGATAGTAATTATAACAAGTAAAGTAAAATAAAGTAGATATATACCAGTATTTCATTGTTTTATAATTGAATCATATCTGAAGTATGATTTAAATGTAAAAGAAAGGAACGTGTGCTATGAATAGATACTCCAGAGTACTAAAACGCCAGCTTAAAGGAAAAATTAATTTAGACATGATTTTCTTGGACATTGAGCTCAAACGGAAGACGGGGCTTCAATTTTACTGGCTGCTTTTGGTAGTATAATAACTTAAAATAATGAAACATGGTTAAAGTTATTTTCTGCCTTGGAATTCGCTTTAATATTATGCCGAGAAAGATCATATGTTCAAAGGTGTTAAGTAAAAAATTATAGATAAAAAAATGCCAGACATTTAAGAAGTCACGTGACCTTAAATCACAGTGTCTTATAGGGCCGATTGTACTTACTGCGGACCTGCGCTTTTCTCGCAGCCATAACAGAACCCAGCTCTGCGGCAGCCAGAGCAGAACCCTGGAAAGACATACTGAGCCTCTCGTTTCTCAGTCTCCGACAGGTAGCGCTCTGTGGCGGGCGCAGAACCCACGAACTGGATGAAAGATGGTTGCTGCCCGGGCTCCCTCGCGGTGTCTGACGTACGGGCACTGCTGAATCCTGGGATAGCTTCAAGGTCCTCCAGTGTTATTCTGAAATTGACGTATACATCTTGAGGGAATGTAACAGTCTTCTTTGCCAAAAAAAAAAAAAATTTAATTGTTTACAAAAAAATTTATATCGAGATTTTTATTAATTGTATTAATTAAATACTGGCAATACATAAGAGCAATAGCAGTATTTTAAACCTTTGAATTTGATAGTGCTCTAGGTAATCAATGAATTATTAACTAGTAGTACTATTTAAAACTATGAATTAAACATTTGTGATAACGTTATAATCTATGAATTATATCAATATACACATATCACAGGTGCTTCCTAGATTTGCAATGTATTTTTTTTTCTGATAAATCTTCTTATTAGTTTGGCGCATTCGTCGTCAGTGAGGAAAAAAAGATGGTGTTTCATGCTCCCAGGCAAAATTGATTCCGACTCAATGTTGGACAGCACGGCAAATACGCTGCATGGTTTGATTAGAAATAAGAATACCCCGGAAAATAAGATCTAAACTTTGTAGACAGACAATCGACAATGTGAAATATTTACTTTGCCCGTCACAGGTTTGATTTTTCACATAACATTGTAAACCCTGTCTGATCCAACCTTTTTTCTTATATCACCAGTGCCTTACATGTTAAATACATAGTATTATAAAGAGAGCATAAGAGCTGACTAACAACACGACACCATAATTAGCTTATAAATACCAAGTTTACTAATATTGTAAACCTTTAACGTACATCTAAGTAGGACCCTCCTAACAATGAATAATTAGTCGGTAAAAGGACAACATAATATCGTTCATTTATACGTTGAGTTATATTCACATCGGAAAGAAAGATAATTTATTTGAATTCCTATTAACCTTTTTCCTATTCCTATAAAAGCCATGTATTACATAGATGCCCATTTTCTCTACATTTCCTTTGATATGGTAAAGAAGGATGGCATGCAATTACAAATAAAACGTCTTTGTTTAGGCGACTCGTCACTGTATTTTAGCAGAGACCCAGAGACCAGATTTGAGGGAGGAACCATTCTAGGATTTACTTACCCTGGTGGCAGGTCCTCCCCTTCGCTTGCTAACAGCTCCTGTAAAAAGAATATACAATGACGTCACTCACAAGCTACAGTATAACGTGTTTTTTTAAGCATCCTTGGCTTCTATACAAATTGAGGTCTTTCCAACATGGGGTGCCGATTGGTTGTAAGACATTTTTTACCAAGAAATTTGATATTAAAAATGAAAGGAATTAACCAGTCATGCTGACATTTTTAATAGAACGTCAACATCAGGAATAATATGCTAAAATTGCGAAGAGTCTCCTTTTACACGACACGTTAAATTCCGTGGCGGTATTGATCAAGAATACCGGTCACATGCACAAGCAGTCCGTTTTACCAGAACCATAAAATGTTCTGGAAAACATGCCTTGTTAAAACAATGAATATGGCGTCATTCAGGTTCATCATTTACAGAATGATAACTAGAATATCAGCAGAAGCTGACAAAAGCCCTGAGCCAAAAGAACAGTGTTTAGAGGTGGTAACCGTAACAAGTACTAAATATCTGTTCTCACATGGATGTATATCTATACATGTCTCAGTTATAAATTTAAAATGGAGAGGTATGTACCATGATTCATAAAAATCCAACAAATGCTTCCTGAAAAATAAGCTTCTAAGTTTTATTCTATTATCAGCTCTGTGACCTTGAAAAGTAGGTCAAGGTCACCCCTCTTCGAAATTGACCGAGATTTTGTCGATATACATCTTCACCAAAGAAATAAAATTCCTATTGTGAATCCTTTTAGAGATATCCTGCTCACAAAGCCAAAGTTGAAAAATCCAAGAAAAATTCATTAAAAATCAGAAATTGCAGGTGGCGCCCCTAAACTTGTGCAGCAATTACAGACCATCACTCCCTATGATCATAGTAAGTATTGTGAAAATCCAGCCAATGGATCCTGAGAAATAAGCTTCTAAATGTTTTTTCTATAATCAGCTCTAAAACGTAGAAAAATAGGTCAAGGTCACCCATCTTCGAATATAACTACATTTATTTGTGAAATCTCGTTATCATTTCAACGTTTTAATCGGTTTTTCTTTCATTCACTGGAGAAAACAATATATGTGACTGTAAAAGAAACTCTTGGCTCCAGTAATGATTCTCTTAGTTAAATGAAGCGATTAAAATGAAACCGGTAATTCAGATGAGCAGTCATTTGTTTAATATAAGCCATAGTTTAGAAAATTAGATTAATAAAAGGAACGAGTAGAATTACTGTTAACGTTAGTCTTATTTTCAGAATTAACGTTAAATAAAACACATTGTATTCTTACTACTGGAAACGATTATAAATGCGAGAATTCATCACGTAACAAACGATTGAACGAATATCGAGGAGCGGATGTTTTTACCTAAAAAAAACTGGGAAATAGAACAATAATAGGGTAACACCGAAAACAAAGCCGGATTTTGCATCATGTGCATTTTTAGCTATTTTAAATTTAACTAAATTTTCAAAAGATTTCTAGACTATGTGAAGTTAGCCCCTAAGATAGCCTTCCCGTCTGCACACCGTCAAGCCCCCATTATCAAATACTGTATCCGCCCCTGCTACCTGTGGATGGTGAGTGGGAGAGATAAATAGCATGTATAAAGAAGGGCTTTGCGTGTACTCATGGCATACCAAAGCTACCACTTGATAAAGGTAAGTGTCAATAACCAACAGATAGACCAAGTAATATACCCGACCACTCAGGAATCTGAGAGTAATAATATTCATAACGTTCGGAATGTGGCGTGTGGTTGAACGAAAGCAAATGATGGTCCGAATCAGTGAACCAACTGGCCCTTGGTATCGCGTCCACTTCATGGTTGGCAACCGAGGTATTGTACCACTGGAGTGTCCTCACGATTTTGTATGTCTCCTTGTGAACCTTATTAGCGAATTCTCACGAACGTTATTAAAGCGGATCTGGTCCTGTTTGCAATAATTAGCAAAGGGCATCACACTCTGTCACGGCTTCGTGATATATGCCGTGTCTGGAACAAGATTGACTTGAGGGCGCAAGTTTTCGTGGGAAATTATATTTTAGGATCACTGGTGTAAATGATAATGTACAATCGCCACATGATCTATCACATGGTATTACATGGACATATAATTTCTTTAGCTATTATTAAAAATTTAAAATTTAAAAATATTTTTGGTGAATGTCCGTTTGCTTGTCTTGTCTGGTGAAATGGGATATGAAAACTCAAGGATGGAGGTCAAACAAATATTTTTGGATATGGGATCCTTGTAGTCAATGTTTGTTTAATATACATCTGATATCTAGCAAGGGCTTCAAGTTTGATAGGTGACAGAGCACAGAATCCTATGTTTGCTAACACACTGAATACCTTTAAACCCCTTGTTTTGAATTGTTCCGGGCATATTTTTCCTCTTAGCTTCTTACATTCTAAGCAATGATCTTTTCATTAATTCTGTGAACTGATTTGGCATCAAAATAAACTATGGCATTACAATACTTCTCATAAATATGTTAAAGGTATTTCATGCATGTAGTTGTAAGTTGTTTGTAACTGTAACAAAATCTGCCTCCCTAAACAACCATACTTTGTGCCCATCTGTATGCTCATTAACATTTGATATTCAAAATTAACCCTGGTGACTGACAAGCTCTACTAATACCAACATGGATATCCTTATTATATACCTTAAAAATCAGGATAAATTCTCTAAAAGTGTGATTTTAGCGGCATGATACACCGTGGTTGTGTTAATAATTTTGTTTTTATTTTCTAGCTGCCTGAATCGCAAAAGGGCCTGAATTACATATATAAAATCTTTCCTTACAAACCAGAGGTAATGCAACATGTTATAAAGTTACTTATTAATAATTATTATTTGTATTTATTTTAACTTATTTGTTTGCAGGTGTATTTGCACTGTTGTATGCATATAGCATGTAAAATATATGTAATTATAGTTTGTGTTTATGAAGATTCCTTTTAACCAGTTGTGTTAAACCGAAAACTCTTTTTCTTACATGTTTGAGCACAGGAACATATTGAATTGGACAGAGATACGAATATTCGCTCAGGAATAGCATATGTGTCAATAAATCTATCGATAGTTCCCTTACTGATAAACCCATATCATTATTCAGCGAACAGGTGATTAAATATAACAGGTATCGGAGCAATGAAGAAATCGTGTTGTGTTCAGGTAGCGTGAAATGAAATTAATCATGCATGGACTAGCACGAACACTTTGGACTGAAGGCCCAGGAGTTATATTGATATAACTGTTCTGTAACACTTATACACAATACATCACACGCAATATATCATAGACGGCCTTTCTTTAAGAAAAATATTTTCATGCTGATATTTTCACAAGAAAAAGGATTATCGGTTTTATTCAGTCATAAAATATTAAGATTTTTTATCTGCTATAAAGATAAAGGTTTCCTTCCTTTGGCCAATGTAAGCTTAAAAAATAGAATATCAACAGAAATACCAGACAACACGTTGCTATCACACGGTACCTGCACGGCTTTGATATTGTGGCGACTTTCTTCCTTTATACCTCGAGAATATACCAAAGTTCCACTCCCTCAGTGTAAGGTCTGTAACGTCTCCGCTTTTTCTCTCTGTTGGGCATTATATGAGTCTTGATATTTCGTGTAGCTTATGCGACAAGCTAATCCATTTATATGTATCACAGCGGCGTATTACGTGCTTTAATTAATGAATATTAAAGTATTGTACTCTAAAATAACTCTGATGTATAAAATATCGAAACATTTTGGGATACTGTAGAAAATTAAAAAAAAAGTTCATTAAAAATTCCAAACCTGCCAGAGATGCCTATCATTACACTTCTGCTATTAATGTTACAACCATTGTTACAGGCACTACTAATACAATTTGTTATTATTATTATTTCGTTTGCATTTACCAATGGTGGAGATTTTTAGTACAAATATGCTTGAATGTTGGAGCTGAACTTGAGCTGAACTTGATGAAACAGTGCAACCGGTGTTTTAGGTGGGCCCTCCGTGAGTGCAGATTTATTAGTATTAGTTAATCATTATTATTAACACTGTTCCATATACAAATTTTCCATATTTTCACACGCAATTTACAAGTAGTATTGATCACTGTAGTTTACTGCCTGGTCTATTTGTTGATAGCCTTCGTGTAAGTATTTACTTTGAAATCCTCGGGATATTGCCCCTCTCAGATCACCGAGGAGTGCACCCAAGGTAATTACATGTCGTCCTGGAGAGAACAATTTCCCAATGAGCACGGACGACAGGTCCACGCACCTGTTGACGGGTGTGTCAAGATGTAATCCAGTCACTCATAAGCGGCTTAGGAAAGACATGCTAGGCTTAGCAGCCTCAGTTAAATTAACCAAAATCCTCGTCGTATGTATATACTCCGCAAGATCGCGTTATCTAACCGGATATCAATTTACTGATACGTTATACGAGTCTTAGTCCTATATCGAGAGATCTTGAAACAGGACCTAAATGCTCCTGCGATCACGCAGGAGTTCATCTGAAATGTAACGCTAAACCTTCACCCGTTACACATATCCCCATATTACCTTTATATAGGCACTTACATAATCGGTTATGATGTAAAGAAAGAATATTTGTGGAAATTATCTCGGTCTACATTTTCGTCTGTATCCATCGAATCCATCATTTCATGAGTATATAATGAAGTGTTTGTGATAATACGTTGTTTTTCGAGAATGATAAAGACAAACAATAATCTTCAATTTAAATATCGAATCAAAAGCAGATGTTTCACTTCCTTGAATGTTAAAATAAGATCAGGCGCACAATAGCAACAATAATTCAAGGGAACCGATTTAATTTGTTGATAACACAGTGGTAATATGCAGGGGTCAGGTTAAGGAGCGCTGGAAGAGTTATGACATGATATTATATCCTCAGTATAACATCACCCTTTTGAGGCTGTATCTTAGCCAGAATGACACGTACATATATCTTACAGTATATTATCTATTATTTGATGGTCAACAAGCTATACCCCGTTGTTACGGTGACGTCATTCACTAGTATTCGTGGATCTTATTACATTTGATAATTTCTCTCGGTTAGTAATTTAAACGTTTCTCTGGTGAAAGTGAATGAAACAATTCAGTGACAGGAAGTGACATTATAGTTGTACAGGTCAATGCTGTAACGAGGTTTCTCGGATCCGACTAAACAATATTGTATGGGACGATCATGATTTCCAGGTAAGAACTTGTACATTACGTTGAAGTATCAGAAATGACTTACCATAAGGTTCGGCAACGACGAACTGTTGAGGAACCCTTTTCGCTGAGCCAACTTCCGGTTATCGGGACGTTTGGTTGTCAGAGGTGGTGCCTTGCGTGTGTAGTCGGGTCTCGCCGGAAGTCGGCTGTGGGGGAGCCTCCATTCTTCCGGTTGGGTTGGGTGATAACCCTGGTGTAGACGATATTTTGTTTCATGGATCTGTTGTTGATAACTTGTGTCCAGGTTTAATTTTTTACCGTTTTCATCGCGAACCACTACACGAGGGAACTGCGTATTTGTCGGTTTTGAGTAATCCAAATTCTCAGTTGTAGCTATCTCGTCGTCAGAAAATTCCTCCTCGTCCGACAGACTTCCGGGTGTCGGAACGGGAGGAACCTTTTCCGTCATTTCTGAAAGTGGGAAAAAGTGGCTATGATCAACATCGCCATCGAAAGCTTCAACACCCGGAACTGAAATAATCGTATGAAGACTCCCTTCAAACCCTTCGTCCTCAATGTAGGCCATGTTGCGTCTTCTAATACTAACACCACAACTATCCTGTTAACTAATTCATCATGTCATTGTTAAATATCAAGTTCACTGAATTCCTGGCGACATCACATGAAGGGAATTTAATTTCTGTAATAATCCCCTGGCTATTAAGTCTAGTCACGGAGCGATTGTGTCAATGTATTGTTGAGCGAGTCCGTTTGCGATCAGACATTTGACCGGGTAACTAGGGACGATATTTATCTTATCTTTCTCTACACTCGTCACATTGACACAAAGGTTAACTCTCCGTGATAAACGTATAAACTACACTGTTAATACAGGTGGTTAATAACGACGACCGTTAAATGTAGGTGTGCCAACCATAAGGTGTTATACACGCTATAAAGAGTAACAAGCCTTTGGCTAAATTGGCAGTGAGCAACAGTGGGGTAGTTAAAATAGGCAATTGAGCAAGTGATTGAGTATTCTATGCTGGGTCCCTCCCTCCGCATGGACTATACATAGATTTGTGTACCTGTGCCCGTTGCAATGCTAGATAAAATGTACACACGAAGGTACATATTGCCGCAAGACCGGTAGTCTTAACAGCCAAGACACGATCATTCACCGAGTGTCACCACGGTTCATCTTGTGCCTAAAGGAAAGTGTGCAGGCCAGACAAACATAGCGGTCTACAAAGCGACATGTAGGCTAGCCAAACACTCTGTACCATATCACCTGTACACCGACGTACGGGCAAACTATATTACATATCATTAAAGAGCTGCTAATACGTATAGACATAAAGGGCGCTCCCACAAACCACCTGCAGATCGATATAGTAAAGTAACATAAAATTGATCGTTAGATGAACAGTACTACTTTTTTAATGTTCAACTGTTATAATCCCTCAAATTATAATGCAGTATATATATTCTATTCGTTGGTTTTAAGAAGATCTATAGTTTATATAATTCATGTAGTCGATTTTGTTTCCCAATAACCTGGCAAATCTTAATAATATTATTATCATTATGTTTATTTTATTATTACCATTAAGAAATTTTGACATGCGCATATACATGCGACTCGTGTGTATAACATAATATTACCATTGCAATGCAGCTGTAAAGATCCAATGGCAAAGAAGACGTATTAATTTATTGGATGTTATGACTGTTTGCATCACGTTGAATGGTAAACATACCAGCAGAAAAGAATTGCGATCTGCAACTTGTTTCTGAGTGATTCCTTTCGACAAAGCGCACTGCATATTCTTGACTTTGCATACAATATTTTTAATTTTTGTTTTCAGTTTCAGCATTATCTAAGTATTTACACATCTATTTTGGCAGGAAGGTAGACCTTTACAATCTTGTATTTTGTAAATACATAATATATTATAAAAATAATAAATAGTATATAAAATATTCAATACAAAATTTATATTATAGTAAATTTGCACTGCGACTGAAATTCCTAGTGATTTTTACTTATTGCCGGGAAGTAAATTACATTGTAGATACAACTTAAATCATGCCGCTGAAGAAAAATCTCAAACTTAATCTTTTTATCGTGGATAACATGCGTTATCACTGTAACAGTTGATTTGTATGACAATAGCGCTTATTCAAATAGTAAGGGATGTTTTCGATAAAACAGGCAATTTAAATTATTTTTATAATATCCTTATAAAATAGGAGTCGCGAGTCAAAATATTGTAACCGTCTATTTCCAAGCTTCCCTTAATTTTCATGGTAGTGACTTGCGCAATCATTTTTTGTACAAATAACCAAACCCCCTTTTCAATTTATTACATTTAGGGCTTACAAAAATATCCTGTTTCATGTAAAAATGTGACCGTTTATTGATGTAGATTTTCAGATTCTCCAATGAATTTCATCAAATGAAAAATTTGATTGTAAGATCGAGGATAATTTTTAAAGAAAATCAAGGGAGCGCACATTTAGTATTGTAATTTAAAGAGTAAAGACAGTCTCGCTGCCATTTATCTATATTTCCAGTGAACTTTTTCACTTTGCTATACTTTGAATGGTCGTGTCTAGTAAAATTTCAAACGAGAGCATTTTTTCGATTATATAAATTTAAGGTGGATTAAGCATCCATTAAAACAACCCTACTTTATTTGTCCGTGCTATTTCGTATCAAAGAAGAGACACTTATGCTTGAAGACAAATTCAAAACCATTGGAGTTATAATATTATGCCATTGGTTGTGTTACTAGTTATTGTTCTTCAGTATAAAGGTTTTCTTTCACTAAATAAACGTATGGTGTTTTGAAACATCTTAATATGGATTTAATACAATCCAGGTATACATACACCGAACCAAACTGAGTCTATATGGCTGCACACATATGTACAATTAAACTAAACCTTGTTCATATATACAATATTAAATCGACTTTTATAATTAAATTAATAATAACATGTATGTATTATGTATATCTTTCAAACTTAAGAACCATCTTGGCCACCAACACTTTTTTGAGGTAAAGGTGCGTAAATGCTTTCCTGTTGCTAGGCAGCCATCACTGCGTCTCCTACAAGGTAACCAGGTAACCTTCGTTATTATGCAGGACATGTGTAATCTTACCTTGTGTCGTAGTCAACCCGCCGTAATTAAACCTTAATTAGCTCATTTGTCTTCAAGTACTTCCATTATGAAAAATATTCCAACAAGCGTAGGCTAAAGATAGCGAACGTTCAAGCACTCCGTCGAGTAGCCAGATAATATCCACAGAGAATGGCGAGTCCAAAACTATAAGTACGTCATCAGAGATACCTCAAACAACTCTGTCAAAACAAATATATTTCTTGCACGACTCCCGGCGCTCGTTTGCTTTTGTTCACTGTTCACTTCTCCCGTACAAGGGTCTGGTGTTGAACATATTTATTCAGTAAGTATACCTCATGGGGCCTACACAAACACGTACGGTTTCCACATGAAGTCACACGTACCGTGATCTACTTGAGGGTATGTTGTTATACTTTCACTTGAGTGCCTGTCAATGTTGATGTTTTCGCTACTTTTTGCTCTTTTGGAATATGCCTGATTACATATTTGATTAACCGAAAGAATGTCACTCGCAAAGTTAATGATCCGTAGCCAACGATATACTTGAAATTGACTCATCCGCTTAAGACTGCATGACCTTCCGTCTTTTTGCCTTTTATACGCTCATACACATGTATATACGTATGTATAAATGTGTATTGGAGTTTTCTTTGATCTCCTTTGCCTTAAACCGCTCCACCCCTCCTGAATGTCTGTATATTTAAGATAAAGTCCGGGGCTTAAAACTAAGCCCGCATTTTCCTCTGGCGCAAGATTGCCGATGCTTTTGGGCAAGATCTAAATTTTTCTTATACTTAAAAAATATTCCCAGCCTCCGGGGTTTCTCTGAATGTCCATATATCTAGGTTGTTGGGATGTTTCTTAATGATTACTGATATAGATTATGTTATGAGATATTTTTTTTCAGTGACAGTCTTGTCTGATAATTTCTATCAAGTGCAAAAGGTTAATTTAATTCCGGCACTTAGTTGTGTTTATACCTTGAGTTTTGGACCAAGTCTAGTTAAATCAGAGAGAGTGGATATATTTTTAAGTTCGTTGTTCAAGCAGATTCCTTACAGCAGTATGGGTTTGTATTATGGAATAATAAATCTTTAATGACAGGTTACCCCGGTAACACACCAGCGTGTTTGACACAAAAATAGCTGATCAATGTAAAACTTGTATAAAGCTTTCCGGAATTGTCGAGCAAAAACGGATCTTGATTGCTTTGATCGGCTTGGTAATATTTTATAGGCAAACCACCAAAAAGGCATGTTTTAAAAGACTGCTTATTATATTTTATCTTTGTTGCGTCTACCCGTACTCTACCCTCGGATGTTCCCATGGTGACAAGTACTCAGGTACGCACACACCTGCAGGCCATACACCTTTGTTGCAGCTGATCGACTGGACCAAATAATTTATCAATTTTCAGCTTGGGTGGCAGTCCTTATTACAAGGCATAACTCAGGTACTCGTCTCCCCGGTGTGGTTACCGTGCGTTAATTGCTTTTGGTTTAGTCCCGGCAGGTGAATTGATAAAATTAGCCGGGCGAGGTTTGTTTACTTTGTATAATGCTTTCAACCTAAAGAGCGAAAAGCGAAAGAACAAATACGGTAAAAGGATTTCTCAGCAAAAAGTTACAGGTAAATAGGAACATGTTGCATGAAAAAAAAAAACATGATTTTAACATAGAAATAAATGTTGAACGGCCACTGATTTAAACAAAAATATGAAGCGATATTTGATTTATCAATATTGAAGTATATATGCCATAACATTGCTGACCTGAATGCTTGTGTCCTTGTCTTTGTTTACAGAGTATATGATATTTAAACGTAACACACATACACAGTTCGAACTAAAGATTATACGCTTTGATCCTTAAGGTATGAATGCAAAATAATCCAGAGTAGTTAGTGCCCCATTAATTACTGCTGACTTCTTGAAAAAAATTGCGAACATTTCTGAATGCAGTACTTTTAATTTTCTAAATTACTAATTGCAGTTAATAAGTTTGATTAATTTCATTCCGTCCAAAGCAGGTAACAAACAAACCTTGCAACAAAACAGCTAATTCCATTTCTGTTGATACATCCTGTAGACGACCTCTGATGAAAGCTCTTCCAACGTTTCTTGCAGGGTCAAGAACAGGTGTTCAGGGTTAAACCTGTGAAATGATAAAATAAGGTCGTCATCTTGTCACTGAGAGAACAGACGAGGCTCATATAAAGTGACATTTGTTGAATTAATACAGCCCTTTCAGATCATTTCAAATTCATCCTTTTTTCTCCCCACGGTAATATCTAGATCGATTCCAGCTACAAATCCAAGCAAACGCAGAAAGGATTTTGATGTCGCAATTTCAACATCCATTAATCTCCAAGGACACAAAAGATTGGCTAATACTTCCATTTCTTGAATACAAATATAATTAATATTCTTCAAATGTATCGACCTACGGATAATCACACAGCGAACTACTTGAAGCACTTTCTGTGTCGCTTGAAGGGAAAATTCCATTAATTATGTGAAATTTGTTTTTAAAGCTTCTAAGTATATCCTTTGTATCAGTGTACCATATATGATCACCTATTAGTACAACCTAATAAGTTCTTCATTCAGAAATATCCATGGAAACACAAAAGCAGCTCTTCTAACGTAACCTGACAAAGCACTTAATCCCCTCTAACGTGTGTTATGGATCACACAGCGGGCGATCAAGGATAAACCCGAACCCTTCATATATATAGTTATAAATCCTAAAACGTCAGCTTATCGTCTGCAAATGAACATCTGGCGAGTTTGGTTAGCTCTTGTGGTATTCGTGCCGTCAGCGTTTAGGGGCCGCTCATATCGACCCCGGCATCTGTCTCCGCTCTGCGCTTACGACTAGGGGTTTTAACATGTGATAGTGTAGATCTTTCAGGAAATACAGGGAAGGCCACTGAAGCCAATTAGCATTAGAAACAGAACTGTTGAAGCTGAAATCTATAACTCTTTTCTGTCTGCTGAAAACAAATATTATATGGAACCGTGTAATTCTTTTTTTTTTTTGGTTAGCAAACTTTCCTGATTGAGTCAATATGATCAATAAACAATTCCCTTTATTCTGTGTACCGTTTAATTCAGAGGTACATTTGTAGATTTTATTGGTCGGATTGAAAATGAAAGGTTATTTAACACAGGTTTTGGGGCTATCTACGCCTGTCCATGCCGTGCCCAAAAACTTATTTGACTTATTATTTGTGAACACCTGGCCTGAAATGTACTTCAACAGAAATTGACAAAGCCGGCACTCTAGGGCAGCTTGAAATCGACATTCACCATTGGAACGCTCTCTATAACTTAAATATGTGGCCCTGGATTAGTGAGAAGATTTTTTTATAACTTTTTTTTTAAATCCTAGCTAAAAAAGATTTTACAGATAAAAATAGACCAAAATGAACGATTGCATATCTGTGAGATCCCACGATTAAAAAAAGATACATACCTGACCATCAATGTTTTTTTTTCCTGAGATTATACGAAATCATACATAATAAACGTACACTGGAGTTTAGTTTTTATGAATCCTATACATTTAAAGTGACCACCCAGATATTGCGCACCCTAGGTACAGCGAAAAGAAACTATCCTGGGGTCGCACATGATCTGCCCTAATGGTCGCCCTACTATGATGACGTCATTGAAGTGTTACCAGTTTGCTCTCCACAGTATAGCGAGTGTTATAAACCTTGGCATGTAAGCCATGTGTACAAAACTACCTGTAATCGCTGAAGTGCTGACCATGCGTGGCACATATTGTTGATAACAATGGTTCGCTTGGTGCTTAGACTGACCGTTCAATCAAAGGTTTCACACGGTCAGCAATCATATCAATTATCGAATATGATCATTTTCTATTCCCGTTCGACATTCATCTGTCATATCAAAGGATGAACTCAGTCTGGCCCTGAAAAGAAGATAACACGCACACAGTTTTAGTGTTCTTTATAAACACGCACATAGTATAGGTGGCCTTTATAAAAAACGCACACAGTTTTCGTTTCTTTATAAACACGCACAGTTTTAGTGGTCTGTATAAAAACGCACTCAGTTTTCGTTTCGTTATAAGCACGCACACAGCTTTTTTGGTCTTAATAAACACGCACACAGTTTTAGTGGTCTTAATAAACACACGTGTACACAGTTTAGTGGCTCTAATAAACACGCACACAGTTTAGTGGCTCTAATAAACACGCACACAGTTTTAGTGGTCTTAAAAAATAAAAAAAAATATATAGAGATAAGGGGAGATTCTCAAGACTAAAGATTAAATTTACGAACGGATTGGATGTATATCATAATTTTCGTCTATATCGCCTGATAGACTCGACTTCTCAGAGAAAGGGAGTGTTCGAGAGAGGCAATTAGAACGTAAAGGCCGAAAACAAAGAAGAAGAGGTGAAAGAACGGCTGAGACTCCTATACAGACCCAACTTATTGAATCACATATGATACACAATTGAACCTTTCAGGCCAAAAAATAAAAAATAAAATAAATAAAAGTTATGGTTCTCAGGCACCGCCCGTATCAATTTTAAACCCCCTAATCAATATTTTTTTTAATTTTCAATAGAAACTTTCCAATGTTGAGTTCCAGCCTCTCGGACATTTCTCTCAAGAAGATAAATATTAAAATAATACAATTTTGATAAATTTCCCTTTGTTTTGTAGTGCCTTTACTTGTTTAGCAAAAACAAAATATGTTATTATCATGCCTTTCCCTGATCATATGCCATTTTTAACAGACAGAAAAAGGTAAAAAAAAAAAATCGCCCGCCCGCATTGATTTCTGAAAGAGTGCCTGAGAACCAAGCCTTTTTTGGCCTTACACAGATCTGTTTAATAAGAGAACCATAGAACAAATCGAACAAATTTGTCAGCATAATTAACATTTTACTTATGAACAAACGCAAAATGCAGAAAAATCATGCCGTGTGGTATTTTAATTTAAAAATTTCAGAAAGCATACAGAAAACAGATTACTTTTAAATCGACATGAATACGAGTCACATCTGCTCAGCTCAAAAATATTCTACTGAAATCTCCCATCACATTTTTTTTATATACGGGTACTTTTTGTGAGAAAAGAAGGAAATATTGACAGACAGGGGTTAAAAACATCTGGGTAACTTCCGCCAGCCATCTTATAACACTGATCCAGGATTTGTTGTACATGCCACTAAAACTGTCATTCTTTAAATATAAAAGAAAAAAGCAGTATTCCAACATTAATTCTTCTGGCAAACTCATTTGCTTAAGAGGACAACTAATCCAAGACCTAGTCACGTGCGATATGCCCCACTCCAAGAGCCGTGCCGGGTTACGGTCGATCAACCGCGTGCCGTATCCTTGACAACAACAGGGTAATTTGACTCGATATGTCATTACGCAAGACCTAGCCAGTAACAAGAACCATCTGTGATAGATCTTTAATTCGGCTTTTTTTTACCGAATTACAACACAACGGAACCCATAGGTCACGTCGCTCAGCTGAATTTTGGAAAATGTTAGCAAATGCAAAATATACTTATTTTTTACTCCGTTGAATATCTGATTATTTATCAAACAGAGAGCGAAGGGTGGTTATTAATGGATACTCGTCATCATTTTAATGTGCCAGCAGGAGTACCGCAGGGCTCCATATTGGGACCTTTATCTTTTCTAGTTTATGTTAATGATATTGTGATTTTGTTTAAACCAACATCAGGCTGTTTTCAGATAATGCTTCGTTATTCGTTGTAGGAAGCAATCCAGATAATACGGCACTTAATATTAATTTTGATATATTTTGTCTTGGGAAATGGGCTGGGCAATGGTTTGTTAAATTTGTCCCAAACAAAACAGAGGCTAATTCTTTCAGAACAAAGAATAATATAAATCGACCATTATGCAAGTATGTGAACAGGTAAATTATGTGTCGGAACATAAGCCTTTGGGTTTGATTGTCAGCGAACAGGGAAACTGTAAAGACCATGTGATAAAGCAAGGGCGCGAGTAAATGTATTAAGATCACTGATATACAGACTAAACAATTGGAAACCGTGTAAAAATCTTTCATACGACCGATACTTAAATATGCTTGTGAAATCTGGGATGGGTATATGCACAGGTGGAAGCTGAGGAAATTGAACGTGTTCAGTTGTCGGCGGCAAGGATAGTGACTTGGGCCACCAGTCGCACAGCCAGGAGTTGATATATAGAGAGACCGGTTGGAAAACATTAGCTGAAAGACGGAAGATAAAAAAAAATATTTTTACTGTATAAGAGGATAAATGGCTTGGTACCATCCTACCTGAGTCAGTTAATCCCTGATGAAGTGGGGCATTCAAACAGATACAATTTACCTAACAAAAACAACCTGCGTCCGCCTGCTTTTCGTACGTCTTTGAGAAAGAATTCATATTTAGTATCTTCAATCTGTTTATAGAACACATTAGATCAGTCGCTAGTTTCCGGAGAAAAATAGAAGGAAATTTACCTTAGCCACCTATATATTTTACCCAGTGCAGTGGGAGTCGAGCAGCACAAATCTCCCATACGCACATGCGGCTCGATTGTAGCGGTTTGAAATATCACTTGTTTATTAACCACTGGGGGAGTATTCCTCATTGTTCATGTGGTCGTGTCGAAGAAACGCCAGAACAAGTATGGTTCGGTATTGTCCACTCTATTCTTATTGCGAGGACGTTCATATTGAACATGGAAATGTTAACACTATGTCAAACGGTAATGTGAACTGTCCTATTCAGAAAACTGTAACATTTTTTTTCAGATCGTTCAAAAATTTATTAATAAGACAAGACGGTTTACGAGGCAATATTCATTATATTTTGTATCTGATCACGCCTAAGGTAACAATTATTTATATGACATGGTCTTTTAAAACCTAGATAAAAGCTGCATTTTTTATAACTGCTTTCAAATTTCAGATTATAAAAGCTTAAAACCTTATGTCCATCATATCCATCAATTCAACAGAGGTTACATGAACAAAAAGTGCCCTGGCTAAAGGTGAATAACATTTAACAGTTATTATTTCACATTTATATGCAGATAACATACAGTTGCAATAGAAATAATGACCCAATCCACAGGTGCGAGAACTCAACCGCAATGGGAAGGTGGAGGGGGAAGGTTTAATGGTGGGAGTTACATATACACATATATATATATATACACACAAGATATGAAATTTAATTCAACAGTGCTTAAAGGAGAAAAAGTGTTTTCATTATAATTGAATATTTAAATTAAAAAAAACGGAGAGATAGACATACAAAGCCAATCACTTTACTTCAAAGTCTGCTGAGCCAGGAAAAAAAATAAACAATAAGTTTGCATAAGATCACATCGTTTATCAAGTTTATAAATTTTATACATTTGAAATGTAACATATATAACTAAATATAAAATTCAATTCACGATTCTAAACTGCATCAACATTTATGAATAATTTGGTCAGATAACATTACATTATCCGCACAGATGTATTTATTCTTTTTTACCACATTTTTTTTATAAATTTGCAAAATAATAAATGTATGAAAATAACATTTGATTAAGAATTCACAATTCTTAATTTCACAACTATTTACCCATAATTTGGCTCCTATATTATCAATTTATACATACTAGTTCGTTTAATTATATTTGAATTTCCTAATATTATTTAAAAGAAAATTTATATCTTTATAGATATTACATTACCACAACATGGCATCTTCTTGATTACTCCTTGAATTGCTATTTCAAGAAGTTTTTTTTTTATATTGGAATGGAAGCAGCATTACAATTGAGGAAATTCAGTTCAAACAATAACAATTACTGCTAAACACTTAGTGGGTGGATGGGTGGTTGGGGTGGTGGTGGTATGAGAATAACTGTACACCTGCCACAGCAGGGGATCTCCCCAAGTGACCTATGACAAATGAGGTACCCTGGCACAGCTGACCTCCAGTGTCCAGAAGTGGGCTTGCTGGAGTTTCACCATGCAAGTGAATACAATGAGAACCTCCAAACAAAAATTCAATAACTAGCCTAATTTTCGAGCCCTAATTTTCAAATTTATGATTTTAACAGATTAAGTCCTTAATTAATGCAGTGAAAATTAAATCAAAAGTACTTGCAGGAGAAGAACGTGCAATGGCCAAAGTTGGGCAAAATTTAAGGTACTGATTTTATATAAATGCTAATTACTTAAAAATTTGCAAAATTCAGATCTAATTTTAGATATTCAATTGGATCTTGATTAAATGTAGTTATATTCGTGAAAAAGGTCTCTAGCTACAACAAATCTAATGTTAAATGAGCAGATATATCTTTCCTGTTTTTTTTTACAAAGTGCATTATCTTCGGGTCCATAACTTCAAGAATTTACACAATGCTGACCTAATTTCTAGTAATTACATAGCAAATGTAAAGAGGAAAAATACATACTGAATATGATCAAAGTCAGATCAGTGGTTTTGATATTAGGCAGTCTTGAATTGTAACAATGTTTTTTTTATGGAAAATTGAGAATTCCATCATATTCCGGAGGAACTAAGTCCTAGTGACCCATTTTTTGGTATGGTAAGAGATTTTTGGGACATCTAACTGTATGCCAAATTTTTTATTTGTAGGTCCAACAGTTTTAAAACGTTCCCTGTTAAAGGACGGACGGACGGACAAAGGACCATGACTATATAAAAAAATGTTCCCAATTGATATCACTCGAGATAAAATCTGCATTTTAAGGGACATGAATTATGTGCATAATACCTTAACGTACCTCGTATTTTATTTGCGTCATCAGGTCTGACAGTGTGAAGGACCTCGCATAAATGTTCAAAATAAAATTAATCGAAAAGGCTTCGACATAGAATAATTTTTCATTTTAATATAATGGAAGCACCACAAAAACCCAGTATCCATTACTCCTATTCCACAGGACTTGTCATTATGTTTTCCTGTTGCTATTTACGATTATTTTTGACATGGTATATATATATGTATACTTCGCCACAAGAGGCCGTCGGGTAGTGAATAAGTGATCTAGTAGTCTAATGAGTTCAGGTTTTAATAATTTTTAATATATGCGACGAAAGGTTTCGCGGAATGTTCACTTTACAGACACCCCTCTCTTATCCTTATCCAAATTTTTCATGTCTTGCATGTTTTCTCATATTTGTATCATATAAATTATATATTATTAAAATCATATCAGCATTTAAGAAAAATAAAATATATCATATATTAACATTATTTTCTTATAACAATAACTCTATACGGGGTTTTCAACAACGGCAATAATGATTAGATGTGGATAAATATGCACAGACGCTAAATATAACGGTGGCAAGTAATTCAAATAAGTGTAATTGGCTCTTTATGGTATATTAATTAGCGGTGGCCATCCGCACACAAAAACACGCATACACGATACACTATACCTCACTTCTAAAGACATTTTAAATTTCAGTCAGCATGGAGAAATGTTTGGTAATGTATTTCATAACTTAAAATATAAATACAAAATAAATACAAATATAAATAGGTTTATAAATAAACCCTTTTATCAGAGAGACATATGGAAATCTTGAGTTACTTCATATATTTCGTAATGGTTGCTGGTAAACTTACATTTGGCGAATTCTGTTCACCATTAGAGCAACACATGAATTTCTGCCAATACATATATTTACAAGACAAACATATAACATACCATCCTGATATAAAAACCATGTATGAAATAGCGTCTATATGATCATGATATGCTTATTTGGCCCTGATAAGGGGTCATTAACCTTTAATCGTATACGAGGTCGCACTCGAATGAAACTCAAAGAACCAAGATAAGTTTCATCGAACCGCGCAAAGCGCTATTATATTTGAATGACAATGACATAGGATCCTTGTATTGAAACCCCAAGAAGGCTCCAGCACAGTGCTGTATATGCAACGTTTTCGTTAAACCGCTCATGGCGATACAGGTAGGTTTTAATACACTTGGCTGTTTAACTAACGACTCCTGGTAACCCCCGCGTCGTTTTGTCACACTTCACGTGCCTCTCTGGTATAATAACTCCTGCCTCAAGTTTATTTACTTTCACTCTTGCCCATACCATGAAATATTTAATCTAGTATTGATAGGACTGACGCGATCTGGAAAGTAAAGCAATGGAACTTCGGAATCAACGCACAATAACACTAATATATAGGTTCCTTTACAATAATCAATATTATACAATGTAAAAGCAACATAGCATGATTTATAAAATAGAACGTATGAAGCAAATATAAACTGGGTATTGAAGTTATAAAAATTTAAACTCCGCCTGATCTTCGGGCTCTGCTGTCAAATATGGATATTTTTGCCATTCACAAATTGCCTGAATCGCTCACCGTTCAGTTGCCAAAGAATGCACAGCCAACAGGTCAAGCTTAATAAGAGGAAACCGATTTATTTTCGCACTTTGGAGCAAATTTAAGTATGTCGGCCAGATTTGTATATACATCGAATCATAGCTTTTCCTGCAGGAATTCTTACACCCTGTATTTACTATAGCCAAAACTATACTTCATATAAGGCCAAAAAAATAAAAGGTATGGTTCTCAGGCATCGCCCGCTTCAATTTTACACCCCCGCATCAAAAATTTTTGATTTTCAATAGAAACTTACCAATTTTGAGCTGCAGCCGCTCGGACATTTCTTTCAAGAAGAAAAAAACATACAATTTCCTTTGTTATGTAGTACTTTTACCTGTTTAGCATTATAAATCTGTTATTTTCATGCTTTTCCCTTATCATTTGACATATTTATCGAAACATACAAAATAAATATAAAAAACCGCCCGCCCGCATTGATCTATGAAAAACAAGGCCTACAGGCCTAATGCGAACCTGTGCAAAGTTTGGGAGTGTGAGTGGAGGTTTATTTTTAAAATTTAATATTGATCCTTTTAAGTCCTGCATATCTACCTTAGTCATCATGATTTCAGCAAAATGGACATTTTGGACCTGCAAGTTTCAGACTAGGACATTTTAAAACCAGAATATGGGTAGTCGACAAGCGAATATGTGTATCCACAGAAATCAGAGTGGGACGGGTGAAGTGAGGCATGGATTAAGTGGCAAGGGGAATAGAGTGAGGTGTGTTGTATATTAGCATGGATGTCTGCAGCTTAAACGTGAATGTAGGTGGTGCCACCTGTCATAAAATAAAACTAGATGTGTCGGAACGACACGAATGCCCCCGCCTTGGGCAAATTAGAAACATTTGTAAAATTTGGAAAATTTTTTAAGTTCAGGAGGTGTCATATGGTCAAAAGTAGGTCAACAAGGGCAAAATGCAAACTCGATCTGTAACGGGTCATTATCAAGCAACACACCAAAAATCATGCCAGTATATGCAGGCATTGTGAAAAAAAGTCCATACATGTGCATTTTCCATAAAAATTTCTGTCTTTCATGAAATTTTCTATGTTTAGGATCCGTAAAACAATCAAAAGTAGGTCAACCAGGATGAAATGCAAACTCGATCTGTAACTGTCATTATCTGCCCACACAAAAAAATCAGGGTGGTATCTGCAGGCATTGAGGAAAAAAAGTCAGTACATATGCATTTGTTATGAAAATTTATATTTTTCATGAAACTTTCTATGTTCAGGAGCAGTCACATGGTCAAAAGTAGGTCAACTGAGACAAAACAGGAACTCGATCTGTAACTGGTCATTATCTGCCTACACACCAAAAATCAGGCCCATATCTGCAGGCACTGCGAAAAAAAGTCCATACATGTGCACTTTTTTATGAAATTTTCTATGTGAGAGCACCGCCAAACGGTCAAAAATAGGTCAACTGGGGCAAAACGCGAACTCCATCTGTAACTGGTCATTATCTGCCAACACACCAAAAATCAGGCCAATATCTGCAGGCACTGAGAAAAAAAAAAACCGTACATGTGTATTTGTCATGAAATTTAGTATTTTTCATGAAATTTTCTATGTTCAGGAGCCGTAAAACGGTCAAAAGTAGGTCAACCAGGACGAAATGCGAACTCAATCTGTAACTGGTCTATATCTGCTCACACACCAAAAATCAGGCCAATATCTGCAGGCATTGCGAAAAAAAAGACCGAAAATGTGTATCTGTCATGAATATTTCTATTTTTCATGAAATTTTCTAAGTTTAGGAGCCGTAAAACGGTCAAAAGTAGGTCAACCAGGACGAAACGCGAACTCGATCTGTAACTGGTCTATATCTGCTCACACACCAAAAATCAGGCCAATATCTGCAGGCATTGCGAAAAAAAGTCCGTACATGTGTATCTGTCTGGAATATTTCTATTTTTCATGAAATTTTCTAAGTTTAGGAGCCGTAAAACGGTCAAAAGTAGGTCAACCAGGACGAAACGCGAACTCGATCTGTAACTGGTCTATATCTGCTCACACACCAAAAATCAGGCCAATATCTGCAGGCATTGCGAAAAAAAGTCCGTACATGTGTATCTGTCATGAATATTTCTATTTTTCATGAAATTTTCTAAGTTTAGGAGCCGTAAAACGGTCAAAAGTAGGTCAACCGGGACGAAACGCGAACTCGATCTGTAACTGGTCTATATCTGCTCACACACCAAAAATCAGGCTAATATCTGCAGGCATTGCGAAAAAAAGTCTGTACATGTGTATCTGTCATGAATATTTCTATTTTTCATGAAATTTTCTAAGTTTAGGAGCCGTAAAACGGTCAAAAGTAGGTCAACCGGGACGAAACGCGAACTCGATCTGTAACTGGTCTATATCTGCTCACACACCAAAAATCAGGCCAATATCTGCAGGCATTGCGAAAAAAAGTCTGTACATGTGTATCTGTCATGAATATTTCTATTTTTCATGAAATTTTCTAAGTTTAGGAGCCGTAAAACGGTCAAAAGTAGGTCAACCGGGACGAAACGCGAACTCGATCTGTAACTGGTCTATATCTGCCCACACACCAAAAATCAAGCCAATATCTGCAGGCATTGCGAAAAAAAGTCCGTACAACTGTTTCATTTCGGAATGACGGAATGACGGAATAACGGACATGGGTAAAACTATATGCCCCGGCCACTTTGTGGCGGGGGCATAAAAAAAAATGTCCAGGATGTATAAACCTGCAAAATTTCAGGTGGATAAGTCAATCCACTGCTGAGATATTAGTGATTTTATCCCAAGGCAGATGAACAGATGGACGCTGTGCATAAGTGGTGGCAGTTGGCGCCACCAGTTTTGCCTATGATCAAGAGCTATGTGAGATCTATACATATGCAAAATTTTGGCCCAATCGGTTAAACGGTTCCCGAGATATGAGCTTGGATGTCTGCAGAGTAAACCTGAATGTAGGTGGCGCCACCTATCATAAAATCGAGAAACCTGTCCAGGATGTATAAACCTGCAAAGTTTCAGGTGGACAAGTCAAACCACTGCTGAGATATGAGTGATATTATCCCAAGGCAGATGAACAGATGGACGCTGTGCAAAAATGGTTGCAGGTGGCGCCACCATTTTTAGTGTATGTTATAAAGCTATCAAAGGGCTAAATTTGTGCAAAATGTTTAGCCTGATCGGTCAAACGGTTCCCAAGATATGCGGGTTTATGTGTGGAAACAGACACACAAATGGACGCTGGGCAGCAAGGAAAGTTCAGAGGTAAACCAAAAATGAGGGTGCAGCAGTTCACATGTGACCTGATGATAAACCCGATTCGCTTAAAATGCAAACCAAGTTTTTTCAAACAGTTGAAAGATATAGTTCCAATAAACTGGGAATTCTGCATCTAAACATTGTGTCCAGACGTCTAGACGCTATGTCTAGACACATTGTCTAGACACCCCCCCCCCCCCCGAGCCAGGTCAGTTGCCATGGAGATGTCTGGACCCCACCTGTTTGTACTGAGTGACCTCTTGACTTGGCTGCGGAAACTCATCTTATTGTCAAATCTGTGTTCAAATACAGAAAGCCTTTTTCAATTGGCTACCACGCTTTTTTAAAACTGTATTTACCCAATCTATTCTTATAAAACTGGCAGAACCCTACTATAGAATAATTCTTGTAAAGTTTAAACCAATCAGCTAAACAGTTTCATCATAAATCAGTGTATAAGCTAGAAGAGTTTAAAATTACATTTTCGCTTGTAAAAAACACATCAATGTAGGTGGCGCCACCAATACCTCAAAATGAGATATGTCATATGTGACAAACATTGGTATAAAATTTGGTGATTAAAGCTCTAGCCGTTTCTGGGATTTTAATTTTAGTGTGCTTTTTTGGACAGATGACTAAGTTCAACCTCCTGTAACTCGGCCAAAAATCTCTGAACTGGAACCATTCGAACAAACTTGAGAGAGATTGTTCCAGGGATCATTTCTGTGAAATATTGGACAATTTGGCTGGATAGTTTCGGAGAAAAAGATTTTTAAAGCTTTTTCCCTATAAAATCTAAGAAAATGCAGTAAGCGAAAAAATAAACAAAATCCGATATAGTTTTTTTGGATGACTGATTGTTTGCAAAAAGTTTGGTGATGCTAGCTCCTTTCCGTTTTAGAGAAAGATATGGTTAACGTACAGACGACGCACGACGCACGACACACGACGTACGACGGACGACGCCGCACCATCGCAGGTTCACTAAAAAGTGCCTGAGAACCAAACCTAATTTTTTTTGCCTAAACAAATCATTACACGTTGAAAGATGTCAGCGGCAATTAAATTTATTCACCAACACAAACATTGACGTTTATTTCTGTTTGCTTAAGTAAATGTGCATCCATTAAAAAGGGGCATGGGCAAAACACGTCATGTGCAAGATGACCGGGAGAAAATAACGCCAATCCGGACAGAAGGGACCCAGGACTCTTAAAGTAATGCCGGCTGCATACAATTATGTAGATACAAGCACCGGGGTTTCAATGCACACTTGCAGTAAACATGGTCAAAAATGAAAGACCTTTTATAATTTCTATAGTTCCTTTATTGAATGCTAATATATATACAGTGTAATGCCTTATATCACACCAATGCTATTCTGTCTGATAGCGATGCTAACATGCAGGTACCCATATATATATATATATATATATATATATATATATATATATATATATATATATATATATATATATATTAGAAGATAGATAGACACAGTGCTACCACGAGTACCTCACACCTGTACACGTTTAAGCATTTCCTTGGCGACTACAAAAGAATACATTAGCAATGGTCGTCTACTCCAGTGGGGCCACTTTGCGGCGTGCCACCAACTTTATAAATACAAGTGTAGGAATGAATACAAATGATTATATCACGTGCTTGCGAGTGGCTACATACAGAAGAGTTACTATAAAGGTGATAACTGCAGGTTTCTTTTGAATTACACATCAAATGATGACGTCATCTCACTGATCTACACAGCAGCTGTTTACGTTTATCACACTATCGCAGCTGTAGGTAACGTTGTACACGAATGGTTGACAATTAATATTATCACACTATGGCAGCTGTAGATGACGCTATACACACCAATTGTTTACGTTTATCACACTTTCTCAGCTGCAGATGGCGTTATACACAAACTGTTCATGTTTATCACACTATCGCTGCTAATGATGACGATGTACACATAAACTGTTTATGTAATAACATCACCTCGGCTCTAGTGATGCCTCTTGGGTGGGGGCACATTTTAAATGGACTGAAAATGATATTATTTAAACAGAGATGACAGGATAGGAATGTAGTTATACAATAAACCAGACCAGTGAATGAATCGCCGGCCCACTAATGTAACCATACCATAGTTTCATGATAGTGTTGTTTTTATTTATTAATCATCACTTTTACAAAAAAAATAAATCATAACATAACATGACATAACCTTGACGCCATCTTCGTACTGAATCTAAACGTGATTACAATTTTCCCCTAACGGCACTTAATAGGCAAGATCTACTGCGCGGTTACATGCTTTGCCTGACACAATATGTCCATGCCAGGCGAGCGCACCTGATAAGTGCGTTGCAATAGTGCCGCTTTCATCATCACATGATGACGTCACTGTCGGTTTTGTGACACAAATATCAAATGACGTCAGCATCGCAAGGTTTCTTGTCCAAAGGACTGACCATCTTGCAATTAACTAGTAACATACTTGGTACAGACAACAAGTGAATATCATGCCGAACGCAACACAGTTAAGCACTGGCCAACATCAATATTCCAACATCTTTGTCGATCATGAAATACTCTTTAACCTGTCACCCTTTACTGTGTTTTGTTCATAAATGCTACACTAGTATTTATGATGTGTTCCGTGCATGACCACACTGTGTGGCACATTAGCTCATGAAATTTTAATCAGAAATTAGTGATCTCAAGGATGGGAATACAACTGTAAACTTTTCTTTACAAAACGATATTTCAGACATGTGATATCAATAGAAAGACTTGCTAATAAATCACACTTGATATGTTTATGTACACATATGAACCAAACTTTCACCTCTGGATACAACTGACTTGCACGGACGTCCAAACATGAATGAATCCTAACTGACATACATTGGAACTAGCGCCATCTAATAAGCCATTGTTGAACTAAACCTGCGCTTTTCTGCAAACCCCTTGACACCACAGCAACCCCTCTTTCATTAATGTCACCTACTTGACCGACAGGTTTGCTTTTTGTTTGAATGATCAAAAATTATCAGATTTCTGTGAAGATAATACTGTAACGTTTGAAATTATCTTATAATACTCATAATGTGGCTGAACGAACGTATGGCGCAAAGGCTGTCTTTAGTGCACTTCTGTTGTCTTTCAAAGCCACTTTGACCTATGCAGACTTGTACAAAGCTGCATACAATAATTATATATATATATATTCTGTATTCTGTAATGTTCTCTGTTTTCATGAAATACAATGTTCACATTATTGTACCAGATCTGGAAACAATTCTCTTACACAACAAAGTAACATAACAAACCAAACTGAAAACATAAGATTACACATTAATACTAGTATAATCACTTGAAAAAATAAGTATCTTTTAAGTACTTAAATAAGAGTTTACAGTCACAAGAGTATACCTTAGATCATCCAGAATAATATTCATTTTAGTATTCACTGAACCCTCCAGGTGGAGTTGTAAAAACACAAAAATAAAATACCCTGATAAAGATGCAAATGGTCATACTATAAATGTTTGCAACATGAATTAACTAACCAAAGGGATACAAAAGCTAATCAGAATTTTATATTTGATACAAGCCGTCTGGTTCAACAACAATATGCACTGTGAATGAGTCTTTAAAAGTAAAGCCAGCTGTGTTAGATGCATGGCGGGAATGCTTTACTCTGGAGACAATCCTCTTTTTTACAACAAACCCCGTTTCATAACTTTTGTGTATTATACGTGACATTTTAATAAGATTGTCCTTTTTTCAATTTTCATGAATTTTGGGATTTAAGGTGCATAAATCATGTATTGAAATTATTTATAGACCCAGAAACAGAAATTCACTTTTCAAGAGCAGCACTGGCAAAAAAGATGTCCATCTGTTTATTATCAGCCGTAAACATTGAGGACATGATCAGAACACACATGAACACACTGAACACCCTTACAGCAATCAAGTCAGCTAAGCATGCATGATAACACATGAATGAATTAACCCTGGAGTATATGACATATATATGTAATGACAGACTGTACGATTACTCCCTGAATGCGAAACATCATTCTTAAGAAGCTAGCCTCACGTTAGGAGTGTAACCGCACATTTACAATTAGGGGGCACAAGAATTCATGTCATTCAGTGCCACTAGGTGTCGCCACAGGCCTATACACTGTGGTACAATAACAGTTTACACACATCATGGAGATCTTATGAGTTGTGGTTCTAATTCCGTCACCTCCTTTGTCGTGGAATCAACTTGCCCACAAACCATCATTGATATATTGCACAGCACACCCTGAAACAATAAATTATCTCAATTTTATTACCTGATATATGTATATTTTCTGTGATAATCTTGTGCTTGTCTATTTCTATTCTATGTGCAGTTAAAGAAATTGTGAATATTTTTGGGTTACCTTTATATTACTGTATAAAAATAAATGATTTAATGTACATTTTGTGTGAAAATATTAAATTATCTTAATTTTATTACATGTATCTTTTGTGTGATAACCTGTGCTTGTTCATTTCTTTTCTATGTACAGTTTCATAAAATTGTGAACAATTTTGGGTTACCTGTATATTTCTATATAAAATAAAATTATCTAATGTACATTCTGTATAAAAATATTAAATTATCTTAATTTTATTACATGTGTGATAACATTGTACCTATTTCTATTCTATGTGCAGTTAAAGAAGTTGTGAACATTTCTGGGCTACACTGCCATATAAAATTTATTAAATGGCAGTCACTGAAACAATTAAACAAATGTATCAGGAAAAACGAGAACACTAAAGACATATGTTCAACAAGATAAAACATGAAACATCCACTGAAATGGATGTCATATTTATACATTTGCTAATTTCAACTGTTATTTCAATAACTTATGAGATATATATCAATTTCAAACCTTTTCTAATTTTAACACTCACTAATTTCACTTTACATACATATGAAAGTAGTCAACCTGCTGCATTTGTTTCAACATCAAAATTAACCACTGATTTCAAACTTACTCATTTAGAAAGGTACTGACCTCAAAACCAACTTCAAAAGTTTGCCTGTCTAAGCACTTAATTAACAATACCAGCACCACTTGAAAATTAAACAATCTTCAACAAGAATTCACTGATTTGGACACTAATTGAATTTCAGTACACATCTTTGTATTCTACAAGTGATAAAAATCTCCTTTACATGACTCTTTAATGATTCTTTCAGGACCTGAAACCAAATTTCAAGATCTATTCCATTAAAGATTTCTGATATATCAGTGCAAACCATGACTGCTGTGATTTATTAAACCATTACTAATTATTTAACAGAAAGGAGCTTGGATGTAAGTAATTTTTGGAGAGCCTGCAAATGAAATTTCTTGATTTTTTCATGAGTTGAAAATTTAAAATTTCAAAATTTCAGGGCATGGGAATCCTGCTTTAATTATTCCTCCCATATCTCTGTGTATTGTCTGAATCACATTCTATGCAATCAGATATTCTCACTCACACAGTCTTAGCCGATTTTCACTAGTTTCACCTTTATTCAGCCCTTTCTTACCTTGGTCCTAAGCTCATTTATCGGCTCCTCAATCGAACACCCAAACCTCCATACCCTTCACCATAAAGTCCTCCTGCATCGTCAGTATGTCATTGTCGTAAGTCTGGCAGTGTTGTGTGCGACCATGGTAGATATCTCCATCCAACCATAACCCAAAGGAGCCCCTGAAAACAACCCAAAATAACTCTCATGGGAAAATGTCAGTCTACCTCTGTGGTAGTCTCTCTCTCTATACCTTCTAGCTTGGACTTTAATAATTTTTTAATATAAGTGTTGCCGTATTTTAACTGTTCAATTAGACGCACAATGACAGGACTAGGCATGCCATGGACATTTGTACTGGGTGGTGTTGAGTGTATAACTTATCTATTCTAATTATTTAATCACTCTAATAATACAAACAACAAAACTTTCATGACTAAAGATTTTCAAATGTTCTCAAATATTTCAACTGCTGGACAAGTTTTGTGGACAAGACTTAAATGAAGCAATGACAAATGCCCCCCCTTGAGACAAGTGTCTCCACAAGCCTGAAAACTAAACTAGGATTAAGCTGGCAGTTTAAGTTGCTTAAATTTTGTCATTTCTGTCTAAGCAAACTTTGTCTGTGCCATTTTGTATTTGCCTTCCCTAGTTGAATGACCACATCTTCACTACAAAGTATAATATAATTTGCATCAAACATTTGAATCTGAACAGTTTTCTTTTTTTTTAATAAGCATAGAGTTTTTCAGTGGTACAAGATCACAGCTACCATGTTTTATGTTTTACAATAAAATGTCACCTACTCTCCTGCTCCAATGGCCAAGCTCTCTGTGTTTCCTTTGATAAAAAAATTATTTTCTCCTGTCCAACTAAATTTCTGAAAAAGGAAAATAAAAGTGTTCATAATATATTCCATGTTTGTTAAGAGTGTTTGCTTAATGAACATAAAGTTTAGAACTGTGTTTCTATGCAAAAGCCATGAGGGTCATTCTTGCAAATGGCCTAAAAATTACAAGTGTGCAAGTAGTCTAAATAACTGTTACTGCTTTTATTTGCAAGAATGTCTTTGCATAAATTTTGAGGCAAGTGAGACTGCAAACATTCATAAATCAATGAGAAATGAGAATTTTTAGTCTTTTAGGCTGGGAATAACCTAAGCACCTTTGAAATCTATAGTTTTTAGGATGATTTACAAATACATTTATCTGCTAAACATTTTTAAAGATAGAAAGGAAAATCACTTTAACTTAGGAAACCTTTTGACCATTAATTTCAATCAGCCAACGGTAAATCACTTCATACATGTGAAAATATTATTACCTTGAACTCAGGATAGAAAGTGTACAGGAAGGACTCTCCTGTTCCGTAAAAATGTTCACTTATTTTCAGCGCACAGGATGTCATGGCACCAAATATCTAAAACATATAAATAAAATAAATGATAAATGTTTCAGACAAGATGAGGTGAAAATGTATGGTGAAACAATGAATATATAATCTTATATCAAGAACATTAAATACTGTGCTTGTCTTCATATTTGTGGTGGTTTCAAATTCATGATATTCACGGTCGCTCTCTTACCGTGAAATTCAAACCATGCAGTTTTGAATGCATATATACCGCCGGGCAGTAATATTTTAAATTAACCTGTATGAGTGCCAGGCTAGATGACACCGAGGGCTGCTTAAAATTGAATATAAAGTAGAAGGTACTCTTTCATATTGTGCCGTATTTAGTAATTGTTAATTAATAAAATTTCCAAAAGTAGTGAATGTAGCCGCTAGGGTAGCGCCAACTTGTAACAGTGTAAAGGAGTAATTCTGTCCATTCCGAAATCATGACGCGCCAAACGATTATTGATTGGCTAGTGATGACTTGAATTTTGAATATATTTGAAAGGTCACAGTTCATTATGGGGCCAAATTGCCGTAGAACAGTGGAAAATGAATTGTTTAGAATGAGCTTTGGCCCTGAACTAATTACAACTAGCGGGGTCAATGCTTCCTCCACATGTCGGCTCAGCAGTCTGTGACTGTTCGAACATGCGATATCTGGCCAGAGAAATTGGAAACCTAGATAATAGTGACATCTGCGGTTTATGAAATCAATTGGTCATTACAGTTCATAGTTTCATATTTGATAATAAAATAAACTATACTAGACTAATGAGAGCATGAAAAAGGAACCCAGTGAAACATTTAAAAATACAAAAAACGCGAAAAATTCAGCCCAGCCGATATAAAGGCAACCACAGTTATATCAATTATAAGTCTAATTTAAAGATTTTCAAACCTATAGGGAGACATTTTCTAAGGATCATCATTCATGATGGTACTCATCTTTCAGATTGACCAGGAGTGTCAACTGTTTAAAGAGGATCATTGTGTATTATCAATATGAAACAAACTATATCACCTGATTATTAATATCCATCATGAGACTAGACATCATCCCAGTTTGTGTGTGTGTTTGTTCAAAATCTGCGCAATCATGAATGGAATATCATGAAATATTCAGTCATTTTAGGAATGGGCCAATGAAGAATCACATGTCAATTGCAGGAATGTAACCTAGTAATATTACAAATATACAGTATCTTTACTCACTTAAGCAAAAAATGAATTTGGGAATATGGGATGAATTAGTGAATGCAAACACAGGTTGGGGAGCATCCCGCAAAAGGGACCATCCCGCCCCCCCCCCCCCCCCCCACGGCAGAGGTTTGCATTCCTTAGAATGCAGATTTCTAGTACCGACATTACCTGACTGCTGGTGTCTTTCAGTGCAATGAGACTAAGAGAGGTGACGGTTTGCATTAACAATATTGATAAAATTCACTGATATTACCTGACTATTGGTATCTTTCAGTACGATGAGACTCGGAGAATCGATGGTCTGCATGGCTCGGTACAGCGTCTTCAGACTGAAGCCATGTTTGTCGGAGCTGTAGACAAGCCTCCATGGGTACCCAACTGCCCGCGGTGGCAGGTTCTTCAAGAGCTGTAAGGAGGTTAAACATTAAACAATTCAAAATTCTGTTTACAAGTGTGCATATCCATTTACCATGTTATATATCAGTTCTCATGATATCTGGAAACACTGGCCTTATATAAATGCTTACACATTTCTGAGTAATGCAAATCTATGTTTTAGAATTGGAGAGTACTATTCAAAACTAAAACACTTAAATAAAATTAAATAAATTTGGGAAACATTTGTCATGAAATGTTAGTTTCTGATATCACCAAAGATGTTAGTCTTGTCTCGTTACACTTTGCCCCTCCGGTCTTAAGGGACTGCATGTTCATTCATTCAGCTGTTTTTTTGGCTCCCTGGGAAGTAAGCAACCTACACCTTCATAAGTGACACAAGAAGGTCATTTATACTGCATCTCCTGCCAACCATGAATAGTACCTTTTTATAAATTAAGGTAATCTCTTGTGGTACAGACCTTGGCCACGGTCTCAAGAGCAAAGGATGGGGATGTGAAACCACAGCCTCATGCTGGTGAGTCGACCACACTGACCACTACACCATCATATATATAGCAGTATCTGAATGGACTCTGTACAAGCTCTCTCTCTCTCTCTCTCTACTAAAAGGATTTATTTATTGTTTTCTCTCTCTTTACTTTTCTCTCTCTCTCTCTCTCTCTCTCTCTCTCTCTCTCTCTCTCCTCAATTCTTTGAATCTCCTTCACTCTCTCCTCCTAGTCTACTGAATGAATGTAAGCAATTTCTTACATCAAATAAACACAGTGATGGTTGATAATGAAAACAATTATTTAAAAAAATAAATCTTAATCACTAATGGTCCCAAACACTACATTACATGAGTGACTCTAAACCCATGTCTCACTATATCAAGAATCCTTATTCAAAAGAAGGCCACCAAGGGATTAAAACCAATATTTATAGCCTAGATGCCCCCCCCCCCCCCCAATTTTCCAGACCGAGAAACCTTTTTAAGGTTTTCTCATTAATGTTTGGACAATTTCTTTCCAAAATCCTGGATCCTTCCATGTATATGCTGTATCATTTTGGAATATTAATGAATGAAGAATTAGTACATACACTAGGTGCTAAAGTTATAAAGAAATCTGACACCCTCTTAGTCTACATCAGAACATTTATTAACCATGATATCTGTCAATGCATCCATGACAACACCCAGTGTAGCCTGGGTCATCAGGTACAACAGAGCTGCTTAGTGATAAACTGTCTGTACATGGTTGTAAACTAATTTGGGTTCCCACTGTCATGTTAAGGTATTATCAATTCAAGTACAACTCATGTCATGGGTTAAACTTCCCTGGCTCATGATGTGCTTTGAATCAAGGGGAGGTTCAACCACTAGTTAACAGACAGTAATAGCACCATGAATACAAGCAGCTGGAGAATATATACATATAATGAGACAAAAAACAAGTGACCCATTGGTCATGATGCTCAGCTGACTGGGAAGAGATTCACAAAAGGAAATTTTATCATCAGAATGGTAGATACCCATTCAACTGAAGCATCAAACAGAGTAACCTGAACAGGCCAAGATTTAGTCTGTATTTATATATCTGAAAAATAGAGAAAAAATGTGTAAACTTTAAAAACTAGAATACGGGTAGCCGACAAGTGACTACGTGTATCTGCCAAAATCAGAGTGGAACGGGTTTGAGTGGATTGAGTGGCAAGGGGAAACAGAGTGAGGTATGTTGCATATTAGCATGGATGTCTGCAGCCTAAATGTGTATGTAGGTTGTGCAACCTACCACAAATCCAGAAAGCTGTCCAAGTTGAATACATATGCAAAATTTTAGGCAGAAAAAGTCAAACCACTACATGGATATGAGTGATTTTAGCCCACGGCAGACAAACAGACAGACGCTGTGCAAAAATGGTTGCAGTTTTGTGTATGATAAAGACCTATGTGAGATTTAAACACAAGCACAATTTTGGCCCAATCGGTCAAATGGTTCCTGAGATATTAGCTTGGATGTCTGCAGCATAAACTAGAATAAAGGTGGCGCCACCTGTCATAAAATCAAGAAAGCTATCCAGGATGTATAAAACTGCAAAATTTTAGGCAGATATGTCAAACCACTGCCAAGATGTGAGTGACTTTATTGCATGGCAGACAAACAGACAGACACTGTGCAAAAATGGTTGCAGGTGGTGCCACCAGTTTTGCGTATGATAAAGAGCTATGTTAGATCTATACACATGCAAAATTTTGGCCCGATCGGTCAAACGGTTCCCGAAATATGAGCTTGGATGTCATCAGCATGAATGAGAATGTAGGTGGCGCCACCTGTCATAAAATCAAGAAAGCTATCCAGGATGTATACGCATGCCAAATTTCAGGTGAATTAGTCAATTCACTGCAGAGATATGAGTGATTTTAACCAAAGGCAGATGAACAGATGGACACTGTGCATTAATGGTTACAGGTGGTGCCACCATTTTTTGTGTATTTTATAGAGCTATCCAAGGGCTACATTAGTATAAATTTTATTTCCTGATCAGTCAAACGGTTCCCGAGATATGAGCTTGGAAAGCTCATAAAATCAAGTCCCAGAGGAGCTCTCTGGAAACAAACGCGGCAACGGCGGAGGAACCCGGTCAAAAACATAGTATCCACAAAACTTTGTTTTGGCGGTACAAAAATTCAGGTGGCTCCACCAGTCTGCAGAAACTAATAACAAGTGACCCATGGGTCATGACGCTCAGCTGACAAGCATGACCTGTATTTAAAGCCTGATGGTATACCTTTTGGTATCTGATCATACTTGCATGGAAGATGGAAGGTTTGGGATGGAAAGTCTGACTTGAAATGCATCCACAACTTTTTTCAAGAAGCTGGTTTTGTGACATTGACATTTGACCCTAAGACCTAAATATCAAAAGGTTTGTTCCTCTATTGACATGTAAGGTTTGGGATGATTATTTTGGCTATAAGAATTAATTCTGGGAGGTGCAAACACACCCCGTAACTCAGAGAATATAGGTAACAGTGACCTAATTTCAGATCTGCAAGGAGATCTTTTTAGAACCTCTAAGACTGCATAGGGTTCATGTATCTAGCCCTTACAGTTACAATTTGTGCCCTGCTAACGGCCGGACTGCTGGCCAGACGGACAGACGGAAGGACGACAGACAAAGCCCCATCGCTATAGCACAGCATGACTAAAAGTCAGCTGAGCTAAATATCACTGAAACTGCACTGACAAAAGGATTTCTAAGGTGGCTAACTGGCAAACATAATGGATTTCTTACAAGTCTGACATTTGATATCACACATCCTCCAATAAGAGACCAAACTTGTAGCAAATTCTCCAAAGGATGTTACAGTAATGAATGTCCAAAACAATTCAAAAGGCATGTCCAAGCCCTCATATCAGATTTATAGATATGCAATTGGAAAAAGTGTAAGTCTAATATTTTTTATTATCACTGCTTTTCAATGGGATCAGCAGGGAAGGTAAACTGCCAAACCTGAAAGAAAAGAAATGCAGAAAGCATGACTAAGAGACTTGAAATAAAACAAAAAGCCATCCTAAATCAAGGTACACATCCACATATTATGAGAACAAACACTTGCTTTTATATGTGGTGATATATATTAAAATATTCAGTTTATTGCTAGGATTCCATAAAATAAACTGCAAAATGTTCCCATCATCTTATAAATCAGTAGCTAAACCTTAATACTATACTCTCATAGTCTTAATGCCTGGCTGAAGCATTCCGACAACAGTGTTTTTGTTATGGTGTAACCAGGTACTTATCACTGAGCCTTATCACTTAATAGGCTGAAACAAAAGGGAGTCATATGTCACCAGTGTCACTCACAATTACAGCCACACAGGGAGATGTACCAGCTGGAGTGGGATGGTTATATTTACAAGAAAAATAGAGATGGTCTATAAAATAAGTAATTGTGAACATCCCTGACCTATGACCTTGGCCTTTTGCCCACATATCAACTGGATTCTTTCTAAATGATGGGTAACTACTAACCACTTAAATCTGGTGTAATTACTTGGCAACCAATGGGTGAATAACTTTGACCTGCAACCTTTAACCTGCTGACCAGCTGACCCCAAAATCAATAAGTTATTTATTCAAGCAAAAGGACCCATAAATATGAAGTTTGAGTCAAACTGAGTGATGCATAGATGTGGCATATGTGAAAGACTGAAGGTTTAGGTTGAACAGTTACACTTGAAATATGCTCACAAGCATTTAGAACAATTAAATATAGTGACCTTGAACTCTGACTTTTTGACCTCAACATCAATAGGCTTCTTCCCTTATTGGTAGGTAAGCCATATATGACAGATGGAAGGTACAGATTGAAAAGTTTGCCTGAAAATGACTCCACGCAAGAAGTGGATGCTGTGAACTTGAACTTTGACCTCAAAATCAACAGGTCTTTTCCCCTGTTGGCAGAGAAGCGATATCAGTGCTGGAAGGTTTGGAATGAAAAGTCTAGCTTGAAATGTGTTTACAACCTTTTCAAAGAAGTGGATCCTGTGACCCTGACCTTTGACCTTGTGACCTCAAAATCTATAGGATTCTTCTCCAACTTAGTAGGTGAGCTATATGTGAAAGATCAAAGAATTGGGATGAAAGGGTTGGCTTAAAATGCATCCACAGGCTTTTCAAAGAAGAGGCTCCTGTGACCTTGACCTTTGACCTTTTGACCTCAAAAAATTATGGTTCTTCCCCTGTTGGTAGGTGAGCTGTATGTGAAAGATGGAAGGTTTGGGATGAAAATTTTGTCTAAAAGAGTTATTTCTGGGGGGTGCAAACACACCCCATAACATCAAGAATATAGGTCGCAGTGACCTAATTTCAGGTTTGCAAGGAGATCTTTTTATAACCTCTAAGACTGCATAGGGTAGCCCTAGCCCCTACGGTTACGATTTGTGCCCTGCTAACGGACGGCCGGCCGGCCGGCCGGACGGACAGACGGAAGGACACCGGACAAAGACCCATCGCTATAGCCCAGCATGACTGAAAGTCAGCTGAGCTAAAAACACTTACAAACATCAATATCCATGCAAAGAATCATGGTGATCTCCCCATTAGTTGTTCAGATACTTCAGCTTTTGTATCAAATCGTCCATTATTCTGAGGGATACTTCGGATTCCTATAGCTTGAAGGATATGGGTAACAGAGACCTAATTTTAAGTTTCCACAGGCACTTTTCATGGGCCTCCTTGCATGACAAGAATGAAGATTCTAGGTCCAGTTGTTGCGATTTGTACCCTGTTGACAGATAACCACATCTTTAAAGGTATCAAAAAAAAGAGAAAAAAAATCGTAAAAATTTGAAAAAAATAGAGGTGGCGCACCCAGTCTGCAGAAACTGATGGAACAGGTCATGATCAATATGTATGCCGAAAATCATGACCATCAGTGTTGTAGTTATTGAGATACTGCAGTTTTTGTATCAAATTTTCCATTATTCTGGGGGGTAATTTGGAGCCATACAGCTTAAAGAATATGGGTAACAGAGACCTAATTTCAGGTTTCCATGGAGACTTTTCATGGGTCTCCCTGTGTGTCAAGAATGAAGATTCTAGGTCCAGTTTTAATGATTTGTGCCCTGTTAACAGATGTTCATAACTTTAAGGGTCTCAAAAATAGAGAAAAAAAAATTGTGAAAATTTGAAAAAATACAGGTGGCACCACCAGTCTGCAGGTACTGATGAAACACCTCTTGATCAATATGTATGCCAAAAATCATGACCATCAGTGTTGTAGTTATTGAGATGTTGCAGTTTGTTTTTATCAAATTTTCCATTATTCTGGGGGGTTATTGGGAGCCCCCCATAGCTCAAAGGATATGGGTAACAGAGACCTTATTTCAGGTTTCCATGGAGACTTTTTATGGACCTCTCAGTGTGTCAAGAATGAAGATTCTAGGTCCAGTCTTTATGATTTGTGCCCTGTTAACAGCTGTTCACATTTTTAAATTCGTAAAAAATCGAAAAATTCAGGTGGCGCCACCAGTCTGCAGGAAGTGATGGAACATCTCATGATCAATACGTATGCCAAAAATTATGACCATCAGTCAAGTAGTTAATGAGATATTGAAGTTTTTGTATGAAATTTTTGACTATTCTGGGGGGTACTTTGGGGCCCCATAGCTCGAAGAATATGGGTAACAGAGACCTAATTTCTGGTTTCCAAGGAGATTTTTCATGGACCTCTCAGTGTATCAAGAATTAAGATTCTAGGTCTAGGCTTTAAGATTTGTGCCTTGTTAACAGATGTTCACATTTTTAAAGGTCTCAAAAATAGAGAAAAAAATTTGTAAAAAATCGAAAAATACAGGTGGCGCCACCAGTCTGCAGGAACTTATGGAACATCTCATGATCAATATGTATGCCAAAAATCATGACCATCAGTGTTGTAGTTATTGAGATATTGAAGTTTTTGTATGAAATTTTTTACTATTCTGGGGGGTACTTTGGGGCCCCATAGCTCGAAGAATATGGGTAACAGAGACCTAATTTCTGGTTTCCAAGGAGATTTTTCATGGACCTTTCAGTGTATCAAGAATTAAGATTCTAGGTCTAGGCTTTACGATTTGTGCCTTGTTAACAGATGTTCACATTTTAAAGGTCTCAAAAATAGAGAAAAAAATTTGTAAAAAATCGAAAAATACAGGTGGCGCCACCAGTCTGAAGGAAGTGATGGAACATCTCATGATCAATATGTATGCCAAAAATCATGACCATCAGTCAAGTAGTTAATGAGATATTGAAGTTTTTGTATGAAATTTTTGACTTTTCTGGGGGGTACTTTGGGGCCCCATAGCTCGAAGGATATGGGTAACAGAGACCTAATTTCTGGTTTCCAAGGAGATTTTTCATGGACCTCTCAGAATCCCAAGTTACAAGGTTCTAGGTTCAGCGGTTACGATTTGTGCCTGGTTAACGGACGGACAGACGGACGACGGACAAAGAGTGATCGCTATAGCTCAGATGATTTTCAGTCAGCTGAGCTAAAAAAAACCCCAGTAAATTGTTACTTCCTCTGTTGCCAAGTTTGATAATTAACCACTTATATTTCTTCCTTGTTAGTGACAAGCCAATCATTGCACAAAGGCCCATATTAGAAACACTCAAAGAGCATATACATCTGCCACAGCCATGATTGTAGTTCATATGAGAACTCAATATATGAATCACATAAAACATGAAATGATGCTTCTTGATTTAATACTTCCACATTAGTATCACATTTGTAAACAAAAAGTTGGAGATGTTTTTTCTGATGTACAAAGAAACAAACAAAGTGATCTTCCATCCACATCTACTGGCAGATGTGGACATCTTGATCAAGACTTTGAAAAACTTTATCCATAACCATAATCAACTCCAAATTGATCTGGACTGACACCATCTGGATCTGAATAAATACCATTTGCATCTGATTCCACTTAATCTAGACCTGGATCAATTCTGTCTAGATCTGGATCAGCTCCATCTAAATCTTGATCATCTAAATCCAGACTTGGATCAACATTATCCAGATCAGGATCAACTCCATCAAATCTGGGTCAACTTTATTATGATCTGGATCTACAATATATAGATCTGGACCAATTCCATCTAGATCTAGATTGATCCTATCTACGTCTGAATCAACTCCATGTGGATCTTGATCAACTCTAGCTCTACATGGATCACCTTTACCTAGATCTGGATCATTTCCATCTAGATCTGGATCAAATCCATTAGGATCTGGATCAACTCCATCTGGATCTACTCCATCTGGATCTGGATGAAGAACATCTGGATCTTCATTAACCCATTCAGATGTGACTCAACTCAATCCAGATGTGAATCAACTTCATTATTTATTACACTTTTCCTTGCAAGAACGATCAATGGTATTTCCTTCAAAGTCCATCAAACAATTTTTTCTTCACTATTTTCTGCACAAACCAACAATCAACAGACTCATGGATGTGAGCACATAATCTCTGCCCTGCCCTCCAGCTGGGGGGGGGGGGGTAATTATCTACACATATATTACTGAGATCACAGTGTTAACTTCTTACAATCAAGTACATGCCTTAGTTCAGTTCACAGGGGGCTTAATCAGTTAAAACATACAAACAGAAGCAATGCCAAGAATGCCTGCAAAGCAAATAGTTAGTTGGTCAAAGTCCTCAGGACTTTTGCTTTCTTATTGGCTCCTATTTCCACTTATGTTTTTTTTTCTTGTTAGAAATGCCAAACACTGAATATAAACAGACAATGACACCTTTATCTTACTCTAGATTGGTTCCTATTAGACATATGGATTTACATGTTTTTTTCCCCCAATCAATGTGTTTAGCTGTTGATATCATGGAAAGAAATTCCTTCTTTAGCACAATTAATTCATTGAAAATTGATTATTGAATGAAGTTCAAAATCAAGATTTAAGTACTCCTGTATACCCAAATTTTGAGACATTTAAGAAATTGTAAATTACAAACTTGCTTCTGACCATTAAAAATAATGTGATTATACTCATCATGTCACAGCAACATTTCACAAACATTTACAAATAACAAACTAAAATGTAAAGCCAATACACCTACTATACAAGTTACATGTTAAAATTCAAATCTCAACTTTTTTTATATTTGAAAAGTAGCCCAGAAGGATGTTGCCATGGTAATGAGCACTTGGGTCTTAAAGGTGGCCATTCCAAAAACTGACATCAAATTTAATAATGACATTTCCTTGGACCCCTATTCAAATTACTGGTAAGCCATAAAGTGCAATCCCCCCACCCCCACACCCTGCCCCCTTCTTTGTCCAGGCTCTCTGTTTTGTTTACATCCATGTGTTTATAACATGTGGTGGCCTGTCAAAACAGTCACCAGTTGTAACCAAAACACATCCAACAAGGATATCTAAGGGCAAATCAGATGAACACATCAGGGAGTTTTGAAAATGGCAACATTTTCTTCATGTATTCTCATCACCATCCACCACTAGGGACCTTTTAGCTACTGCACATCCAACCATCTGTTTATCTCTGTTTATCAACATGGGCCCATCTACGATGTTTACTAACATGTTGTATTTAACCAAACTCATACAACTGTCACAGGGGTGTTATTAGAACCTTCTTAGCAAAATTTACCTACAGTTCATTAATATGTCCAGTGAGCCAGAAATGACATAAATTCTACAAATAAGGCAGGTGTATAGCTGGCTTTAAGTCAAGTGATACCTTTGACTGTCTGAGTCCAAAACTTGCTGGCCTTACATGGAGGAGTGAAACGTGTATTAATTAAGACCAACTGTGAAACTGGCCAAAAGTGGTGTTAACTCACAGGTGGTCTTATTAGACTGGTCAGTTATAACCAATGTGAATGCTTTGGGTTCACTCAAGGGAGGTCTTTATAGTCAGGTGGTCTTACTATACAGGTGGTCTTTCAGACAGGTTCCACTGTATTCATATTTATTACCATCACAACCACTGAGAACAGTTTTTTGTAGTTTTTTGTGCTTACCTTTCTCATTTGCTCCTCGTTAAGCAGCGTGCTGGGGTCAGACATGTCTGGTAGAGTCAGAGCTTCCTCCTCTAACAGCGACTGTCTCCTCTTGATCTCCTCCAGGTTGACAATCTACAACAGAGAACAGAAACATCATCTAAAGTGACAACATGTATCACATATGTGTATTACTAATTACAAAGATTTTAAATCCTGTGAGTATACAATACAAATCAAACATATACCATGTCACGTTTGTTGAAGTACACTCTCCATTCTCTGACCACCTGATGCGGCATGTTCCTCTTTGGCGTTACATTTGTCAAAAACACAAATTCAGTAGTACCACTCCCGTGCAGACATTTTGGAGAAATACATACTCAGCATGGACACTCCTATAGTATCCATTATAGGCATGAACTGGGTCACATCCTTGAAGTGCCTCAGTGTTTAAATATGCTGCCCTGTGCATGCAAGTGTAATCATCTGCTGAAGTTAGTCTGTTGTGGGGATTTCCATGACCTAATATCCTGTTCCCATGGAAACCAACCAAAGTGCTATCGTTTGTGGTTTTCAGCATGTGCTTCTGGATGAAGCAAGCACGACCTCTCACCCAAATGCATATTCATATATTTTCAAACCTGTCAGATTGTCCTTTCTTAGTTCCTGTTCCACTGTAGTAATCAAGTGGCTAGATACCATAAATTTGCCTGCCACCTGCTGTGTAAACCATGTATCCTGTTCTTTATATAGTTGGGCCAGTTTTTACAGTCCTTAACAATGCATGCTGCTTTGTGGTTTTCTATGGTTCTACATAATGACCTTAGACTCGTGCTTGGTGCATATATTTCACAACACACTGGTCAGTAACATCCACATCACTGGGCCTATGGTCTGAGACAATATGCTTGTAATAACCTGCACTAATTGGTATCCCAAACCAGTGCCCCAAGGCAGAGGTAGTCACACAGATGGAGTCACGTGAAATGTAGGGTCATGGTCCTGTGCCTCCCCTACTGAATTCACGGTCATCAACCATCTCACCCAAGGTCAAACATCAGGGTTACCATTATAGGACAATTAACTCTGAAAACATGAAGCAGGTATAGGCCAATGTGTAACAGTTGGCTAAGTTTGACTCAAAGTACTCTGAAAGTCCAGCATTTCTGAGAAGATATGTCAATGTGTCTGAGGTGTTAAAACACAGAAAACAAATATTTATAACCATATATACCCATATATATCTCTGTTATATATTCTTCTTAATCATCATGAGCATTAATTACTTGAATTAGTAATACCACTATTTTACTTATCAATTATTGAAATTCATAATTCAATATAAGGAGCTTTAATTATTGTAATATTAATTTTTATTATTAAAACCATTATTATTAACTTTATTATCATAATAATTATTATTTTATTATAACTGATTCACAATATTTTATTATAATCATTTTACTAGTTAATAACAGTTAACATTTAAATGAAAAGAAACAAAACTAACCAACTGTATCAGCCACATTCACTATATACATTGCAGCTGTGGTACCTGTCTGGGCCCTGTAGGATATTTGGGAACAATTAATTGAATCAATGGCCTTTAATTAATCAACAGACATATTCTAAACCATGGAGCAATGTGAACATTCTGATGGGTGGGTACCACTGGCCATGGTGTTAAGGCTCAGTGCACTTGTATAGAGGTAGTATTAGCTCATTCAGTGGCGGCCAAAGGTTTAGGTTAGGTAAACATATTAACACATGATGAGAGCATTGCATCCAGAACAGAGACTCGGCTCTGATGTGATTGAATGGTGCAAAGTGTTACATCACTGGCAAAATTTAGAAATGACTTAGATCTATCAAATACAAGTTATTTTTCCCTGGAAATCTGGGGCTGACAAGATCAGAAATACTAAGCTTTTGATAAGATCTAGAATTTTAGTGAAAGGGGATTTCCCTGTGGCTGATGTCACTGCCAAATTAACAGTGCTCACAGATGTACCAATAGCTAGCTTTATTAACAAATCACACAACCTTATGTTTTTTTGTGGAAAAAATATACAGAACTTTTTTCCTCCAGGAACTGGGTTCAGTTTATGCAAAATCTAAATTAAGAATGTTTTTATAGGCAAGTGTGATATTTGATGATAAAATGAGATTTGCAATATGTTTGCTTGACTTTAAAAAAATTACATCTCCACAAGGTGGTGCAGGTATTGTGTTTTGTTGCCATTAGTTTTGTAACTCTAAAAGTTCTGAAAGGATTTTGATGAAATTTTGTGGATGATCTGAATAGCACCAAAAAGACAATCCATTAATTTTTGGATGTAACTGGGATCACAATGACATGTTTCTGCTAAAATAATCTGTTACCACTGCGAGGAAGGCCACCCAGGCCACTGCAGGCTTGGAGCACTTTCTATTTTCACCAATAATTGATCACCCATCAGCATGTGGGTTGAGAAATTTACCTTCATAAGTCAATTATTTTTAAAAACATATTCATCAATTTGACATTAATAAATCAAATAAGGAAAGTTTGGCTTAAAAGGCATTCACACATTTTTAAAAATATGAGTCCTGAGACCTTGACCTCTAACCTCAAAACCCCAAAATCAATAGGGTTCTTACTTTTTTGGTGGGCCATATTTATATTAAGTTTGAAATTTATATGTGAATCAAAACTGGAGTTATGAAAGGTTTTGGAAATCAGTGTGTGTACATATGACTCCTGTGACCTTTGACATTGTGACCCTAATAGGGAAAGGGATATTTGCCTATTTGCAGGTGAGCTGTATGTGTAGGATAGAACCTCTGGTATGAAAGGTTTTGCTTAAATGCATCCACAATCTTTTTTAAGATGTGGGGACTGTGACCTTGTCCTCTGACCTCATGTCCCTAAATAAGGAAGGATGTTTGTTTTAGTGTTGGGCCATATAAAAGTCCAGTTGGAAATCCATATGTGAATCCAAACTGGAGTAATCATCTTGAAATGAATATGTAGACAGATAGCTCTTGTGACCTTGACCTTTGAACTTGTGACCCTAAATTTGATAGAGATGTTAACCTGTTGGCAGGTGTCATCTATGTGTGAGATGGAAAGACTGGCTTGATGAGTTTAGCTAAAAATGCATCCATAAAGTTATTATAAATGTGAGTCCTGACACCTAGACCTTTGACCTCATGACCCAAAAATCAATAGGGTTCTTGATTTAGTGTTGGGCCCTTTATATATTTAGTTTGAAATCTATATGTGAATTCCAACTGGGGTTATCATCTGGAAATGAATTTGTGGACAGATGGCTCCTGTGACCTTGACCTTTGAACTTGTGACCCCAAGACTAATAGAGATGTTTCCCTGTTGACAGGTGTCATATATGTGTAAGTTTGAAAGACTGGGATTGAAAGTTTGGCTGGAAATGCATCCAAAAAGTTATTATAAATGTGAGTCCTGACACCTTGACTTTTGACCTCATGACCCCAAAATCAATAGGGTTCTTGGTTTAGTGGTGGGCCATTTATATATTAAGTTTGAAATCCACATGTGAATCGAAACTGAAGTTATCATCCGGAAATGAATTTGTGGACTGACAGACGTAAGACAGACAGATGGACAGACAGGGTGATTACCACTGGGCAACAGCTTCTATTGAAGCCAGGCCCTAATAATGTCTAAAATAACATAACTATCATACAGAATATTAATTCTATAGTAGCCTATCCTAACATTTGGCCTTCTTCCCCATCACAGTATCTTTTATCAACAATGTTTTTCACATAAGGAAGTGGTGACTGATAACTCACAAGCTTACATGAAACACGTAGAATTATCAGTAACAGTACAGTAACCTCAAACAGCAAGGAAACTCAGCAGAGCAACAGCACTGACCTAATATCATGACTGCATGACTCACGTACTCGTGGTTTATATACATTGTACTGGTGGTAAACTACTCACACAGAGTGAGTGACTGCATACATCCACAAGCACCAAATATGCCTATGATGTACAGAAAACTTGTTTCTTTGTGTCTCCTATTTTGTAACGGTACCAATGTATCCTACCATGTAATAAGTACCTGTTACATATTTGTTAAAGGCATTTCAAGAGAGACCCCCAAACACAGAAAACTATCTAGTACATATATCTGGATGTAGTTTAATTCACACAAACAGAATGACAGACTGGGAGGCTGGTAATGCTTAATAGAGTTATCGGTGGGCCAACTGTGTTTACATGACTAAACTGTTGCCTAATGGTCGAGAGTCAAATAAGATTAATGTAATAAAGTTTATTATATATGTATATTTTGCACCTGAAATCAGACAATGACACACATGCACAAACATGCATTTATTAAGAAGTGTGGTATAGTACATGAAACATTAGGATCTTTCACAGGATTATCCTCTTATCAGCAAGTATCTGGCTGAGCTGCACTCTCAGAGAGTCTGTCAGCTTTTTCATGAATCATGAACAAGCCTACACATATTGGAGCTGAAATCATAACAGCCAGATAATAACAAAATATCACAGGTAAATAATAAAGAGCAGTGAAACTGTTCACATGGTATTAACAAGAACACAAAACTGGATAGGTTTTCAGGACTTAATATGATGAGTCAGATTCTCAAGGACCTTCTTGCATTCCAAATCCATTGATCTAAAAATAGCAACAGAACTATTTGCTTGCATACAGGCAGTGTTGCAAGTTATTTGATTGGTTCAACTGTCTTGTTTATAATTCCTGATATAGCTGTCAGAATAGCTTGATTGAGCAAAGGTCTCTTGGAGCATACTTTAGCATGAGCCTTGCTTATAGAATATGCCCAGTAGGTGCGAGGCACCCTACAGAAACATGCAACACTAGAAATCTGCAGTATAAGGAATGAAAACCTCTGCCATGTGGGTTGGGGGGGGGGGGGGGGGAGGGTCCCCTTTGTGGGATGGTCCCAAAACTGTGTTTGCATTCACTTATTCTGCCCACATTACCAGGTTCAAAGTTGCATAAAAGACTGAACATTTGTGAATGATGTTCCTGCATCCTGATCCTGTGCCTTACATTTAAATCTGATTTTTCATAAACCCATTCTCAAAATGCCCTGAAAATTTCATGTGATTCCATTCATGACTGCATGAGTTATGTTGAATACAAACACACACACAAACATGCAAGAACAGGGATGAAAGCATATCCTCCTGAAAAGGCAACTAAATGTATTTGATATTAAGAATTTTTCTGTGAGTATCAACAACAACAGAGATGTGAACCTCCACTAAAAGTCCAACAAAACAACATGTGCTTACCTCCCAGTCTTTCGTCATTTGTTTTACGAGTCTCTTGCTATTTTCGCTGTCAAAGTAATCCTCTATCATGTCCATGTCATCTTCGTCGCTCTCGATGACCATGAAACCACGCTCCTTCAGGTCCACGTCGTCTCCACTGCCGTAGATCTTTGGTGACCACTGGATGAAGAATGCATAAAGGTGATCCACCCTGCCAAGAGGAAAAACAAACCGGTTGTACTGCTAGCATCTGATTGGTACAGTATGTAGTCAGCTTGGTGACTGACACAGATTCACAACCTGTGCCGTCAGAAATGATTCAGGCATCGTGAATGATATGGGAAGTAATTCATGGTGATTTTGTCTCAATACCTGGGTGTATTGATGCCATACCTGTATAAAAGGCATTCTTATTGATTTTTTTGCATGAGTAAAGAGTGTATAATAAATACATTATATGGGTACAGGCCAGGCAGGTACACCATATCCCCCTTTGTAAATATATGCATTCATGTATATATAGTAAATGTGTTTCTGCCTGTAAGTAAATATGCATATATGTATATATATATGTGTGTGTTTATGTATGTATATACCATGAAATGTAAGTGACAAAACAATTTCACCAAGAATACTGGTGTGTACAGGACAGTCAGGGCACCGTGAAGGCAGATCCTCTTGACTTTAAGTGACTTCACAGGGAAATCTAAAGTGTTCTCGACCAATTTTGGCAAAAATACCAGGAGGTGGTTCGAAACTGTTTAAATGCAAATAGAAACATTCACTCCGCTATGGTGCTTTGTGAAAACTCAACTGGCATCCAAAACAGTGAAGCATCAACTGGGTGACAGCACAAATGATAATGCTCATATCAGCATGCTTTTATATGGTATTGCATGTGAAATGTACATATTCTGCTGTTGTGCTAGATGCACATGTGAAAACACAATGCAGTATGAAACAGATTTGATCAATCCGCACTTTGTGTGATCCCTTATGTTCTAAAACAGTTTTGTGTGTGACAACAAGGGGCATAAAAAAGGCTGTTAATAATCTCATGATGTACAAACTGTGATACTAATGATACAATACACAACACAATTAAAAAATACAAGAGTGTCAGAATTGAGATTCAAGTCCAAGTTCATTGTTCATGTTCGCCATACTGTTGCCTACAAGCTTTTTTGTAAATTTAGAAATTTCATTTTTAGTTTGATTTTAACTTGGTTAATTATACTGAAATTTAATAGACAGTTGAATTCATACATGATTGTCTAATGTGATGATTATGGCTAGTGGCATGTTACTTCAACATACATAAAAAAATATCATAGAAAAAAAGGCACAGTGAAAACTGGTAAAATATGCTCTTTAAGTTTAATGGTTAAAGATCCATTCTGATACTACTTTTTCATATTTTGGATCAATGTTAAAATTGCTGAGGTAAAAATGGTTAAATTTAAAATAACAGATAAGGGGATTAAATTTCAAATTAGGAAACTGAAAGCAATAACATATACCTTCTTCTACAGCCAGCCATCAACCCCATCTACTATATATTAATTAGTTCACTAATATTTGCCAAAATATATATGTCAGATTTATGAGAATGAATTTTATATTCTTGTCTTTTGAGTCTGGTCTTATTCAGTATCTACTCATTCACTACTCACCAAGAACTCAACACCTGCTCATTCACTTGAGGCTGTAGAAACTTATGATTTCACCTGTTACTTTCTTCATAATAAATGTTACCTCAGTATTTATTTCATTAGCCATTCCCACCTCAGCCTTTTTTTACCTGGCACCCATATTTCCCAAGTTAGGGTTTTTGACAGAAATGGCACACACAGTTAAGTACTTTTTACTTTAGTTTATTACTCTTATCTTCCGTTCCATTTTTATAAAAAAAAGTTTGGGGTTATTTAATTTTCTGTATGACAAAACAAACCTTAAAATAAGCAAGTGGGCCAGGGTAATAGGGCTGATACACTTCTGAGGCAGGGTCAATAAAAATATATGAATGTAAATAAATGTTAAATTGAACCAGAGGTAGTATGGGCTTATCCAATCCTGCAAAACATATTCGGTTAAGGTTACAAACACATCAGCTTACCTTTGCTGAATATCAAAACCTACAGTGCCAAGTAAAAATCTATAATGAATCTATATGCGTCTTCCAGCAATTCCTGTTGCCCAGAATGTAAGCCACATCTTGTGTGTGGGGAAAAAGGACATGTATTCGTCGCATAATCTTAATTTTAATCAATATCAGTTTCGCTCAGAGGCACAGTGCACAGGAATACCAGCACTGACTACTAAGAGTGATTCACCACCACACCTCATATATGTAAATTAAGATCTGAGGTATATATATTCCTTGTGCTCACCTGGCATCTGTTACCATGACTTCCCATGATGCAACATTGCAGGTCTTAACTGATTTACATTTTATTTTTCCAAGCAGACAAATACATTAGTCTTAATGGTATATTTACATATATATTTATTCATTTATATATCATTTTATGAGGGCAGCAATTTGGCATTTTGTAGCAAGTTAGAGTTAGGGGTATACTGCAGGTAATTAATACATCTTAGATATTGTCCATTAGCTGTTGGATTTGATTTCTTATAAGTAAAATTCTGCAGCAGCACATTGTATATTTCCATGAATGCCTATACTTATCTAAGTGTTAAATAATCTGTAAAAACTATATGGATGACATACAAACTGATGAAGGTAGCAACATACCTGTCTCGGGGAACAGAGAACCAGTACTCCGGTTTACGCTTCTTCTTCATGTAACCCTCGATAGCACATGTTTTAGAAACGACCTTATTCAAAGGTTTGCCAACCTTGAGACAGAGGTACAGAGGAGGGTCCTCATACAACACTGCCGGACGAGGTATCAGTTCTGATAAAGAATCATTACAAATAAGTCATTAATTACATTCTATAATTAAATCTAAATGCAACTTAAAAGCTATACCTAAAACTTACAAAATAAATCACACAGATAATACAACATGCAAACTGCATTCATAATCATTTTAATGATTTAGAAATTCCATAAAACTACCTCTACTACCAATGATTAAAACTGATGTGTTGTGGATACATAGTATTAATATAACAGTACCTAGTTTTGTAACAGTTCATTAAACAAGAAATTTAATGCAGATATTTGTTGCTACCCTTGATTTATACTTAACCATTGTATATCCTTAACTTCACAAAGTGTCTGACCTTTACATTTCATAGAAATGTGAGCTCGATATATTTGTTAAAAAAGCCAGAATGATGCAAAGTGAAGAATGTGATAAACAAATGAATATGACATAACAGAGATGAATATTAATGAGCAGATAAATATTCATGAGTTTATTCATTATCACATGAATGGAAAAAGTGAAAAAGCTTTGTCATCATGAGCACGTGCAGTTATACGCAGGCAGCAGTGGTGCAAACTCATTTTTGACAAACAATGCATGTCATGGTGCCTGCAAAAATACCTATATGCAAACGCTGCAACAAAACGTATTGATCGCTGTCACAGTGGTACAACACGTACATGCTCAGCATTGTATTCAATACAATGGCTCGTTTGTTTCATGTGTATGTGTTTTAACCATACATCCAAATTTAAAAACATATTCTTCTTGGTGAGATAATGGTCAATGATTACTGATTTGGCATAAAATGCAAAATCATCTGACCGTTATACTGATTAGTATTTTAGAAAGTATAAAATATATTTTTAATTACTTACAAACCTTTTTCATATTGATATTGCACAAAATTATTCTACATGAACCTTGCAGGCCAAATCTGACATATGCAGGCAAAAATGCTGCAGAATGTCAAAATGTAATGGTTAGAGGGGAACCTGAGTGCAGAGTGGAGACCTCTGGTGGTGATTTTCTTAATCCACACTGACGTCAATGTCTACATATTCATGATTAGTTTCAGTTGATTGGGCTTATTAAATATATCTCATTCTAATTCAACTGAATTTATATATTTATATACACACAAAAATCTAAACAATGTATAGATCTTTGAGAATGAAAGATAAGGTCAAACATTCAACACTTTTTGATCATCACTATTTTACCTAACTTAAAGGATGCAAGTTTTTGTTCAAGCACTCCAGCCATAAAATCAGATTTCTACTCTCTCAGATCATGTCAAATGCAGCTTAAAATTCAAGTCTCTGCAAAACCCTTATATCAGCATAGAAATGACAGAATGCTGCTGAAGCTAAAATAGTTACCATGGAAACCATAGATAAAACTGAAGAAAGAATTCCACTGCAGTATATCCACAAAAATTGTCACATCATACAGCAGTTGGAAGTCCCCCCCCCCCCCCCAAGGTGACATGGGTTATGATTACTTAACTAAGCATTGTAAACAACAAAACCATACACTAACTGCAAATTTGCCTTACACCTGTATTCCTGAGATTATCTTATCTTTCAATTTAGAATCCGTGACAACACAAATGACATACAATAGCAGTGACCTTTGCATAAAGTTGTAAGCCAGCAATCTTTTATATAAAAGTGCAGTCTTTAATCATGATTGACATGCTGAATGACTGATGCATTAATGCTAATGAAAGCAACATTTAGAGTTAAATATATCCTAATCATACAGCTGGCAGTCAACAGTGTACACAAGGTGCCATCTTCTGGCTGGAAATAAAACTACAGGAGGCCATCACATATTACGCCATCTGTTATCAATATCTGGAACTAACTGCACCAACTCACTACTGATGACATATAATCATAAGAATAGTTTGAAAAAAAATCCTTCCCCAGATAGAACTACAGCAATACTTATTAAAATATGACTAGCTGCTGTGCAAAGGTACCTAATACAAACATTAAAAGAGAAACCTAATGTATAAGCAAAAGAAATAAATTTCAAACATGCATTAGTTTAAGTATATACAAAATTAGAAAATGAAAACCCACAGTCTCTTAAGATCAATTATTAAACAACATGCATTACTACTTTATACAGTTTTCAGTAATTTACTGTCCAGGTTAAAATGTTGAGTGTTAGCTTGTGTTCACATCAAGAAAAAATCACCCTCCAAGAAGTTAAATTCGAGAGATCTAACTACTGCAGGTACATGAACATGGATAAACTTCCATTTTGAAGCAATATATTTGAAAGGTCATCATTCAAAATAGAAAGTTTACAAATAAATACTAATTAATGGTGCTCATAAGGTTGATTATTAATGTTTTCTCTCTATCTGTGTTATTTTCTGTCTCTCATTCTGTTCAAGGGAGTCTGTCTGTTTATGATTTAATATTACAATTTGTTACAGATTTCACTGAATGAGCCTTGGGGCATGGATCTTCAAATTAGATTTGAAAAAGATTAAAACATAGATGCAAGAAAATTGTTTGACTGTTCATACATCTAGCTCATGTAAAGAAATTGCTTTTAGTGCAGGCACCTGGTGGAGGAATATGGCACTATAACTGTTGAATAATCTATCTCTAAAAGTGACTGGATCATTAACTTAAGAAGCATATGGTGATTATTGTATCTCAAAACAGTCTGATCCATAAAGGGTGTCAACTGTTATAAGGCAATATGTTCACAAAATGACAGCTCAGTTATACAAAGTAAGCTGTCATGAATCAATGTGAAATAACTCAATAACTAGAAACAAACAAAAACAAATCTTGTGAGCTCTTTGAAAAATACATTTAACTTAATATATTAATGTCTAGTTTCTCAACATTTCATTCCCACTGAAATTGACTTAAATCAATGTTGGTCACAAAATAATACATGTAATATCAACAAATCATAATTAATGACATAAATGTTTTTAATACTACCATCAAAGATGGTATTGACAACTCATGTTTGAATCCATGTCCCCTGGCTGCAACACAAATAAGTATAGGTGGTAAAAAAAAATTGGGTTTTGTCATAATTTTTTTTTCATTAAGGCCTTGAGATTATTTTTGTCACTAGTGCAAAATTTTTCAATATAAAAAATCTGAAGAATTTTCAGAGGGGACCCCACCGTGGACTGGACTAATTCATAGTTGATAAATAATTTGCTGTGTAGGTGAGCAGGAACAAATGAAACATAGTGTGTGTATGTCTCAGGTCTAAATCATGCAATCAGGTGTCTCTGTACCTGTGCATCATAGGTTTGATTGTAATGTATTAATAATAATTCACCTTTAGTTGTTTGTGTATTTCTGTTTGAAGTACATTTGTGGAATGCTGCAAATTTATAAAGTTGTTACAGTGTTTACAGATTCACTACATTATGTAAATGATTGTTGTGAAGCATATACAGTAAACCTATCTTTTTTTAAATAATAATTTACTGTTAGGTTTGTGTGTGACTGTGTATGTCTAAAGCCATATATATAGAAACCACTCCTTAAAGACACCACTCTATTATGGTCATCTCCTAATAAATGACACCTGTTGTGGTCTCATGAGAAGTGGATTTGGAGGTGAGTAACATTTATAATACAGACACCTTTTAATAATAGACATAAACCTAGGTCCCATCAGTGCCCTCAACTTGAGATTCCACTGTGTATGTATTTACTGTAATACATGTAAACCTTTTCATGTTTGTTTTTTATTTCTTTATTTACTCCAATAGTTCAACCAAAATTCTATCAGTGTATTCATCTGAATTAGAATTGCTGCCACCTGATCAGCTATGTTAACGCACTGTATATTTCCCACAAAACAATCCTACAAATATATCTACAAAAGCTACCTGGATCCAGAAATGATTTTTTTTAATTAAGCCCTACTGGGTACCCAAAATATAATCCTGGTCACCATTATATGTTAAACATCACTCTCCAACCAATCAAATATATTTTGTTGGGCCCAAATATGGTCAAATTAATGGAACTTAGGTGAATATTCTGTAGAAAATTACCCCGTTAGATGGTTAATATCATGAAATGGCAGCAACAAAGGCTGTTGGTCTTCAAGTTAATAATAAACTGGACAGGGCAGTTGGTCTTCAAGCTAACATTTAACTGGACAGTGTATGGCATGGCATGGATGGCTGCTCTAAGTCTGATTTCTAACTTAGCAGATGTCACTTCAAGCACAGGGTGACAGCAACCAAGACTGAGATACAGCTGAAAAACACCTGACATCATTTACAATTTTCACATTTACAATTTCAATTTCATGAATCTCAACACTGGGGCTGCCAACTGTGACCAAACATGCACATACACAGAGCCATGAAAACACAGTTGCAGCTGGCTGGTATTTCAACTGTCAGTGTCAACTCCAAGCCCTGAACTGGAGCTAATGTGTGAACACATGCACACAGAGAATTGAAAACATAATAGCTTCCTCTGCCAGATGGGCAAACATAAACAGGATTGTAAACACTTTCTCCCTTTTATCAAAGCGTAGGCAAAAGATTCATAATGCATGTAACCAAAAGTAAACAAATCAACTCAAGGAAATAAAAAATTAACTTCAGACTCCAAGCAACTGACAAGCCTTAATTATTGAAATATCCCTTTGGCTAATGAAACAAAAGCTTGATAAATGTAATTAATAAAACCTTGGTCATTAATACAATGAAAAATGCAATTATATCTGACAGATAAAAATTTTAATTACAAAACCCCAAAATCAATTAATGTGGCATTATTTGAATTAAGATAAAACTAAATTTATCTTTCCATGAAACAACTGATTATTTACATAGAAGAATTGATGATACATTCATATCAGAAATGACCAAAGATTAATTGTCTAAAACAAAAGAGTAAATTAGTAGCTACTCCTTCATAATTAAATGTAACAAACCACTAACCCTATTATTCAAATCACTTTGTATTATCTCTGATTTTGTTATTTTACTCCACATTTATATTTAACCCTTTACCAATGTTAAACAGTTAGTTATGATAATGACTGTTTAAGCAGAGAGTAAATGTTAGGTAAAAGAAGAATAGATATTATAACATTGGCCCAATAATTTTCCATTAGTTAAATGAATTACTTACTTGACCGTTTTGGCAAACTCGAACCAGATGGAAACCTTGCATTATTTTGTTTTTCTTCTGAAAAATGTTCATACACCTAGCATTTCAAATAAATTCAAAACAACTGAAAACAGAAATTTATGTTCAGGCACAACCTCTGCAGCCTGTGTGTCAATGTCTAAAGGGAGAAATATTTCAGACTGGGTGTAACATCTGATACACCATAAAGGAAACACAAGTCTCATCTGACATTCATAAGGGTATATCTGCCTTCATAAGGGTATATCTGCCTTAATAAGGCTATATCTGTCTTACTGGAAGTAGTATACTTTGGGTCCACACTGCAGTTCACTTTACAAAAGACTACATCAGATTTTTAAATAGAATGTGAGTTTGCTGTCGGCACTTGCTTGTTTTTTCAATCTACTGTGTTACTAAAAGTGATATTTCATGGGAAGGACTGGGTCAAATGGAAGCCCTATTGGCCTCACACAGATTAGAAATGGTTTTGCCTGAATCGATTAGGAAACGGTTTACAGTTCACTGGACTAAAGTAAATGAAACTGCTGTAGACCACCTTTTAAGTAGACAAAACTGATGCAGATTAGTGGTTTAGTACAGACAGAATAATCCAGTTGGCTATGCAGATTATTTGCCATTGCAAATTAGAACCAGGATTTTTCATGCCAATATTTTCCTTGCAGTCATTCCTAATTCCTATGTTTAAGTTAAAACCGGTACACAGCCAGTTGGGTTTATGCAAATTTCCATCAGTTCAGACAAAAACATGGGAGCAGTTTCAGTTGAAGACATGGTAATAATACATAAATCTGCATGGACGCATAATTTCTGAGTTGTGCTGTGGAGTATTAAAAATGAAATTACAGTTGCATTTTAAATCACAGGGATTAGCTTAAAATGACTCAAGTAGAGTGTCCGTAAAATTCTTACAGCAATATAATATCCTTACTCTTCACTACAAAGATTCAAAAATTTTATAGAATGCCTACTTACATATATTTATATATCGTTATGTCATGTATTATGCATATAGAGTCAAATCATACCTTGAGCAAAGTCAGAGACCTGAAATCATGTACTGGTACTGTGCTATCTTAATTAACACACAGCAAATGACTTGTTCATCTGCCATAACTGCATTCACTTTCACTCTTTCTGAGACACAACTTTATCAAATCCACAGTTGCCAAACATCTAAGACCTACACTGATGAACTCCTGGACAGGGCAGGTGGGGCACAATTTGTGTAAAAGATCATGCAAGGCCATTGTTATTAACATCTAAAATGGTTCATATAAACAGTATCATGACTTTTTCACCTTCATTTTTAAAAATCATGTCAGGATAAAATTAATGTATAAATAAGTACAAACTGTGCACTAACATCCCCTTTATGATATGAACAAGCACTTGATGGTTCACAATGATTTAAAGGTACATAATCAGGAACTAAATTATGCCTATTCTTTCACACTATCAGTTCAGTTTTACTTTATACAAATGTTTCCCAGCAAAACCGTCCTCGCACACAGTGTCATTTCTATGCATACGGCTTCTTAACACCATGTTATAACTCTGCTTGTTAGTAAACACAGTCTGTTTACCATAACAAGGCTGCGTGACCGGAGGTCTGATTAAGAGGGGCAACACGTGGTTTTCCAGCCAGAAGAAACATGTATATTACATTTTTTTTTGGCCACGTCAGACAGAGCATCTCCTTATTGACACTTGTTTTGGCTCAGCAATGCACACGGCACCACGCGCTGTGTTTATGTTTACACCTGTCATCGCGCCCGGTCCACTGTTTATAACATTCATTAACAGGAGAAAGCACAGTTTCAGAGCAAAAATGTAGCAGGTACAGATTTATTTTAAAGGGAAGAAGCTACTTTTGGTGATAACTCAACATGCTTTATTTGTGATTGGGCCCCTTTAAGGGGTGTTTCCATGTGCACATATATGCCTGGAAAATCACTCATATGATTTTGTTACTAGGGGGTTTCCTATGTGTCTGTCAGCGTATATGCGTAGGTGTGTGATCTGATTGACTCGGGGTAAAATGACATCACCTCAACATCTTTTTGTGGAAGCCCTTGCTCAGTCCACTGTACAAATATACTAGTCTGCCAGTTCATGCATATAGGCATATATGCGCACATGGAAACAGAGCCATTGTTTCAAGCATATATATGCAAATACTTATATACACGTACACTGAAACACACCTTCAGGAGCTGTGATTCTAATTTTTGCAAATTTCAACCATTTTGCAACTAAATCAGATATTTCTTGGCACCGCAGGTGCCATAGTATCGCCAGACAATTAATCCCCCCCCCCTTTAAGAATAGGCCCCCCATCTTCAGCAACAATTAATATCAGACCACACTCAAAGAAAAGGTCATTCTCATAGAAAAGGTCATGATCCAAATTTCAATATACATCATCCCCTAACCCATGTCTATGTACATGCAAGAAATCTGTCCATTAGTTTTTGACTTATAATGCTCACAGTACTGATAAATGGCAATGATGGGGTATTAAACGGCACAAAACAAGTAAAAGAATAACAGGTGGCGACACCTGTTTCTGGTACATGACAACACTTTCCAAGATCTTCGAACATGTTGATTTTTGGACCAATGCATGCATCCCTTATTGAGATATTAATGATTTTGTGTAATTTTTCACCATATATGGCAATATTCAAGGTCAAGGCCACTCTAATAGGAAAGGTCATGACCCCAATTTATATATACATCATCCCATAACCCATGTCTATGTATATGCATAATATGAAAGAAATCTGTCCATTAGTTTTTGACTTATAATGCTCACAGGTTATAAATGTACTGTTAAGTGGCAATGATGGGGTATTAAACGGCACGAAAACAAGTAAAAGAATAACAGGTGGCGCCACCTGTTTCCGGTACATGACATTACTATCCAAGATCTTCGGTCAAGTTGATTTTTGGACCAATGCATGCATCCCTTATTGAGAAATTAATGATTTTGTGTGATTTTCACCATATATGGCAATATTCAAGGTCAAGGCCAATCTCATAGGAAAGGTCATGACCCCAATTTAAATAAACATCATCCCATAACCCATATCTATGTATTTGCATAATATGAAAGAAATCTGTCCATTAGTTTTTGACTTAAAATGCTCACAGTACTGTCAAGTAGCAATTTTGGGGATATTAAACGGCATGAAAACAAGTAAAGAATAATAGGTGGCGCCACCAGTTTCTGGAACATGACAACCCTATCCATGATCTTCGATCAACTTGATTTTGGGATCAATCCATGCAAGTTTTCCTGAGATATTTAAGAATTTGTGTGATTTTCCCCAAAATTGAACCTATTCAAGGTCAAGGTCACTCTCCTAGTTGAGGTCATGACCTCATTTTAAATAGGCGTCGTCCTCTCACCTATATCTATACATATACCAAGTTTGGTAAAGATCCGTGAGTTATTGTGTCCAAAAGAAATCTCGGCGGCGGCGGCGGCAGCGCGACCGTGCCTAAACCATAGTATCTCCAGACTATGTCTGGCGATACAATTAATACTGACATTATACCTGACCTTGTGTAACAGAGACAAAAAAAGCGAGTTAAGGAAAGGTAGGGGAGTGTCAGAATGTAAATGAATTTGTTTCAGTTTCTGAATTAACAATTAACTTTTATCCAGTATGATCCCAACTGTTCATTTGATAAGAAACTCATTCCCAGATAAATAATATTAAAAGCACAACTATAGGAAATAAAAAAATCCCCTTGAGAGGATTTTTTTTTTATCTCTAATCTGTCATGTATATATCTGCAATAAATGAATTTTCACAAATGCCAGTCATAATGAGTAAAAACACTCCATCACTTGCAAGCACAAATATATCACACAAGCTTACAAATGCATATTTAGAAAAAACAAACATATAACATCTACCATTAAAATGTCACAGTATGGAGTGACTGGAGTCATGCACAAATGTTAGCATTAAGGATCTTATGGGACCAAATGTACATGTATGCACACAACACAAAGTTTTGAATCTCATTTTAGTTTGGCTAGAGAGTTTTGATGAATATTATGATTACTACATCCAGAACAGTGGCTGAACAACCCAAATAAGTGAGAACTTAATATTTTGGTCATTTCTGTTTATACAAGCGACAGATCCATCTTTAGGGCTGGTTCGGATAAAGGGTAATGTATCATTTCACTGGAGACCAAATTCTCATTCCAGCAAAAAACAAATCATGAAACACGAAAGTAGTTTCCAAATATGTCCCTAACCTATTCCTGTGTTTCCACCGATGACTGACCTCCGACCCCTGGGTGATTGATTCATATGAATTTACACCTTGGCTGACGTCACAGAGGCCAGAAGCCCACTTCAATTTACAACAGTACCCACTTGGGATCAGCTCAATATAATCTCTCCCCCACACATCTTCAGCTATAGACCACTGCCATGGAAACATTATGTCGCACTTAGCGACCAGACAATCTCATTTGCAGTAACAGTACACATTTTTCTATTGTCAAGGGTCATTTAGATTTGCTTGGCTCCTTCCCTGATGTTCATTTTCGCTAATAAATAAAATTGGCAGCTGAGTGTGAAAAGTGAAAGTTATAAGGCGGGATTAGGACTGTTAAAACAAGTGGCGACATTGCACCTTGCTGGTTAAATGAACCACCAACACACATAATGAAAAGAGCGCATCTGTGCAGCAAGACCTCAAAAGTTCACACAGCAGTTTTCTTACCCTTTTGCAGGAGGTTTGTGTTTTCAACTGTGTTTATGTATAGTTTAGCCTTTGCTGGATTATTCCAAAACTTGTCAATAGATTTTCCTATAATATGGTGTAAACATGGGAATCACCTCATCATTTATATCAATTAGACCTCACCTAGAATCTCAAATAATTTTCTCTATCTGTTAATGGCAAATCTATCTGGCAAAATCTACATAATGTTATATTTCTTTCTATTATCACAGCCCCAAGTTCTGCCATTAATATTTAACAGGTCCCTGACTAATATCATATCCTGCCCAAGAGAGAACAAGAGCACAGCCAAGAGTGTCTTATATCTTGTGACCTCATTAAATATTCATGGCATTTTCATGCATTTGCTGGGAATTTACTCCAGGTGAGGTATTATATAGGTTAATATTTCTGTTGAGTTTAATCAAAATCCATCATATTCCTGTTAAGTTATTGCAGCGACACCCAAAATGAAACCTGGTGACCTCTCACCTGATTAAGTGTGCACGGATTCTGCCTAGAATCAAACTAGGAAGAGATAATCTATTGATAAAGTACTTAAAGTGAGTTTTGTGAAAATCTATCAAAGCCCTGGTAAGTTATCACAGTGACATTAAAAGTTAACTGACAGATGAACAACAGGTGTACCATGGTATATCCAATCTCAGACGGGCATATAAAAATTGTGACTGGAGTGTATACCTTTCTGTTTATGCTTTATTTATATTTTAAAGATTATTTCACTTAATCCTGTACTCTGACATGTTCATGTGTAATAAATAACCATATAAGTGATACATCATCCAAATGGTGCCATTGTCTTGAGGCCAACTTATTAACATATTCCACTAATGTCAGATATATATTGCCTGCTCCGGAGATATGACAATAGAGGGTTTGTCTGTATATTAGAAATTTCCTGCTGGTCAAGAACTGAAGCAAATGTTTGTGATCAAGTATTAATGGAGAGAGAATAAATAGCTCTAATTTTTTAAATAGTGGTTCTGAGTAACTTAATGTTCAAGTGCTTTTGCAGACAGTGCAAGCATTCATGCCATATGCTTATAATCTGGCTGACAACAACAAACACATCAGCTTGTGCTAAAGCCAATAAGAAGATTTGTGTCTAAAAAAAACATGTTATGTGCTTCAAGAAAGCTCTAATAATGATTATACAGAAAGACTAGCATATCAGATCCTACACACATATAAACAAAACACTGGGTGTAATAAAAGCAGGAAAAAAGGACGAACCACAAGAAAATGATAGCTACTGAAACAATGTATACCAACCCAAAGCTGTGGAAAGACAGAACAACCACTGTTAGTGATCTGCGTGTAGTTTCTCATAAACAATGTCATTAACTCAGTCATTTTACAGATAAAATAGTTCAGTTTTAATCCAGTTCACTCTTCCTTTAACCATTTTAAGGTTGCATCCCTGGCAAATCCCCTTAATTTAAAATCAATCCAAAAGTTGATTCAAATGCCTATTAGAGTGAGACCCGTTAAAATGTTACTTTTATATTTAACATTTTAATTAAATATGACTTAAATACCAGTAAGAGCTCTCTCTATTGGAATATGCATTTGTGAAATTCACATTCATTTTCATAGAAAATTTGAATATTTTTGAAAATTGAATTTCAAATAGTACATAATATTAAGCAACCGTTAACAGCAAACCAACTTTTAATGTGCTCATATCAAACTACATGACAACATCTAAATATTTTTTGCTTTTCATCTATCATGTTTCTTTTGAGTTTGAAAATGAAATTTAAGATTGTTATTGAATCAAAATATAAAAATTCATTTTTCAGTTAGAATTAGGTTTATAATTATATATACCTCATGGATCTAATACTACTTTTAAATGACTTTTGGGATAATTTTTAATGAAGGAGATTTTGTTAGGGATGCTACCTTTATAGAAAACACAAAACCCAATTTACGATTTAGATCCATGTGTACAGTTGTTCTGACTGGTCATCAGTATGCAGCTCATAAATTGCATAAATGCATAATAATTTTGACCTCATCCATAGCAAAATAACTGTGTGTACCTATTAAAATGGAGATCTTTTAAGTAACTGTACCTGAAATTATTTGCAATACTAAATAGAATATCAATTATATGCCACAACTGCTTTGATGTTGACAGCTAAAAAAGCTTAAAATTTATTGCCAAAGTTTATGCAACACTATGGATAAAACCCCTTGCTATAAAAAGAAACAGCCAAAAGGGAATCTTGAGATAAGTAAGTAGTTTATGAGATTTAAGTGTTCTACAAACAGCAAAACTTTCTGTGTATCTTTAATTGCTAGTATACATAGTAATACAGCGATGAGAACAGTTGCTGACAGCATAATTTGAGAAACCCACAGCCTTTTCATTGAGATTATATTATAAAGATTAAACCTTGAATAAAGTAAAAAAAAGTTGGAATAAAAAAAGCCTATAAAATGCATCTAAAAAAAAATATGATGCCGTGAACTGATACCTCTGCCAGTACGTGTTTCATGAACTGAAAAGCATTGGGCTATTGAGTGAAAAATACAAAATAAAATAAATACATTGTGGTGAAAAGCTTGTGTATGTTAGTACCTGTCCAATCTACCGTCCATTTCACCAGCAGGTCAACCAAACTTGGGAGAAAAACATGTTTTGTTTTTTTCTAAAACTAGCAGTATATGCATAACCCGACCTGTGACCAGTGACATCCAGGTTTTAGTGTGCATGCAAATTAATAAACTTCCATAAGGGTATGGGGAAGCAACATGTAAGTATTCCAAGCAAGAAGCAGAGAGAGTTTGGTGGTTAGGGGCGGACTTACTTTTTTTTTTTTTTTGGAAAATGCCCAAATCCAAAAATTTAGTAGAAATCAATGGCTGAATGTATGAAATTTAAAGCTTACAAAGTATGAGAGAAGAAATGAACTTATGCAGGAGAACTGAAAATATCTGTCTGCAGATGGCAGAGTTCACTTGGCTGTGCAGCATTTTTTTAAGTGTGAAAATTCCTTTGTCAGCAATTTTCATGCACAGTGTATGTTATGAAAAGAGAAAATTAGATACTGCAAGATTCTGCAAAGGACATTCCAATTAATTTCTTAATTAAAGCTTCACCCAGGCTTTATTCATGGTCTTGAGTTGATGCATATCCCTTGCTGGCAATTGGTCTTTTAAATTTAACAAAACTTGTTAATTTTCGTCACAAAGGTCACACTTAAATTTTGACTAGAAATACCATGCTGGATGAAGTGCAAAATAGTTAAATCATTCATTGAAGTACTTATCATACTTTATTCTGTGCAGGGTTATGCAATAATTTTTCAAACAATAAACTGATGTTCTTAGTACACATTAATCTTAGATAATGAGAGAATTGCAAGGAAAAGCACAGAAATTTTTTTGCAGAGCCAGTTAACTTTGGTTAGTTATTAATTTTCATCTTGGCACTTGAACATACAAATCAAAAGCTGTTGTTAAAATTATGTTTCATGTACTATTTACCTATACTGAAAGAACAAAGATGAAAGAATCTGTAAGCTGTCAGTAGAAAAATCCCCATTACTTGAATATTTAAAACAAAACTTTTCTGATTATTTTTTAGTACTAAGGTTGTACAAATCCCTGAATGGGTATCTCTAGCATAAATAACTTTATGATTACATAAAAGTTATATGAATGTGAGTTAGTACAATAATCCACCACTAGGGGTGACCTGCTGGAGTCATGGACTGTAGTAACATGTTAAAGACAAACTCTGGGACAACAACACTGACATTAAATAGTGTAGTAACAGTGCTTATCTATTGATCCTAGCTCTGCATAAATAAAGTAAAATTCTGCATACTGTGATCTCAGTATCTCAGTGATGATTATATAAAGCTTCAAGTATAATAAAAGTGGCCTAAAAGCCACAAAGCCCAGCTGAATTTTGCATCTGAAGCTATAACTAATCTATGATCAAAAATTATAGCAGATGGAAGGTTCTCATGGTCATGTGACAGCAACTCCATTTTCTTATCAAAGGCTGCATACCTGGCAAAATCCTATACCTAAAATCAGTCCTAAATGTGTTTTAATTTCTCAATAGCCCTTATAATGTATACATTATTTTAAACCTAATACAGTGTCCTTTCTGAAGGTATATATCATTTTTAACTTTTCATTCATTCTCATTTGACTATTTAATATTTTTAAAATGGGTATGCTTTTTAAAGCACACAGTAACAGTAAGCCACTTTTAAGTATACTTATGTAAAACTAAACGACAATATATAAAAACATTTTTTTTCCCTCTACTGTGTCTTTCTGGTTGAAAAGTAAAATATTAAATTTTTACTGAATCAAAATTTAAAATCTAAGTTTTCAGTTAGATGGAAACATGATAGAAGAAAAACAAAATAAGGATTTTGAGATACTTTCCTGTAGTTTAACATTAGTATGCTAAAAAGTGACTTGCTGTTGCTGGATGTTATACTGAATTTAGATATAGGGGTTTTGCCAGGTGTGCTACCTTAACTAGATATGACCAAACATGGGATAAGCTTGGCAAATACAATAGACAAGCACCAATATTTTGATGTAAACCATAAAATATAATTTCAAACAGCAGTGACACAGGTGGACTATAGCAGGGATCTACTTTTACTTAAAGTTCATAGAGCATGAAGGCATTCCAAAGATTACAAAAACAAGGCCAATGTAACCTATTATGTGGTCTGAAATGAGATTCTCTGTACAGCCATCAAGTGTGTGCTGTCTACAGGCTGTCACATGACACACTAACCATCTGACCAAATGGTCTATTAGTAAATACATAAAGTGTGATCTCTCAAACACAGACTAAAATTCTGCTGAGCCAAACTGTTTTTGCTATGTTCTTCTGCAACATGCATAATCTTAAAAATAACACATTACATGTGAAGCTTGCAAAGTACAAACCTATAATAAAATTTTATATGCTACACCTATCTGAGCAGTTGGTCACTAAGAGAGACTTACCATCTAGAGATTTGAAGAGTTCAGGTTTGTCGTCCAGCTTAACGACATTCTCCACCTCCACGTCATGATGTTTGGACGCAGAATGTCCGCTGTTTTCTGTGTACCACACCCCTTTAGGGGGTGGGGAGACGGTATCCACTTCGCTTAGGTCCTTGACCTTGCCCTGGTCCTCTTGTGTCCGTGCAAACAGTCCACTTGAAAAGTCTACTATAGTACTAATACCTGGAGAGCTGCTAACAAATGAACCCACAGAGCTGATGGAGCCCCAGGTACGGCTCAGGATGCTGGCCTTCGAACCAGCACTGGTAGCACTACCTGGTGGCTCCTCTGGTGCGTTATCAGTGGCCTCAGCCTCAGTGCTCACCCCTGAGGCTTCAGCAATGCTCTCTGTGTCAGGTTTGGCTTCTGAAGAAGTTTCCCCATTTTGTTTCTGCGAGGGGTCCCCAGGAGGTTTGGCAGGCATGTCGCCGTACTGAAAGTATTCAATGTTACCGATAGTCATGTGAGGAGTAAGAGGTGGTGGGGATGTCGTACTTTCCTTCTGCTCCCCGTCCTCCCTAGTACCATTAACACTTTCATCTTTCTGTGTATCTTCTGTACCATTTCCAATTGAAAAATTAACTTTCTCCTCAGCTCCATTGTCTGTGTCACTTACACTTTGTGAAGCTTTAGAATCAAGCCCCTCCTCTGCAGCAACTGATTTGTGACCTTTTGGAATATCTGTGACCTTGACCTCATCTTGACCTTCAGTGATGTTGGCTTCCTCCTTAGAGCCCTGAGATGTGTTTGGCACAGTCTGATTGTTGGCGCTAGTTGCCATGGCAACAGTGTCCTCAGCACCAGCTTCCCCTGGTGGTACGTCAGCGCCATTACTCGCAGCCTGGGCTGCTTCAGCCTCAGCTTGCAGCCTCTGATCAAGTTCTTTTAGTGCTCCACATGAACAAACACCGTCACTGCGATTTTCGGGCATTCCGCGGGAAGTAGAGTCAGCCTCTGTACACTCAGTAATGTCATCTGCATTAACTTTGTTTTCATTTTTGTCCACAACTTCCTGTTCCTGTGCAACCTCTGTTTCCATTTTTGTATCCTTAGACTCCACTTTATGATACAGCGGACAATCCTTGGCATGGTACACCACCGGCTTTGGGGAATCAGGAGAATTTGGACTGAAACAATTTATTATACAAATTAGAATTAGCTGATTTAAAATATTTTTCATAACTAAAGTAATGTGTATTCAAATTAACTCTGAAACAACTAACATAAAAGGCTCTGTTACTAATTCTTGAATATATAGAGCAAACAATATAATATGCTTTCACACAAGCTAAAAGAAATGATAACTAACTTATGTTTTACATTAACTTATTAAATGCACACATATGCAAACATTTTTGAAAATATAGAATTTTATCTTATTCATGTGAATGCAACATCAGACAAATTAAGCTTGCAATATTGTAGTTTGAATGGTCAGCAAGTGAAGGAAAAAGCTGGAACATTTTACATCATGAGATCAAGGCGTATGATCTGATATAACTGATAATGCAAGTCTGTCTTTCTTGTCATTTTGGCGGGTTCGTTTACCCTGTAGTTAAAGAGTAAATATCTTTACTCTTAAGTCTTTGTGTGGGAATGTGGGTACCTGTAGGATGTTTGAAGAAACGTGATATGAATTTAATGGAATTTGACACAAACTGTTAGGTGTGCAGTAAATTTATAAAAGTTTTTAATTTTAGATTGAATTTGCTCATAAATCATCCATGTGTGACCCTTTTTGACTTTTGGAAGATTTGTTAAGCTCTTTCTCACCAGAGGGCAGTATGTGTATATACAGTCAAACTATATAGTCAGATACAGCCTTCAGCATTATCATGATTGCTAAATGGTTATATAAAAAATCTGCAAGTATTTGTATGAAGTTAGCTTCTCTTTAGATTTAATTCTTGTTGTCTTCCTCTACACCCTGGGAACCACTGACCCTCAGCAACCATTAGAAGTGTCAGAGGGTATTTGCTCAAAATTCATTTTGGGTGTCCAGGGCATACCACTGTGGGAAAGATCATGGCCAGGGGTCTTGGAATGGGAGAGCTGCTAGAACTGATAAAAAACCTACATGAAAGTTAGGTAAACCTAATAGCAAACGGTTATGTTATGTGAATGGAGGATTTCATCCAGAACAGAGACTGGGCCTTGATGTGATTGGCTGGTGCAAAGTGTGACATCATAGGCATAATTTAGAAAAATTACTTAAACCAGGCAATACCTGTTGTTTTTATTCTTCCATGAAAATTACTAAGCTTTTAATGAGATCTAGAATTTTTAGTCACAGGGTGATTTCCCTGTGTGTGACATCACTGCTGAGTTGATAGTGCTCATATATGTACCAATAGTTTTGTTTTTCCTCCAAGAACTGGGTTCAGTTTATGTAAATTCTCTATTAATATTTTTTCATGGGCAATTGTTTTATATGATAATATAATGAGATATGGAATACTTTTGCTGGACCATAAGACCGGTTTAGTACTGGCTTAGATCAGATCTTAACTGGGGTGATGGATTTTGATCAGGTCTTGATAATCCCCCATGGAACAATTCAGATCCAACTCGATCGTCTCACTCACAATCTGGTCAGGCTCAGATCTCAGTTCAGAAATGCACTAGATTATAACCTGTTCTGTAACTTACACAATGAGGGAACACAGTTAAATATATGAACACAAGCTTTAAAATGTTTTGATTTGATCAAAAATATAAGCAAGTGGTTTATACATATCATTATGTGATGAATCTAGAATTATTGTGTGCCTTAAGCAAATCTGGTGCATTTATTTCTTCAATATCTCTTATTCATCATTGTACTTAATATTCATTTTATTAAGCAGCAATATACATGACAAGAACACACAGCCAGCAAAAAACAGCCAACAATATACTGCAAGATTTTATTTAAATTTTATTTCATTTATTAGATATGGCAGCTTTATCAGAAATGCATGTGGTACCACACTAGTTGGTATAAAAGAAATTTGTGTAATCTGGCCCCAAAATGACACACTGATGCACTAATACATCTGGATACACATTTTGCTGTAACTAGCTTAACTATATTATCAGATGTGTTTGTATTAATATCTATATCACTTTTCAAATGGAAAGCAATGTATCATATTTACTAATACTGTTCATGCCATATGAGGCATGCAAAGGGAAATATGACTGGTTAAAAAAGAGCTGAACAGCACCTGATTGGCTAACTGCAGTGAGATTAAACCAATAGAAGGAGCTGTTTGAGATGCATGACTGATTCTTCATGAATTGTACCAGCAATGACACAGTGAACTGCAAAATTTACCTGAAGATTTGGAAATAAATTTCATTTCAGGAAGGTTGTTATCTTTCTGTGAACATGATATATCTGATCATTTCAGCCAAGATGCAATCACTGCAATTCCTCAGGATGATGGAAAATTTTGCATGATCAGATTTGCCAAACAGCCATGTGTAACTTACCTTTGTTTGACATTGGATTCTCTAAAAGTCATTCATGTAAAATGAGTAATAAATCAAAGATTGCTTGTGTGTTTTGTTAACCTTTTAAGTGTTAAATAATGGAGTGAGTGACTTAATTCTATTTGTTACATGAAGCAGCACTGTATGTGCTGTATTTGGCAATCATAAAAATATCTGTCTTTTGTGGTATAAAACTAACAATTTAACATTGTGACATTTTTTTGTGGTTTAAATTTTTGTTATTTCCCAGGATATGAATACAAACACATTGAAAACTTAAAAGTAAATTAAATATGTAAATTTAAATTCAACAATACTACTTCTAGTAAAATTTGGGTATTATAATATGCTCTCATCAGAGTCCAAATTGGGATACTTTAGTCTGCAACATCATTCAGCAAGGCACCATTAAATCAATTTCTAATATAACAAATGAAAAAGATGCAATACTACAAATTATCTTGTTTTGTGTTATCTCATATTCTGTACCGCTGCTGGGAAATTCTCTAGGTTCGATATCTGATATAATATTAATATTATATTTAACCATATTGAGTGGTTAAAAGCAAAAGAGTATTTGATCTGTATATGTGACAGGCACGTTAATGATTTTTACATAATTATTTGGCAGGTGAACTCACTCTTTGTTCTGCATGTGGAGTTTCATTGCTGCTATGTCATGGTAGATGGCAGCACTGATGATGGTCTCCATTGGAGCGACCATGCCATACTTCTCAGCCCCGTGCTCAATCACCAGCGGATCCATCACATCTGGGTCAAACATGATGGCATTGGGTGTCACAAGAAGGACCCCCTTAACCACGCCCTGTTAAGATGGTAACACAACATACATAAATGAACGAAACATTAGAAAAAAAATTTCACAAGATCTTAAACTAAATATAAGTGTATGACCAATGTTATTTACCTCAAGACTTAAGAAAGACACATTATATCAAATTATTCCATCAAAGGTCAGCACTAGTGGCATTACCAGTAAATACCAGTACCTCAATGCTGACCCTGGAGAAACTAGATCAATATGTGAATGCAACAAAAAATGGCAAATGTTCTTGTTTGCAATCTGCTTTTGATAACAGTCTGTCTTCATCAGAGGAGGTATATCTCACTGCCTTTATAATAATTTTACAGTTGCTATTTTGATCAACTGGAATTGTGCTGTGCCATTTTAGAACCACATCCGAAAGTTGCAATGCAACTGGATTTGAACACATTTGTACAAGTTTGACCTTTATCTAGCGGGCCGGACGATCTGCAATATGTATGGCCTTAACCTACTGACCAGACCTGACCATGTGATATGACCTAGGCCTCCTGACATGACCATCAGTGATATGACCTAGACCTACTGACCTGAATATCTGTGAAATGACCTAGACCTACTGACCTGACCATCTGTGATATGACCTAGATCACTGACCTGACCATCTGTGATATGTTTGACGTTGACTTTAATGAAGCGTTCGTAACACTCCTGATCCAGCTGTAATGCCTCCTCATCAGACAGCGCACGAGGAAGATCAGCCTCTGCTGCTGCCTTCCCTTCTCCTTGGGCCTGCTGGGAAGGTTCTTGTCGCTCGGCAAGTCCAGGCCCTTTTGGCAATTCAATTTGACCAACGATTGGAATTTCCTGTCAATGATACAAACAGGGAGATCATAAAAAAATGCACTCAGCATTTCATATTTATTCTGAAAACTTGTGCACTCATAAGTTTTCAAACTTTTAAAATTTAGTTTATTTATTAGCTTCCAGATGTGATAAAAATGTTGTGTTCAGTGTGCAAGGGCAGTGTTTTTATAATATAATATGGAAGATTCTATATTAAAATGCCGAGAAAATTGTACAGTTGTACAGCTTTATTAAAGGGATACAATGAACCACTTTCAATATGATGGCTATCATGGCTACCATTTTCTCTCAGCTGAACCTGCTAATTTACAAGCCTCTAAAAAACTATACAAAAGCTATAATTTGCTATCACTAATACATAGGCTCAAATCAGAAACATTCAGAAATTGGTGACAACAATCAGTCGATTTTAGACATGTTCTGTTGTTTTGACATTTATAGTTGTAAATCATTATTGCTTTTCATAATCAATCATCAACCGGGGTTACTGCTCCCACAAGGAAGTACTGCTTGAGTTAATTAATTGCTACTGGAACTAATTAACTACTGACTTGATGAACCTGGGTCTGCTCCTTTCTTATTAATAAATTGCATATTCAGAATTTTTTAGCTAATGTGTGATTTTTTTTATGTTAAGCCATTCAAGGTGTTATTAATTATATATTTTTCAAACTGAAGCAAACCCACAGTAATGAGGAATACTTCTGTGTAGTGAAATATCAGGTAAAATTGTGAATTTTTTTTTCCATTACCAGTAAATGATACCATGGTGAGAGATAATCTAGTTATTTAATACTTGTTGTTTTTGCAATTATTAAAAAAAGTGTCTACACTGAATCACTGTGATGTTTTAAGACCAAGTATCATTAATGTTTAATTATGAAATGATTCTCATTTATAACACTGTGCTGTTATATGCTAAAGTACTTATAAAATACATTTGATGGTTCTTGCAAGGTGCTACAGAAGCTGATGGGACACTGCAGGGAAGGTTATATAAATGTAAAAGCTGTAAAGCCAGGGGTGTGTAGCAGGAAGATGGGAGAAGGCTGGACATACAGGTAATGTGACAGGTCATGTGACTGGTCATGTGACTAGTCATATTATATGAGATGCTTTGCAAATGCATATGCCCTAAGAATGCAGTCAAGCTTCTTTATTTTACAACATGTTCTACATTAGCAGATGTAATTTTGTTCCAGCCCTCAATTTGTCTATTTGTATTCAAGACTATTCTGTACATTTTACTGTTAACATCCTATTCAAATTATCAGATCAATAAAAACACATGTGACAATGAATCATTTTATTGTTTTCAATAACAATATATTTGAGAATAATACCTGATACTGGTATACCTGTATACAGACCCTAAATCCTTTTTCAACTATAACGTCACACTTATTATCTTTACTACAGCGACATATTTACAGATATAGTTAAGAATTGTAGAGTGAGAAAGAGTAATGTGGAAAGAGAGACAATATATACCTAAACCCTTTTTAGTATATCAGGTAATACACAGGTCAAGTTTAACATTTTTGGTGCCACTGATTGTGCTTGAAATCATGTTACACCCAAGTCATATTCAAAATTTACACTAGCTGCTGCTGGTGAGGTTCCTTACCTCAAAGGTGGGTGGACAGGCTGTGAAGGTCATTTTATGTAACAAGGCCTACAGGCCTAATGCGAACCTGTGCATTGGGAAATACACCAGGTATAATGCTTCAATGCTGGATCATTACTTTTCATGTATATGAACAATGCAAGTACTTAATATTTTGAATAAGAAACAATTACACAAACATCAGGGGATTATTCTTTTAAAATATTAAACAAATTGGCCTCAGTAGGGTCAGTCAAATAAAATTTTACAGGTTTATAATCATATGGGAAAATACAGCAAAATGGCTAAGTTAAGCTTCCCATAACTCAGCCAAAAATCACTGAACCAAAACCATTTGAACAAACTTGAATTATCAACATCTAAGGATAATTAATGTGTGAGATTTAAGAATTTGGCCCAGTGGTTTTTGAGGAGAAGATCTTTGTAGCCACTGAGCTAAAATGGGCTGTTACAGCATATGACTAAATTCAGCTTCCCATAACTCAGCCAAAAGTCACTGAACTTTGACCATTTGAACAAATTTCAGAAAGCACTACCCTAGGATCATTTCTGTGCAATATTAAACTATTTGGCCATATGGTTTCAGAGAAGAAGTTTTTTGTAGCCGTCAGTATGATACGGGCACGGATGACCCCCGTACAAAAAAGGTTGATGCAGGTGGCGCCACTAATACCTCAATTTCACATATGTCTCATGTGAACAACATTGGCATAAAATTTGGTGATGATAGCTCCAGCCTTTTCTGAGATTGTAATTTAGTATGCTTTTATGGACAGATGACTAAGTTCAACTTCCTGTAACTCGGCCAAAAATCACCGAACTTAAACCATTCGAACAAACTTAAGAAAGATTATTCCAGGAATCATTTCTGTGAAATCTTGGACAATTTAGCTGAACAGTTTTGGAGAAGAAGATTTTTAAAGCTTTTTTAGCTTTTTCCCTATAAAATCTAAGAAAATGCAGTTAGCCAAAAAATAAGCAAAATCCGATATAGTTTTTTAGATGACTAATTTTTGGCATAAAATTTTGTGATGCTACCTCTTGCAGTTTTCAAGATAGTATGGGTTAACGTACAGACGCCGGACGCCGGACGACGCCACACCATCGCATAAGCTCACAGGTTCGCTAATAAGGAAAGCCTGTCAAAGTGTAGCTCTCAGTGATAGTATACCAAGAATTTTTTAAGAACTGTCTTGGGCTCAAAATTATTTGGGAGTAAAAAAGGTATCAGATACAGAGCAGGTGCTTGAAGCTTCATGTTATGTACAGAAAGTACTAACATGATCTGGATCGGATCTGCTGATTGTCAGGTACCCACAATCCAGCTACTGTCAGGTGTAATTTACAAAATGAAATTCTAATCCCTTTACCACTATGCTTTATCTATCCAACTACCAGACTAGCAAACAAAAGAGATTAGTCTATTTCTCTGTTAATGATCTCAGCCTGGCACTCTCTAACTGAGGGTAAAGGTAACAATAAAGAAATTCCAATTTGTAAAGATGCAAATTGGATATTAGGGTTTTTATGCATGTAGTTGGGGATATTCCTAGGTGCATGCAGTTATTATGATATCTGAGTGAATCTTTGACCTGCAACGTTAACACTGCTGCAAGCACCTTGGCTGTAACTGAATTAGAACCAACGACCTTCAGATCCCAATTCAAATGCAAAACAGTCATTGCAGGACTATTCCCAATACTACCAATATTCTTGCCCAATATTCACGATAATTCAATGGAATCCCCCATGTCAGGGTGACAAATTAATACCAATTCAAGAATGATATAAGAGAATTTATGCTCCAACGTCATATTCTCATCCAAGTACGATGATAATATCATAATGTCTGTTTAACATAATGATATAACATGTATGATATTTCCTGGCCAGACCAATCTTGTGCTTTCCCTGATCTGATCAGACACAGTGCTCTCAGGACTAACTGATGGAGGGTGATAACTACATTACACTAATGTGGACCCCAAACTCAATCAACCGTGAACATAATGTGGCTTTGATTTCAGTCAAAATGTGACCTATACCCTGTCTCAATGACAAAAACAAAATCCAGCGGTACAAATCCTGCAGGTTTTGCATTTGTTCAAATTTAAATTCCAATTCACTGTTTAATGGAACATACAGATTCTAATTAAAGATGCTAACAAAGCAACATTCCAATTCAGTTTTATAGACATTTTCCATAAAATTAAAATTTTTCTTAACTATATTTAGACTCAAATTCAAAGACAACAACATAAGCTAGCATACCATTGCACAACAAATATAACTGCTGGTATCATTATCATACAATTATAAATATAAAAGTACATTCCAATCACCAGGAAGATTTTGTCAGGACCATCCATTTTTCGTGTTTAATCAAATTTCCATTTTTTTTTCAAATCTGTTAATCAGCAGAAAAATCATAACCACCATCATGTCAACAAAGACATTAAAAATAATATCAAGCATTACTGGTCATTTATCCACACTCAAGTCATCTTTTCATAATATCAAAATAAAAATCTTCATAATCTTCAAATATCTTCATAATCATAAATAACAAACAGATAAATGATCCACCTGGTCTTCTACCTGCTTTACCTGTCATCTACTGATAGAAAACAGTACACCTGAGGGAAGGAGGAGGATTGCAAGGCTTTATCATAAAACATACCTTTCCAGCCCATAAAAATTTTCTTTCCTGTTTCTGTGGAGGAATTTCAAAACACATATCATCAAAACAAAACACAAAATAAACAGCTGTATATATAACAAGATTAAGAACTAAAGTGTCACAATTTGTAAAATTTTTTTTTTCAGTTTCCTTGCATACATACACACACACAGACGTTTAATCACAGTAAAGCCAGGGCCATGTGATTGCAATCCTGAATTTAGGCATAACTGCCAATGTTTGTGAGAGAGTGTAAAGTGAATATCATAATTTAAAAATAATCTCCACTTTATTTTCACATAATAACCATGTCCGTGTACATGTATATTAGTGTCTAAGAAAACTCAATGAAACAAAGTTTTCACATATTGCACCATGCAATCAGTGGCATGAACTTGTCAGATAGGGTATAGTTTGTGACTTTGGCTAGTACAGTGAGTACAATGTGAGTAAATCCAGTAGAGTAACTCATCAATGACTACTGTAAATTCTCCATTAGAAGCCACATGTCTATTTAAAGTTGCACCCTTACTTTTCTGTACCATATCCATGATTCACTCAGAAGAAGATCTGGAAAACCCCCCTTTTAAGCCACACCTGGACTTCCAGTGCATAAACCCACGTCAGCTTGGGCCATTTAGAATATTTTGACCACTACTTACTGGGGATCCAGGCTGGCTCCCTGGTGGTGACCCTGGTGGGGTGGGGGCAGCACCTTCCACATTCTTCTTTGTGACATCTGTTGGACTTAAGGAAGGAGAAGATGATTCGCTGGAGCCGTAATTTTTGTCAGGAACATATAACACCTGAAAAAAATATATGACACCTGTCATAACAGGTAATGTGTGTATTACAAAGAACACCCATAATAACATTTTACTGTGGTAGATAACGAGCTGCAGGTAAGACTTGTGTGAGATGCATAAGTATTATAATTGCTATTTAAATTATTGTAATTATCACAAGTGTTACTATCACATACTGATGAGAGGTAATTATTGCTCGTGCAGAAGAATGCCACACAATGAAAAGGCATGTCTTTAAAAAATGTTGATTTAGGTATATATTAGAAACCCATAATTCAGTGCTGGGTATACATACATATATATATATATATATATATATATATATATATATATATATATACACACACACATATATATAAGTTCTAAGTCAAAGGTGTCAAAAATCATCGATGTCATTCTGTTTTCTACCTATTCATCTGTACAAGGTATGTCACACAGATATGGATGATTTCAGTCAGACTATGTGGTCCAGTAGTTCTAATGAAAAAAATTCAAGAACTGGTCAACATGTGGTTGCTGGATGAAGTTTGTTTTATTTCATCATATGAGAAAGAATAACCATTATCCACAAGTGCTGACACACACTGTCAGAATTGGTTTCTATTATGGAGGCAATATTACAGATGTTATTCAAACTTGTGCATATATATTTTTGGTTTAAAGACCAACTTATTATTGCTTTACAGTAAACATTATGGGAATGCTTTCTCCTGTAACTATAATGTGACAAAACATGCAAGATACCTTTCCCGGGAAGATCATTCTACTCATGCCCATTTTATTGAGCTTGGCCACCTCTGAGGGCGTTGTGTCATACTGGGCAGCAATACTGGCCAACGTGTCACGGTCTTGAACCTGGAACCAAGAAAACACAAAATAAAGTTTACAGAGGACATATTACTGGCCAAAGTGTTTTGGTCCTGAACATGGAAAACACAAGTTTAAGTAGGTGAACATAATACTGGCCAACCTGTCACGGTACCTGGAACCAGGAAAACACAAAATTACACAAGAAAAGATAACAAGAGTTTAATAAATTAGCTGGGTACTCATCATTTCTACATGTGAGCTGTGATATCTGGGTTTTAGTGTGTACTCAAAATGGCAGCCCTATCAGCAGTTTCGAGAAACTCATAGAAATATACCTGCAAGGGTTCAACAACGGTGTGGGGATGGCACACAAATTAACTCTGAGGACAGCATCCATGTGAAAATCTATCTGTGGAGAGAGTTTGGTAGGAATGGGACATGTATCTGCAACGTTTAGAGTGGAATAATGCTTTTTTTACCATGCCCAAATCCTCAAATTATGATACAACATAAAGAAAAACATAAGGAATATGGTAATTCACAATGACATCAGATATATGAGATATGTGTTATTTATTATATTCACCAGCCAGTGTATGTCTACAGTGATGTTTTACGGAAATCTTAACAAAATACAACACGAGATGTCATCAGATATATGAGATATGTGTTATTTATTATATTCACCAGCCAGTGTATGTCTACAGTGAAGTTTTATGGAAATCTTAACAAAATACAACACGAGATGTCAGCACCAGTGGTAGTATGTTACTTGCAGACAGACATACAAACACACATGAACAATCCTGCATTCACAAACTCACAGTCAGTCATATATATGTCCTCATGCAGACTACACCTAATCCTTAAGTGAAATTCCAGTTAGTGTTTCATCAAGATCATTTTTCAGTTTGGTGAATCAGTGTGTATGGATTTACAGAACTGTGTGAGATTAAAGTTAATATGTCCTGGCATGCAATATTATCATGTAACTTTAATAGGCATGTAATATGTAACTTTTGACACAGGCCCTTGAAATCATCAGTAATACTTGTTTAAACCCTATGGTGGTCACATGCAAGCTACAGTGCTCGGAGGGGGGGGGGGGTTCCATTTCTGAACTTTGATTGAAGTGACATGAACGTAGTTGATGCATGCAGATAGATCTGACTACAGCAATTTTGATAAGCACCGAATTAACTCATGCTATTATTATATTTACCAATAATATCTAGCTGCTGAATGTGAGGGTTGGAGCTGTGAAATCATGCTGACTCCACCCATGAAAGGTGAGGCTGTCAGATCTGACCTTGATCAGATGCAGAAACATCAAAAGTGCTCTCATTAATCAGCTCATATAACTCAGGATAAACAAATCATGCTTTATTATATTTTCTATAATAATCTATATAAAGATCCCTCTGTAACACACACACACATACAGCGCCTGTTACATTACACCTTTCCTTTTTCAACACTCTATATAATATAATAAATCTATTAGCTCTATGTAATACACTGTAGAAGCCCAGTAAGGCTGGCTGAGCCTGTGGATGTCATCTAACAGTCAACATTCACCATCAACAGGCTGATCACGGACTTGGATTTCCTTTCATGGATCAGCAAGTGAAATCATTACTGATTGGTTAATTGTAAACACATTGCAGGTATTTGCGGGCATGTGGCTAGGGATTTAATAACGCATCCTTTCCTTACAATCATCAGTCATTTTGGCAATATGCTCACATCAAGAGCCAGGAAACCCGATTGATTTTGTGACAACCACGCAAACGAGATGATCCCTGAATCAGAGAGAGGCTAACAGCACCGGAGGAAGCCCTGGGGCAACCATGAAATAACTCGGTTTAATTTCTTCTGTTTTTTCCCCCAGACACTCACTTGAACTACAAGATCTGCCTTGTGGCATGTTTTAAACTATTAAATAAGACTTCTAACATGCTTCGCTGAAATAATCAAATGCACTGCCTGGAGACATGAAGGGCTGCGCTACTTTTCTGGTTGTTTTTGTTTGAATCTAATACAGTAATGCAAGTTTTTAAGTAATGATTTGGTTTCACTTGCGGCAATGTTTGACATCTTTCATTTGACAGTCTGCTGGTAATTATTTGAGATCATATGATTTAAACTGATTCAGAGTTAAGTGTCCTTATGGAGAAATAATACACCTATGGTGCAGAATATTTTTTAAAACACCCGACTTTGTAAATAACATGAGAATAGCCCCATTTACACTAGAAAGATCTGGCTCATCCAAACTAAATTTAGCTCATGCAACATTTCATCTTGTATTTGGACTGAGCCTAGCCAAGTGACCAGTGCCTAGTATAGCTGGGTCCAAATCTCACCTTGCATTCACACACAGAAATCTGGCAAGATCTAATTGGAGAGCATATAGTACAGTAGAAGGTAGTACTGGATCGCAATAAATCTGGTGCGATTATTCTAGAAGCAGCTCTCTCGCTCCAGTTCAATTTACACATGAAATTCAACGTGCTTGAACTGCTATCTTGAGCACTCTAAAATCTAGACCCACCTCAAACTGTCAGTCTAGTTTAGAACACTCTAAACAAAATCTAGATGGTTCATCCCAGATTGTTTAGGGAATCTGGAGTGTTCATCCGAGACTATTTGGGAATCTAGAATGGTCTGGATTTTGTGTGTAAATGGGGCAAATGAATTTAATCAGAAGCAAGAACTCGATGCCTTTGCCTTGCAATGTAATACAGCCGACAAACTTACAAAGCTCGAACAATCAAAGACGGAAGCAGGGAATCAGAAAGGCTGTCTAATGAGCATTCCTCTGTTGAATTAAGTCTCAGGATCATTTATTTGGGATATGCAGGTCTAGACGGTAACAGAATATGCTAATTGACTAGGAGGCCATGAAAATATGCTGTGAAAGAAAGGTGCTCTAAAAATGTCCTCAACACCTAATGACATCCTTTCTGTTTACCTGTCCAAGAAAAAGACCACATATGCAGACCTCCTATTTCTATAAATCCATAAATGAAAAAGTACCAGACCTTTAAAAAATCAACAGACAACGACTATAAATATGCAACCAACTGCCTTTTCTTGTTTAACAACACTGGCACATGTACCATGTTTATGAACAGCTCGTAGATAAAAATTCTTTATCAACCATGATCCTACAACTAAACTGATAACGAAAAATTAAAAGAATTCATATTGTATGGGAGAAATGCCCCATCAGACTTTATAAGGGATAAGATATGCATAGCCTTATCACGGTTTATCACACAAATTAAACGTTTTAAATGGTACCATGAATATACCACAGTGCTTCACTAATAATTGTCTTGAAACACGCTGGTAGTGGAATATATAGTTAAGCTGCATGTCCTGTTTCACGTCTGTTTATGTTTAGTCATTCTGTGAGATTATTTTTCGTCTATATTATGCTGTACATACTGAATCACGTGCTAATATGTCACCTTATGCTTATATGTATATATGTTCTTACTGTCATTGTTAACATGTTACACGTTTAACAGAGAGCATGTATATTAGCCAATGGCTACTTTGTAATCCTGTTAAAATAATATGTTTAAACCAAGTATGCCCAATCATCTATCATAGGGCCATTACAAACTTTTCTTAACAGGAATTACCAAGAGTTCATTAATGTGTAGTCAGAGTAAGCCAGAAATCCAATCAAGGATTATTTTATGACACTATAATTAACATTACAAGGAAGCATTCACAAACTCATTCATGATGCTGAGATAAAATATGTCCCCTGGTCACCATTTACGAGTGCAACATCCAGCAGTATCTGGTTCATAATGTGGCAAGTACTCCATAGAAGGTGACACCGGATCAGGTCGAGGTGCTATATCACCACAGGGGATAATCAGGGCTATTTCAGGCACGGATAAGGAACCAGTCCAAATCCGTGCCCCGCTATATCTCCAGAGACAGCATACAGAAATAATGCTCAATATGTTTGTTAGTTATTGCGCTACCTCATCTGGATTCAGTAGCCATTTCGAAACAGGCAATTTCTCCCAATTCCCTAGCAAATAGGTCGGTAAATAGGCCAGGTGGTAGCAAATTAAAATAAATGTCTTTTTGAGGCACACCTTTCAAACAATTTGGCAGGTCAGAAGGCCAGAACCAGGAATTGTTATTGATCTCCGATGAGCTACTTCCTCACGCACAGCGGCATCGGACGGGACAGGCCCTCATCAATGTGAGCAGCCAATATAACACTTAGCCCTGTGGCTGGACTCCCAGTCAAGCAACTCTTGCATAAAGAGATGTTTAACCTTGTCACCCTTGTGCAGGGCTTGACACTAACTGTTAACAACTTGCCGAGGACAAGTGAAAGTTCCAGAAAACAATGGAAGGACAACCAGAAGTCACGTCCTTCTTGCCCGACTGGGCAAGTGGGTCCAACATAAACCTTTACCCAGGTTAAGGTTTGAAAAAGGATCTTTGTGATTCTGAGGGTATCAGCAAGCATGTGTGTGTCGATCTGTATGTGTGTGTTTGGGTTGGTGGGTGATCATGTGTGTCTGTGTGGGTGACCTTAAAACAGTTTGAAGGATTTATATGAAAACTGTAACAGTCTGTCTGTGCATCTACAAGATCTTCAACTTCAAGTAATGCAATGTTCTAGTCAATCCATGCATGAATCAACCAAAGACAATCATGTTTAAATATTCAAAGTTAATAAACATAAAAAAAGTACAAAAATAAAGAACAATTCCATGACATTTCCAGGATTTTTTTTTTATTTTTCAGGACATAATAAGTGACATGATACAGTGATAAATGTGACAAATTATTTATGGCAGTAAGTGATTATTGCAGATGATAACTTGTTTTAAACGTTTTTTTTAGGATGAAAGAAACAGGAATATAAGATGACACATAATAGACAACAATATAATTTATAACAAAGGCTTGGATCAGTTTATGAATATGCATGCAAGATTGAAAATTCAGAAGAATGAGAATACATGAGTAGGTAGACTGATTCAGTAATATACAAAAAATTTTGGTTCACTGAATTCAACCTGATTTTTATGTTCAATTTTGGTTTAACAAGTTTTCCAGGAAAATAATCATTAAATACCAGGACACAGTCTGAAAACCCCTGTATTCACAGACTTCCTGGCCCGGATTTTGAAATAGTCATTTCCCATGACTTTCCAGAAATTAAGGACGCGTTTGAACCCTGATAATAACCTGGCATCTTTGTTTACCTCTTTCTCACTTGAGGATATTTTGCTTAACATGTGCCTTCACATTGTTATTACAATAGGATGCCGTGAGGGAGGTCACAGAAAAATATGACATTTTACTTAGAATATGCTGAGTAGTAAACTAGCGTAATGTGAACCAGTATGCCTTAGTTTTAAACTTTACAATGATGCAGTGTGCAGTGGTTGTGTCCTTATTTAGACATTGTCAATTTGATCTAATCTAATATGCAAGACATTCCAGACCAGTTAAAGTTCCGCCAAAGTTGACCTATCCTCAGGATGTCACCTCTTGTTTATTCATCCACAACTTTAATACTCCCTTTCTTTTTTTAAACATACATATTTTAAAGGGTCCTAAAGGGTCTACTGATGGCAAGGTTTTGAATGAGGGGGAAAGTATTACATAAACCTTGTGATAAGAATGATATGCTATAATTAGGCCTAAATGGAATTAAGTTTTCTATGCATATGGTTAAGTCAATCACACAAGACAAAACATGTAATAGACACAATATTAAACATTTGAGGGATTCTCTGATGTTCTATCAAGATTTCCTTGTATTTCTGTTGAGGCATGGCAGGAATAAAATGGGGGATCTTATATTTAGAAATTAAACATATTTACCAGAAAACTGTTTAAGACTATGACCTAACACGTAACTTCACCACCAGGGTTCATTATGCAATATTATGACACGAGTGGTATACCCATAGTTTCAATATGTGACCTGTTACATCTGGGTTTTAGTTTGTAAACAAAATGGCAGCCTCCATGAGCAGTTTTGAGAAATTTGAGGAATAAACCTGTCAGGGCTCAATCAGGACACACAGATGTGTATCAAAAGTACTCTGAGGACAGAGTCCAAGTGAGAATCTATCTGCGGAAAGAGGTAGGTGGCAAAGGTGAGGCTTATTGGCAAAGTTTACAGTGGAATAACCCTTTTTTTAACCACTCCCAAATCCTAAAATTATAGTAGGATACGTTATAGGAGAGAGAAAATTATGAAGCCTTGAAAACATTTGTTTATGCAAGGATTCATATCAATTTAATTCAATTAAATAAAAGTCAATAAAATTTATTTCAATACACAGTTCGTAGGATGTACTGTGTGTTGGTTGGCTGAGGACTAAAACTGGGCATTGGAATATGGAGCTTCAGCTTTTGCCTTAATCATGAATATTCATGCCATACGCTTGAAAAATACCACTCCTTATGTAAATGAAATACTTTATATCAAAGACAGTATTCAAGTGAATACAAGCACAACTTGTATCATACAGTACAACATATGCATATATTGGGCATGGAGGTATAATGTAAGTCAGTCTTATCTCAGTGCACACACATAGATAACAATCTAACAATCATATTCTCAGCCACATACGAAACTGTACACAGTTATTTACACTGACGTACACTATATGTTTAATATTATAGCTGTTTACCTTTATATGTTTTATGGAGTCCTGGTCCTCCATCTCTAGACACAGGGCTACTGTTTGAGTTATTGAGTTATATAGAGTTATCATGTATATAGATCTAGAGATTGCCCTACCTGATAACATGATTACTCACAAGTGTGTGTGTGTCATAGTTTACACAGTATTGCAGACACAGGAGTATCAACTATAATGTAGACAACATTAGTAAAACTCGTATGTACACTCATATCAATGATCTCACATTACACTGTTATAACATTAGTTATGACCTCCGAAAATGCATCATTTGCATGACTCTACATGATAATATTAATAGCTGAAATCATTAGGGAATTACAAATAAAATTATGTAAAACATCACTCTCCAAGAATATATACTGTATGTATTAACATGTATTACAGTAGGTTCCTTTTTAGGGGGAACACTGGTTTTGCTGATAATCATGATATGTACATATTCCTGTTCAGCTTTGTTACAATGACATAACAGTGAGAGAAATAGGTAAAGTAACATATTAATCTGACTTACTAATTTTATACTTTTTGAATGGTGCAATTTAGGCCAGACTTATTTCATTTTTCATTTCTCAAACCCACAGACCCTAAGTTTTGGCAATTGGGAAATAAATATAACAGTGTCCCAATTGTTATTTTATTGCCATACTTAAAACAAGGGACCCATGGGTCACGTCGCTCAGCTGAATTTTGGAAAATATTAGTAACTGCAAAATATTTTTATTTCTTTTGGTTTTTCATGTATATTACCATTTGAAAAGCTAAGAGAAAATGGCCCTGCTGAAATGGACTTCTGTAAATTGTAGATTAATGGACATTAGCTAAAGCATATGCACTGTGTAATAAATGAAATTTTTGGCCTGAAACCATTTAGTGATGCACCTAGGGAAAAAATGGGCCTACAATAAGTGTTATATAAAGTTACATTTCATAAACAAATAATGTGTGAAGGTAATTAAGTTTTCAAAAGTTAAATATATGGCCATAATAGTTAAAAATTAATCGCACAAAGTTTGACCAATATTCCTGAAAATTAACAGTGTTTTTCACACCTAGGCTCGGCCAGCTTTAAGAGATATGAATGAAATGCTACAAAATATTTATATCTTATTAAATCTTGTTAAATCTGTCTTAAATCTATCTCATATGAATATAAGGATTAAATTCCTGGACATTTTTTTCTTTAACAAAAAGAATTTATTTAACATTAAAATTATAAGATTCATCTTGTTAATTAGTCCTGTGTATTGAAGGGGTGGACGGGGGAGGGGTCTCTGTTGTAACTGCTCGTTGCTGAAAAAAATGTGAAATTATAAGATTAATCTTGTTTATAGTACAGGTCTGTCAACAGAATGGGGTGGGGGGGGGGGGGTGGAGAGAAAAAGGCTCCCTGTGGTATTAACTGCAGACAGCCTGATCAAGCTCAACAAGAGTGAGGGCTTGCCCCAGTGATGGGATTACATAACATCAGGGGAGCATAGGGATGCACTGAATGACCTACAGTGACCAAAGTGGACTGCTTGACAATGTGAGGGAATACAACAAGAGCCTAAAAAAAAATTCAATAACTAGCCTAATTTTGCAGCTTTTATTTTCAAATTTCAGATTTTATCAGATTAAATTCTTATGTGTACATGCTGTGAAAATTTTATCCATGGTAACACAGGAAAAAAATGTGCCATGGCCAAAGTTGGGCAAAATTTAAGGTACTGATTTTATATTTATGCTAATAACTTAAAACTAGGGCTCAATGACAGGGGGGGGGGGAGTTACAACACCTATGGATATTAATACAGAATACAGAATAAAAGTCAATGGTGCTTACAGGGACTGGTAGGAGTTTAATTTAAAAGAAATTATTTTTAAATATTTAAAAACAGGCAGAAGATGGAAAACAAAGCAAATAACTTTAATTTCCATTCTACTGGGACAGGAAAATAATGAACAAATATTTGCATATGGTCCTATTTTTCTTTTGTTAAGTCATTTTTTTCAAGTTTATAAATTTTACTATATATTTGCAGTATATCATATATATCTGAATATTTAAATTGATTCACAAATCTAAACTGCATAAACATTTATACTAAATTTAGTCAGGTAACATCAAATTATGCACAGAGATATATTTTTTTTTTATAAAATATATTTTTAAATTTTGCAAAGCAATTATATATATCAAAATAACACTCCAGAATTCACAATTTAAATTGCACCTTTATTTATCCATGATTTGCTACAAATATTATCAAATTATGCCTACTGATGGGTTAAATTATATTTTGTTTAATTATTTAAAAGGGAATAATTTCTTAAAAATGCTACATTAGAACAACGTGGCATCTCTTGGATTACTTCTTGAATTAATAGTCAGCTGAGCTAAAAAGGTTTCCATGAGTCGTAATATAAATCCACACAAAATATAATCTTGCAGTCCCCTCTGCTGCATCGTACAAAATGTGACTTTTTAAATTAAAGCTTTTGCCATGGTTACTGAAACATTTCCCCTTGTCTGTCTCAGGAACATCTAAAATCTGAGGATTCATGGAGATATGGAGACTTGTCGGAAATTTTCCTGAAGTTAAAAGTTCAAATATTTTCCCCTCTCACTTTCATGCTTCACCACTACCAAATGTGATTTCAGTTTAATTTATTAAATAGTTTTCTTCTTGTAATGATTGACTGCTTACTTTTGAAAACATTCAAGGTGCAAACTGTAAAATAATGTATCAGCGGGGTTTGTTATATTTTCCATAAGGTCTCCGAAAATGTCCAGATTTAAATTGGTCCAGCCAAGCTCATTTTTCGGATGCAACCTCACACTTTTTTTTTAAATTCTCGGCATCGCATGGATAAATCCTCAATGGAAAATCCTTCTGACAAAGGTGGAAAAATCTAACTTTTAAATTGTTGTGTTAAAATGGCTGCGAACATGTGACTGTGAGGTTATATATATATATATTAATAGGGAAGGGCGATTTTCGTAATTTTCCGTATCTCCTCTAATATCACTATACGGATTGCCGTGATTTTCGACAAACATATGCTTCGAGTTTGTCCTAAGAGATTCCACCCACTTTTATTTGCAATATTTGCATATTACGTGCATAATTTATGATTTTAATATTTGCTACCCCATAAGCGCCTCTTTTCTTTGTGTCTTCGGGCCAGGTAACACATTAACCATACAGTGTGTGATGGGGGGACCGAGTTTTACTCCGGGGGACTTATCTGGGGTTTTTGTACATTTGCAGTCACCGGCCTGAGATAATCCCTATAGGCGATCCCTTCTCAAAAGGGGGATCTATAAAATAATTGTTTTGTAGGCCTTCCTGCGACCGGTGGGGGGGGGGGGGGGGGGCAAGAAGAGGACTCCTTCCTGTGACCCCTCTCAAATGACCCGATATGCTTGAGTGCACCTCTACCGGGTCCAGGGCCTTCCATGAGATCAGGGTCTTATCTGCAGTCACACATACCAGCTTTTATCGCATCCGTTTCATATGGGATTAACGGACAGCAACCAGGTGGCAACACGACACATACAAGCGTGAAAAAGGTGACAATAAGTCAGTTTGTCCTTTCAGATCAAGATTTATGCCTTTAAACCTAAATGATATTTCATTAAAAATACAAGGCCTACAGGCCTAATGCAAACCTGTGCATTGGGATATCACCAGGTATATTGCTTCAATGCTGGACCATCACTTTTCATGTACATGAACAATGCAAGTACTAAACATTTTCAATAAGAAACAATTACACAAACATCACTGCTGAAATTCTGGCATGGGTGCACTCAACACAAAAATGATTGTAGCTGGCACCACTAGTCTTGTATACAACGAAGCTATCAAATATATATATATATATATATATATATATATGCCCAATTTCAGAAACTAATATATCCAATCCCTCCTGAGAAATAAGCATGGACACACACTATGCAAAAATTATTGTAGGTGGCACCGATAGTCTTGTTAGGACAAATCTATTTGTTATGTATAAATATCCCAATTTCAGGCTGATATATCAAATTCCTCTGTAGAAATAAGCAGGCACATACACTGTGCAAAAGTCATTATAGGTGGCGACACCTGTCTTTGGTACAAGAAAGCCAATCAAAGATGCCTGGATAAGTAAAAATTCAAGGCCAATACCTCAACCTTCTCTTGAGTCAGGAGCACAGGGCTGACCAAGCTCAGATGTGGCAGGCAGTTGCCACGAGTGAGCTGAATCAAATTGTCAGCTGCAGCTACTGCAGCGAGTGAACTCTTGACCTGTATTTGACTGTACTGACTTAACTCTTGACCTGTTGCCTTATCTGATACAGTTGGCAGTCTGCCAAGGCTATAAACAGAATCAAACTGAACCTTGGCCTGTTGACCAAATCTGAAATAGTTTGTAGTCTTCTGAGCTATTTATAGATACAGACACAATCTTGGCCTGTTGGTAAATCTGTTTACACATACTGAAAGGTCTGTTTTCCATGTAGCTTTTCTGCATGCTTTTCATCACACAGAAAAGTCAAGATAGTTCAAACAAGTTGTAGCATTTCCATGATCACTTTTCATCGTGCTTGCATTCATCAAGATGAAAAAAAGTTGATTCCTGTTCGACTTTTCTGCTCGCTTATTTGCTCAGTACAGTAAAAACAGTCCCCGGATTCAGCCAGCAGAAAAGTGCACATTGAAAATATATTTAGTGCAGTTTTAAGCTTGTTGATTTCAAGCCCGATGAAATTTCAGGGTACATGGAAAACCAGCCAAAGACTTTGTCTACAATGATTTTTTCAAGCTGACATATTTCTAAGATTTTTTTTTATCAAAATGTTTAGAATAATAACAGATGCCTATTGAAAGCAAAATCAGAATACAGATAAATTTTATTCATGGATTTATCTTACACATTAACTGGATATGGAGGATACAATAACTGAGCTGATATATTATTTCATCAGGTATTTAGTAGAGATGTGAAAATAAATTGATTTAATCAATGATTGGTTGTTTTCTTTCAAAATCAATTAAATCTATTGCATTTTTGCATAATTGGTTAAAAATGATAATGTATGCACGTGCAAAGAATCTTATCCTGTCAGAGATATACAAACACATATTAATGAATAGCATCAAAACTTAACCTTGCTCAGCCAACATATGTCCAACAGCAAGTCGGCCTTGGATGCAGATGGACTGATGGTTTCATTATGAATATACCCATGTACATGTCAGACTATTTACTATGATCAATATTTAAGGTACTAGTATACAGCAGATTTCAAGGTTAAACAGAAAGTACATGAAATAATCAATACATTTTAAAACAAATTACTACCACTAGTATTTAATCTCTGTTTCTTAATCAAAGTTACATACACAGCTTGGTCCTTTTTCTACTTATTTTCTTAGTCTATACTATGTATTGTCCCATAATAAGCATATAAAAAGAACATATGTCTATTATTACGTTTGACAATGGCAGGAAATTTCAAGGCTTGATACATAAATCTTATGTAATTTTACATTACATATGTTAATTATGCTGATCTACATAAAGAAACACATCGTGTTATACCTAATTAGCCCAAATGTGATAAAGTGAGATATGTGAGATAAAGTGACAGATCTGCACCATGTTGTGTGGCATCTATATCCATTGTGATTATGGCCTGAGAGGTCAAATTTCTAGTATGACCTCAGTTGACAAGGCTGAGGGATATTCATGAGCTGCATGATCATCATGGAGCTGGACTGTAAGCTTAATTAACATCATTGTTCAGGTGACTGACAGGTGCACACCGCTGGCCAGATGAATGTATTGATCACCAGTATATTAAACAACCCCACATTCACCTATACCTTGTACCAGAATACCATTCAAATTATCATGCAGAACTCTGATTATCTGCCACACATATCAATGCCATGCTCTTGAAAACTCATCAAGATACAGGAAGAAAATATTAAATGTGGCTTTAGTAGTAACCCTGAAAAAATATTAATCTTATGGAGATGTCTATAAAAATGTAACTACAGTCTGTGCAACTTATTAGGTTACTATGTTATATGTAATATCATCTGATTGAAAAACTGTCGAGTTGAATTAATTTCTGTACTGTAATTATTAACATATCCAGGAATATCAGTTTGTTTTCTAGCAAAAAATTCCCTAAAATTTTGCCAAAGTTTGTTATTAAACTAACAATGATATTAATGTTTTTAAAGAGATGAAATGCTGGATCATATATAAGCAGAGGATCAGTCTATCAAAGCGCTAACATCTGTTCTTTCTGTATCTCAATATCCAAGGATGTTACGAGCATAAGCAGCTGAGCAAACATTAACTACAATGACCTTCTGTTTTGAAACCAACTGGAAGATATTAAAGGTTTTTTTTCTCTGTAAGAATTCAACAAATGGAGACTAGTAGTTTAACAAAACCGATTCAGAGTTGTTAATGTTAATCTAGCAAAACACACATTTTTTTATGACAACTGAGACATCTAATGTACAGGACTTTGTCAACCTCTAAATATGACATGTTGTGTTTTGTTCAACAGTGGACTGATCATACCTATGTGTGTAATATTGACTTACTGAAAAAGTAGTTTCATAAAACTGTAGGATACTTTGACAAAATTGATAAATTAAATAAAAACCATGGCTTACAGCCTTATGCGAACCTTTGCTAAGGGATATACATCATGTATAATGCTTCCATGATAATATGCTTGACCGTTATCGAAAAATTCTTCATTACTTTTGAAGTGCATGTGTAACAAGTACATGTACAATGCAAGTACTGAATTTTTAACCAGATTACCAGAACCAACAAGAAATATACAGGTAGTTGACAAGCGACTAAACAGACCAACAGATGGACACCATGTAAAAATACCAGTCTTGTGTATGATAAAGAGCTATGTAAGATCTGTACAAATAAAAAAAATTTTAGGCCTATACAGAGACCAGTCCTGAGATATTTGCATGGATGTCTGTAGCATAAATAAGATAGTAGGAGGCACCACCTCTCATATAAACTATAAATCTAAATGAGATGTATACACATACAAAAAGTCAGGTGGACAAGTCCAACCACTGCAGATATTTGAGTGATTTTAACCCAAGGCAGACAACCAGATGGACCCTGTGCAAAAAATTATTGTAGATGGCGCTGCCAGTTTTGTGTATGATATAAAGCTATCCAAGAGCTAAACTCAGGCGAAATTTCTGCCAGATTGGTCGAACCAGTCCCAACATATTCATGTGTGAAAACAGATGCACAGACGGATGCTGTGCTCAGAGGAAAGGTCAGAGGTCAACCCAAAATGAAGGCCCAGCAGTTCACATTTGACCAGATCAGAGTTACTCTGAGTTCCCCGGAAACCTATATGGTGGCTTCCTGCTGAAAACATAGCATCCTCATCCAGTCTTGTGTATGAGAAAGCCATCATAGATGTGTGGACATGCAAAATTTCAGGCAGATACTTCAAACAACTCTTGAGCTTGAGGTCAATGCAGGTGGCGCCACCAGTAACTAGCTTTTATCTAGCTCTTTCCAAGTAAAATCAAAGTCAATGCAGATAGCCAATAATAAGCTCAATCTGAAAGTTATTTTAGATAACTTATTTTTTTCATAATTTTTAGTGATGCTAGCTCCTGCCATTTTTGAGAAAATGTGTGTTAACAGACAACAGAAGATGTCACACCATCACATATGCTCACAGGTTCACTAAAAAAACTAATAATGAATCATTTGTAAGAGCAATAAATGAAATGTACAGTATAGCTTTAAGCTGCACAAATCTTTGCACAAAAAACTAATTGACAGATTACATTTGTATAAGAAAGGAGTTATTAAGCTGAAACATTTATGACCTCAGCATTCCTATTGTAAAATTCCTGACAGAAATAACTAATTGCAACATTCAATTGAAAAACAAAAACTGCAACCAGGCTGAACGATCGTGACTAAAACAATTTTCTTGCTACCTCATTCTGCTCCTAAAATCAATGGGAGGCCGTGATTGAAATGGAATCACAAATGGAAATGAACGTTTATGCCCCTTGCTGGTTCATTCAATGTCTGTAAACCAGCTGGCCCATGTTAATTTCATCTCTGAAATCAAGGAGAACCTCATGACAGCTGACTGAGATCCATACTCACTTCAAGCAATGTAAGGACTCCAAATTGTGATTACCTACATATCATTCTATTGTCTGCATTGATCATTTCTACACTTCCTTTCACAACAAATGAACTCTATTTTGAAATTATTTTCCAAAATGTTTCCTTCCTAGCATTTGGTTAAAACAAAAGATTCAAAACCTACTCAGGAGGGGGCTTCAAAATGGCTCCTTAATAATTATTTTTGTTAATTTGCTCACATGAATGTTCCTAAACATTTTGGCACATATCCAGAAGTGCTGTGGCTATAAAACTCAGCTCATCAACCTCAATTAACATGTTTTTTAGAGATAATTTTCTTTAAAAATTATATTTTTCAACAATTTAGTAAGAAGCTGCATGTGAAAGTGCCGGCCTTATATGGCAATCAAGAACTTCAAAATGAAGGTAAAGTTTATGTTTCACAAATTTTTAACTCTTCCATTTGATCTGCTTCATCAGATGTGTCCCTGCTAGAGCAGCCATCTTTGTAATAGCTGGTTATATTTTTTAAAGTGTTAAGATGAAATTATCCAATCAGCAACTGTCAATTGAGGCTGCTTTTGCATATGACCAATAACCTTGATCCCCAGAAGTGGGACTGATATTTTATAAAATGTAGAATGATTTCTCATTTTTTTAAAATTATTCCTTTTCTTGAATACTGTGTAAGGTAGGCGTCTATTTCCCCCTTGTTGAAAAGTAAGCTCGTTAATTTTTAACCCTTAATTACCAATTTTCTCTCTCGTAACTAATAAAATTTTTCAAAACAAAAAAAAGGTGGACATGCGGTGACTGAATGGACTATAATGGTTTGCCAAAGGTGAAAGAATAAATATTAAGCTCTATGAATGCCAGAATTTATGAAAGATGTTGGCACAATTTTGACATTCCAGTCACTTTTATTGATGAAATGTCAACCAGTGGTCAGTTTGTTCTGTGTATTAGAAGACTAAACATTTCTGAACAAGAATGTAAACACCTCTTTGTCATTCCATACCACAGACCAAATATTGTGACCAATTCTATACTGGAGGCTTCATAAGATGAGATCCAGAACAGCTCGGCTAATGGCACTGACGCATAAAAGGTGTTCAAGGAAGAACAATAGCTGCAGAATTAAGCATTAATGAAACAGTCAAAAGCAGAAAACAAAACATGAATCAATCCTTGTGTTAAAGGTACAGGGTCCAAATATGCCCGTGGCCAGGTTAAACATTTGACCTTTGACCTCCCAGCTACAGGAGTGTCAGCTGTAACACCCATAATCTTGTAACTCTGCTGGTTCCATCCCTCTCCCTGACCTGGCCCAGATGCTGGAGGGTCCATTGACAGGCAGCTGCCTGGCTTCCGCTAACATCTATGTCAATATCAGAGCTTTGGTGTAAACCAGGCTGTTGACAGGGGTGGGTCCTTAAACTATAATGGGATGTTCATGGATCAAAATTTGAGATTGTCATTCACTGGGCATGACCCTTAGTTCAGCTGAGTATTAACAGGTGTCACTGACTGCATGGTCTCACCACCTCATACCAGACTCAACTGTCTAGTTCTTGCAGAACTCTCTTTTGATGTCATAACTAACACATCTACAAATACAACCATGGCCTGCCAGACTAGAATTAAGGCAGAAGTACATTAAAAATAGGATGAAGGAGAGAGATTATCATTAAATCATCCTACAACAAGAGCTGTTGAAAAAAAATATCAGATTCCGTGAAAATAACCATTTCATAACTGACCATAACTGTGGATATTTATTGGATATTTATAGCTTATGTGTGATGGTTTGGCAGTGTTTTGAGTTCTTAGTTTCTCTTTCTATTATCCCTCCCAACCAATCCATTCTTTTATCAGATCTAACCTTAAAGCCAGGTAATAAAATGGTGTTTGCACTGAGCCTTCCACCTTGTAATCAAATATTGAGGTGCTCGCTGCAGCAGCCGATCTGTTGGTGGTTCCAATAGCGGTGCTGACATGTTTATTGCCGCACTGGTATTAGCACCCTTCACCAGATATCCTGCTTCCTGAGAAGAACGGTTGGCCTTCGGACTCGTGAAAAAAACGTGCAACCTTCATCATATTACACTGGTATCCACCAGTATCAACTGATAACAGATCTATACAACTTAACAGTATCCAGTGATGTTTTAAATATCTGCCAGTTTATCCTCCTATATTTAATCCAGTTTCATCACCTGCTGTACATAGGGTTTTAAGCCTCCCCTTCCATGTAGGAAAGGAATGATTAATTTATTTCTATTTCAATGTTTGGGTCAAAATGTTTTGCGGTTGGGCTTTCTTAGGTCCCCACCAAGTGCAAAACTATTGATTTCAAAATTGTTTTTCTTCTTTTTTTTTTCTTCTGCCTGTGTGAACTAGATCTTCTCCAATATGGCTGAATTTTAAAAACTGACCTTTGGACAAAATATTTGTCACAGGTGACAGACTTGTACCCAATACTTATTTTTGACATTGACCTAGTTCCCAGATGATTTTTCAGGTTTTATAATGAAATTGTTCATGCCTTTTTGTTCAGAAGCTCCATTTGTAAAAGGAATCATTTTAAAAATTCCTCATACAGTTTGTTGACACACACTGAGCACACTTTTAATTTTCATTAAAAGATTGTTTTTTTTGTGTTTTTTTCAGGGTTTATCTAACTATGAACTGTAATGTTTCTAACATTTCAAGAATTTTTTTGTGGACATGTTTCAAAGACAAACATTGTTAACTTTTTAAACAAGGGACCTATGGGTCACGACGCTCAGCTGTTATATATGATAAAAAAATATTATTTAGAAATGAGGCACATGCTGGTTTTGTGTGGTAATAAATTTATATAAGCTGTATTATGAGTTGTTGTTGTTTAGCTTATGTATGATTTTGATAGTACCTTTGGAGACTTTGATTTCATTTATTTTATTAACAAATGGAGTACTATTGTCACACAGATTTTGACTTGGCCATATAACTTATAAGCAGAACATATAATATAAGAGTTTAACTATTTATTAAAAAAAATTACAAATATTGTCCCAAATATAATTTTTATAAAAAATAATAAGAGAATCATATGATTTTTTTAAATGAAATATAACTGATATGATTATTAAAATAATATTAAAGAATATATTCATGAATGCATTCATGAATACATTTTGAAAGTATTTGCACGAGTATTCATTTACTTTCACTTTTACCTGAATTCCTATTCTTTATGCAAGAAACATATAATGGAGTACATAATCATATTCGTATTTAAATACAATTACAAAGTATTCACACCATGTCTGGTATTTATTCAGTTTCACCAACCAATGATGTTGAGAATCCAGAATATACAAAATTCACACATTTAAATAATGATCATAAGTACCTGGTTTTATGGCTTTTATTTATATTAAAAAATAACTGTAAAAAATTCATTTTGGACCAATTTCACATCAATGTACACACTAGACACAGTAGGAATCTAGATTAATATTATCAACTGCATCTTTGTCTATCATTAATTTCCTTCATATGATCCCTAATGATTAGTAATGAATAATATGATTTACTTCTTTATCATTAAAATTGAACTGAAAAATGCCATAGGTGACTGCATGGTGTTATTTGGAATATGTGACATTCTACCCATCGATACAAGATTCTTATATCATCAGTAACTGCAAGTTAATTTCCTGTTATTATAAACTAACAAATTCCTTTTCTATTTTTCTTTAATTTGTTATTAAAAACCAATAAAAAATTTATTAATTTATTGTTTATTGTTATGTTGTTGGTTAAAACTACTAGATGAGTTGGGTTGGACACCTGGATCAACTGTGGCTGGCCATAAGCTGCCTGGATTCCTGTATGCCTCGCCTCAAGCGTGCATAATTTGATGAAAGGTCAACAAGGTCAACATACAGGTGACTCAAGAGGGGCTGGAGAGAGCCAAAGTCTGACAGGGTCTCATAAAAAACATTAATAAAAGCTACAATTTTTGGCCAATTTCTTTCAGCTTTCTAAACTAAAAAGCTGAAATCCTAATGTGTGCATGATATAAAAAATTATATCAACAGTGCTCACAGGACACAAACGTGCCATGGTCACAGTTGGGCAAAATTTAAGGTACTAATTTTATATTTATACTAATAACTTATAAAATTTGAAAAATTCAGAACTAATTTTGGGTATTCAATTGAATCTTGATTAAATAATGTTACATCCCTGACAAAAAAATCTCTAGCTTCAGCAATGCCCTTGTTAAGGGAGTAAATATATTTCTTGATTTTTTACAAAGTGCATTATGTTTGGGCCCATAACTTAAAACAATTACGCAATACTGACATCATTCTGGCATGTGCATAGAGAATGAAAAATATGTATATTATTTATTATTATAGTCAGATCAGTGGTTTTGATATTAGGCAGTCTTGAAGTGTAACAATGGGTTTTTAATGGAAAAATGAAGTTTTTCATTAATATCTCGAAGGTATTAAGTCCAAGTGACCAAATTCTTGGCATGGTAGGGGATTTTGGAGACATCTAACTGTATGCCGAATTTAAGGAACTAAGAGCTGAAGCTGGGGAGCTAAGCTCTTGCAAACTGCATAACACTAGCTTGATGTAAACAATATGTTACATGGTGCTTGAAAACCTATTAAAATCTACAGTTTTTGATCAACTGGTTTCAAATTTTTGGTGTTAACAGTTGAAATGCTAACAAAAACATGCTGTGAAAATTAAATCCACAGTACTTACAGGAAAAAAAGGTGCCATGGTCAAAGTTGGGCAAAATTTAAGGTACCAATTTTTTATTTTTATTAATATTTTAGAAAATTAAAAAGATTTTCATCTAATTTTGGGTATACAATTTAATTTTGATTAATTAAAGTTATATTACTGGAAAAAAGGTCGATAGCTTTAACATTTTTTTTGTTAAGTGATCAAATATCTTTCCTGATTTTTTACAAAATGCATTATGTTTGGGCCCATAACTTTTTTAAATTAAATAATACAGACATAATTTCTGGCATGTATATAGGAACTATATAGAGGAATATTTATGGTAAATATGAGGAAAAACAGATGAGTGGTTTTGATATTAGGCAGTCCTGAAGTGTGAAAATAGGTTTTTAATAAAAAATTGAGGTTTTTCCTTAATTTCTCAAAGGAACGAAGTTGCAAAGACCCAGTTTTCGGCTTGGTAGGAGATCTTGGGGACATCTAACATCATGCCGAATTTTGGATTCCTAGGTCTTACGGTTTCAAAACGTGCCACATCTACGGACGGACGGACGGACGGACGGATGGACGGACGGACAGACGGACGGACGACGGACAATGGACCACGACTATAGCTCAGATGACTTATAGTCAGCTGAGCTAAAAATGCTGGGGCGATTTTTTAAATTTTGTTTGTTGAGTCACAACAGCTTTGTTTACAGTACAGAATCAACAACTCAATATAATTCTGTCAGCTGCTGATAAAATCCCCAGGGTACTACCACAAAACAACCAATAAATACCATAAAGACAATAAAAACCACCTCCTGAGAGTGACATAAGACCTGAAGATATTGCGCATCTGAGTGCCCTAGATACAAGACAACTCTGCCCAATTAAATGTGTTATGTCCTAACCTTGGTGCCTAGAAGTCCACTTGTCGGGGCAGGGATCACACCTGACCTGGAATTTGTGATTTATTCTAGGAAACCACTACCATTAGTTTGAAGATTTATTCTTGGAACTGAACAAAGACCATTAGAACAATGGCTCACTGACTACTGCGCAGTAGACATACCATGCCAATGCTTTTCACAAAAGGTTCGTCAGTCTGAGTCCTGGGGTTGGGTACGCTTCAAACAGAGTCTGAGCTTACAAGTTTTTCAATGTCAAGTTTCTGGAGCTGGACTTCACAAACAGTCCTAACTATACCACCAGCCTCCCGAATAAAAAAGGAGTTAAAAAAGTTGTGCTCAGGAAATACAGTATTATTGAATGTCACAAGACCAAACGACTCGGCTTGTTCAGTCAGCAGTAATCATGTGACATTTCAGGGTGATGTATGGGCTGGTCTGAAGTGAGTTTTGTGGCATACCCAAGACTTGCACAAACCTAAATCAATACTCTATTAAGTCGGTCTGTCAGTTAATTGTTTCTATGCTAGGTCTCCTTGGGGGGCTTTATGAAACCCTGCTATCTCCAGCCCAGATGGACATGGCAGCCACGACCAATTTTGGCCAATTTTTCTCACTAAAAAGCACTTTGTTGTTCAGTTTAGAGTTCTACAAGTGCTCAGCAATGAATTCTGACAGACTGCGTAGATGAGTACTGTAATGCGCAAAACTGCCTTCTCCCGTTCAGGAAGAAAATAAAACAAGCAACGGTAGCTTATCAGTGGTTTGTCCCACAATGGCTGACCATACATAGCTTCTGGCTATTTTCATGTAATTTATGGATTGACATTAAGCAGAAAAAAAAAAATTTAAATGACCAGCAGGGCAATGGAAATGGTATCAGATTTTCGCAAACTATTTACTTTGTACCTTGTAAACCCCTAATATAAATATGTTTTCTTGTTTTTCACTTATCACTGATATCCTTAACTTGCATCACTTGGGTAGTTTAAAACAGTATATGGACAACCATATATTCATATCAATATTCATGCACTGATTAAATGGTCAAAAAGATGTGAGCTAGTTTTCCTTTAACTAAACTGTCAAATGTCTGATTGTTGTAGTAGTCAGCATACAGTTTCTGATATGTTTTATATTTTGTTTAAATATAATTTCATAGCTACAATTTTTTTTTATTTTAATTAGGTTTTGGATTGGAGCATACTGTAGAACTGATTAACTGAATGTTCCTTAATTAAAGCCAGTACTTTGTAGGAATGGTGCAAGGATACATTACTGACATTTATATACCTGTATAATATGTAAACAAACTCAGAAAGAAAATGAAAATTTATGTAAAAAAAATGTCAATTTCTGTAAATGAGGTCACATAACCTACCGTCAATCCCAGAGGGTGAATTTGAATAAAGACAGAAAATCAGAGACAGATAATAAACCCTGCCTGGTTTATGGACAGACATACAGTCCGTGGTGGAATTTGCTTAGTATGCAATAAACGTTGCTTACCGTGTATGTTATTGTCCCTTTGGGCTTCACCGTCTTGGTGGCTGATTTCTTACGTTCCGTTGCCTGTTCAATGGTCTTGTCTGCCGTTTCTATAATGACAAACACCATGGTTTAGTTAGTCTGAAAGTCTGGCTTCAGGAATTTGATTCACCTACTGGTATAAACATTAGAAACCTTGTCACATATCATAAAGATGCTAAGTGTCCAGCTGCTGCAAAGGGATGCTGCTTGCAATTGTGTATCACTGATCTTAGTGTTCAGTAATGTCATTGCACATGCACACTGATGGCTAGTTTGGTAGCCACTGAATGCACTGTATCGGTCATCTGTAATGTTAATGCACTCTTGACCATCCATCCCCTCATCCAGGTGTATACATATTACTATAAATGCTTCATATTGTGGGCAAGTTAAATATACCTGTAAATGATTCAAGGTTACATATCAACTGAGACTGTGCCTTGGGACTTGCTAAATATAAAACCCCTATGAAATGCAGCACAATAAAGTATCAATTAGGTTTATTTCATAACTATTGTAGTATAAACCAGGCACAGCCCTGAAATCTGTGCCTCCATGATTCATACTACCCTGGAGCTTTATATACAGTGTAAGCTGCAGACTCCAGGGTAATAATAGGTGATCATATACAACATAGTATTCTCCCAAAGTCACATTCATCACTGAGTGTAATACACTGTGGATTCATTTTTATACTCTGTGGTTTTATATTCCTTAACTGCTGGGATCAAAATTATATGACACCCACAGGCCTGCTATTTATGTTTGCAGGCATGGAGTTTTTTTTTAATGTTACAAGTCCCATGGGCCTATAGAAATATTCCAGGTACTTATATTCACAAATCACCAAATTTCATGATCTAATCATGATTTTTAAGGACCTTACAAATATGTTTTTTTTTTCCACATACATTTATACTTAGTAATAAATAGTACCGGTATATAAACTTCCCAACAGATGGTGGGAGATGTATCATAGCTATGCTGGTTCATTGTACAAAGAGATAAAACATGAATACCAGTACACAGAAAAGCAGAAAACCAATTTTTCAGTGTAATCATTTTTTATCTCTCTATACAGATGATGGGCACCAAAAAAAATTAAATTTATGAATTTTAATAGCCTGATGCATCAGAGCAAATTCTAAGGTGAAAACAGACTTATAAGACTTATAACATCTGTCCTTTTCACAAAGATCTTTTTCATAAAAGGGTTTGCAAGAGCAAATTATTTCTTAAGTTAACCTTGAGAAAATCTTAAATCCTCATCTGTCAAAAAATCTAATACCATTACTTTTGAAAATTAATTTAAAATTACTTTTTAAAATATTAAAGGTTAATATATCAAAACTGATGACTTTCATGACATTTAAGGGCATAAGAGCCTAATTTGATTTGGTTATATAAACCAGCAGGATAGCTTAATGAGTGACCCTTTTCTCTTTAAATTCTAGCTGACTTGATATAAGAGATGTTATTTATTTATTTATTTTTTTTTGTGTGGTTTGCAGGTTCCATTGCCAGGCATTATCAGTCCGGCATGTTTCTGTCAAATGGATCAGGCTAAATTGCTGCAACAAGCCAATGCTTTCTCACTTGTCAACCTGAGCCATGCAAGGAACTGTTTAATTAACACATAGGAACATCAGAGGTGCACCTGGTTCATTCCTCAGAGACTGTCTGTGCTCATTATACTAACTGTCCTCTGCAGTCCCTGGGTGGCTGCACCACTGGTTGTACCAATAACACACTATTAACAGGGGACCTGCTGATTTGAAAAAAAGTAGAGCACTCTGAACTGTTTAAATTTTTGTTTTGAGAATACGCGGAAGACTGGCATGAGCAGTTGCTATCAAGTACAAACACACACATCTCAGTGTACTGACTCAACAGTAACACAAACTAACCAATTCACTGCAGGCATTTGTGCCATTAATTTAGTAATACATTCCACATGTTCTTAACAATACCATTAGACAAGACATGTTAAGTGTCAGGCAGAGTGATACCATTAAGTGATGTACAGACACCTTTCCATTACTTGCCATCTGACTAGTGTACAGTAAATTAACAACATCCTGTGTCATGTATATGGTCAAAATGGTTTCTATTCTACCATATAAATAGCCATTGCACATTTTCTGGAATGTAAACAAACAAATAACTTATATAGGTTATAGCCTCATGTTCTTGACAAAGTCTTCATCATCTGACTTCCAATTTTATTTTTTTGGTCTTAAATCCTTTTAGGACTGCTGCTTACTATCTTAATCCCCTGTCACATATTCAACCCAAGCTTCCATAAGATGCAACCAACATTCATGTATGTATTCTAAATTAACAGCAGCCTAAAATGTTACTACCATAATACCCATTCACCCCTGGATGAAGAGTACACCCTTATGTCAATGATCTTGGCCAGGGGTCTTAGCTTTAAGAATTTGTCAGAAAAAATGTGAACCAATAACCTCACCAACAGAAGTCCAGTGACTTCATAACATGGAGATCCACACTCAACAGTGTGGCCATCAAGACTGGACATTTCTGCTAATGTATATGTTAGGGTAATGTGAAAATTATCAAATATCATTTTTTTTAATGGATATAACAGATATATACAAACGTCAAAATGTCTATACTGTGTTTGGCTTTTTGTTCACACAAGTTTCAAATTCATGAAACAGAAATTATCGCCAAAAAATTGAACCTTCCTGAAAAAGACCCCTCATCTATACACAGGTGAAGAGTTATTTATACTATAGAAACTTTGGCATCTTATTTATGCCTACATATGCATGTACAGCGTCACAAGTCAAAAGAAAAAAATATTGATATAATAAATAGTAACATAAGAGTTTATGTTACGCATAAATCAGCAACTGGTATAATTGTTAAGATTTTGCATACATATTAAATGATTAATGTAGCCTTGAAAGCTCACCCAAAAATGAAACCCTCCCAAAACAATGAAAATGTTGAAATCATGAATATAATTAAATCCTCGAAAATTAAAACAACTACAGTATATGATCTTCATCAAACCAGAACTTCAGAAATTATCATCCTACATATCTGTGCATAATCCTAGGCACTCTATTCGGATGAATTCTCCTGACTGACATATAAGCATGGATGAAAACATACCATTCTTTTCTGTAGAGGTAACATATATTTACCCTTGCGAGACACCTTTTCTCTTATCTTTATAGACAAAAAATAAGATATCAATGTTTAATATCATCAGTTACAGATATAATACTTTTACATTAATTATGAATAATTAAGCACTGAAATTTGATTTTTTATTCTATTACATTAATGATCTAACCTAATTCCTTGTGTATGACTGGACCTGAAACAACTCATTTCCATACTGATGGTTTTGTTTACTCGTCTCTGTATCAAAACTGATGACTCATAACCTTTGTCTCAAGGCCCCCAGTCATAATTTATCACTGTAGTATATATTGAACGGAAACTGGAACCAGCCAGCTCAACAAATATTGCTTTTTGTAAATAAATCATGAATAAACTGTCAATAACCCAGCCTATAAATGAACTGTTTGATTCACCTAAACACAGCTAAAATTGATATTACTTCAAAACATGACTCTCATTTACTGTTTATGTTTAGAACATTTTCATCACATATCTAGTAATACCTAATTTTGTTATATTTAATCTGCATTCTGTGGAATAAAAATAAATAATTTTATTTAACATGCTGGCTCAATATAACAGATATTTTGCTTTAATATAAGAAAAACAGGCACAAAGTGATTATATCCTATCTTGCATCATGAAATATAAATATACATATATTTATATAAAATTTTAATATTTTTTTGGTAACTGCCTCCAATATTTTATTGCTGGCTGAACTAAGTACTATTACATGTACACCAGCAGAATTCCATTTCAGTTTTGCACTACCAGACAGGATGAAAACACTTGGATATCCTAGTGTCAACTAGGCTCTGTGTACCATTGCTAGGTCATAACCTGAGTAACCCTCGAAAGGTCAAAAGGTGCAATAATTTGTGAGTAAAACACAACTGTGGGTAACAGTTTACCCTGCAGAGGACTCACCCTTGGTGATGTGGAGGGGAGGGGGGGGGGGGGGGGGGACAAAACGTGAAAATCTCAACGCTCTATGGTTGTGATACAAACTCACCATAGTCCTGTACTCTACCCTTATACCACAGAAGCCTTGTTTATATATACAAGAAAAATCCTGATGGTATATATATATATATATATATATATATATATATATATTGTCCTTATTATATAGTTACCATCATTGTAATACAATAAACAATTCCTGATCTTACAAACTACATAGCAATAATATAATAATATGTGTATTTCATTCTAATTCAACAAACAACAAACACATTATAATAAAGAGTGCCTGTGATCATAATGGTATTATCCGTTTTATGGACAAATTACCAACAGTCAGGGGTGTAGGACCCATTTGTAATCTATTACAATGGGGACTAACGAAGCAATGTAACCAAACAATAATTAGATGGCCCTTCAGTATGTGTTTGTGCAGCATGGCAAGACCTATATAATTTTCAATAAAAAGTGCCAGCCTCAGGTCTTAATATAATAAACAGACAGTCTCGGGGCTGCCATCAATGATGGTGTCATCAGCGATACATATATGCATACTGTTTGCATAATTATGAGTCATTCTTCCATGTCATGTATAATTGACCCAAGCTAATTATAGTAACTGAATAACAAACTGTTCAGACAGCCATACTGCAATAAATGCACCATGTGAACCATTATCAGATACTGAAAGTGAAGGATGCCCTACAAAAATTATTACACAAGAAATATTTACGCTAAAGCGACTGATCTTTTTTATGGTCTCTGGTTATTTTGGCAAGAACTAATAACACACTGAATTATAGAGGGTACCAGTTTATTTATACATTATATTCTGCCTGTCTCTAAGCTGGACAAGCTAGGGGAAGGGGGGGGGGTTTAGTCTTATATGTATTTTTTTTAATAGCACACTTATTTGAGGCTGGTACACATGTGCATCCAAACAATTAATTTAAAAATTACACACTACCTAATTTAGTGTTAAGTCAAAATCTTAACATTACATGACTTTGGCAGGAAATAACAAGCATGCAGAATTTGTGCAAACCATCGTTCAGGTTAAGCGGAGGTTACATAAATAGAAACTGGCACAAATTAACTTCCCTTGCATAATTTTTCTCTTGAAGAAATAGAGTGGTTTGTTGACCTACTTAAAAAAGTGAAGCTAAGTAAGTCATATGACCATCTACACACAGTTTTTGCGGGCATATCGAAACATTGGTTCTTGAAACACGTGTACTGGGATTGACCTTACCTCGCACATTGTGTCAGCAAAGGTTAAAGGAGTCTTTTTGCATTAAATGTATAATTTAACTTTAAACAAAAAATGTGCTTGTTGATTTTAAGGTTAGAATTTAAACCCACATACTCACTATCTATATAAGTTAAATTAAAAACATCATTCACATCTGTTAATGAAAAACCAAGAAATTTTCAAGAGGAGGCCACATGTAAGTGTTTAAAGTATTTTTTATGAGGTAGTTTTATGACAAATGAAAAGGGAACAGAAAGGTTTACAGTGTAATTTAATGGTCAGGGTGCCTAAAATATAGTCTGTTGAACAGACAGTAATTTTAATTTTTAATGAAAGTTCTTTAAACCATTTAATTCCTATGTTCTTTTAAACCATTTTGACAGGGTGTTTTTTTTCATTTTTATATTTGTACTTTGTTTAAAAGGGAATGCAATCTGAGGTGTTCTATAATTGGTTTATTTTCCTTTAACAACTTAGCAATATGATCAGTAAAGGATTAACTGAATTATCATGAACATAGTAATAAAATCAGCTGAAATTCTAGAAGTGCATTTAAATTTCTTTTTAATTTACCAGACTTGCCACCTGATTTGATGTTTATAGACTTTATGTTTGATATAATACATCATCCATTCCACTCTGCAAATATCCCTTTTACTGGTGAATGCTCATTAAAATATACAAATTAAGTTCTTACTTTTATTGTAATCTTTTAAAACATTTTCTAAAATGGGTCACGCAAAACCAGTGGGTCATGCATTTTAGATTTTGCATGACCCTTTTATGGGTTATCAAAAATTTCTAATTTCTGCATGCCTGAATATGTATACTTATATTATTTATTTTACATGGATTATATAAATAGTTATTATCACTAATCTTAGTCTAGGCACTCTCCATGGCTAAGGGCGTGGCATTTGCTAGTATCTAGAGATGTATGAAACAAGAGAAAACGGAAAAAATCACTGGCCTTTGATGAGCCACTACAACCAACTCTAAAAACCATGCCTTGGACTGAACTTGAGTCGCCAGTGGAGAGAGCCGAGTATTTAACCCTTTTGACTGTTTTGGGCCCAATATATACCTGTATAAATACAAGTTTGAAACAGCGTGCCACCTGTCTTTACAGTGGGCCAATATTGAGACAGGGGCCAGTCTAGCCTTGCTTCAATGCAACAGGGGATGATAAAGGAGGCAGTGTGTGATTTATCTTCCGAGCACAGACGACACCAGCAGACCAATAAAGTACACCAGTCACCTGTGGTCACAAAACAACCCCGTCATATTCCGCTCCATGTATCTGGGGAACTATATCAGACGCATACATTCAGTCGATTTTCAACACCATGTATATGTTTTCAGTCTGAAGACGCACTCTGAAAGCCTCTGGGTCTGTCATTAAAAGGCTGACCATAACAGACAGTATTCAACCATTATTTCATGGCTCACTGAATATATTCTCAAACTGAGGTTACCTTTTGTACCGCTCAGTGAAATCTCTCCTTACGACCACCCCACGATCACAACCACCCCACTAAAATGACCACTTTTTTGGTCCTGGACTATAAAAATCATCATAATAGCCCCTCCCCCCCCCCCCCCCCAAAGATTTCATTGCATATTGGAGTATAATCACTAAACCTCGAATTTCACTGCATGTTATATATTCATACCCTGTCATAATTCTACTATTTTGTCCAAAATGTTGCTTAATAATTCAAATTTGCGACATTTGTAATTAAACAAATATTAAAAAAAAAACAAGCCACACTGAAAGTCACACAGAACATTGCCTGGGTGATAAATGTAGCTTCGATCAACATTATAACTGTATCGACTGGTTTTGGAAAAAAATCATCATGATTTAAGATCTCTAATAGAATATGTTCTATCAAAAGATTTACTTAGTTTACACCCAATTTGACCAGCTTAAATTTATTTTATTCACAAGAACATATAGTATGAAGTTGATCTTACTTTGCTTGTTAATGACCAAAGCTTGATTTGTTGTTCTCCCACCTGGTCTAAAACAACTAACAAAGTTCAGGAAACGGAAAGTTTAGGTTGTGTGACCTGAATTTCACTTCACTTGGAATTTCAAATTGCTTCAGGGAATTTTACAAGTAAAAGTGATAACAATCTACACTTCAAAGGAAATAAAAAGTCACAAGTTCAATTGTGCCTCATCCTGCTCATAAATAATTAATCCAGAGTTCACGCAGATCACAGGATAACCAAGGGTGTAGCTATTTTCACATGCTGTCATGTAACACACAGCAGTATATTTCCAGGGAAAAGAAAATATCTGCATAACTGATGTCAGAAATATAATCTGAATTATTCAAACTCTGAAACTTTTTACGGGTTTAGTTTAATAAACATTAAACTCTAAATGAAATATATGAAAACTTAAAAATTGATATTTTACCTCTTTCATACTATGGACAATCTAAATTCATAACTGTTCAGTTTTAAAGAAAAATACACCAGAAAAAAATATGAACATTAAAGAAACACATTTTTATTTCAATTCTGCTCAAATCTGGAAAGCAATAGATAAATGTCTACCTGATGTAATAAAAATTAAAACATCATGAAATATGTTTATATAATTAAAAGCCACATCTATTACAAAGAATTATTTTTATTTTATGTGCTTCTTTTTAAAGAAAATAAATTATATTTTATAAGAGGGGAAGGGGATAGGTCTTCCCTGTGTATAGAGGCTGGGAGAGGGAGCAATTTGGGATGTCAATAGACTTGCTCTCTTCATCCTGATTGGAACTGCTACTTACTTCCTGAGAATAGGTAGTAAAATCTAATCAACATTGTGGTAAGTTCATTACAAACACCATCACAGTGTAATGACTAGTAATTGTCTGGCATCTGCTACAGCCACGGAGCACAGAGATCCAGTATCCTGGCCTGAACCCGGACATTCTGTCATTTAGGCTTTTACTTTAACCTCCCAAGAGGATGTGCCCCTCTCATCTCTTATGTCAGAAGTTTATGACAAATGAGATAATCACGCATCTATAAGTAATTTTGTCTATTTCTAGTCTGTTGATTTCAGGGAAATTATGGTCTGTAATTATGGATGTTCCTATAGCCTCTCCCTTGGTATATATGACCTTAAATCTATCAAATAAATGTATCACAAATTGTGTATGGTTATGTTATATACCATAGTAATTGTACAGATTGGAGAGACTAAACAGCATGCACAAATGACAATTTATTTATGCAGTTTGTTAACTCCCATCAGTAGTTATTTCAAATAAATTTATTATAATAATAATTTCATATGTTTAATATATTAGATTCCATTTAAACTAAGCCATTCCATCATGTCCTAAAGTGTATCTGTGCCTAAAAATACATCATATTCTTATCATAAAACATAAACAGATGTATTTTTCTGCAAAGTATTATAACAAATCTCACTTTCTTAAAGCTAGAGAAGAATCCAGCCATGGTTGTCCCCATCATATAAAGTCTCATTGAGATCAGTTTTGACAATGACATTAACCACTGGAACAAAAGCATGCCTTCACTGCCCTTCAGTCAGGCTGGCAAAAGAGCATCAGGTAGGAGGTGGTTTAAACAGCGCCATCTATCTGTGAATGGCTAAACTGGATGCCTTCCAGCAAATAACAAACGCAAGTCTCACCACTGTTACAGATATGATGTAGGGCTATCAATTCTGTAAAAACTTTTTAATCTGAAATTATCCAATGATTATATACATATGATCAACTAACATATGCCAATTCAGGCATTCAGATCTTTTTATTTTTATACACATTTTTAGGCAAACAACATTTTCACCTGAAGGTCAGTATGACTCAGTGACAGTGTAAAAAAAAGTGTGATTATGAAATGGTACACCAACGGAGGCAATCTTGAGGGCTAATGTCATCCTATTATGCATCCATCTGGGAAAAAATCTATAATGAAGAGGTTTTTGGTTATATCAGGAGTCCAGGACTGGTTTTCAATTCAAGGAACAGAAATATTTGTAATCATTAGCTTGATTGTAATACACTTAATCAAACATGGAAAAAAAAAACTTTTCTCAAATCCTTCTTTTCTCTGTTGAAAAAACTTTATTTGGCATTTACCTGCTATAACCTGAGAGACTGAAATGCACAAATGCAATATTCAAAGGACATTTATAGACTTAAGGGCACTGGGTAGTTTTAAAAAAAATTGAGGATATTTATACACTTCAGTTCTCCAGTTTTGTAATCTTGGACTCTCATGGTTTTTAAGGACCAGTATGAACCCTGTGATATATGATACTAGGAAGAAGAAAGACAATGCCAAATGGAGACAATGAGGCTGTTCCTGTAACCTCCCCTTCAAGTTGATGACCTGTTAATCTAGCTGCTGGCTATTATTTTAAGAGTGATTATGCAAGACCTTGCTGGCTGTGACCCTGTGCTGTTGTGATCTGCATTTACGTCCTGCGACCTCTCAGCTGCCCCATATCCTGTCACTGACAAGTATCCGTACACAAACACATTGTGCCATTGATTTCTGAGCTGGGGTTCCTGGACCACATTTACCTTACACTGGACCCTTCTGCCTTCTGTCAAAAGTGCCATCACATTATGAGAGAGACATTCCCTCTTGTTAATTTGCCCCTCTTTTCTGTGTATGTATACAAGATATCCTAAATCATTATTAAAGGATTTTAACTAAATTTCTTTTAGGATTTCATCTTCAGGTATGGAGGTAGGTCTGACAAAATTCTGGACTTGACAATGTTTGATCAGGTGTTGATGCAGGACCATAATTTGATTGTACAGAATTCCCTGTCTTTCAGAAGGGTACAACCAACAGAGCAGACATCTGGTGGAGTTAGTTAGTATACTATAAGACAGGGGATCTTTTGAAGGAAGGAATGGTTGATCAAATGTTGAAAATTAGCTGGGTCATTGTTTATCCCTGGTGGAGGCATGCACTCTGCAGTCTCGTCTGGCCAGTTGTCATCTTTTACTTGTCTTAGGAACTACTCTGTTCCGCTAGATTTAAGAATTGTCTGTACCAAAAGATGATGTCCATAATCCTAGAGTTATATGATATTTGTTGGGTTGGTGGCAGCACTTGATCAAATTTTAAGCAGTGCTTGAGGTCCTGGGTTCAAAAGCACCTATAACTTTGAGGTTATAAGGAGCACCTATTTTACGTTTTTTTTAATGATATACGGAAAATGTTATATCATTCTAGCCATAGCATTCCCATCTTATTCTTGGAAGACTAATAAGACTGCAATAGTTGTAATTCATGCAATATGATGCTTTTTAACAAAATATGAGTTAGTAAGTAGATTACCCACCAGATGGCAACAATGATGATTTCAGTCAGGCCCACTTGTCTGCATCTGGTTTGAGGCAATGAGATCTACTTAACAGCACCACCTGTCTCCAGCTAGCTGAACTTAAGTTGCCATCAATGTTGTTTATTTTTTCAAGGTTTTTGAAAGCAAATGGCAATGATTTGTTTTCTCATTAATTTTGATTGCTGCACAATAAAACTAACATGCAAACGTCAAGAATCCATTGCTCCATCAATTGGCTCATCAATATGCAAATACCAGAAAATCATTATCAACACGAAACTGCTCATCACATAATAATATGGACAAATGTGGACAAACTAAGTACATAACATAATAATTAGTAAATATCAGGAATCAATCATTTGACTATACTGCTTGCCACATTAAAATATGCAGATATTAAGAGTTAATCCCTTTCATCAAACTGTGCATCATAGTGAGTGAGTGACAGAGCTAGTACTCAAGCCCCTGGTTCATAGACACCTGCTGGGCTTGTGTTTAAGTTAGCTTTTTATCTAACATACTTTCAGTGGTAAACAAAATTACGAAAATCCTGCCAGGTCTGATGTAGTCTGAGTGTTTATTATCAACAGCTGAATAAAATACATGTGATTTTTTTCACCTCAACTCCAGGATAAATGTGTTATATAGAAGCAAAAATATGTATATGTAAAAAGTCAAAGAGTACATAAGCCTGACGGCTGCCAGCTCATGTAGCAGGTACCAATGGCCAATGATAATGGATCTAATTAACCCTGGCCGGATCATTCTGACAGTACTGTTATGTTTTACAGCCAGCCTGTCTCCAGTGATGTAGGTTCGTTTACTGATTTCCCGTATCTCTTTAATGGCCAGAACTTTTTCCCGGCTGAGTGAGCTGACACGTGCCCTGAAGATGAAACAGGATCACTAAGAAAAGAGAGACACAAGATCCAGCCGTCAGACGCTTACAAAACTACCGCAGGGTACAAGTGAATTCTGGGAAGATCTGAAAAGGAGCTATATAATCAGCCTCACATATTCAGCTTATCTTTTTACTGAAGCTAAGACCATTTGTCTGAGCATATAGCACTGCCTGCTTGATCAGACCTACTTTGAAAGTGGTACAGGCTTGGGGATTGTGAAAGCTGTATGAAAGTGGATAATGTATTGTTATTATGCTTTATATACTTTCTGGAAAAAAACCCTCTGCAAACATCATCCCTTAGTGACAAATCACAAAATGTGTATTTGCCATATAGAAATCTCACATAAAAGATAAATATTTTTTTTTCACCATGAAGTAATATATATTATATATATCTGATTTACATTAAAAACAGGGTTCAAATTAATTAGTATCCACAACTACTATACACATAACAATATGTTCATTAATATCATATAACTATTGTTATACACATTATTACACACAGTCACCAGTAACCAGTGAGTCGATGACCAGTAATGTTTGTCGTAAAACCAGCATCACCAGAAATCTCACCAATCAGACGACACTAACATCGCAATCAAAGACTCACATTATACCCTTTTAATAGGACAGAATGGTACCATAAACATCCTAAACAGTACAACTCACTACGACCCTGCACTCAAATTAATACAACTGTTTGCATGTGTTGATAAAAGATCATAGGGAGCCAACTGTTTTTGAGTTTTCTTGGTGGTAATAATAGTATTGTGTACTATCCGTGAAGAGTGCATAACTGCAACAAAGACATCACAATGCAATGTAATATCATCATTTGATATCCTGATTAATATGGTATCTGGACCTATAGTAGCTAGTTCCCCATGTCTATATGAGGTAATGTTAGTTTTCAATACTGGCCCAGATTAAAAAATTCACTAATTACTGATAAAATACAAATATTTTATGAAAAGGAAATTTGAAAAGAACAAGTTGATTTGTGGAACAGATCTGGTTTGTCCCCTGCCTCTCATGGAAGTAGCCACAAAGAAAGGTTAAGAATACCTGTGGGATATTCTCAAGACACTTCTTTAAGGATTGATGCAGGGCTTCCAATAAGAAGAAAATTTGAAGAATCTAGGACTCTAAGGCATAAATTTTGGGGAATCCAATCTGATTTTAGAGCATCCCAAGTGGAGATGATATGTGACATATTTTGAAGGGTTTTGTAAAGATTTAATAATTTTCATATCTTATGTAATAAAAATATCATTATATGATTAGAAATTTTATCATTATATGAATATATGCTTAAAGGGAAATGTAAGCCTCAGTTATCAGTGGTTACACCACTGACAGGTTCAAGGCAGCTGGTAATGTTCATTGACTGCCACAAGGTCCTAAAACCAGAAACTTGCCTGTCCCATGGGATGCCTGGTCCTTTAAAACTGTGGGTCTGTAAGAAATTTTAAGCATCAGAGACACCTCAGCGCTCCTGAAATCCCTGATTGATGAGTGTAATATCAGTAACAAACAATAACACCAGGGAAAATTTGCATTGTTTATTGATAGAGCACCACATAGAAGGGTACACTATCTTACCTAACCATTAGGGTGGTGTGAGTTCAGTGACTATTTTCCATATTCAAACCTATCCCTTCATTTGGTGTATCAATGCTGAGAGTATGGGGACTGTGCCTAAAATTCTTTTCAAGTTATTGAATTAACAAGATTTAGGAAAATCACTTTTTTGACCTTGAAAAAAATGTGACAAAGTCATCTGTATTCAAACTTGACCTAGTACTTCATGTGATATTCAGTGACATGGATTAGTGACTGTATGCCAATTTGTTTTCAACTTATTGTTAACACCATTATGTACAGACAGATACTTATCATTTATTTGTCCCCCACTGATGCCAGACGGAGCATCTGACAACAGCGGGGAACAAAAAATAGTTAAATAAACATGCCTGGCAGAATTGTAGCTAAGAGTTAGCAGATGTGTTATTGTCTGGAAGAATTAAGCTAAATATGAAGGCTGGATCCTTAGAAATTCTGCACTTTAATTTGCCTTGAAATATCTTTCAAGACAGAGCGTCACAACCTTATGGTCATGCTTTCCATTCAATAAATATCTAGAATTGTATAAAATCCTGTTCTGTCTGTCATACAACTTTATCAAGATATAGCAAATACAGTGGAACCTCACAATTACAACCAGCTTGGGGACTGACTAAAGTGGTTGTTATTTGCGGTGCCAAATTGGGGGGGGGGGGGAGGTTGTATTTGTGAAATTCTAAGTTACCTAAATCATATTTTCGGGACCAAGAAAATTGGTCTTAACTGTGGGGTTGGTCTTAATTGTGGGGTGGTTACAAGGTGGGGTCCACTGTATTTTTATTTTAATTTTTGCTAAAGCCATCCATAATCATGTCAATTCTTTTCAGAGCTGTCAACTATCATACTTTTTCCTTACAGAGCCATCATTATCATACATCAGTGTCCTTACATCAATATATCAATATGTCATGCTAAACTCTTAAAATAATAATCCAAACAATGTATTAAAGTATGTAACATACCTAATTTTCATTATCACTGCGCAGTCATGAAGTCATCTAATATTGGGGCTGATTTCCTACCTGAACTTAACTTTTTTTGTTGGAGGGATCCACCTTTTAATACTACCTCTGCAGAATTCCTTTCCAATTTTGAACTATGTGACACGGAAGTAGCACACACTTCCTCTCATTTTTATAATATCCTGGTATTAACTATAGGCCTGGTGACTACTGCACCTGTGGGCCTTAAGCATGTAATTGTTCCCATTACTGGGTCATACTGTGAGGAAACCCCCTAAAGGCACACTTGTTTGTGAGTGAACCACAGCCATTGGACACAGCCTGCCCATTCAGCCACCAGAGTGCTCACCTTGGGTGAAAATATGACCACCTTGCTGAGGCTGTAACTCATGATCTTCTGGCTTTGAGCTCTGTGCTTTACCCATAGCTGGACCATAGAAACTGGTATTTATATCGAACTAAAACTCAACACAAGCACAAGTCCATAAGCATAGGCAAGGAAAAACAATAATTATGCCAGAGATATTAATAATTCACTAAAATGATCATTATTAAAGGACACTTGATGCACTCAAACTGTATACCTAACCTGTCACATGTTCAACTTAAGCAGTGACCTTCTGCACCTTTGGACCTAGAATTCTTGACCCAAGTACAGGTTAAACACTACAGTAATCAGGAAGTCACTAAATGCTTTAGAAGGGTTTGAAAAACACTCAGTATAAAGCATTAGGAGAACAAATTCCATTTGTTAAGGAGCTTACAAACTTGAAAATTTATATTTACTATAATCGTTGAAACATGATTAAACAAGATATGCACTTTTAAGCTAAAAGAAACTCATGAAAACCAGAATCTTGTAATCCCTCCCAGGGGATTTTCAGTAGGATTTTCAATAGATAAAATTTAAAATAACACTAAAGAATTTTAATTCGGACCTTTCAGTTCTTCAGCTAAAAAGAAAATCAGGTCTGTGACTTAATTTTTAATCACCCATTTGACCCTAAACCAATGCAATTTAAAACAGGAAAGTTTCACAATCACATAATTTTTTGGTGTGATTATAGACAAGATGGACATTACAAAATTGCACACACATGAACACACATGAACTTAACAAGGCCTACAGGCCTAATGCGAACCTGTGCATTGGGAAAAACACCAGGTATAATGCTTCAATGCTGGACCATTACTTTTCATGTATATGAACAATGCAAGTACTAAACATTTTGAATAAGAAACAATTACACAAACATCACTGCTGAAATTCTGGCATGGGTGCACACAACACTAAAAAGATTGTAGCTGGCACCACCAGTCTTGTACACAACGAAGCTATCAGAGATATATACATATGCCCAATTTCAGACTGATATATCAAACCCCTCCTGAGAAAAACGCAGGGACACACACTGTGCAAAAGTCATTGTAGGTGGCGACACCTATCTTGTGAGCGAGAAAGCCATCAAAGACACATAGACAGGTCAAAGTATTAGGCCAATACATCAAACTTACCTTGAATCTGATGCATGGGGCTGAACAGGCTTAGGTGAGAAAGGCTGTTGCCCTGAGTGAACTGTAACAAATTGCTTGCTCAGGCTACTGCACTGAGTGAACTCATGACCTGCACCTGGCTAGACTGAGTGAACTTTTGACCTGTACCTGGCTGCACTGAGTGAACTCTTGACCTGTTGCATTATCTGACACAGTTGGCAGTCTGCCAAAGCTATAAATAGAATGCAGCTACTGCACTAAGTAAACTCCTGACCATACCTGGCTGCACTGAGTGAACTCTTGACCTGTTGCCTAATCTGATACAGTTGGCAGTCTGCCAAAGCTGTAAATAGATCCAGACTGACCTCTAGCCTGTTGCCAAATCTGAAATAGTAGCCACACCATTGCATAAACTCATGCAGGGGCCCTGCCTTGAGGGGCTTGACACCCATGAAGTGATCACATGGTGCCCATGAGGTGTTCACATGTCACCCATGAGGTGATCACATGCCTTGTGCTTGGCTGCACTGATGGAACTCTTGACCTATATCTGGCTGCACTGAATGAACTCTTGATCTGTTGCCAAATCTGAAAGAGTTGGCAGTTTCTCAACCTATTTAAAGATACAGATTCAATCTTGGCCTGTTGGTATATCTGTTAACACATACTGAAAGACTTTGGCTAAAATTTTTTTATTATTCATATTCATAAACTTTTTATCAAAATATCTAGAATAATAAAAGATGACCAATGAGCCCCGTACAAAAAAAGGTTAATGTAAGTGGCGCCACCAATACCTGAATTTCATATATGACTCATGTGACCAACACTGGCAAAAAATTTGGTGATGATAGCTCCGGCCGTTTCTGAGACTGTCATTTTAGTATGCTTTTTTGGACAGATGACTGAGTTCAACTTCCTGTAACTCGGCCAAAATTCACCAAACATGAACCATTGGAACAAAATTGAGGGAGATGGTATAAAAGATTATTTCTGTGAAATACTTAACAATTTGGCTTGAGTGTTTCGTCGGAGAAGGTTTTAAAGTTTTTTTAGCTTTTTCTCTATAAAATTTAAGAAAATGCAGAGTTTTTGAGATGGCTAATTTTTTGCATTAAATTTCATTAGCTAGCTCCAATCATTTTCAAAATAATATAGGTTATTGTACAGAAGACAAATGCCGCCACACCATCGCATTAGCTCACAGGTTCCCTAAAAATTATTACAGATGCAAATTGAATGCAAAATTGTAATACAGATACATCTCACTGATGGCAAAATCTTGCATTAATTTGACTATGGATACCAATTATTCATATTCCATGTACAGCCGTCTTTATATACCCTTAGACAGCTGTATACCTGTGATTGTAAACATTGCCTGGCATGAGGAATATCTAAAAATCATAAATCTACATTTTTTAAAAGCTTTTAAAAAACATTCTTTTCAATATTAACCATAGATAACCTGAAATCTAAATGTCTGGAGGCATGATGTAATAAATGCTGATAAACTGGTGCCAGTCTAGATGTATCTGCTTCACACAGCTAACATATATGGTAAAATGACTCAATTCAATCTTTATAATTAAGCCAAAATTAATTCTTTGGAACCATAAAAGACAATTATTATAAGAATTTTTCAGGGGATTATTCTTGTAAAATATTAAAAAAATTGGCCTCAGTAGTGTCAGTCAAAAAACGTTTTACAGGTTTATAACTCATATGGGAAAATACAGCAAATTGGCTAATTTAAGCTTCCCATAACTCAGCCAAAAATCACTGAACCAAAACCTTTGAACAAACTTGAATTATCAACATCTAAGGATAATTAATGTGTGAGATTTAAGAATTTGGCCCAGTGGTTTTTGAGGAGAAGATCTTTGTAGCCTCTGAGCTAAAATGGGCTGTTACAGCATATGACTAAATTTAGCTTCCAATAACTCAGCCAAAAGTCCCTGAACTGAGACCATTTGAACAAACTTCAGAAAGCACTACCCTTGAATCATTTCTGTTCGATATTAAACTATTTGGCCATATGGTTTCAGAGAAGAAGTTTTTTGTAGCCATCAGTATGATACAGGCACTGATGACCCCTGTACAAAAAAGGCCGATGCAGGTGGCGCAACCAATACCTAAATTTCAGATATGTCTCATGTAAACAACATTGGCATAAAATTTGGTGATGATAGCTCCAGCCATTTCTGAGATTGTAATTTTAGTATGCTTTTTTGGACAGATGACTTTAAGTTCAACTTCCTGTAACTCGACCAAAAATCACTGAACTTAAACCATTCGAACAAACTTGAGAAAGATTGTTCCAGGGATCATTTCTGTGAAATATTGGACAATTTGGCTGAACAGTTTCAGAAAAGAAGATTTTTAAAGCTTTTTTAGCTTTTTCCCTATAAAATCTAAGAAAAAGCAGTTAGCCAAAAAATAAGCAAAATCCGATATAGTTTTTTAGATGACTATTTTTTTGCATAAAATTTCATGATGCTACCTCTTGCTGTTTTCAAGATAGTATGGGTTAACATACAGACGACGGACAACACCATCGCATACCATCGCATAAGCTCACAGGTTCGCTAAAAACTTAAACAAATTCTAGTGCTTCTGCCAATTATCACCTTTATTCATCATCCTCTTGTTAATTAATGATTATAAATATTATTATAGCTTTTAATAATTTTGATGGTGATTTATTACTATGGGCGAACATTTATGAAATGCTTGAGGGTCAACAGAAACAAAAATTAGGCCACATTGACCAAGATTTTGCTGAACTTAAGGCTGAATGGTGTTGAGGGAGGATTTGTGAAATTTAAATGTTATATGAATTTACATTATACTGTATGTATCCTATTAAACCAGGTATTCTTACACAGCATAAGCACCGCCAGACACTGTGCCAGTACTGGCTTGCTGCCAGATGCTGGAAAGTTGAATTAGGTCAGTTACTACCCTGGACATGTCAACAAGATGACCCTGCATGACCTTTTGATATAGATCTGAATGTCTGGGACAAAAAAGATCAATCTGAACCAGTAAGACAGCAATCAGCTCAATTGTATGCAATTCCTTGGTAATTTGAACAAATGACCCCTGATGACACAAAATAGACACTCTCTGAGTCTTGGGACTATCTTGATATCAGCCCGAGTACCACTGAAACAAAGTTTCAGATCATAAGCATAGGCCTCGTAAGCAGATCTGGCTCAGTTACATGTGTCCTACATCAAGCCCTGAGAACCAGGGAGTGTACACAAGATATCAGACTGGTTGTGATACAGTTTTTGTTCAACATTTGGCTGTGGTTTACAGATATACCATTTTCAATGCAGAGAGTTCTTACTAACAGCTGAAGATGGGGAGACACTGTACGTCCACAGTGATGCAAGATTATGAAACAAATCCTGATTTTGTCCCTGTTTTGATACAAGTTATCCCTAATCTGAATATTTTTCTTTCCAGATATGGCTGAGGTTTACAGATAGCAGTTTCCAATGGTCAGTCATACAGAGTAATTGTATGATAATGATGATGATATATCAATGTTATTCCAAATTTTGATTTTCATGCTTTGATATAGCTCTATGATGTGACCATTATTCTGATGGGTAAAATTCTGGATAAAGAGTAATTGTATGTTGATGATGACATATCATCAGTGTACAGATTATGTTTGTCCATAAATCCGATATAAGATCTACCTAATGACCTATCTCATCTCAGTAGAACACAAACCCTTTGTCTCCACTGAGCGGACACTATATGATATATATTCTCTCTCTGATCTGACAACTTTCCTTCCTGATTGAGCCTACAGTCTACAGTCAACATTTTTCTCTGTTGAGGATAAAGTTAATTATATTTTTATGATGATGTATGAATACAAAGCAGATTTCAGATGTTCCAGTAAAGAATTAGGAAAACTTGATCCTTAGCCAGATTTAGTATTTGTCTCTTCCTTAGAGATCATTTGTGGGGGGGGGGGGGGAGCATTCAAATTATTTGCTGCTCTGTCACTGATACTGATATCAGCCAACAAGTACATGTATTTTAATGTTAAAAGGTCTTCTTTATATAAAGAAATTAAGGAAAATCTTTTTACCTGTTACTACTATAGTGGGCCCTGGTTTTAGTGACTCTGGATTAAGCAACCACCTGCTATTAATAACCAGTTTTTCCCTTGCACTAAATGTTTTACATTAAAAATAAATAAGCCTGGTGATATCATTATAGCTGTCTTCAAATATGCTTGATTATGGAAGCATGTGTACAAATTTACTGATAAATTGTGGGGATTTTTTTTCAGTATCTCTAATGAAATTAAGCCATTTAAGTATAGAATCCTTTAACAGGAGGTTCTTCATTTGATTAATAAATATTTGTCTGTATGAAAAGACTGATGAATAAACAAGAAAACATAATTAACTGTGCCCAGTTGACTGAAAAATCGGCAAAACTAAAATCAAGCATACTGTCTAAAAATGTTAAGTATTACCTATCATATAGCAGCATATAAGAATATATAGTATGCACCTTGAGTTACATAGGTCAGTATATCTATGTCCACCTGAGCATTATCTGCTATTCAGACTGGCTTGACAATGCCACCATACCAAGATACTCCACAATAATAAAGTAGGTGAATCAGTGAGATAAACATTACAGGTATTGATTGTAGCCTACATTATTGGACTTGGACCAGATCCCAGTCCAAGCAATACACAAATTAAGATCTATACTGCAGGGCAAGACAATGCTGGACTCAGGAAACACATCAGCACCTGTGTCTGAAAACAGAATTAAACTGAATACCAGTGCTGGACATTACCAGATTGAAACAATGTCCGACATTTGCCAGATATCACCAGATATATGCCATATTTAAACAATGGCTGGCAGAGCTAGACATGGCTGGATCCATGTCGTATTTAAATGTCCTACAGAGCCAGATATCCTTGGTTCAGTATTATAAAACATTTGACAGAGCCACACAACACTAAATCCATATAAGATTTGAAACATCTGACAGAGCTGGCCATCATTGGACCCATGTCAGATTGAAATGTCTGACAGAGCCAAATATCACTAGATCCATGCCAGATTTAAATGTCTGACGGAGCCAGACATAACTGGGTCCATGTCAGATTTAAATGTCTGACAGAGGTGGTCATCACTAGATCCATGTTGAATTTTAATGTCTGACAGAGATAAATATCACTGAATCCATGTCAGAATAAAATATGTGTTAAAATTGGGCATCACCTGACCCATATCAAATTTAAATGTCTAACCAATAGAGCCAGACATCATTGGATCCATGTTAGTACCATGACAGAAAAAAAAACCATGACTGGATTCATGAGCAAACTAACTTGTGCTTCAACTGAACTAGCTTTGTGAATGAAGTCTCTAGCAATTAGCCATGAAATTTATAGTAACAATTAGTAATAATTACATTAAGGTACCATATTTTTATACTGATGAAATACCAGAACTATAAAAGAGTTCACTATTTTTTTATCTTGTTGTTAGTCAGCAGGGGACTGAGCACTGGGACCAGAATAAGCAGTGGACATAAAGAATTTAAATTGAAATGCTAAAGATGGGATTTGAGTGAAGAAAAAGTGTAATAAATTTCATAAATAAAGCATAGAATCATCCATAACATATCTGTGCATGCCCTAAAGAAAATGTTACAAACTTTACAGTCCACATACAAATGGACATGATGTCTGTTTCTATGTGTTGTTATATACATCTTGGACGAGCTACAGATACACTTTCCTTATATACTGAAGCAAGACCGATCCCTGAGAGAATACCCCATTACCTAGAACTGCCACTCTACTGATAAGAACCATATCTAATAGTACATGTCTCCATATCTCATCTGGAGAGAGGCTTACTAAATTCTCCATCGTCCATAAAACAGCGTTTCATATTCTCATTCTTGCCGAGCGAAAAGAAGCCTCCACTCAGAACCAATTCTTGTTCTTGCACACTACACTGCCAGCTTCTTGTCGGGTTTAATGGAGTCTGCTACTGTCTCGTCCCCTTTATCTGTCAAAAGCCTCTTCGCTGTTGTATTGAATTACCTGCCTATCACTGCAGTGCGGTACCTAAATTCCTACCTGATCATATGGAAATGTCACTCTTCCTACGGCTGCGTGCCTGATTGGCAGACTGTAAGGGTTCATCAGCTTTACAACACAAGTTCTGCTTCTGCTTTTCAGACCGTGCTGAATCAAAGGAACTCAATCTGGTCAAGTGGTTAATATTTACCTCAGCTGATGGAAAATGGTTCTGTTTTCACATGTATCTGTCTTCTGTGTGTCTTTTTTTAAAGATACATCCATTTGTCTTTTTTTTATTCAAAGAGTACTGAAGAATAGATGTATTGAATATAGATGAAGAATTCAAAGGATAGACTACTATCGTTGGGACAATAAAACCAGTTTAATATATTATTATAAAGATATAAATTTTATCATATCATAATAAAAGTATCTGGAATGGGAACTACAGCACTCTTCATCATATTACATTTGTCAGAAGATTAAAGGGCTTTATTTTCAATGAAAATACCTTACACTTTATTTAAGAAACAGAATGATTAAAAAATATGAGAAATCAGTCTACTTTTTACAGCATATCAGCCCTACTAAGTATGGCAGTCAAGATCATGGGTCACATGCAAAACAGATTCAATTGACAGCTGCTCATTGGATAATGTCATGTACACACTCTAAAATATATAATCGGCTTAAATAACAAAGATGGTTACTCTTGCAGGCAGACAACTGATCTGCCAGATCATTGTGAAGATACAAAAAAGTTATGAAACATGAACTGGAGATTTGTTGTCAAATTCCTAATTACCAAATAAGGTTGTCACTTTCACATGCAGTTTTCTGGGAAAATATTGAAAATATCAACTTATATAAATATAAAATTATCTCCAAATAAAACAGGTGTACAGCAGGTGGTGAAACAAACAACACTAGTATAGCAAACATCATGTACATTATTTTTTCGTTATTAGTCACAACTGTGTACATGTGTGTCATCACACACTCACTATCTATGATAAAGTGATAAGGAGACAGATGTAATCAAGGTCGCTGACCCTCTTCCTGATGTGGGCTAAACGCCAAGGGGGCAGAATATACCAAACATACTCAAATCAATACTATTAATATGATCACATCTGTAAACCATTGATTATAAGCATATCTTGTTTGAATATCAATTATAAACATTTATATATACCAACTAGGCCAAGGAGCATATCAATTAAATTAATGTACATTTAATTAAATACTGGAATCCATGTACCTGTGTATGAATGATAAGGTTTAGTTGCAGTTTCTTTCGGCTTTTTATTATATCTAGATCTTTAAAATTGATTTTAAACCAATGTAAGTCTCTCTATTATTTCATTTTATGAGGAAAGGATGATATAAAATAGCTATGTTTATCCAGCTTTTCAACCACCATCAGATAAATATCTTTACCATTTCATTCAAATGATGTAAAATGTTTTATATTTTTTTTGGTAACAATTCCCATTAATTTCAAATTCCTGTTAAATCAAGATCTTTGAATGACACACTTGTAATTAACATGGATTTTTGGCTAATTAAGAATACCTAGATGTCTCAGATTGAATCAAACCCTGATCCAATCCAAATAACAAAACTAATCTTCATTGATGCAAGCTCGGTCTCCCGTTAATGAAATTGTAGAAAACCACAGAAACACTCAAGTTTCTCTTAATATAAAGACAGCATCAGCATCATGTCAAGTGCTTTATTAATACTGCACACACGGTTATCTTTGTCCTAACTATAGCAACAGCAATGGGCCTTGTGTTGTGCAAGGAATTTTTTCCTTATACAACCTTAACTCTGACTTCTTTAAATATAAAATTTCATCCTTAAAAAAATTGCCTGGCACCTAGAGCATTTAGATAAGAGACACCACAATGTCTAGATGGGGGACACCACAAATTGTCAATATGAGAGACACCATAATCTCTAGATCTAAGATGTAAGACACCTCAGTTTCTAGATGAGAGGCACCTCAGTGTCTAGATAAGAGACACCTCAGTGTCCAGATGAGAGACACCTTAATGTCTAGATGAGTCGCACCTCAATGTCTAGAAGAGTTGCACTTTTAAAGGCTATATTAGAGGCACCTTTATGTCTATACAAGAGGTACCTTAATGTCTAGATCAGAGGCACCCTAGTGTCTGGATGAGATGCACCTTAATGTCCAGATTAGTGGCACCTTAACATCTTTATGAGTAGGACCTTAATGTCCAAATGAGAGGTACCTTAATGTCTATATCAGTTGAAACTTAAGGTCTAGATACATCTTAATATCCAGACAAGCAGCACCTGAAAAGTCTTGATGAGAGGCACCTTAAGAGTCTATATTAGAGGCACCTTAATTTCTATATGAGAGGCACCTTAATGTATATATGAGAGGCACCTTAATGTATATATGAGTTGCAACTTAAGGTCTAGAAGACACCTTAATGTCAGATAAGCAGCACATTAAAGGTCTTGAGGAGTAGTAGCTTAATGTCTTAATGAAAGGCACCTTAGAGGCACTTTAACATCTTGATGAGTCAAATGAAGATAATGGGTGCACCTACCTATTTATATTAAGGGCTTAAACTCCAGTAGTAACGAAAAGGGTGGGCTTGAAGACTATAGCCACAGGTTAAATGGGTTAGAATAAAGTTTTTGGCTGGTAACTTTCATATAAGGATTAACTGGACTAAAGTAATGATGTAACAGTATGGGTTCAGTTAGCCAGCAGGAATGTGCCAGCCTGCAAGTTTCAGATGTCCAAACAAACGTGAACAAGAGCAATATGAGAGCTTCCAGATCCTTTACGTCTCCTTTTTTATCAACATTTAACAAACCCTGCAGTTTGAGGACTGGCTTACCCTTTCCAGCAGCCACTTTTTGTTCAGCCAGCCAGCTTTCAAAATCTATCTTGTCTTTGGACCTTCGTCCGCGGTAGGGCTTAGCTTTTTTCACCATGGTCCAGGCATGGAATTCTGATTATCCCAGATTATCCTAGAATCAGTAATGTGATCAAGGATTCATTCGTAACTGCACGCAGCAAGGTGGATCAGCTTTGACACTATATACTCCCTCTGGCCAGTTAACCAAGTGACCATGACTTGTGTCTTGGCCACAAATAAATAACAATCAAGCTGAGGTTAAAGTCTTTATGGAGATCAATGAAATGTAAATACAGATCAATAAATTTATGATACAAACCTATTCACTATGTTTGATATAAATTTAAAATAACAGGCAACTACATGCAGTGGCTTCTATCCCTCACCCAATTCATTTATATGAGCACTAAAAAACATAGCTGGATGATGACTTGCGGAGTGTTGGATTTAACACAGTTTTCAGAACTTACAAAGTGTTTACCATTACCAGCAGTATATATCAAAGTATCCTAACTTTCTGATAAACCTCAAACATAAGAAATCATAAATCTACATTCATTGCAGAGCTTTGATCTCTTGACACAGTAATCTAATTAACATTCATAAAGTTTAATCCCTTATAATGCCTTTACTGAATTTCTGATATAACTGTGGGACTTCCAGTAACATTTCAGTTGAGCAATGGATCTGGATAAAATGTTATGACTTTTCATTTCACCTTATGTCACACAAGGGGCCATTTTCACTGACACCATAAATGACTTCATAAAGATTATGACATCATCAAGATAATGACATCACAATACATAAAGTGGCATCACAATGATTTCTCCAGTTTCCCAGCCACAGACAGAGCTTTAGTATCTAGTATTATTATACTAAAAACACTTAGAAAAAATAAATATTCCAAAAGGCAAACATTTTTATCAAGAAGAAAAGTATCAGTATTTTTTTTTATAACAATACTGGTTTTTACCTTCTTCCTCACCAGCCATATCTTTAAAGACTGGCTTTGGAGCATCGAGCTTCTCTCGGAGTTCTGGCGGCAGACTCTCAGAATCCAGTGGGTTCATGACACCATGGATTTCTCCAGTCTCTCCTGGCTGGTTATTCTGAGGTGGGTTATTTTCATCATGGAAGAGCTGGTTTTTCACCTCAATAGATTTACTTTTGACCCTGAAACACACCAAGGAACCATTTCAAAAGTGGGAACTTATATCAGTGTCATGGTATACCAAAACACCTCCACAAAACAGCAACTATAACTGCCATAGTGCAAACAGAGTCAGAAACCAAACTAAAATTAAAAATAGTAAAGAAACAGAATAAATTATACAAGCCACATTAAGTTGAAATGTTATTTAACATTTATAGGTGTATTTTCTTAACATAGGTATTATTTCTTTTATGTTTATGCCTAATTAGTTTCAATACCTGCTGATATAGTATTATTTAAATAATATATGTCAGATTTTATGACAACCATGCTGTCAACAGAGCTAAATAAAGGAATAGGAACATGAAAATTGACTTTTCTTAGAACGATTTCGCATTTTATGCACTAATTCATAAATAATACATAATTTAATGTACAAAATGAATAAATGCGTACAAGTCAGTCAAATTCTTGGTGTTTGTAACATAAATCTAATTATGTCTAAAACTAAAAGGGTTAAGTTCACAGAGAGTTAGTTACAAGTTTTGAGATGGTTTGAAAAAATCAGTAGATTAATGCCAGTACAAGTCTAGGATTACTAACAACAATGTTACTGTACTCCCTCATTCTAATGGTACTTGCTAATCCGTCAGTTTATATCATGATTCATGACATATTATAATAATTAATGAAGAAAAGTCTCTTAATCTAGGTCTATACTAACATCGGCTGTGATAAGAGGAGGATGAAACATCAAATTATTGTTTAAATAGATGAACAAAGTCACCTACTGTTTTGATACCTCAATAGTTTTAGTTTTGACTCTGAAAATGAATAACAAGAAGTTTTAGCAATTATCACAGGTTTATTTTGTAAAATTATCTCATCCACTCTGTATTAATTTATAAAAGCATATGATCAACTGGATATACAATATTTTTTAAGAGCAGGGGAAGTATACAACACAATATGTACATTTGACAAAAGGGTTTTGAAGCAAACCAACCAAACTGTTATCTTTTATAAAAATAACTTTTTTTCTACCAATTAAGCTATGAACAATGTAAACTTAAAAACTTAAAAACTTTGAAACTATTTATTAAAATGTTGCAATATTAATGATTTCAAAAATGAGAAGGTGAAATTTTACCAGATTTATACATTACTGTGAATAATGACAACAATGTGTTACAGTGTGATGTCTTGCTTTAAGATATTTCTCTCTGGTCATGGTATATTCTGCAAGATACTGTCAAGTTAATATAGGAAATTTTGACCCTCGTGACACAACTTGAGTTTGATCTTTACATTGACCGTGGTACTAATTAAAATTACATGGTTATAGTTATTTTATATCATTGGTAGCTAAATGACTTATTTTGACTTTAACTGAAACTTAACACATACTAACACAGGCTTTGATAAGAGGAGGATTTTTAAATAGATGAACAAAGTCACCTACTGTTTTGATACCTCAACAGTTTTAGTTTTGACTCTGAAAATGAATAAAAAGAAATTTAGCAATTTTCACAGGTTTATTTTGTAAAATTATCTAATCAACTCTGTCTTGATTTATAAAAGCATATGATCACCTGGATATAGCATATTTTTTAAAAGCAGGGGTTGTATAAAATACAATATGTACATTTGACAAAAGGGTTTTGATGCAAACCAACCAAACTGTTATTTTTTATTAAAAAAAAATTTTTGTTTTCTACCAAATTAGCTATGAACAATGTAAACATATAACTTTGAAACTATTTATTAAAATGTTGCAATATTAATGATTTCAAAAATGAGAAGGTGAAATTTTACCAGATTTATACATTACTGTGAATAATGACAACAATGTGTTACAGCGTTATGTCTTGCTTTTAGATATTTCTCTCTGGTCATGGTATTTTGGGCAAGATCGGTCATGTCAATATAGGAAATTTTGACCCCCGTGACACAACTTGACTTTGATCTTTACCTTAACCATGGTACTAATTAAGATTACACGGTTACAGTTATTTTATATCATTGGTAGTTTAATAACTTATTTTAACTTTAACTGAAACTTAACTGAGATTAAAACATAAATTTATACTACATTACATAAAATTTAGATGTATTACACAGAGAACAGTACCACCAGATTTATATCTTTCACAAGAGTACCGTATTTGGTTAAACATTTACCATCACAAACTATACAGCCAATTATACAGGAGAGACAGATGGCAGATAATTAAAGGGGTATCAATAGGACAATTAGTCAGCTAAACAAATGTAATGCTGTAATAATATGTTAATTACTGTGGTTGGCTCCATATTCGTAAAGCTGAAATTTCACAAATTCTCAGTTTTTAATGTTTCCCGAGGGTTTCATTTTCGCGATCTCACCAGAACCTATATCAAATCTATGGTAAAGCCATACCTTTGTGTATTACAAAATGAGAATTTGTCATGAGCTAGTGATATTCTTCTCGTATAACGATAGGCCCATATACACACAGCACAGGTAGTTTAGTTCAAATTTAGGGAATGATTTCCCTTTACCTGCATAGATTTAACTTATTATAAAATTTCTCACAGTTCTAACCTATTCCCATACAAGTACTGGCTACATTAAATAAGAAGGACATACTCAATGGGCAAATTATTCCCGAGGGTTTCATTTTTGCGATTATTTCCCATTCACGAAATGTGCGAAATTAAAACCTTTGCGAACAATAAGGCAACCGCAGTATTGACTAAGGCTATTAATTGTAAATTGAAGCACTTAAATGGTGACAAATTATGTAATTATATCAGTGACAGTACAACCAAAACAGTGAAAGCGGACTCAAATGGATCTTACCATGTGCAATTGAAAGGTGTTAAGAAAGTTAAAAAAGTATTAATGAAATAAAACATCTTGTTTAACAAAACAACTGAACAGATAATCAGCAAAAGTAGGCCTGTATATATGCAAATACTCTGTGGCTGAGGCAGATGTGGCTGGCAAAGAAAGCTGGTTACATAAGCAATTGTAGGTGATATAAAAAAGAAACTGTTTGTATAAACAAGACATATCAGTGAAAATATATACAGAGAACATCTCTATTAAAGACACCTTACATTATGAGCACCTCTCTTAAAACAGACACCTTTCTATCTTGGCACTTCTCTATGACAGGCACCTTTTTATTAAAGGCACTTCTCCATCATATACCCCTATTATAAGTACCTTTCTAATACAGGTACTTCTCTATTAAAGGTACCTTTTTTCAGGCATCTCTCGATTACAGACACCTCTCTTTTACAGACATCTCTCTGTTACAGGTACCTTGCCATTACAAACATCCCTTAAAAACAGACACCTATTAATTACAAATATTTGAAGCTGTTCTAAAACCAAATCAGTGTCTATTATAGGGAGGTTCCACTGTATATATAACTGTGGTATTTCAGCAAAAATCATAAAACGTGTAGTAAACAGAAAACTTGAATGAGAAAAAGAAAAGCTTTATACTAAATTTAACCTCCGGAAACCATGGTCTTTGAGGCAAACTTATTATATTCATAATCAATGCCTACATTCGACCATGGTTTGAATTAAGCAATTAAAATGCATGTTTCCATTACTAAATTTAAAATGCTTCCATTACTACAATAAACAGTAATAATAATAACAGTCACATTATTGTTTATTTACATTTAAAGCACCTTAGTATTTTATTTTTTTATATATTTTTATATATGAAACATAAAATATGCATAATCTATATACAGCATCTGGTTCTATGATTGTTCTTATGTAATCCACATATTCCATAATTTTTTATTCCAAGAAGCAAAAAGCTTGGAAGCATAAATTACTATGCAAATTTTATCAGCAGCTGCTGCGTATGGCATCTGATGAGCTAAATCAACATCCTGTTAATGAATACATTCAATTTTTATGTTCACTGAACCCATAAGTATATCACTATTCCTAAGTTAACTAAGATATATAAAGTTTAACAGAATCTAAACTGTGCTGAAGGTGTTCCCAAAATGATCAGTATGTCATGCCATGCCTATTATGATTGATTTTACCAGTTTAATGTTGATAATGTTTAATAACATGTAAAACTACCTATCCTAACAAAGTTGGTCGGAGGTTAAAGTTTGATGAATGCCAATAAAAAAAATTCTAAAAATGTTGATTTCAATGAGATTTTGAAGAGAGTTAGTGCCTGATGCAATGGAAAGTTCATTAAGCAATGAAGCTTTTTCAGATCTGTATGAAAGCCCCTATATCCAGTGGCAGATTCAGAGGGGGGAGGGGGTCAAAGGGGGGGGGGGGGGGCCCTCCGTTTGGTGCCAAACAAAATTTTTCAAACCAAATATTGTGACCCTGGCCCCCTCCTTTCCGGACTAGAGGACCACCCTTTAGTTTTTCTTTCAGTCTTCCTGGGCGTGACCCTCCCTTTCCAAAATCCTGGATACGCCCCTGATAAGTCATTTTTTGGGGGGTGTGTTGGGGTGTGTTGGGGTTGTTGGCGAGTCTGTGTTACAGTCATAAAACACTACCAGGGGAGGCCTGTGTTGTTGCTAGCTGTCATTTTAGCCATGTTTCCGAATTATTAATAAGATGTCACTAACTCAAAAATTTCTTATTTAATAACAATCAAACCTTTCAATTTAATGATATCTCATAGCAGGTGGGTTGCTGTCCATTGATTGGCCCATCATGTTATGAATAATGCATGGAATAGAAGGAGGTCAAAAGGACTTGAGTCACTGAATCAAGGTCTAAAATAATATCTAAATGTCACAAAGATAAATTAATTAACCTGAAGCAGGTAAATATATGTGCAATAACAAAACATGGCTAGTACTAAAATTAATCATTTTTTTACTAAGGATAAACACAGTAGTTGAGCCAAGGTAAAAAAGAACTGTTATACTGAAATGAAGATAACTTAAGGAACTTAAATTTTTTGTGACCAGGAAAACATTGCTAGTACTCCAATAAATAAAATGTCATTTACTGAGGATAAGTTGTATTAGTGGATTAAATGATAATTATTTTCATCTTGTTCCCAAGGAAACCCATCCTTTGGTGTTAACATCTCAGTGATATATGTGAGTTTTTTAGTTGTGGTTAATTAACTGTTTAATTCATACCTGTGGAAGGGATTACTGGTCCATATTCTCCTCATTATTGTCTGTGATGTAGAATATGATAATCACTGATTATTCAGTTATTACTACAGGTAATCAAATTATCATACACAGTGATTCAGGGAAAAATACAGGCAGAATTATCACACACAGGGTCTCCTACCTAAAGCCAGTGTTAATTACAACTACAGTAACAGATGAGTGAACAGAGCAGATAAATTTCAACAGAACATCACACCAGATAATGCAAGCTGTAGGGGTAGTCACAAGACGGGCACTGTAACCTGAACGGCAAATTAAAGTACCCATGCAGTACATTTAAAGAATATATCACAGCTGACCCACTTATATGATCAACTGTGTCATGAATGTCTCACTTTAGTGATTAAATACCTTATCAAACATATATGTATCACTATGTCTCATCTGTGCACAGTCCTGTTTTATTCCCTTTAAATGTAACCAATCAGGATTTTAATGTTATGCCTGTCTAAATTACAGGATTCATTTTCAAATAATCTGCCAAAATGAAATTGTATTTGCAAAATTGTTTTGACAATTTATGAGAAAAAATTTTGGCAAACAGTATTTTTAAATGTTTGCTTTTGTTTGTATAACTTGTGTTTTTTAATCTAAAATCTCATTTAGATAGTAATAAGTAAAAAAATAGAAATTACTTGTCCCAACTTCTGTTAAAAATTATACAAAAGCCAAAACAACAATCAAGTAAAATTTACCAAACATTACTTTTATAGTACCACATACTAAGTATACCAATCCCAGAAGTATAAATTTACAGTTTACACAAAAAACTCCCCTTAACATGCATACTTTTGGAAGTTTAACAGTTCAAGCTTAGCATTGGTTTGGACCTTTACTATGGCCCGAAAGGCGCCAAGGGCGAGCTTGAAAGAGCATTCAAAATGCAAAAGTATCCCATAGCGAGCAGTAATGCAAGTAACACTGGCTGCACATGGCAGGAGACCGCATACAAACCTTTCCCATCCACCCTGCAGTAAACTGAAAGGTGACTCAGCGGCCGACTTCAGCATATCTCCAGCACTGGCAGAGAGGACATTTATTAGTTAGTCAACAGGTACCACCTAGATCTATATATAGAGGTGTGCTAGCTCACACACAACACGTAGCAGACAACACTATCACACAAAATAAAGCTGAGGTCACAATGAATGTGAATACAACATGACATCTATGTTTTACTTGCTATATCTGATCAGACAGTCTACACTGGATGAGGACATGTTTGAAAATTATTATTATAACTTCCAATGGAGATGTGTTCACCATTGTTTGTCAGTTTATCTGTCTAGAAACTCTTGCCAAAGGCTCTAAATGTATTTCGATAAAGTTTCATGGGAGAATGGGCCAGGAACCAAGGAATGGTTTAACTGAATGATTTGGGTGGATCAACTATATTTATCTATATATAAATACATACAAAAAAACTATTCCTTTCAATCAAATTTTATAAAAAATTGTAAATATATTAATAGTTTGGAGGTGAATAGTTTCCATAATATTGTTATGTGTAGGTCCCTGAGAGAGAGAGAGAGAGAGAATGTGTGTGTCAGAGATAGAGAGAGAATGTTTGGTGTTTCAGAGAGAGAGAGAGTGTCTGTGTGTGTCTGAAAGAGAGAGAGAGAGAGAGAGAGAGAGAGAGAGAGAGAGAGGGGGGGGGGGGGGGAGAGAGAGAATGTGCTTGGGTGTGTGTGTCAGAGATAGAGTGGGTATGTGTGAGTCAAAGAGAGAGTGTTTGTGTCTGTCAGAGAGAGAAAAAGATATATATAAATATAGATTTATATATTTATATATATTTATATAAATATATTATTTCATTCTTCATATACTGAATGACATGACTGCTCAAAATATGTAAAATTCAGTTGGTTGTATAATAAATAGTATGATAAACTGTTAGTGAAAGTTTTTTTTGACAAACAAATAAGACACACAAACAGAGAATATTATTTGCATATATGAACCAACTCATAAAAATGCCCCACATCCTGGCACAAGCACTGTAAGCACTGGAAACTGGCTTAGCTATGCATGCACTGATTTCTGGCTGTCCAGGGCCTGAGGTCAGGCAGGAGAGTGCTGGACACCAGTGACACAGCAGGGTGATCCCTTGATTAGTTAATAATGAGGTGTGGCTAATTGCCAGATGTCTTCAGGGAGTATACAGGGTAGATTCTGCCAGGCAAACCAGGGGTGCAGAGTGCTAGGCCTTTAAAAGCACCCAGTCAAATCAAATACTTTCTGTATGTCCATAAAAAGTTAGACAGTTTTTCAGTGAAGATCAATGAAATTTTGTGAAGGGGTGGTCAGTGGACCAAGTAACAACTGAGAAAATTTTGGATATGAACAGCTGATATTTTTTTCTGTAAAAAGGGGATACACATGGAAGATGATAAATTGTCCTTCCAATTAGTCCCCCCCCCCCCCCTATCCACACTGCAAGGTATTGCTTTAAGGGCTAATCCTTTACACATGTACATTTTTGTTTGTACTAAAACCATATGTCATGTTATGCTGTCATGTCATAACCACATCTGGTGTCACCACACAAACATAATTATATCAGCATACTTAGTACAAAAAGTCAGAGCCACATCATGTCATGCAACATCTATCTGTTATACTAAATCAAATTATACAAAAAACAGTATGGCCTCATGCTCAGCAAGTTCATGTCAAATACCCTCATACTAATGTTATACACTACAAGTCAATCCAAAATATACTTAAACCTCTATAAGTAAAATTAAATTATGTCAACATCACTGATGTTGAAAGCTTTCTGCTGCTCTTTTCTTACTCTAATATAAAGTAATTTTACTGTATACATACTTATATCTCTTAACATTTTTGTACCTAGTGTGCCATTTAATACATTTCTAAGACTTTTAGTTTTAAATATTTTAGAATATCCATCTGAAGTCTAAACGTGTCACTCCCTCAACTGATTGGAGTCCATTCTGGTCACTACTTGGTCCTCTATCTATAGAAATTCTAATCTGTATCTGGTAACCCTGTTATCAAAACATCCTGGTCAAGGTCAGACTTGTCAATTATTACCTGTGTACTAGAGATATACCCTTAATTTCAACATGTGACCTGTGACATCTAGTTATTAGTGTGTATGCAAAATGGCAGCCCCCATGAGCAGTTTTAAGAAACTGAAAGAAATAAATCTGTCAGGGTTCAATAAGGGCACAGGATGCAACACAAAGTACTCAGAGGACAGTTTCTAGGCAAGAATCTATATATTTGGGGGCAAAGGAACATGTGTCAGCAAAGTTTTAAGTGGAATAACGTTTTTTTGGACAATGCCCAAACTTAAATCCTCATATTATGGTAGGAGTACTTCTGTGATTCTGGTCAACAGCTAGTTCCCTATCTATTCTTGGAAGCTTGAGATTTCTCTAAAATATAATTACTGAATCTATTCTAGTTAGCATGCAGAATCCCAATCAGTCTAATAGCTAGTTCCTTATCCATTCTGTATCCAACTGTTATCACACAATTACTGGCGAAATCTGGGTAGCTACAGGAGAAGGTCAGTAACTAGAGTCATGGAAATTCTTGATGGACTTCAGTTTAAAATACCTGTGTAAAATTCATACAAAGATTTGGTTCTCTACTACAATATATTATGTTCATCATTCTTTATTTAAGTGGTCAGTGGTCAGGCAGGTAGGATTGTTCCTCAGAAGGAACGACAGGTTGTGAAGAAGCTCATTTGTAGGATTATCAATCTTTCATGAATCAATCACTGTACAACAGCACCCTCTATGAACTGAGCATGTGCTAGCAGCATCGGCAGGCTGTGAGAGAAGTGATGCTGACAAATGACTCGGGATTTCCAGAGTAAGAAATCTTTGTTAACAGCAGGATTAAACACTGTGTACAAAACTTGTCATGTTACATGGCGATAGATTATTCACCCTATGCCAGAGATGTCAGGCTGGTTTTACGAGATGATTAAGGGGCTGAAGCTTATTAGGCCGCAAGAGAAGATCAATAAACTTAAACAGCGATCAATCACATCTCTGTGCTCACATGCCCCTCATCCCAGTTCCACATAACCCAGAGATTTTGAAGAATAACTTTAATGGATGTGTTTGTTTAATATTACCCAGCTGCACTGAAACAGCTATGATTCCTAAAGTTCTAGAGACAGGGGACTTAAATGGCGTGATAATACCCTCATTACATGTCTATGGTCAAATACCAGCTTCTATGGTTGAGGGGTATGGCACAAAACTCAAACCCCAGAGATTGCGAGTTTGGATCTCATATGAGGAGTGGTGAGATTCTTAACTCTCAGCTCCTCCACCTAGGGTAAGTGCTCTGTAGGTTTAATGGAAAGACTGTGCCCGACAGTTGTGTTTCTTTCCCAAAGAAGTGTACCTTTTGAAGGTTATTCAGTGGTATGACCCAACAAAGGGGATGATTACACACCCAGAACCCCAAGATGCAAACACTGAGCCTGGTTGATGACCGGGTAGTTGTGTGTCACCACCCTGTCACAAAGTCCAAAACAAAAATTGAATTCTGCAGACATACAGTACATATTTAAGCAAGCATTAAACAATGGATATATAAAGTTCTTGAAACAAAAACTTGATCAAATGACGGTGGCATATTTATCATTACAGAAAAATGTTTGTAACCCTGATTTGACCTTGGTATGATCAAAAAATCCCAACTGGCTTCTACTAAAACAAATTACATTCTATATGACCTTGACCCTGTATGACCTAGCTGAAGATCACGGTGTCCTAAAATTTGGCATGACCTATCTGTCAGTGCCTTATATTTCTCTTGGTTATGATCATCAACACTCCTTGTCAGGGACCAAATTGTCCACATATCCATGGAGATCAATAAAAACGCCAATTCGCAGGAAACAAGTCCTGAAATCCAGTGAAAGGTCAGGTAGTCCTGCTGCAGAACCACTCAAGATGAGCTACATCATCTTCACAAAGAGGAGTTAAAAAAAATTGAGCCCATAGGAAGTAAAAAACAAATTTTCTTAAAGCTCAAAATTTAAATCTGATTGACTGTTTGTCATGTAAATTGCTTAATCATTCATTTATAAATTATAGTCTTTGGAATTAAAATAAATATGTATATTTTCACTGAACTTTGTCTCTTTTCTTATTTATGTAATAAACACTTACCTCTTGAATGTGTAAATCAAGAACTGTATTAACTTGTATAATTCACGCTATGTGTTGTTATATATAAATTTCCTCTTTGGATCTACTTCCTTAATGTACTCCACAATATACCTAATAAAGCTTCCAATCACGTCTGATGAATTTGTAGCACGAAATTATTAACAGACAAATGTATCACAGCATGCTCAATGTAAAGAAATTGATGATTTCACAAAATAAATCTGCAATAAATTTAGTTGAACAAATTCAAATAGAAAGGTGACAGAGCTCCATCAACTAAAGTATATCAGATATAGGGTATGCCTGCAAAATCTACTACTGCTGATTCACACTGAAGATTCAGCAGTCAGTAACAACCATGGCTACTCATGAATACAGGTTGTTATCAATGTGTTACAGTACTTAATCGGATGAGAGTTCATTTGTTATTATTTTGCCTCTGCAAACAAAGCATTGGTTTTCTGTAAATGAGGTATCCTTATTTGACATAAAATCATGCTACATTTCCTGGGTCAGTGCCACCTAGAAATTGGTTATGAACTTTTATAAAATATACAATGACGTTACTTATATGTTAATACAAGCTTGAAATACTGGAAATGGAACTCATGTATTCATATCTAACAATACATGAACAAAATGCAGGTGGTGTAATTTAGCATTAGAAAAATTATATCTAGCTTTAAAAAATATGATAATGTAGGTGGCTACCATCTATGTTGGACTATGGTGGGAAACATCCAAAATCCGGCAAAATCTGTCTTGCTGAGGAAAACAGAGAAAAGTATAAATAACACTTAATACAAACTGATGACATAATCAGAAATAACCTGCAGATCAATGTAATAATGAATGATAAATCTTGAAGAAAATAATGAAGACTATGAAGGTAAGATGAAGACGTTAGGCTCAGGAAAAGAACTGCTGGCAGAACTGTAAGCTCACAATAAGCTAATTATTATATACTGAATCATTTTCAAGTTTGAAAGGTTGACTGTTTCTGCGGCACTTTATTCACACTCTTTTTTTAATAGAGGAAATGTCTACTCCAGGAAGTTTCTTCAAGGGGAGTCATACAAAGTGTTATCACTCTTCATGTCATCCAAATTTAATAAGACTGCAGAGTGACTCTTAAAATTTGGTATATAAAATTAATGAGTTATTATTAAGAGCTGGTCATTTAATCTTAATTGTTTTATGTAACAATGTCAACAGTATGGCAAATTTAAATATAAATAAATTTTCTAATCCAGGGACCTAATAAAATTATATTATCTTAACTCAAAAGTATGTTTATGAACTTGCTAACTTAATTTAAAATGTGGTATATCAAATAAGTGTCTATTAAGAGCTGGTCATTTAATCTTAATTGTTTTATGTAACAATGTCAACAGTATGGCAAATTTTAATATAGATAAATTTTCTAATCATGGACCTGATAGAATTATATTATCTTAACTCAAAAGCATGTATATGTCTATATGATTAACTTGCAAACTTATTTTAAATGTGGTATATCACACTGGTTTATCAAGAGTTGGTCATTAATCTTTAATTGTTTTATGTAACAATGTCAATAGAATGGCAAATTCAAATATAGATATTATCTTAACTCAAACGCATGTTCATAAACTTGCTAAGAAAGTATTGCTCTCATGAACTCGAAATTCTTATTGCATTTTCATATTTTATACACAGGCAGATCAAAGCTTCTATGTGGCTTGTGACTTCATTTATATTCACAAAATGATCTCTGACCTTAGACCACATTAATAAACATGATTCCGGCATTTCAAATAACTAGAATCATAATGCTCTAGGCCATACAGAGGTCAGGAATTACAGTTACCATGCAGTGATCTGATTTGATTAGTAAAGCTGGTAGGGGTCAAATTTTCAAATAAGCTAATTGTCCCTCTGTTTGTCTGTAAAGTTGCAAATAGAATATAACTTAAGCCAATTGCCCAGCCTTAATTTGTTTACAAATGAGTATTTCCATACATTATAAAACTATATTTTGAGATGCATGTGTTTTTGTTAGATTATATAAATCAATGAAAATGCAATGTGTCATTCTTGTTTATGAAATATTAAGTTAGGGTTTGTAATGAATCAATAGATGCATCCTGGAGGGATCTAGTTCAACATACAAAATGGCGAGATACTGTTTGACATGGAGTAATTAGTATAAATTTATGGCGTACAAAAAAACAAACTGGGAGTCAAGCTGTATCTAATATTAACAAATTGGTTAAACAAATTACCCTCTTGGTTTTCATGAACAAATTGAAGGTCACATTAAATTATGGCTTGGTGCCACTCAAATTACATTTCCATGAACACATTGAAGGTCTCATTAAATTATGGAATGCAGACACTTGGAAGTACATTTTCATGAACACAATGAAGGTCACACTGAATTATGGTATGGGGCCATTCAGCCAGGCAGCCTACAAGTTTGACAATGAGCAAGTTGAATAATCTCTGTCGCGGTGGCAGTCGATCAGCGAACTGAAACTAATTACTGCCGTTGCTGCTTTAAACTTCATCTATCGACCTGTTTTTCAACCTTAATCAAGGGTCTTGCTGCATTAATCTGGACAGTTCCGGGTGTAAGTAAGTCAACGTCCTGTTGTACAGCATCAGCGGGATGATTACTGAACCACTGCTGCAGTATCATGAATAAAATGTACGGTTATCATTGTTCACTCAGGCGTCTCAGTACCAACAGTGGTTGATAGGAAACCTTGCCTTACTTGGAGATGAGTAATCTCCGTCCAAGGTTAATGCTGAAATATATTTGACTCTGGGATTATGTGTAATCACTCAGAGTGAGTTAGCACTGTGTTTTTTGTTATCTGTGGTTTAGTTTTTTGTACGTGAAGCACCCTGTTTATCTGGTTCAGTTTCTTACACAACATCACCTGCATCCCTCTAACAGCATGGAGTCTGACAGGGTGTAGATGGAGAGGTCACAAACAAGGATAGGTCCCTAGTGGCGGATCCAGTATTTTGGGAAGGGAAATGCGTGTGTTTTAAATGGAGGGGTTGATACCCCCAAAAAATGTTCCACAGCTGGTCGAAAAGGTTTTTGGCCATAAACACTGCAAAGAAGTTATTTCTCCATGGAATGGAGGGGGGGGGGGGGAGATGGGGAATTCAACCAACCAAGACCTCTTACCCCACAACCCCTCTTTCTGTCTCTGCATCATACACACTCCAATGTAGGATCCTAAAAGCAGAGAGATACTGATCGGACCATCAAATTTAACAGTAGCTTAGTGAGAGTATCACATCTCCAGATGCAGTGTTGAAACTGACAAGCATTTGAGTGGAAGTGCAAGCTGTATCAAGATACAAAGCATAAATACTGATGAACATAAAAAAACTTTCTCTCATTTTGGACAATGGTTGGATGTGTACCAGTGTTATCACATTAAAAACATTGCAAAACAGGTTATGAGAGGCTATCAAGATTTTTTTAAGTGTATTTAGTGAGCTCAAATCAAGCTGCTTTCTTGATGATCAAATCAAAACAAAGCAGTACTCAGTCTATTCTTGCTTGATCACAGCTACATAATTGCCAGGCACAGTTCTTACATCATCACTTGCCATAGAAAAGATAACTGATATTTACAATGATTCTCCCCATAGGACCCCTGATTTGACTGATAATATATTGCCAAAACCAGGGCTGATGATGAATAAAATCCCCCCCCCCCCTTCCCCTCCCCTGGGATGGCCAGTCACTATGCATGTCTCCACAATGCTTAAATATGGAAATTCCTCAATAACGTTTTCAGATACCTTTTACAGAGACAAACATAAAGACAGAAAAATAGTGGGTGATCACACAACCTTTTTCCTTGTCACCAGCAGCAGGACTTATACAATCCAGTCTTGTATTTAAGAATTACATTACCCGTAAAAAGAACACATGAATGAGACTTGGGTTTTTAACTCATCAACACAACAAAAGTGAAAGCATTTCATCCTCTCGTGAATGACATGAAAGCCTCTTAAAGAGAACTTTCAGCAGCCTTCATAAGAAGCTGTGCCAGCCTTTGGAGACTGTCAGAGCTTATGTAGAGACTGTCAGAGCTTATGAAGCCCTTTCTTTTCCATGCTGCCAGATTGATTCTGTAAGGAAAACAAGCAGACATGAATACATGATGGTCTAGAATGATGCCTGCAGGGAAATTTACTAAATCCATCTGCCGGGCTGACAAAAACATAGGTTTTCTCACCTCATAGCTTCTCAGAATTAATGGCTATCCAGGTATGTTTAAACAATGCTGAGAGGAAAACAGCTTCAAGTAACGTACGAAATGTCTGACATGTAAATCATTCAATATTCAACACAAAGAACTCTTTTGATTGTTATATTTTTAACTCCTTGTACAAGATAGCTCTGCTTCCTGCATTTATTCCTTGTAATGCAGCACTTTTTTCAGCAGTATTTTTAGGTTTGTCTGTCTATTAGCAGGATTATCCAAAGAATTGTTAGTTGATTTTCATTAAAGGGAACCAATCACCCACAAAACAAGTTGAATTAAGACAAAAACAGCTTCTTCCCTTTCAAATAAATTTATACCTGCCAAAACATTGCCTTTAAACCATTTGCTTACTCTTGTAAACGGGTGTTAAAACAGGAGACGGGGCGCGATAAAAGGTGTCAACATAAACACAGCGTGTTTGACTCTGTGCATAGCTGATCCACAACACCTGCCAATCATGAGATGCCCTGACTGACTAGGCATAATATCGCTCCTGATTATGTCCCTTTAAACTTGGCAGGATGACTGGAAAGAGAAGCAAACTATACCAAATGCAGGAAGCGCACACCACTGCTAATGCAAGACTTTTATGTGGATCAAAGCTTAAATTAAATGAATTTTTGTCTCGTCTGATGAACACTCTGTCTAAATACTCAGCAGTATGAGATCAAGGAAGGGTGTCCAGGGGGTCTGGACCACCCTATTTTTTTACATCGCAACCAAAGGTTTTGAACCAATTTTTGCAGCCTAGAATTCCCTCCCCCCCCCCCCCCCATTTTCTGGACCTGAGGAACTTTCTAAGGTTTTATCATTTGTCTTTTCCTCCATTGAACCAACCCTTCCTTTAACCCAAATCCTGGATCAGCCCCTGCTCAGTGACAGTCTCAATAACTCCCCCACTAAACGTGAGCATTAGCAGGGATGTGTAAATAGTAACCTTTGATATGAAGTTCCCAGTAAAACACAAAGACTTTTTCAAAAGTTTGCTCACATAAATTATTATGAAAGCATGTTACATCATCACAGTCATCTACAAAGCATTGCAATCAACTGAACAGATCTTTTGTACCAACCCAATGATCAGCTGGTGAATGAGCGGAGAGATTTTGGTTAAAAAAGCAAATTTGGACAATATGGTGTTAAACATTCACAGATAACAGAACATTTGCCAGAACTGATGATTAACTGATTATCAATCAGTTTGCCCTAACTGGTGACTGATTATGATATATAGACTGTCTCCTGGCATTACCATGAACCCATCGTTAAAAAAAAAAAGGAGCAACTAATGCTATATACATTCCTTATTCTTGGAGCTCCTGACTCAGTCAAAGAGACCTTGTTTATGATTCAGAGAAATACTGGATCAATCAAACACATCTTGAGCTGTATCTTTATCAATATTCTTATCAATGTGCACAAGAGCCAAGAATTTGATATTATGTCCCTGGTATCTGACGTTGAAACATTTGTAGCACAGCACACGTGCTGTATCCATATACTGTGGTTGGCCTCATATTTGTGAGGCTGAAATTTCGCGATTTCTCCATTTGATTATGTTTCGCGAGGATTTCATTTTCGCGATCTCACCAGAACCTATATCAAATCTTTGGTAAAGCCACACCTGCGTGTATTATAAAATGAGAATAAGTCATGAGTTTGTGATATTCTTCTCATATAACGATGGGGCTGTACACACAGCACAGATCGTTTAGTTCAAATTTAAGGGAACTTTTTCCCGATATCTGCATGGATGTAACTGTTCTAACCTATCACCATACGAGTATTGACTGCATAAAATAAGAAGGTCATACTCAAATTGGCTATAATTCCCGAGGGTTTCTTTTTCGCGATTATTTCCCATTCGTGAATATCACGAAATTAAAACCCTCGCGAACAAAAAGGTAACCACAGTACATGTCTATGTAGAGACTCTTCATAAACGGAAGGCCCACCAGGCTGAAGTCATGGAAAATAACAATTGTGATAGAAATCAATGAAAAACAAAGTTTTCCCAGATAAAGCATGACACTTCTACATTTAATTCATGAATTAAGTCAACAAGGGTATTTTGTGAAAAACTGCCTCATTCTGTTGGTCTGTAACATGTAATTTAGTTACTGATCAAAGGCTTACACTGGCTATCAGCCCCGACTCAATTAGTTCAGGCCAACAAGCAAAAGAAATCCCAAACAGGATGGAGCAAAAATACAGGAAATTTGGATGGATTCTTGTGAGAAAGATAATTGAATAAGGAAATGGGGAGGCTGGCCACCTCCGTGATAAACATCAGTTGCTCATTTTAACACTTTAAGGGCACCCTTTCCAATTGACAATTCCTGATGGAATTTCATGTTCACCAGCCATAATTGGTTTTGCAGTATTTGCTTAGGAAAACATTTGTCCCCGAGCAAAAGTCAGAAAATATTAAAAAAAAATAAATTATTCTGTAGGATTTTTCTTGAATTTTACCATGAAGTGTAACAAGAAAGATATGATCAATTAAATCCCTTAGGCAAATTCTGTGAAACACCCCATTTGTTTGAATGTTATGACTTTGATCGGACAAAGAACAAATATTTAAATTTGATGAATGCTAATAAAAGCATTTTTCTGACAACTTACACAAACTGTTTTCCCTGTGGGTTTCCATACAACTTCAGCTTCTAAAATAGTCTCTACTGTTAAAGTTCTCCACTGGTTTCAATTTAATTTCTAACTAGACATTTCTTGGCACCGCGGGTGCCAGAGTATCCCCAGACATAGTAGGCCCCGCCCCCTTTAAGAATAGGCCCCCATTTTTAGCAGCATATACTGACACTTGGCAAGCAATTATTGTTTCTTCCATCTATCAATCCACAATCTTTTTGAAGATGTTGGTCCTGTGACCTTGACCTTTGACCTCATGACCCCAAAATCAATTGGGGTCTTGCTTTTTCAATGGGACATATATAAAGCAAGTTTGAAATCTACACATCAATAAAAGTAGGAATTATCATCCAGAAACTAATTTTTTGACAGATTGCTCCTGTGGCCTTGACCTTTGACCTTGTGACCCCAAAATTGATATTGATCATCCATTTTTATATATAAATCAATAGAGGTCTAGATTTATTGATGGGCCATATATAGGTCAGGTTTGAAATCCATATATTAATCCAAGCTTGAATTATCATCTCGGGAACTATTTTTTGGACAGATGGCTCCTGTGACCTTCACTTTTAACCTTGTGACCTCAAAATTGATAGGGTTCTTCCTCTCTTGGCAGGTGAACTATATGTGCAAGATGAAAGATCTGAGATGAAATGTTTGGCTTAAAATGCATCCACATCTTTTTAAAGATGTGTCCTGTGACCTTGACCTTTGACCTTATGACCCCAAAATCAATTCGGGTCTTGCTTTTCAAATGGGACATATACAAGTCAAGTTTGAAATCCATACATCAATAAAAGCAGGAATTATCATCCAGAAACTAATTTTCGGACAGATGGCTCCTGTGACCTTCACCTTTGACCTTGTGACCTCAAAATTGATAGGGGTCTTCCACTCTTGGCAGGTGAACTATATGTGCAAGACGAAAGATCTGAGATGAATTGTTTGGCTGAAAATGCATCCACAATCTTTTTAAAGATGTGTCCTGTGACCTTGACCTTTGTCCTCATGGCCCCAAAATCAATTCGGGTCTTGCTTTTCCAATGGGTCATATACAAGTCAAGTTTGAAATCCATACATCAATAAAAGCAGGAATTATCATCCAGAAACTAATTTTTGGACAGATGGCTCCTGTGGCCTTGACCTTTGACCTTGTGACCCCAAAACTGATATGGATCATCCACTATTGGCAAGTGAGCTATATATTCAAGATGGAAGACCTGGGATGAAAGTTTGGCTTAAAATGCATCCACAGTATCTTTTAAGATGCGAGTCCAGTGACCTTGACCTTTGACCTCATGACCCTAGAACCTATGGGGTTCTTACTTTAGTGGTGGGCCATACATAAGTCACGTTTGAAATCCATATGGCTATTAACACTGGAGATATCATAAGAGGTGTGTGATTTTCACCAAACATGGACACATTAACGGTCAAGGCCACTCTCATGGTAAAGGTCATGACCCATATGTAAATAGACCTCATCCCATAACCCATCTTTCTACATGTGCATAATATGAAAGAAATCTGTCCATTAGTTTTTGACTTATAATGCTTACAGTACTGTCAAGTGGCAATTATGGGGGTATTAAAAGGCGTAAAAACAAGAAAAGGATAATAGGTGGCGCCACCAGTTTCCGGTATATCACAAGGCTATCCAAGATCTTTGGTCACCTTGATATTTGGACCAGTCCATGCAAGCTTACTTGAGATATTTAAGAATTTGTGTTATTTTCAGCAAAAATGGACATATTCAAGGTCAAGATTACTCTCCTAGCATAGGTCATGACCCCATTTTAAATAGGCTTCGTCTCCTTACCTATATCTATACAAATGTAAAGTTTGAAAAAGATCAGTGAAATATTTTTACAGTTATCCTGCTCACAAGGTTTTTCTGCGGCGGCGGCGGCGGGACCGTCATGAAACCATAATATCCCGACTTTGTCTGGGGATACAATGATTCCTATAGTTATGTTTACCTTCTAAGTGTGTTCATACTGTTTACTTTCTCCCCTGGATCCAAATGTTAACATTCTCCATGTACTGTTAACCTTCCAAACAGCTTTCTAGTGTTACCTTCTCCCCTGGTTTCTTGAATAATCCTTCTTTTTTCGTACTGTTACTCTTCTCTTGTTCCTTCTGTTAACCTTCTCTTGTTCCTACTGTGTTAAACTTTTCTTGTCCTACTTTTAACCATCTCCAGTTTCCTACTGTTCACCTTCTACATTAGTTATGTTAACCATCTCCTCTGGTTTGTACTATTAAACTTCTCTGAGCACTAGAGTAAATCTCCACTTTTAACTGTTCCTACACTGGTTCCTACTTTTAACCTTTTCCACTGGTTCCTAATTTTAACCCTTTCCACTGGTTCCTACTGTTAACCTTTTCCACTGGATTAATTCCACTGTTAACCTTTCCACTAGATTAATTCCACTGTTAACCTTTTCCTCTGGCTCCTTCAGTTAACTGGTTAGACTGGTTCTTTCTGTTAAACTTTTCCAGTGGTTCCAACTGTTAACCTTTTCAACTGGTTCATAATTTTAACCTTTTCAACTGGTTCCTACAGTTAACCTTTTCCTCTGCTTCCTACTGTTAACCTGTTCCACTGGTTTTTAACTGTTAACTTTTTTCACTGGTTCCAACTGTTAACCTTTTCCACTGATGCATAATGTTAACCTTTTCCACTGGTTCATAATGTTAACCTTTTCCTCTGGTTCAACCTTTTTAATTAGTTGATGAATATAAAACACATAACTAAACACAGCAACAATGGCCTACACAGATATAAGCACCAATGTCCTCAAGAAAAAATAAAGATATAAACACTGGTATTAAAGCCACATAACACATTATGAAATGACAGACTCGGTATTGCCTGCTGATGTTAACATTTTTTCACACTTACTTGCTGAAGGTCATCCCGAGACGCTCTTTGGCCTTATCCTTGAAGGACTGTCGTCGTTGTGTGCTGGTGCTTTCAGCTGTTGCCATGGTTACAGAAACATCTCCTGCCAATTAAGGTAGGAATAGAGCTCCTTTTGCAGACCCTGTTGATATGCTTTGTGGTCAGAGTATCCAAATAGTGATCACTTGGGAAGGTCGTAGCCAATGTACATTTAACCATGAAGCTTAACTTCCATGTCCCTCTTCTACTTAATGAGAAGCGAGTGTCGCACCAAGACATTCATTCCACATTAAACCAATCTGTAAAAGCATAAAAAAAACATAAGTGTCCAATTTGTGTTCTTTATCACTTATAACAAAAATATATAGCCTTTTCTGGGTAATAAAAGCTGCAATTTTCTGACCTTTGATGGTGGTAAAACCTAGAGAAAAATAACAAGAAAATAACAGTATCCAACATAGGTCTCACGAACTATGGTACGCCATGTGTTACTACTTTGGGACCAGCAGGTAACCATGACAACACAAACTGTCCTCTTGACCGGTTCCTTATTCCCGTTCACAAGTCAAGTCGTTACAGTGTATTTTGCTCAGATTTATAGTTGCAATGTTAGAGTACAGACACAGATGAGCAGTACCTTGTCTGGTCCCCGAGCCAGCTTGGTGAAAGGTAAGCCATGATATGAATCAAGCCGAAGTTAAACTGCCTCAGTATCCATGAATACCACAGTGTACACCCCTAGTAATCACAGGATTAACCAGAGTGAGAAGCCAACACCACATCCTGCCCTGGAAGGGAGGCAGGGGGAAGGGGAGAGTCTGGATTCCATGCCAAACATTTGGACAAATCAGTTTGATATTATCTGCAGCTTATTTCATTGATTTTCCAGATGGCTGGCTGGCCAGGCCATACCAACTTCTGAAGCCTTTATTTTTAGACTCAGAGATGACAAGATTGTGGAGTTGATAAATCACAATGAACCCTCCAGTGCTACTGAAAGAGTACATACGTGAACATAACATGAGACACCATGTAGGCATGTGAGCAGTTACTGCTACTGCAGGTGATACGAGTACACTGGTGAACATATAACATGAGAAGCCATGTAGGCATGTGAACAGTTACACAGGTGAACATAACATGACAAACGATGTAGTCAAGTGAACAGTTACACACTGCTACTGCTGGCAATAGAGCACAGAGGTGAACATAACATGACAAACCATGTTGGCATGTGAACAGTAACAAAGTGCTACTGCTGTTAATAGAGTACATAGGTTAACATAACATGAGAAACTGTGTAGGCATGTGAACAGTTACACACTGCTACTGCTGGTGATAGAGCACATAGGTGAACATAACATGACAAAACATGTTGGCATGTGAACAGTTACATACTGCTAATGCTGGTGATAGAGCACATAGGTGAACATAACTTGAGAAACCATGTAGGCATATGAAGAGTAACAAACTGCTACTGCTGTTAATAGAGTACATAGGTGAACATAACATGACTAACCATGTAGGCATATGAACAGTTACACACAGCTACTGCTGGTGATAGAGCATATAGGTGAACATAACATGACAAACGATGTAGTCAAGTGATCAGTTACACACTGCTACTGCTGGTGATAGAGTACAAATAGGTAACCGTAACATGACAAACCATGTAGGCATATGAACAGTAACACACTGCTACTTCTGTTAATAGAGTACATAGGTGAACATAACATGAGAAGCCATGTAGGCATGTGAATAGTTACACACTGCTACTGCTGGCGATAGAGCATATAGGTGAACATAACATGAGAAACCATGTAGTCAAGTGAACAGTTACACACTGCTACTGCTGGCGATAGAGCACATAGGTGAACATAACATGAGAAACCATGTAGTCAAGTGAACAGTTACACTGCTAGTGCTACTGCTGGTGATAGAGCACATAGGTGAACATAACATGAGAAACCATGTAGGCATGTGAACAGTTACACACTGCTACTGCTGGGTGATAGAGCACATAGGTGAACATAACATGACAAAACATGTTGGCATGTGAACAGTTACATACTGCTACTGCTGGTGATAGAGCACATAGGTGAACATAACTTGAGAAACCATGTAGGCATGTGAACAGTTACATACTGCTACTGCTGGTGATAGAGCACATAGGTGAACATAACTTGAGAAACCATGTAGGCATATGAAGAGTAACAAACTGCTACTGCTGTTAATAGAGTACATAGGTGAACATAACATGACAAACCATGTAGGCATATGAACAGTTACACACAGCTACTGCTGGCAATAGAGCACATAGGTGAACATAACATGACAAACCATTTTGGCATGTGAACAGTTACACTGCTAGTGCTACTGCTGGTGATGGAGCACCTAGGTTAACATTACATGACAAACCATGTAGGCATATGAACAGTAACACTGCTACTGCTGTTAATAGAGTACATACGTGAACATAACATGACAAACCATGTCCGCATATGAACAGTTACACACAGCTACTGCTGGTGATAGAGCATATAGGTGAACATAACATGACAAACCATGTACTGGTAGGCATGTGATCAGTTACACACTGCTACTGCTGGTGATAGAGTACAAATAGGTGACCGTAACATGACAAACCATGTAGGCATATGAACAGTTACACACTGCTACTTCTGTTAATAGAGTACATAGGTGAACATAACATGAGAAACTGTGTAGGCATGTGAACATTTACACACTGCTACTGCTGGCGATAGAGCACAGAGGTGAACATACCATGACAAAACATGTTGGCATGTGAACAGTTACATACTGCTACTGCTGGTGATAGAGCACATAGGTGAACATAACATGAGAAACCATGTAGGCATGTAATAGTTATCTACTACCACACTGCTAGAGATATATTAATTAATTTTATTTGCCTCTGCCAAAAAGGTATTCATTTATCCCCATTCATGTGTCTGTGTGTTTATGCGCATGTTTGTTCACAACATAACTCATGCAATCATAACAGAATCTCATGAAATTCTAAGGGCATTTCAGGAATGGGCCAGGAATGAAGAATCCATTAGATTTGGCAGTTGATATGGATCTAGGAACATCATCAAGGAAGTCACAAATCTAAAGTCACTTATGTACAAATGAACCTGGGATTATAGGCCGAATAAGTGAATGGCAGAGTCTTGCATTCATTAGAATGACAAATTCTAGTTCCTTTTTTTGTCTGCAGGCAGAACTCTAAACTGAATGACAATGAACATTAACAAGCGAGAGGTTTCTTTATCTAGTTCTCTGAATTTCAGGAATAATATTTACAGACCAAGAATAACCCAGAATTAATAACCTGTAGTTGTAGCACTTTTTCCCCTGTGATGATAAGACAGCTTACCATCCATGTCAGAATGACAAGGGGAGTCATATCAAAACTGTGGTGAAACTCTAGAGGGTTCCATGACTTTATCTTATGTCTGACACTGAGTGGTCAGTGACCACCTACAGTAACAAGTATCATCAATGATTTTATTAATTGATTTTACCATTTACCATATGAAGAGTCTTACAATCCAAAAAAGGCAAGGAATCCCCATTTGTACTGGGAACTTTTATTTACTGACTTGTTGAATTTACAGTAATTTTGTTTGCAGGACCATCTCTGACAATGTAACCTTAAATAGATATCAAATATATGTAACTTTAAATATTATTATTTGTTTACTTTCTAGTGACACCTACCATGGGCAAAAAAAAGATTCTGTTATACCTCTGCATACTTCTTCATACCCTGCATGTGGGTGAACTTCAAGTTTTACCCATTAACAAACATGCATCCTATTTCTTCCATGATCAACAGATTTGTCTCAACAAGCATACAAACAGGGCTGATGAAACAGACATGATTTACATACGGGCTGGTTGTTTACATATATCCTTAGTGTTAATTTCTCAGTCAAAGCATAATATCAAGATTACCACTATGGACACCCACTGCAGTACTGGTTTCTGCATAACTACTGTCATCATTAAAAGTAGACCCTATAATATCATCAGCCCAGTCTAAATTCATGTATTCACGGCTACACTTGTAGTTCAGCTATTTGAGTCAATCTCAGATGTTTATATGTATCAGTCACTTACACTGACACTTTGTTTAAGGTAGAATCGCTGGCTAAATCCCTAACTTTAAAATCAATCATAAAGTATATGTCTTTCTAATCCTGGTGCAGTGCCTTTTTTTGTTTTTTTTTCCTGTATCATGTTTCTTTCTAATTTAAAACTGAATTTTTAAATTTTGATTCAATAAAAAAAATTTGATATCATTTTTAGACATGTTAAAGGAAAAACATTTTGAGATATTATTAGTTTGATATTTGCCCATTACAAAGTGGTTTGCTGTAATTGGTGGCCAAAAATTGTGTACCATTTAAAAATTTATAATTTAAAAAAATGTTAAAATTTTATACGAAAATTTATGTGAATTTCATAAATATATATATCATTGGAAAGAGTTCTGTACCAGGTTTAAAATGATATACATTTTATGGAGTCTAATATGCATTTGAAACAGCTTTGTGTTTGATTCTAAATTTAGAGGGTTTTGCAAGGGATGCTACCTTATATAATTAAGAAGCTTTGGTATAAACAGATTAGATTCTTGACTAAGGAATACTTAATTAATTGACCAGAGGATTAATTTTTAAAATGTACTGGTGAATATATATTTAGAAAACAGCAAATTTCTAATAAAGACAGGTTCCCAATATCTGTATGAAATGTCATTCAATCTTGCTGCAAAGACTATATCATATTTTGTTTCAATAACATACTCAGAGAGTCCCAAGTGTAATCCAGAAATAAGCAGAAGGTGGTCAGAAGAATTTACAATTCTTCCCTCATGCAAAAGTCAAATATATTAGACAACATACAGTATGCAGATGCTGGTCTTCCTTGTATTTGTACCTGTCTCCATTTCATTTATATTAACCGAACATCAAAGTACTCACTGTTTTTTTTTTTTTTACATCTGTGTTTTTATTTAACAAACTGGTGAAAAGCAGAAACTACGAATTCGCCTTTTGTGCTTGTACTTGTATTGGAATAAGCATACTTTGATTACTTGACCGCAGATTTTGCTGAAGTTGAGTATGATGCATGAACCTCCAGTAGTTTTTGCTATGTAATAATGTGAGTATAATATAATCTGACATATATAAAGATCCCAGCATGTGTCTTTTGTCAGGGGACTGAACCAGCAAGGAAATGTGCAGAAAACCTGCTGTGATTCTGGCAACGTTGGCATGGCGTCACCAAAGGCACTGCAGCATTAAGCATTAAACATTCATGCTAATGCAAGGCTGAACAGTCTGAGAGTACCGTGTTCAGCCCAAATTTTCTGTGGCCATGACTGCCTTTCTCCCGTGTTGCAGGTGTCCCGGGCTTATCAATGTCGTGAATGATTCACACCCACCTGGACGTAGTTACAGCGTCATGCCGACCTACAGCTGTAATTTTTCATGTGTTGCATTAAGGAATCCCCAAAGTTGACAGATGAAAGGAATGTCAAAGACCTGATTTTGAACACCTCAAGATGTCATGAAGCCCATCCTTAACAAAGAAACAGCTTCCAGACAATTCTAGCAGGCTCCCTCTAGGCTCCTAAGAAATATAGCAAATCTGTAGGAACATTTGTGACAAAAATGTGGGGATTTTCAGCCAGAATTGTATGACAAATAGGGGAGTTTTTCACCACAAAATCATGTTTTACTTGGTTATTTGCCAACGAGGTGCCATCACAACATTCATCATGTTCACTCTCTATATACCAAACTACATCTCACCTTCATATCAATCTTCCTGTCACACTGTCCACATTTACAGCTGATTCTGTACTTATATGATGTACTGCAACATTTATTGTGCACAAGGCATAAATATTTAAGAAACTGAATGTTTTCAATGTAAAACTATATAGAAATTATTTAACTGCCACAATAAATTTGGGTATCTGCCATTGTAAACAGATGAACTGTTTATTCTGACTGCAAAAACCAGATATTGCAAACTTTCGGTCAAGTGGCTAAGAATCTGCTAAAATTAAGCAGGAAAAATGCTGTAGAGAGGACCAAATCCAAAACTGCTTTAGAAGATGATAAATCAGTAATTTTTATTTTAATATATCTATATCTATATACATTCACAGCTCCAGGGTCAGGCTGATGCATAAACACCTGAAGTCAACATGACTACATTCACAGCTCCAGGGCCAGGCTGATACATAAACACCTGAAGTCAACCTGACTATATTCAAAGCTCAAATGGTCAGGCTAATGCATAAATACCTGAAGTCAACCTGACTGTATTCACAGCTCCAGGGTTAGGCTAATACATAGACACCTGAAGTCAACCTGACTGTATTCACAACTCCAGGGCCAGGCTGATAAATGAACACCTGAACTTAACCTGACTACATTCACAGCTCCAAGGCCAGGCTGATGCATAAACACCTTAAGTCAACCTGACCATATTCATAGCTCCAATGGTCAGGCTAATGCATTTATATAAACACCTGAAGTCAACCTGACTATATTCATAGCTCCAATGGTTAGGCTAATGCATAAACACCTGAAATCAACCTGACTGTATTCACAGCTCCAGGGTCAGGCTAATACATAAACACCTGAAGCCAACCTGACTGTATTCACAACTCCAGGGTCAGGCTGATACATTTATCATATTTATATAAACACCTGAAGTCAACCTGACTATATTCACAGCTCCAGGGCTAGGCTAATGCATAAACACTGTGTGGGCCACACCAGCAGTCATCAATCTGAGTGAATGCCCAATTACCCCAGTCTTTATGGAACCTGCTCAGCTCATCAATATTTGCACTGAGCCACTGCTGGTTTTTTTCTATGATAAATCTCTTTCCTCTTCACATGGGGAAACCCATCATTTGCTGGCTTAGATTTTCTCAATAACAGCTATCTATAACTACCACCACCCTCGTTACAGGACTAGAAACACACAACTCAAACTTACTGAGCCTACTGATATGTCTCAGCTTGTCTGTGTATTACTCTGTTTTGAAGTTTTAATTATACTATCACTTCAGTCGAGGAGGTCATTCTACAGGACTTGTTTTTAATCATGATTTTTATAAAACTGTCACAAAAATCATGGAGGTTGATTGGGTGACTGGTACTAGACTTGTATCAGGGACAACAAATAAAATTCCTGTGGTATGGCTTATGATCCATGTGAGAATCCAGAATTATTATTCCCCAGCAGACTCTCGTCCTCTTAATATAATTTTAACCCAGCTATTCACCTATGTGATTTGTAGAGGTAATGTGATTTTTTCGCTTACTCTGCATACATACTGATGAACAGTAGGTAATTCTTGCAAAGAAAAGTTCCTGCAATGCCTCTGTGATGGACATATGACTGAGTTTGTTTACATGCAAGCTCTTAGCAATCAATGTTCACATGCTCATGTTGACTGAATGAAAAACTATGCTACCGAAAGTGGTTGATATCACATGTGTGGAGGTTGAAAGGCGACTACTTGTTGGTGGTGAAGGCATATGAACCAACACAGTCTTTTATCATTTGCAAAGCTCTAGTTCATCTGATTTTCTGCCAGATGTCCTTGTTGTACCGGGGTATGATCTTGGATTAATATGACCGGTGGTCCCAAACTCAAAAGCCAGGCAAAATTTATGAAATATATTTCAGTGCAAATGTTTGGACTTCATACTGGTATACAGAACACCTGTATCCTCTAATTCTTACTGTTTGCAGGCTCACTTAAGCGCTAAAAACTTGCACCTAGAGTATCCTCATATGGCCAAGATTCTCTCAGGTGAAACACTCTATATTTATTTCTATGTTTCAAAGATTCCCAATACCTTAAGCAAATCCTCTCAGCAAGAACTATAAATAATTGTATGTAAATGTAAACAGTGTCAGAATTTGCTGGAAATCCATAATAAATGTATACAGGAGAGGAATAAACAGGAGACCATCTCATAATTTTAGCTAGGAAACACCTCCCCCCCCCCCCCCCCCCCCAGTAAGAATTCTTGTAAAACTTTGGTAAAGATACAACAAAAGCTAAAAAAGACATTGCCTCTAATGTATATATTAACAATATCAGAATTTTGTCTGAAATCTTAACTAGATATATACAGGAAATGAATAAACAGGAGACCACCTGATTTTTTTTATCTGGATATTACCCCCCCCCCCTAATAATTTGTAGGTCAGCTGAAAAGGTTATATACATCTATATTAATGGCTCTGAATAATATTATCAAGAGTTCAGAAAACTGACACAAACTTGGTCACACAATTAATCTTAACATGTATGAAGAAAAAACAAGTAAGAACACAAAACCAGCTGCCCAACCTTGACTACCAGTAACACCAGAACATGAAGCTGGACCAGATATTGACTCAACATTAAGTGAAAGCCATGTGAATTATGTAAGAGACATCTGTCAAGTAGCCTGGATATGTACTGTAACCTGAGACAAATGATAACCCATGAAATAATATCTTTTCCTGATCTCCAATACTGTATTATTTATGATACTCTGATACTATATACTACAAATACATATGGAGGAGTTCTCAAGCTTGCCATAACAGGCCCCGGGTTCTTAAATAATTGATTTTTTGGCCCTGTTGTAATACATAAGCTGCCTGTGGAGACTGAACAGAAATCTGTTACTTTAAGCTGTACCAAACACAAAACATGTACCATGAAAAAAAATTCTCTCTCAAAATATATCTTAAAAGGACCTACAGAATATTAGTTCTGAGACCCATGGGAAAACCTCAAGCACTAAATGATGTACAGAAAAGGCATTACAGTGCACTGATATTTGTTCTGTTTCTCAGGCAATTTACCACAATTTGAATATATATTTCAAGGGAAGAATGAGAATCTACAGGATCAAGAATCTTCCCGGAAAAAATGAGATTACTATTCTTCCTGGGAAATATGAGAATCCCGGGAAAAATGAGAATCAAGAGAGGGTATGAAATGATTCCTGTACTTCCCAGGAAAAATGAGAATTCTCAATCTTCCCAGGATAAATGAGATTTCCATTCTCTTCCGGGAGTATTGAGAATTCTCATTTTTCCTGGGAGAGACTGGAATTCAGTTTGAAATTCAAAACAGGGAAAATTAATAATTCTCATTTATCTAAGATCAAGTGTCATTTCATGCCAGCTTTTAACTCTAATTTTACCTTTAAAAATTTCCTTTCAATCATTTTTCTTAATTTTCAACTTTAAGGTGCTATGAAAATGAAGCTACCGTACACCAAAAAATTCAAATTCTGCAAATAAATAACTTTATTAGATGCATACTACTGCAAGTTTGCATAAGTATCAAATTATCATATTCTTTTTTTTTCTTAAAAATTATTTTTGTAACATTTTAATATAGGAAAATACATGTTCTTGCCAGAGAATAAAAATAAATTTACATTCCATTTAAAAGCTCAGGAATGGTTATACCTGATGCTACAAACAATATTATGATGTGCAGTTTAAGTGTTTATTTTTTTTTTATGAACCCTCCCTACTTACAAAAGGATATCATTTTACAATTAATTGAATTCTGGGGAAAATGAGAAATCCTGTTGTTCCCATGAAAAACCAGAATTCTCATTTCTCCTGGCAAAAATGACAATTATCATTTTTTTCTGAGAAGAATGTGAATACTCAATCTTCCAGGGAAGATTCTGGATCTTCCCAGATTCTCATTCTTCCCCTCGACATATTGATACATATCTCTAGGTTATGTGGTAGGAATGTAGGACTCCTTGCAAACAATTTTTCTAATCTGGGACATTTTGCCAGAACCACAGGAAACTGAGAATGAACAAGTAAATGTATGACAGTATGTGTAATTTATCATTTATTTTTATTAATATTAATTATTCTAATAAAATATTACAATAATGATATATATATATATACACTCCAATACATTATTTAGAATTCAGGTGGTCAGGGAGGCAGGGAGCAGTTTACAGTTCTAGGAAGCTTTTTACCTTTTTTTGTGGTTTGTGGGATTAAAGGTTTTGCCTCTACCCAAGGGCTATTAAATTAAATTTCATGTTTTTCATACCAGTTTAACCCAGCTGGGTATGCTAAGAAAACACTCCAGAACAAAAAGCATATACAGATTTCACTGGTTATTACCTGTTTTTACAGGTGAGTTATTTTTTTTCTTTATCCATAGTCTAAGTCCTAACCTACTGGACCCTATATAAATAGTCCTGGTGACTTTTACAATAATTTACAGTTCAACATTTAAATAAAAACAAGTGGCCCATGGGCCATGATGCTCAGCTGAATTCAAGGAACCTTAAACACTGGGTAAAATGACTCCCAGACGGCAGAGTGCACAAAATTATGCGTTTTGCCAAGAGTCCACAGAAATAGTGACCTTATTTAGGCTTTCCCTAAAGATTTTACCAGGAACACCCTAGATGCGAAGTTAGAAGTTCCTAGGTCCAACTGTAACCAATCATCCAAATCTGCCCTATAGGGTGCTCCAACCATGTTCTTTCACATATCTTGCAGAATATAGTCCAGGGGTAAAAAGACTGGCAACCGGGGTTTGATCCCCAGTATGGCCATGATGGCATGAGAGTTGGTTGTCATTGCCTGTCCAAGGCTGGTGGTGTTCTCTGGGTTCCTCCACCCCTACACACTACCAAATGCCATCATCAGAGCCATGGAGAGTGCCTTGATTAGATACATAACAATTTGTACAATCCGTATAAGATAAACAAGTTAATATTAATTAAAATAGATCACGATGACCTAATTTCAGGTTTCCAGAGAGATTTACCCAGATCCTCCCTGAATGTCATGCTAGAAGATTCAAGGCCAAATGGATACAATTTGTGCCCTGTTGGCTGGGTGCTCAAAATCACATGTTCAGCCCATAGTTTGCAAAATATAGGTCATCATGATCTAATTTCAGGTTTCCAAGGAGATTTGCCCAAGACTTCTCCGGATATAATGTTAAAGGATCCTAGGGCTTGCAGATACAATTTTTGTCCCATTTGACTCATTTGGTGCTAAAAATAATATTTTTGGCCCGTATTTGCAAAATATAGGTCATCATCACCTAATTTCAGGTTTCCATGGAGATTTGCCTATGACCTCCCTGGAAACACAAGTACATTTAGAAGTTTCTTGGTCAAATGGTTAAAGTTACCTTCATCTGAAGGTCTCAAAAATTGAGAAATTAATGTGTACAAATTAGAAAAATACAGGTGGCACCACCAGTCTTCAGGAAATGATGGAACACTCCATGATCAATTTGCATGGAATAATCATGGCAATCAATGCATTAGTTTTTCAGATACTTGAGCTTTTGTATCAAATTTTTTATTGTTCTGGGGGTGGGGGGGGGGGGTACTTTTGAGCCATATAGCTCCAAAGATTAAGGTCACATTGACCTAATTTCAGGTCTCCAAGGAGATTTTTATGGAACTCCATGAGATTTCAGTTAGAAATTTCTAGGTCCAAAAATTACAATTTTTTCCCTGCTAACCGCAAAACACATGGCCAGCCAGATGATGGACAAAGAGTGATCACTATAGCTCAATAGACTTTCAGTCAGCTGAGGTAAAAATTGCATGGTACAATCCCTGGGTCCCTTGATAAAGAACTTCACATTAATTCACTTTCTACACTGGAGTAACATATCTTCACCATCCAACATTGCGCTGACATAATTGTTCTCTATGCGTCCCACATCATACTGTGCTGCCTCCTGTCTGGTTAAAATATGGCATGATCAAAATGTAAAGCTCCCTCTAGTGGCACAACTTTTATGTATTCACAATATGTTTGATTAAAATCTTAATTGTTTTTCACATGTCTTAATGACACACTTGTAAGCACACACACACCAGAGGCTTCACTTTCACAACCTTGATTCTACAACCTATTTCAGTTAGGACATTCTAGATTGACCAAATGTCTAAAATTGTCAATACAGTAAATAAGATTGAACATAAACAAATTGTTATTGTTCTCTTATAACTCATGTTCCATAAAATGTAGTCAATTAACTTAATTAAGCCTATGCTGGTGGTAAATACCAGTATTTGCCAGTTTATCAATGTAAATACTGGAATGTCAAGTTCCATCATTTATACTGGTTCTGGGCTAGGTATACAGAATTTTATCAACTGTACAGTACCTTTGGTTAACTTAACCTGGATTTGAATAGTGTATATACACTGTTGATGGACATCAGTTAATTACAAGAAATTGCTGACAAGATTGAATAGAGGCCAGATCCTCAACACAACACAGACAGAATATATGATATTGTTGAATTAAGTGCGAAATTGTTCCAGATAACAAATGGATGATGCCTGTCAGGCTATGCTCATCTATCTCAACAGATCCAGATCTGTCAGCCACCATTTTAAGTTTGCATATTAATGTGATAATATAATGATATGTACCATCAGATTCTTTTTATTACAGTTCACATAAAAATACATAGTTCAATTGAAATTATCTATATATATTATATAAGCTACTGAATATGTTTTATGATAAGATAGCTCAACTACTTTGATTTGGTAATACCATTTTTAAATCTGGATTTTAAATCCCTTTGGTACACAATCCTCTTTCCTGTATTGCTCTGTGAAGTTTTAAGGTTTTTGGATAGTTTAAGATATTAAGGATTTGGACCGGAAGTTTTAAACTGAATTTCATTATAATACATGCTGAGTGACACACATGGGACCAAGTTGAAACATTTTTTTTTTCAACCCTGATTTATGTAAGGACTGACTAAAAGAAAACTTAGTCCCCAGATACTAGAAACTAACCAATGCGTCATATTTCATTAAAATAAATGGAAACGGTCTACATATTGATTGGATACCCATACACAGTTACACACACATTTATATGTAACATGAACATGAGAGAAATTGCTCCACTTCCCAAATAGACGATATAGTACAATGTCTCAGAAAACAGTATTGTGTAGAAGTGTGTAATGAACGACTGTGAAGGAATGCAAGTATTAAACATAACAATAGACACAGCACTTGTTTTGACTTTGACCAGAATGCAACAATTTTCAATTAGTACGTACCGTGATATCACTGTTGAATGTGGAGTAAACGACCTAGCCTATTGCTACCTATGCATAATCATTATATGGTAATTAAGCACAGACCTTATCTGTGGGCCTGAATATGATTAATGATCAAACGTGGTTACATTCATATGTAGATGAAGCAGGTACATTAACTGTATATCTAATGCAAATAATTAATTAATATTACCTGATCACAGGAAGGGTGCCTTTACACACTCCGCTCCACTGACTGGTCAAAACAGGACATGAATTATTTTTTTACAATTTTAATTATGTAATAATATTGCAACTAATTTAGTATCTATTCTTAATTTTCTCCTTTAATCAAATGGTATTTCGTGAAGTTACAAAATAAGAATGCTAATGATCTCATGGAATGTTACTTTCTTAAGTGGAAAATCAGTTTTCAACAGTAAAAATTATTGCAAAAATCAAAATCAAGGTATCACTTTACCACTGCCATCGAGTGCACCATACCACCCCCAATTCAGACAAGTTACTTATATCAACTTAAAACTAGGAACCCATGGGTCTCGACGCTCAGCTGCGTTTGTCTAAAAGGATATATGTTTATGAGGTTTTCCAAAATATTGTTTCTGTGATCAGTTTGAAGCCAACCTGTCTACCCAAACTGGAGTTATCATCCATAAACTAATTTGAGAATGGATGGGCCCTTTGTCCTTAACCTTTGACTTTATGACCCAAAAGTCAAAAGGAAACTTCCCTTATTGGCAGGTGCACCACATGTTGATGATGGAAGGATTGAGATGAAAAGTTTGGCTTAAAATGCATCCACAATCTTTCTAAAGTAGTGGGTCCTGTGACCTTGACCTTTGGCCTTATGACCCCAAAATCGAAAGGGTTCTTACATTATTGGTGGGCTATATATAAGTCAAGTTTGAAACAAATATTTCAAACCAAACTGGAGTCATCATCTGGAAACTAATATGTGGATTGATGGCCCCAAAGACCTTGACCTTGTGACCCAAAATCCAAAAGTTACTTCCACTACTGGCAGGTAAGCAACATCTGGAAGATAGAATGATTTGGACAGAAAGTTTGGCTAAAAATACATCAATGATCTTTTTAAAGAAGTGGGTCCTGTGACCTTGACCTTTGGCCTTATGACCCCAAAATCGAAAGGGTTCTTACATTATTGGTGGGTCATATATAAGTCAAAATTGAAACCAATATGTCAATCCAAACTGGAGTTATCATCCAGAAACTAATATGTGGATTGATGACCCCCATGACCTTGACCTTGTGACCCCAAAATCAATCAGTTACTTCCACTATTGGCAGGAGGGCAACATCTTGAAGATAGAATGTTTGGGACAGAAAGTTTGGCTAAAAATACATCAATGATCTTTTTAAAGAAGTGGGTCCTGTGACCTTGCCTGTTGGCCTTATGACCCTAAAATCAAAAGGATTCTTACATTATTGGTTGGTCATATATAAGTCAAAACTGAAACTAATATGTCAATCGAAACTTGAGTTATCATCCAGAAACAAATATGTGGACAGATGGGCCCCTGTGACGATGACCTTTGACCTTGTGACCCCCAAATCAATCAGTTTTTTCCCCTTTTGGCAGCTCAGCTATATGTGCAAGATGGAAGGTTTTGGATGAAAAGTTTGGCTTAAAATGCATACACAATCTTTCTAAATAAGTGGGTACTGTGATCTTGACCTTTGACCTCGTGACCCCAAATTTGAATAGAATCTTCCCCTATTGGCAGGTTAGCAATATCTTGAAAATGGAAGGTTAGAGATGAAAAGCCTGGCTTCAAATGCATAAGCATTCTTTTTAAAGAAATGAGTCCTGTGACCATGACCTTTGACCATTGGACCCCAAAAACCACACGGTTCTTACTTTAGTGGTGAGTCATAAATAAGTTTGAAACCAATATGTCAAACTAAACTGGAGTTATCATCTGGAAACTAATTTGTGAACAGATGGAACCTGTGACCTTGGCCTTTGACCATGTGACCCCAAATTCATTTATGCTCTCCTCATACTGGCACGTCAGCTAAATGTGCAAAATGGAAAGTTTGGGATGAAAAGCTTGGCTTAAAATTCTGCCATAATCTTTTTAAAAAACTGAGCCCTGTGACCTTGACTTTGACCTCATGACCCCAAATTCATATAGGTTCTTGCTTAAGTGGTGGGCATATGTAAGTCATGTTTGAAATCCATGTGTCAATACAACCTGGAGTAATCATATGGAAACAAATTTGGTGTGGATGGACGGATGGATAGACAGACAGACAGGGTGATAACTATAAGGCATCCACTTGTGATCAATAAAAACACCAGGTTTTGGGACACTAAATGTAATTACAGCTGAGAAAATGACATGATTGTTGTCATTTTATAGTAAAAAAAATTTTAAATATTCGTTAAAATAACAAAAAATACAGGTGGCGCCACCACTTTTCGGGAACTGACAAAACTAGTCATGGTCAATATTCAAGGCAAGATTCATGACAATCCATGCATTAATTATCAAGATATTGGAGGTTTTGTATTATATTATTGATTATTCTGGGGGGTACTTTCAAGCCCCTTAGCTCAGCGGATATAGGTCACAGTGACCTAATTTCAGGTTTTCAAGGAGATTTTTTATTGACCTCCTTGGATGTTCACTTAGAAGTTTCTATGACCAGCAGTTACGATTTGTGCCCTGCTAACAGACGGCCGGACGGACGACGGACAAAGCGCCATCCCTATACCTCAGTTGACTTACAGTCAGCTGAGCTAAAAATCTGATCTTGTTATTCTCTTCTCATATGGGTCAAACTCTTAATTTGCCTGACAGTATAAATTTTCATTAGTCCACTCTGGAACTAGCCTGCGCACTACCGTAAATCCTGTTTTTATCGCCGCGGCCTTAAAAACAAACTCAAAATCGAAAATCTCGAATTTTTTTCTGAACTCGGGATGCGGCCATAAATAGATGGTTTATCAGAACTCTCTACCGGACATGGCGCTCCTTTGGGCGATAATAGGAGATCGAGCACACCACAGAGGAAATACTCTTTGTAGTCACAGATTTATTGTATAAAATTGTATAGTCTAAATGTTCATACAAAATATAATAATTATATGCAATCAATTGAACAATAACAATAAAAACTGAACAATAACAACACTTATTAAGAGATTAAAATGAATGAGATTATTCATGGTGAGGACTAGTGGTGACGTCTGTTGGAAAAATTCGGTATTAACGGTCATAACTTTGATGGAGCCGGATTGCCTTGGAATCTCTGTTGTTTATAAATTATAAGAATCCAGAAAATCAAAATATAATTTAGAACACCATAAAATCTTTATCAAAGTTCAAATTTAGCAGGTTACTTACTGACATTTTATTAAATGTCTGATACATGTACCTCAAAATTGAATAGCCCATCTTCTCGCCCTAATGTTTCTGGAAAATCTTCATCCTTGAATGCGTATAGCCCGGTCATTTACTTGTTTAATTTTTTTTTTTTAATACAATCACGGATATATTGTATTAATGGAAATACTGTTAGAGGGGAAACCCGCTTGTAGATATAAATGGTAGAACATGTCACTACAGCCGATGGAATTTGGTGAATATACAGATTTTACATGCCATGCCGTATTTTTGTTTGCTACTGATTTTTCAATATATTTTGGATAGAAATATTCTGCTGATCCATTTGAAGTCACTTATATTTTAATTCTAAAAGTAATATTTTGAAATCTTAAAATATGATGAAAATTCCATTTCTTGAATTACTCGGAAGATTCGAATCATTTTCATACCGGTAAATTCGGTATTATCATCGTCACATCGTTCGTTGACATCGCTGCATGTCACAATTTGCTGATGCGTTTGAAAACATCGCTGGTCAACTTAACTAAATATCAAAATAACTGAAGTTACCTTGTTGAGATACGCACGTATAGCAAACATTACGCGTGAAAACGAGTGGTTTTAAAGTGAAATTAAAATGGTTGGTCGAGGTAAGCAAGTTTTTTTCCTCAAGAAAGTTTCCGTGTGGGTGCCATCTTGTCAAGGTAGCGTTCGCGCAAGGCACACTGGGACGGAATAGGTGGCTGTTCTGTTTACCACCCACCGCGTACAGCCGTTCAAAATATTCTTAGCAGAACACCAGGGCGTTTGAGCACATGGCGGCACACAAACTTGATTTTAAAACGATCGTCAGCCATTTTGCGACTCTTTACGATGTCAGCTTTTTATTCATTTTACTTTCTAAACAAATAATCGTTGCTAAATAATGCTGCAAATGGGTTTAAAGTAGGCATATTTCAATGTTGCTTGACCATGCCCAACGAAGTGGGCCGCTGTGTTACAGCAGGGGTGTTTTAAACGTATTATTTGGTGACAATTACCAAGATTTTTTATAACAAGTTATATATCGCATGAAAGATATACATGTCAAGGTTATACATTTTAATTTTTATATGTATACCACGAGCCGTGATAAAGTTCCTGCAGGTTGAAAATCTGACAGTTTCAGCAGTCTTAGCCATCATGTCGCCCCCTGAACGCTACTGCTGGATGGTGCATAATAGTGGACAGTATTCAGGCTTTTTGCTTCAATAAATTTACACACAAACCTCAATTCAGTGTTCATACTATGGTCTTTGACAATTGCACGTACATGCAAAGAAGCGTTTTGATGCACAGAATAATCGTTTTGCGTAACCACCATTCAAACGAAACGATCGTTCGGGGAATCTTTCTTTTTCTGATAAATGCCTGCCAATCCATGTGCAAAAGTCTTTAATAACATACAGATATTTTGTCCCTATCTCGAGCGTTAAATATATATTAAATATACGTAATCTGGCAACATATTTAAACTCTGTAATTGATACTTTTTTATTCTAGTCTTCATTAAAGCAGCTATGCCGTGATTTATTTTGCTATGTGCAGCTAATTATCTTACCCTTAGGCCAGAGACGAAGTCGGGGTGCGGCCTTTAAGGGGGGGATTGGGTATTTGGACCTTAGTGGGAGCTCTTTTAAGAGACCTTGCAAACTCAGGGTGCGGCTATAAATAGACGTGCGGACATAAAAACAAGATTTACGGTAGTGAATCAACATTCACGTCATAACTCTTGTAGCAGCTAAAACCAAATTTCATATGTAATGTTTACAATACTGGATGATAACATTTAAGCAAAGATGCATGTATATATATATATTTATCAGGGTTGGGGTAATTGTAATGTCTAATTGTAATTACCTGTAATTATTTACATTTTTTTCAAGTAATTGAATGTAATTTGTAATTGAACAAAATTCAATTTCAAGTAATTGTAATTGTAATGATTACAAGGGTAAAAATAGGTGTAATTTCAATTACAGTTTTCATTTACTTTCCAATTTCATGACAGAGCACCATACCTAATACCTCATCCTTTGCACTGTTAATAAAAACACTTTTGGGTTAGGATTGTAAGTTATGAATAAGCTCATTGAATAAATGGTACCCGTGTATGTTACTAGATATTTCTTGGCACCACAGGTGCCATAGTATCCCCAGACAATTAATCCCCCCCCCCTTAAGAATAGGCCCCCCATCTTCAGCAGCAAATAATTCCAGACCAATACCAATACCTTGAACCACTCCTGATATATGAGCGATTTTCATCGAAAGCAAACGTACAGATGGACACCACACAATAACAATTGCAGATAATGCCACTAGTCTTAAATGCAAGATGGAGGTATCCAAGATCAATGGACATGCACAATTTCAGCCCAATCTGTTGTTTAGTTTTAGACTTATAATTAATGCTCAATACTGTCAAGTACCAATAATGGGGATATAAAACAGCACGAAAACAAGTAAAAGAATAACAGGTGGCGCCACCAGTTTCCAGTACATAACAACACTATCCATGATCTTCGGTCAATTTGATCTTTGGACAAATCCATGCATCACTTATTGAGATATATATGATTTTGTGTGATTTTCACCATATATGGCAATATTCAAGGTCAAGGTCACTCATAGGAAAGGTCATGACCCCAATTTATATATTCATCATCCCTTAACCCATGTCTATGTATATACATAATATGAAAGAAATCTGTCCATTAGTGTTTGACTTAAAATGCTCACAAAGTGCCAATAATGGGGGTATTAAACGGCACAAATACAAGAAAAGGATAACAGGTGGTGCCACCAGTTTCCTGTACCTGACAACACTATCCTAGATCTTCGGTCAAGTTGATTTTTGGATCAATCCAGAAGAGATTTTTTGAGATATTAAAGAATTTGTGTGATTTTCCCCCCAAAATGGATCTATTCAAGGTCAAGGTCACTCTCCTAGTTAAGGTCATGTCCCCATTTTAAATAGGCTTCGTCCTCTCACCCATATCTATGGACATGTCAAGTTTGGTTAAGATCTGTAAAATATTTTTTGAGTTATCGTGTCCAAACGAAACTTCTGCGGATATGTTTTCTTTGCAGTTTTTCCTTTTATAAATTAAATCAGTTGGCCTTTCTGCCATGAATGATACTTTACATGAATCATGCCTCTGTATATTATAATTTTTTATAAAATAATTGAATGTAATTAATTACTTTTCAAAAGTAATTGTAATTTAATCACTACTTTGTAAAAATTAAGTAATTTGTGATTGTAATGGTAATTGGGATTTTTGTAAGTAATTGTAATTGTAATGATAACTGTTCAATGTAACTGGCCCCAACCCTGATATATATATATATATATATATATATATATATATATATATATATATGTCAAGGCCTAGATCGCGATCTCAAATTGTGATCGCAGTTCAGGCCGGCACTCGCAGGAGTGAAATATTGGATGTTTTACCAACTTATTTGGTATTGCACTGTACCATTTCCCCATAATAAATACAAAAAGGCACTTTTCACTCCTTCCTATCACAGGCGTGAAACATGGGATGTTTCACCAACTTATTTAGTTTTGCATGGTACCATTTCTCCATATTAAATACAACTAGAAAACTGACAGGTCAGTAAGGGCCCCGCAAAAGATGCAGTCATTACAGATTGAAGTACTGTGAATTTGGTGTACTTTGGTAGCATGGGCTGAAAGAGTGATATTTGAAAATTAAAAAACCTGTAAAGAACAGCTGACATGTATAAACTGGAAGACAAGATATGGTAAAGTGAAAATGTTCAAAGCTATCAAAATAATTATATAAAAAAACTGCATGCATTTTTAGTTTCTGTATTTCAGTATTACCTGTGCCAATTATTCTTGGTTGAAGTCCTGGCTGGGCTGTATCAAATATTTTTCCAGTATTTGTATGTTGAATTGGCCTTATTATATGTGAGGCTTGAGTCTGTACATGAACCTTGTAGTATTAGAGAGAGTCAGCTGTTGGTTAGTAGTGATAAAATGGTCATTCTCTTGAACTGAGATTCAGCTGTTCTTGGGATTGGGTCTACAGATGCACTGTGATGTGTAGAATGGCTACATATGAATATCAAAGTAAATTTGTTGATGGTCACTATAATAGGTCCAAATTCCTTGAGATTTTGGAAGTGGAGATAGATTTATCCAAACATGGTCTAAATGAGAGCAACTGTGGTGTGTTGGGCCAGTGTATCCTTTTCTGGGGAATCTTCCAATTGTCTGTACAAAATATGCTGTGAAAATGTAATGCCGCTGTACACGAGTGACTCAAAAAAGATTCATCCATTTCTGGCCTGCTAAAGGAGACACCAGCAACTGAACACCAAACTGTGTAAATTACTTTTTTTTCCTTCTGACCCAAATATCAATAAGCTTCTCCCTTAGGCCATGGGTGATACATCTTATGTTTGAATCCTATCCATTATATCTTAGGGGAGTTATTATGCAGAAACAAATTTGATTGTTCATCAAATTCTTTGTGGGTTATTGCATTAACAACATTTAAGAATTATCGCCTCTGTCAAGGTCATCCATCTTCAAACTTGACCTAGCCCTTCATAACAAACATTACTGGTGCAAGTTCAGTGAGTGTCAGTCAAATTGTTTGCAAGCTATTTGGTTAACATCATTTTAGCATTATCACCTCTGTGACCTTGAAAATCCATCAAGGTCACCCATCTCCAAACATGATGTAGTTCATCAAAAAGTCCATCACTGCCATGAGTCTGGGGACCTTATATGAAATACTTTTTCGAGTTATTGTGTTAACAATGTGTGTCCATTTGCATGCATATTTGCTAAGAGAGTGCAACCTTACTAGGTGTTCAATAATGGTTTTTACTGCAAAACTTACAGAAAAATGGCTGACTATGACCATATATGCCTTTTAGCTGTTGACATGAGGACCTGTCTTACTGTTAAGGTGGAACGAACAATTATGGTTACAATTATGATTTCTCCCCTGCTGAAAGAGGGACCTTAAATCTAACACCAAACTGTGAATAACTTTTTTGACCTTTGGCCTCCCGACCCCAAAATCTTTAATGACAGAAGTCATATTTCAAACTCAAACCATTGAGATACTGTTTGATACCTTATATACCACTTTGTTTAGTGCAACCCCTTGTAACATGAATAAACAGTATTTCAGATCCACTCTTATTTCTATAGGTCTGGCAATTGCACAGCATTTTTATGCTACTTCTATTATGCCTTTATTTAAAAATGATTCAAAAATAAGTTCTTTTACTTGAGATGTTTGTTATCATCCACCTTGTAAGAAGTAGACTCACAGTGTTAATTTTTAAAACATAAAATTTTGGCAGAGAAACATGTACAGAGATATATGTTGTTTATTGCTGCCATTGTAGACTTCCAAAGGGGAAAAGTGTAATGATGGAGCACACTTCAAGCATTGGTGCAACCGACATTTTCAAGGCTGAACAGATTGGTGCAAACCAACTACTATTAACAGCCTATGTGTAGTATAATTGTATTTATTATGGGTAAATGGAACCATGCAATACTAAATGAGTTGGTAAAACATTCACTGTTTCACTCCTGTGATAGTAAAAGCACTAATCGCAATATGGGCTGGTCAAGTTTAGGATTGCAATCTCGGCTGGACAGATCTATGTCCAGCCCAGATTGCGATCCTGAAGCAAGGAAGACATGATCACAATCTGGCCGGACTAAACTGTGATCGCAATCTGGGCTGGACAGGTCTAAGATCTGTAACAAAATTCTGACTCTAATGGGCTCGACCTTCTCTGTCCCTACCAAAATCGCTGATATGCCTCTGGTAAAAAGGTCAGTAAATGTTTATAAATGATGATTCAAGCTTAATTTTAAGTGCTATCAAAATATTGAAACATATACTTATTGGTACCAAAATGGTGTATTCCTGTATTTTGTGGTTAGGCAGTAAACAGGCAGTCAAAGAAGATGCAACAGAACTGTTGCATTTACTGTTGAAATTCTCACTGCATGGCTTATGGACTTAATATTAATAAATGGCAGGGCCCAATAATATTAAGTCCGATTAATCAGGCTAGGATTTTCTAGAGACTGTTTCCATTAGTTTTAATTTGTTGCAGGTTTCTTGTCTCGACTGAGTTAATTCATCTTATATACAGACACCTGACATGTCACTTGTCAAGTGACACTGACAGTGACACTAACATTTCCCAGGGAACCTGACATCCAGAATTTTTTCAGCAGTTCTTCAAAGTTTTGTTTTGTTTTTTATCTTTTCAGGTCAGGGGCTGCAGGCATCATTTAAATTTTAATGTTCTTTGGGATCCACTGCTACCGTAGTCTGGTCAATAATTTCACGAACGTTGTTGAATTTTCATGGAAAATTACTGAAAACTGAAATAATCTGGATTCCCACGAAGTGCCTAGTATGGACAGCCCCCTACCGGCAACACTGGATTACTGTCTTCAATGATCTGTCCAGCAAATAAAAAAAAGGCCAACATAACAATGAAGAAACCGGAAACAACCCCCCTCTCTGGCGTGACACCAGCCTGCATTGAGGTGTTCTGGGCCTCTCTTTACAGTGACAACATTACCAGGTGGTATAAAAGTTAATGCAAGGCAAGGACGCAGTGAAAATATACAACTTACGTAGTGTTTTCTTCCCAGAATCCGCCTCCATGTTGACATTACTGTCAAATCGAGGTCAAGGTCTACTGACGTCATTTTGACCCAGAGGGACGAACTAAAACCTGCATGTCAGAAATAGGAAATCGGATATTAAAACTAAAGCCTAAAAACCCGAGACGTGCTTTATTGGGTGTACAATTGTGTTAGCTGAACCACAATCCAGCTTGACTTCTGTATGTTTAATATAGACCAACTGGCTTCTGAAAGAAAAAGCCCGTATGAAAATCCCTAAACTGTATATGCCTGAATTCTCCAGGAAATTGTATGCTGAGGCCCATATATTTGAGATATCTTTTTGAAGACTATTTGTCATAGTTATCTGCATAATCGGTAGCTCAGTCAGAAAGGACAGTCAGAAAGATAGAATTTCGTACACACGAGATACCATCTCTTGCGTTCGCGTTAAAAATAATTTTCGTTGTGCCCTATTTACGAGCCAGCGTACATTTGACCTACAATTCCTTCATATATTGTACATAAAGTCAGCTCTGTAGATTTCTGAACTAAAATCTGAAGACAAGTTTATTACGTTATATCCCTTTCAACTGAATAATTCCATTATTTGATCATTTTTTAAATATCACAGCTTGGTATAATAAAATAAATCTTTGCGATGAACAGTGACAATGCAATTTACAAAATTAAACGTAAATGAAAAATAGAGCTGATAATTTAATTATTTAAATAATTTCATTTTTTTTACCAACTATATAGGCAGTAACCATAATATAACTAAAACAAAATCAATAATTACTTGTGCCTCTAAAGCACGTTTTTATATAGGCCTGAGGTATGTCGACCTTTGGAAATTATTCTAAGGAGTATATCAGTGGTAATATTAATTTTGGTTATGTATATTACTAAACATAGAGTAGCTCTGTATATTTGCAGATTAAATACACGTATGGAGATAATGTAATCATTCATACATAGAGCTTTTATTACATTAATAAAAAATACACATTTAATGATTTTTCGATTTCTTGATAATTTCGACTAGTTTCATGATTATTCGATCGAGTAATGACTGTGACTATAGCTCCGTCGGTATGCATTAAATTAACAGTTGTCAGACATTGAATTAATTACTTTTTTATTTTTATTCTATATCAAAATGAATTACTTTTATATAAGACTTTACACTTAACACGGCTATACCGACTGGTATTAAAGCATATAAAGGCACTTGTTAGCGCCACCTATCATCGCCAACTAAACTGAGGTTGTTCTCTGGATGCGTCAACACTATTGGAGTCTTTCAATGCAAACAAAATATAGCTCTTTCAATAATCACCGATCATTACATAGAACCTGACGTGCAAATGAGACTGGATCGCCAGCTCCTTCAAGTTTCAACGCTTGTGACGCTCTATTTATGTGCGAACCACTAACAGAATATTACAAAATAATAACGTTATATGTACCAAGCTTTGCACAACATCAGGAGCTATAAATATAATTAACCATTATTGTAAAAGCATGTGTAAACTATAATTTACGAATGTACATGATAATCTGAAATTTCCATTTTTAAAATTACTCCAGTACAAAGAATATTTGTATTGGACTAGCCTGGGACATGGACTCGAGTTCCAAGTGACTCGGACTCGAAGGAGGTGGACTTGGACTCGAATCTCAAGGATCGGACCTTTACGCGAGTGGTCTGGACTCAGACCCTTACTCGGACTCGCATGGTGTGGACTTGACTACATCACTGTTAATTATAATATGCAAATTAATATATCGATCAGGGCTTCAAGTTCATCCCATTCACTTAACAATGTATACGTTAAATTAGTACGCGCGAATAAAGAGGGTTTTTAAGTCCCTGACGTCTATCAAGGTGCTGGATTATGTGGTATTTTACAAATTTTAGTTACCAATGTCCGGACAGGTCTATATACTAGTATATATATTATGGATATCCGCTTGACCTGCCGTGGGAAGTTGAACTTGGCACCGTCATCTGAGTTCGACATCAGAGTTTCAGTCCGTAAGGACCCCGGAAGTAGGGGGACGCGGTAAACTTGGAAACAACATTCAAAGCGAGATGTGACATGACAGGTCTTTTCGCAAAGTCTAAACTTTTTTCCCCATCATTTCACAGACAGTTTATGAAAAGATGTTCCGGTTGATAATAATCTTGCTCTTATTCTGAGGTTGGAGGCTTAACATGGACAGCATGGAGGAATCCTGTGCTGTTCGTTTGCAGGTATGGACTCGTTGGTTTTGAGCGATAATGAATGTAAATTGGTCTAAAATCAGTTCAAGAATCCTACAAAGACCCATTGGACCAATGTTATTTCATTTTCACTTGATATATGGTAGACTCAAATGCGTGTTCGTTTTGCACACCTTATTTATCCTTCAATGCAGTGGAGAAGCTCAGTTTAAAGGGAACCTGATCGTCTTAAATAAATGATAATAAAACGTAATTTAACTTTTAAAAAAATACACGTAATTTATAATATAAGTAAATATTAAAATAGTTATATTATGTTTTATTGTTTATTTCTTATATAGCGATTGAATGTCACTGCCACCAGCAGATAATTTTGACTCCTATACGGGCTATAGGACTAAACCTCTGTGTATCACATGACACATTGACAGCCCACTGGCCTGTGACAGTGTGAGGGACACACCCCCTGTTGATTAGACAGGCCACAACTGGACTGTCAAGTGGTCTCAGTTTTTCTTTAATGGCATTCTGCTCTTTTAGTGAAGTGTATGAGCACTAATAACTTTGCACTTGGAAATCAAACTTACTTAATTCAAAAGATTTATGATCCTGAAATCAAACATTCTAATAATATATTTACATATGTATATGTGATTCATATTTCTGTTTTGAATTATTGACTGTAAGTGATATGTCTCCTGTGAGTAGTGCACAGAGAATTAGCACTTAATATTTATGAAAACATTAGCTTTCCAACTTGCCTAAATTTTTAGTACAGGTCCAAGTGCCAACTGCTGACATCTGTGAGCAATAGTTGTAACTAACTTAGAGAACCTTGGCACCCACTTGTGATGACTGATAAGTAGCCATATTTTCCATAATTATAATGATTACAAATATTAATAAATCATACTTAAGCTTATCAAATTTGTATCAAGCATAATTTTCCATAATTGGACTCCATAAATACCTTGGATTCTTGAAAAATCAGTTTATAAAAAGTACTGAATGGAATTTCATCACATGTGAGGCCTAGGGTATATTTTCTGAAGAGCATGGTGGTGACAAAATTTCATTTTCAATTCCCAGCATGAAGTTGTTATATCCTTGCTACAGGGGAGCTTTAACCCAAAACGTTTTTGTTATTTCACGGTTCATTGTGGTGACAATGTGGTGTATATAATTACAGAGCTGGTGGCGGGGGACCAGTGAGCGACGTAAACTTGCCAAGGTCAGGGACGAGTTTGAAACAGTGGTGCAAGAGCTGGAAGGTGAAGGACACACAGAAGTGTTCTGGAAAGATGATGAGTACCCATGCATACCTGCTTTGTATAAAGTTGGAAAAATTCCTCCCAATCTCAAAAAGATTAATAGGAGGAAACAAGCAAGTATGAATCCTGAACAAGGACATTATAAAACAGACACTATGGTTACAGAAAAAGAAGAAATATCAAAAGTTGAAAAGCAAGACAGGACTTCAATAAATGAAAATGAATCTGCATCATCCTGTGATCTGCTTGTGTCATCTCTCAGAGACTCGTCAAAACCTGTGTCAGACTCTGAAGATGTTGTATCTCACAGGGAGCAGAGTTTGAGATTGTCACATGACTCAAATGTATCACATGACTCAAGAAAATCACATAAATCAAGAAAATCATATGACTCTGATGAATTGACTGTACAGACACATGAATCAGAACAGGATGATCAAGGGCATCGTCATGGAGACCGACCAGGTGCTTCAGTTGATGCAGCAGTGCAGACATTTCCTTCAGATAAACCTGATTTGGAGGTGCTAAGTGATCGTGATATTAAAACAAGTGAAGAGGTTTCACATAATGAAGAGAAAGTTGGGAACATAAGGGGTGCTCACGAACAGGGCACTACAGTGGACGCTGAGGTACAGGTGACAGACAGGGCTGTGTCAGCACACACTTCAAGGACAGCAGCCCCAGCCTGTGATACAGACAGGCAAAAAGTCACTCCTGTACCCATAGGCTCCTTTAAAAGTTCAGTTGACAAGAGTGAAGATTTCACCATTGTGTCAGATTTAGATATGACTGTATCAGACACTGAAGCACAGGGTCAAAGCTTCAAACGGGATGACCAGCTTGATGATAAGCAACCAGACAGTTCTCCAGATGTACATGACAGCAGCCAGGCTGATGTACAGACTCATAATAACAATACCTCAATATGGGATACAGCGGGAGATTCCAGGCTGAACATCACTGAAACCATGCACCAAGAAGAGTTTAGTCACCCACTAACAGCAGGTATGATTATTTCAAATGTCAGCTTTAATATGATGTTTTTATTTAGGTAAAACTTTCACCTGTAACATTTGTCTGGATGTCTGTCTTACTTATTTTTTCTTTGTTTTCTCTAAAGGTAATGGCTTGATTTCAATGAAATGTTGGACAGAACTTTGTCCTCAGGATAGGGAAAGTTTAATTTGTTTCAGACTGAGATGCAAATGCAAAATAACACTTGGTTAGTTCATACGTCTGCATACATGTATCTATTTATCATACAGTGCTGCTACTTTGTGGGAACATTAAGTACTATCTTAAGTACTTACGTAGCACTATATTCAGTGTAAGGCAGTTTGATGCTTTCGAGTGTCGTATTGTTTTGTTGATTAGTTGTGCATCCCTGCATTACATGTCTGTCACTGTTTCAGCCCAGAGAAAACAGCTTGAGGAGGAGAGAACGATGCTGTCAATGGAGCTGGTGTGGGTACAGCAGGCCATCAACAGCAGGAAACAGGTGAGTCAATGTGCAGCACAGGTGTGGGGTTCAGCAAAATTCGATGTGTTGCTTTGTGGCTGATCAACTTCATGATTCTACATAAAAATAATTATATTCATTATTGAATAGAATCACATTTCATGATTCCATGAAAACCCAGAAGTGCTAGTTACGTTTGATTTAAACATATTTAATCATGTAAGTTCATGCTACTTTAAACTTTTTAGTAAGATTTGGAAGATCTTGGCTGCTCTTATTATTAATTTTTTTTTTATCATATTTAATATTCTATACAACTAATTAATAATGATTTCCCAATTAACACAACCACTAATTTTCCAAATAAGACATGCCAGAATATATAAAGTATAAAATGATTTTGTATGATTGGACAAGAGTAAGATCTAATCAGATTGTGTTTGTATTCAGATTAATTTATAAAGTTGGTGGGGGGGGGGGGGATTCTCACGAAGTGGTATTTGTTTGGGGTATACTGTTTATTCTCCATGCATGTGTGGAGTTTTTTTTTTCTGTTGACTGTTGACCAGCATCCTATTCTTTCCAGTATCTGAGGCTGAGAAAGCAGATGACAGGGACATCCTCTGGGTGAAGAGGGGCAACAAGGGTGCAAACACTAATCTACACATGTACATGGAAAACGATGGAAAAAGATCATGGTCCTGAGAACACCAGGATATAAAAAAGAGCTGTCATAGAAACTGTTGAATATTTATTGTATCCGCCAAAACAGAGTTTTGCGGATACTATGTTTTCAGCGGCACGCCGCCGCCGCGGCCGCGTAGGTGTCCGGAGAACTCCTCCGTAACCGCTGGGCGGAATTTTACGAAACCCAGGATTATGTTCGGGTCACATGTGAACTGCTGCGCCCCGATTTTGTTTTGACCTCTGACCTTTCCTCTGCGCTCTGCATCCGTTTGTGCATCTGTTTCCACACATAAACCCACATATCTCAGGAACCGTTTGACCGATCAGGAAAATTTTTTTACACAAATGTAGCCCTTGGAGAGCTTTATAACATACACAAAAAATGGTGGCGCCACCTGCAACTATGTTTGCACAGTGTCCATCTGTTCATCTGCCTTGGGTTAAAATCACTCATCTCTGCAGTGACTAGACTAATTCACCTGAAATTCGGCATGCGTAAACATCCTGGATAGCTTTTCTGATTTTATGACAGGTGGCGCTACCTACATTCACGTTTACGCTGCAGACATCCAAGCTCATATCTCGGGAACCGTTTGACCGATCAGGAAAATTTTTTTGCACAAATGTAGCCCTTAGAGAGCTTTATAACATACACAAAAAATGGTGGCGCCACCTGCAACCATGTTTGCACAGTGTCCATCTGTTCGTCTGCCTTGGGTTAAAATCACTCATATCTCTGCAGTGACTTGACTAATTCACCTGAAATTCGGCATGCGTAAACATCCTGGATAGCTTTTCTGATTTTATGACAGGTGGCGCCACCTACATTCACGTTTACGCTGCAGACATCCAAGCTCATATCTCGGTAACCGTTTGACGGATCAGGAAAATTTTTTTGCACAATTGTAGCCCTTGGAGAGCTTTATAACATACACAAAAAATGGTGGCACCACCTGCAACCATGTTTGCACAGTGTCCATCTGTTCGTCTGCCTTGGGTTAAAATCACTCATATCTCTGCAGTGACTAGACTAATTCACCTGAAATTCGGCATGCATAAACATCCTGGATCCCTTTTTCTGATTTTATGACAGGTGGCGCCACCTACATTCACGTTTATGCTGCAGACATCCAAGCTCATATCTCGGGAACCTTTTGACCGATCAGGAAAATTTTTTTGCACAAATGTAGCCCTTGGAGAGCTTTATAACATACACAAAAAATGGTGGCGCCACCTGCAACCATGTTTGCACAGTGTCCATCTGTTCGTCTGCCTTGGGTGAAAATCACTCATGTCTCTGCAGTGACTAGACTAATTCACCTGAAATTCGGCATGCGTAAACATCCTGGATAGCTTTTCTGATTTTATGACAGGTGGCGCCACCTACATTCACGTTTACACTGCAGACATCCAAGCTCATATTTCGGGAACAGTTTGACCGATTGGGCCAAAATTTTGCATGTGTATAGATCTCACATAGCTATTCATCATACGCAAAACTGGTGGCGCCACCTGCAGCCATTTTTGCACAGCTCCTGTCTGTTTGTCTGCCATGGGATAAAATCACTCATATCTCGGCAGTGGTTTGACATATCTGCCTAAAATTTTGCAGGTTTATACATCCCCGACAGCTCTCTTGATTTTATGACAGGTGGCGCCACCTGCATTCTGGTTTATGCAGCAGACATCCAAGCTCATATCTTGGGAACTGTTTGACCGATTGGGCCAAAGTTTTGCATGTGTATAGTTCTCACATAGCTCTTTATCATACGCAAAACTGGTGGCGTCACCTGCTACCATTTTTGCTCAGCGTCCATCTGTTTGTCTGCCATGGGCTAAAATCACTCATATACATGTAGTGGTTTGACTTATCTGCCTTAAATTTTGCATATGTATACAACTTGGACGGCTTTCTGGATTTTGTGGTATGGGGGGCAACCTACATACACAATTTGGCTGCAGACATCCATGCTAATATGCAACACTCAAATTTCCCTTGCCACTCAATCCATGCCTCACTTCACCCGTTCCACTCTGATTTAGGCGGATACACGTAGTCGCTTGTCGACTACCCGTATTCTAGTTTCATTTATAAATGAAATTTTATGGAAAACCAACAAGAAATGGATGCATTGGATTTTGAAAGTAAACCTTCAACTATAAAATGTTCTGAAAATATTCAAATATTTCTTATACAGCTCTCAAACTTTATATGATGGTCATGTGCTAAGGTTTAACACATTAATACATTTTCTGTGGATTCTGTATGAAGATTCTGTTTTCATTCATTGTTATTTAATTTTAAGATATATATTACACAATTTCTTTATCATAACCATTCAAAACAGTGAGCTTTAATAAATATGTGTTTCACTCTCCCCAGCCTCCCGTGCCAACTGTAACGAAAACTTGCAACATTTATATTACACCCTAAACAAAGGTCCAGCAACAGTCATATCAGAATTTCCCACCAGTGTATTGGCAGAGGCTGTATGAGAAAACGAGTTTTTACTTTAAGGTCTCATATGTTTATTACGCCTCTCTAAGACAGGTCATATTATAGTACCGGAAGCCTGTGTCTGTCCTTCTTTTAACTTTGTTTTTTTACAATACTTAACAGGGATTTGATGGATTTCATGAACTCGCAATAATTATAAATTATCTTGCCTAAGTTTGATTCTCAGCAAAATCAATGCATATTTAAGGAGATCAGAGGTCACGAGGCTTTAAAGTGATGTTGAAACAAAAACTTACCAGGAGTGTGATGGATTTTAATGAAACTGAACATAAATATTAACCAGCCTTGAGTATATTATCTTGCCTTTTTTGTCTGGTGTTACTGTTAGTCTGTTGAATAATGTGTTTCTGGTGAATTATCAGCCCTGCCATTTGTTAAAGTGATGTACCTTAATTCACTGTTATTCATAATGATATCAGAAATAAATACCTGTTGGTTATTTTTACACTCACCATACATATATTTGTAAATTTGTTAGAATTGATGGTATGCTTGATCAGTGTGTTTTGCACCTGTTAATATTTATTTGTATGTTGTGTTTTTGTTGGGTGCATCAATAGTAACAAGTTAGCTGTAATATTAAAAAAAAGGGGGGGGGGGTGGACTCATTGAGTTCCTCATGGCTCGCAGATACCACTCTGACGCAGGTTTTACTAAATTCACCAATTGTTTTTAACGAGTTATACTCTCACATTTTTAAATGCCTTTATTGACGAGATTATGTTTCTCTCCATAAAATCCAGATTGATAGCTTATCTTATGAACATAATAAATACTGCTTACTTTCTGAACCACACAGAGTGGTTGTGTAAAGGGGCCTATACCAATATCTGAAATCTGTTAACTGAAGAAAATCCTTTGAACCATTTATTAAAATAGGCCAGAAAATGCCAAACCCACCGCACACAGCTGTTTGTTTTGTCTATATCCACATGTTTATAATGTTGGGAGCCCGCCAAATTAATCCTAACTTTCAACGAGGACATCTGGCAGCAAGTCAAATGGACTAGAGTTTTACAAAGGGCATTTTGCAACAAGTGACCTTTCAATTTCCATACATGGGCAACCAACCACCTTGGGTTACATGGTTTTACCTTTGTCATCATTGTTGTGTTTACTCACAGCCTGTAGGTAAACTAGCTCATACATCTATCAAAAAGGCCCTGTAAGAACTTTTCTTTACAAGAATTACCCAGTTTTTTTCATATATAGACAGAGATACCCAGAAATCACATTCTATAGAAAAGTTTGGGTGAACATTGAACATCCATGGAGGTCAATATGAAAATTTCCTGTGCACCTGAAATTAGGTCAATGAGACCTATGTCCTACGAACTTCGGGGCTTTTTGGTGTCCAAGTATAGTTAAAACATTGATGCAAAACCTCGAGTATCTCAATAATTAATGCATTGATTGCCTTAATTCTTGCTTTGCTCATAGATCATGTACAGTTTCATCAGCTGCTCAAGACTGGCATTTTTTTCTTTATTTTTTTACAATTTTTTAAAGATAATCAAATCACAGCACTTCAAATCAGTTTCTCGGCTGTGGGTTCCTCAAATGACCTTAAACTTTGTATATTTATTGATCATGACCAGTTTGATCAGTTCCTGAAGACTATTTTTGATGTTTATTTTTACCTTTATTTTTGAGGCTGTCAAACTACATCAATGGTATCAGTTTCTCAACTTCGTTTCATCCAGTGTCCTAAAACCTCGTGTGCTTATTATGCGCCCCCCTCCCCCCCCCCCCCCCCCTTGTAAACGTGATAACTTAAGAAGCATTGCTTATTTTCCCCTCAAATCTGACAAACAACTTTTAAAGTACTGCATATTTTGACCCAAAATTTGACACACACATTGTTTAAACTAAGTTGTTGGATGAGTTTGGAAAATGATGACCTTTGTCAGAACGTCAAATCAGACGTATCATAGTTCATCATCTTCAGGATTGCTTTTGAACGTGATAACTCCGTATTGCATATTATCCCCTCAAAGTTGATACCCCATTTGTTTCAACCAAGTTTGAAGATGAATTCAAAATCCATTTTCAAGGTCACGTCTGCGGAATTCTAGGTTTAATATGACTCCTATAACTTTTGAAGCACTGCATATTTTTTTCCAAATTGGGCAATGTTGTTTCCGCCATGTTCTCGGATGATTTTGAAAAGTGACTTTGACATTGATCATCAAGGTCAAATCTACAGAAATACATGATTTTTATTAGCAATATAACAAACTCTATACGCATCTGAAGTTATACTTGATCTAGTTGTGAATGTTAGACAGTTGAGCGTCATGGCCCATGGGTTACTTGTTCAACCATAGAAATAAAACTGCAAGTTGTACTTGTTGTATGCATTATTTTCAGTTAAATCCCCACACCTTCAAACAAAATATCCCCCTTTCAATTGAAGAAAAAACCCTGAAAACCAAGTAAATGTAGAAAGAAATGGGTGTGTCTCTGTCACGCATATGTCTTTTTGTGTTTTTATAGGGAAACTTTCATATTTTCCCTGCACTGGTAGTGGGCTTTGAATTTTATTTAAATGATTTCTTAACCATGATTTTTACTTTGAATGTTGCTTAGTCTTTAGGCTTTGGCATCTTGCTTGTATAGGCCGGAGTGATTAAATATTGTACTTGTAAACGAGTGTTTCCCTCCCTATCCCTCGCCTTATCTTAGGAGTAATCACTATTCATTCTGTTTGACTTACTGTAAGTGTTATAGAAATAACATTGTGTGTACATATACACGTTTTTTCATCATATGATAAGATAATAAGCATCGAAAAATTAATCTCATTAATATCGTGTCTTGCGGACTGGGATGAAGGCTGTGTAAATATCAGTATCTGGTAAAATTCTCAAGGAGGAAAAGGAATATATATTTTTATAAAAATCTATTTATCCTCGCCACTGGTATAAAGATGATCTGTTTAAATAGGCCCAAGAACCTAGCTAACGTTTTGAGCACTTAGAAAATTAGACTTGTGATAGTGTTCTTTGCTAAAAAAAACAATTTTACAAGACAACCAAAAAAATGAAACCTTGTGCAATATCTGCACATCTAACATTGTTGCGACCACAATTGTAAGTATTTTAACATTCTGGCTTTATTATGATGAAATTCATAGTTTATAAAAGACATCCGAGTAGTGATTGCATGGATCTTATTCTTAAGCGTAAAAATCATAGACAGCCCTTTAATTTGTGGAAGACAAATTCTTCTGGTTCACGCATTTTTAATTAGATTGTTCAGCCTTAGATATTAGGGTGGATATGTCACAGTTGTTGTCCAGCGAACAAATTCTGTACATTGCATGCATGCACAAGTTAAAGGAACATGCATAATTTACACCAAAGTTTGAATCGCCTAGGAAAATTTGAAGAAATCCAGTTGACAAATTCTTCACTGCCGCAAAAACTTCACAATTACAAAAATACTAAAACGACAGCAATCAAGTTTGATAGATTTTGTCAGTGTCAGAGATAGGCTCAGCGTTTATCATGATCCCTGGTTGTTAATGTTGTTTAAATTCATTTGAAAGATTATGTATAAAAAATTATGTATAATCGTGTTTTTATTGTACGAATGACCCTCTTATTTTAGGATAAATAATAAAATATAGTATTATATCGTTGGGCACTTTTGCTCACTTTTTCAATTTTAAATTTCAGTAATGATTTACATTTGCTGTTAATCTTAATTTATCTTATAAGTTTAAAATATTTTGGGTGTTTTATCAATAATGAAGAGAAAAGCAGAAGTCTCCACCGAACGGCACCTGGACATCCCTGAGTATATTAAACCACACCTGGACGATGCTCTCCGTCTTTTGCAGTTGTCCTGCAGACATTAGGCATGCAGGTTAAACTGCTCATTGTACATATTATACGATCATACAAGGTCTTCCATTACCGGGAATTCAAACTCCCATTGTCGCCATGCTGAAGAATTGTTGGGCAACAATATGCCTTTGCTATGTTTTGTCAGCTAGGCATATGTCCTATTGACGATCTCTGAAGTGATCTAGGAGAGTGGCTGCATGAGATACATGTTTCCAGGTGTTTCCCATGTCGTTTACGAAAAAGGATTTAGTTGCTCTTATATAAGTGTATGAGTTTAGAACGTTAAATCACAATAACTAATATTTCTTGTGTATTCATAATTGCAAAAAAGTTTTCAAACATTCTAGAAAGAAACATTGTAACCCAGGGTCCAGAGTGTGTGTGTGTGTGTGGGGGGGGGGGGGGGGGGGGGGGGTCCGGGCCGCAAAAGTTTGTCTGAAACCCTTAAAAAAAGGTTGCTTTGTATGAAGGGGGGGGGGGGGGTTCCGGCCGGGCCATCTACCATGAATCAAATAGAACTGACGACTTTTTATGAATACACGTGCATTTTTGTCTGTCAAACGCCTAGGTACAGAATTTAAAAAATAAATGCCTTGAAAATCCTCAAAAGGAGATGACAATAGGTCATGAGAATAACCTTAAAATTTTACAGGAATAGAGCCGCAGTAAGTATACTTTTTTATGCAATAAAAATCCAACGCAATGGATGCAAAATATTCCTCGCCTCATTTGTCCCAGGTAAACGGGAGTGTGTTTGCTGGAAGCAGGGTCGTTAGTTTTTGAATACCGGTCCGACGTAATTTACTTTTACGCTGCGGTAAAATTTAATTGCAAAATCCTGCGTCATTTCCTAATAAATCTATTCTGGTTGGCATACGACTCGCCTAAGTTCAGGGGCGGATCTAGGATTATGGAAAGGGGAGGTCTAACCCAACAGTCCCAGGAAGACTAAAATGAAACCGCAAAAAAAAGTTCTGATGTGAAAAAAAGGAACTGGTCTGGTGTGCTAACTAATGTGTCACGTACACTCTTAATTTTTGGTACACATATTAAGGCCTGTTCCCGGATGTAAGACTAGGCAAGCTCATGGCCGCCTTCAGCGACGAAACATCTCATGACCAAAGAGGGGTCGCCTGATGAGTCGCCTCACTATACACAGAGCTAAGCGGTGTTTGTACACGATACAATCGTATTTTCTGGAAAACGGAGCTTTATTTTTATTATTATGGACACGTTGGCATTAAAACCTCTGAACTATGGCGTAAGTATCTTAATTTGGAACTTCAAAATATTGGAGACAAAAGTCAAGGTGGTTCTCGTGGACTAGTACGTAACTCACAATTCCACTTAATGAGTGCTAATATGTCAGAGCCTGCAAACCAGAGCTACAGAAAATCATACAGCCAAAGTGCAGGGAAACGTGAAAAAATACTATATCATACAGCGAGAGCTGCAGAGAATCCTACAGAGCTGCAAGGAAAACATGATATTTTATATTTTATATAACCATAGGAGCTGCAGAGAAAACATGAACCAGAGATACAACCAAAGATATTTGACCTTTAAAATCCTGACCAAATCTGTGACAGAATTGGGAACCCCAGGCCTGTTAGCTTTCAATTATACATACAGACCATAACAGATCAAATAACGCTTCGCAAGGTAACCGCATTGACCCCAAAAAAAAATCTCAAAATAAAAAAAGGTTAAATTCTTTCATTAAAAGCAAGGGCACGGTGTTTTAATATGTGTCAATCGTCGCACCCCGGCTTCCAGTAATTAAATCACCTTTGACCTTAAATTGGTGTCGTTCATTTGTCCCATTTTGTCTTTAGAAACCAAGGTCACGGTTTGTTCATTTGTCCCATTTTGCCTTTAGAAACCAAGGTCACGGTTTGTGAATACCAGCTGGTGTCCATCGTTCTACTTCGGCATCCAGTAATTAAACCACACTTGACCTCAGTTTGATATCGTGCATTTGTCCCCTTCGCCTTTTCTCGTCGCTCTGATTACGGTCTGTCCATGTATGGCTTGACCGACCTGTGTCGCACTCAACCGAAACAGTGAACGCAAACGTGTACTATATTAAATAGCTTAAACATCCTCACGAACTATACAGAATACATGTATCAGGCACTTCGCAGGTAAACGATCCCTTCAAAACAAATAGTGGCGAATGTACAAGTAAATGGGCTCAAATCATTGATACACTCAAAGTTATTTACTAGGTTAATCTGAGGTTAATCAGAATGGGAAGCGGCGCAAGTAATCAGCATGAAGACGAGGTGAGGATAACCAGAATCCAGAAAAGACGGCCGGTCATACCAAAGGAGCTCGTGACGTACGAATATCCTTTCGAGAATCTTGTCCTTGCCGGGGGAGGTGGACGAACGTATTCCTACCTAGGGGCATTAAAGGTGAGATTTGGACATCAATTGGTGCATTCACTACTCTTCGGCCTTTTGAAATAAGTTCGGCAAAATCAAAACTAAAGACATGTAACACAAATAAAGTTTAAAGTTTATGGAAAACTTTAAATATTCATTTATTTTATTGCAGGATCCCCCCCCCCTATGGAAAACTGGATATTCCTGCTAAGTGGATATAGATACATAAAGATACCGGTTTAACTATCTCTACAGGTTCTGGAAGAGGTGGGAGTTCTGAAAAAGATAAAAAGGTACGCGGGAACCAGCGGCGGGGCCATCATGGCCATGTTGTTAAGCCTTGGTTGTGACGTGGAGGAGATGTACAAGATCTATACAATTGATATGGACGAACTCGCGAAAGGTTTGAAATGTTATGTGTTTTTATATGTTTGTAGCTTTGTAGGTGGATAACTTTTAGGTCTTAAAATGACATGGAAACAAGTTGTATCGTAAATGCTGTCGGAGCCTATACAGTCAACCATTGTCATATCCAAAATGTAATGAAAAACTTCCTTAATAATTTCCCGTAATCGTACCGAATCCCTCAGCAAGTCTGTTTCCGTATCTGGAGCCGGCTTGCTCCAAGTCCTGATCAAAACTTCCTTGTCTAAGGATCGAATCTCCCGAACAGTTTTTTTTAAATCTCTCCATAACTTTCTTTTCATTTCCGTATGTAGAGAAGACTATCAGAGTAACTTACGGACACGGATGAAATAAAACGTTCCCGAAATGGGGTCGAAAACGATCATAATAACATAATAATAAGAAGAGTTCATAAGTTTCATGAACCGGTCAGACGTAAGATTTTTGTATTCTTTTTGTAAGCATATAATATAATTGTTTTTTAGTCCAGTACCCTTTGTATAGGTGTCTTTATCCGAGCGGCACTTCAGGTTAAAAGGAACAGGATTCCATACTGTATAACACCCTTGGTCATACTTTATTAAACATACCGTTATAAACATCCGTCTGTATCCTACCCGGTGTTCATGATGAAATTTTAGATGTCACCTGTGTACATAAGCGTGACAATCATAGAAGCGTGCATCTCAAAGCCATACTCTATGTAATATTGTACGGGTATTCGCTTTGAATTTCTATGTGAAAGACGTGCTTTCATTGCACTAAACCATCCATACATATCTCTTTGTTCCGTCAAGGTCTCAGAACGGTCCCTGGATTCGGTGGAAACAGTGTGTCAGAATTCCAATAATATTGTTGTGTTGCGATACTGGAGAAAGTATAAATTTAAAAGGCTGATCAATAACATCATATTTATCACAAGACCCTCATATTTACACAGTGGACAGTGTCACCTATATATAGACCAAATACTCATGGCAAAAACGTTGAAGGCCAAAATAGTAATAATAAATAATGTTTTAAATAGTTAGGTTCTATTTACTGGTCTCAATATGTAACGTTCGATCTTACTTGAATATACATTGTTATCATATACATTGCTTAGCTTACTTACCTTTAAGCCACCTTTTCTTTTTATTTAGCCTTTATCTTTTTAGCAAACCAATAAGCTGGTGCAGCGTCGTCTACCATCCGTTTATGACGTTAATGACGTTATGAATATATATGAATATACCCTTATGGCAGAGGACTGAATTCTGTGGCGAATGAGACAAATTAGCACTAAATATGAAGGACATGGTTATATTCATTCAACCCTTATTCTTATATACATATACATAATATCTATAATATCTCGTTATCGTTGTGTTTACAAAATGTGTACTGTTTGTGTAAAAAGCGTAAGTAAAAAACCTCTAAAATACACTAGTATACACGGATCTAGCAACATTTATTAAACCCTGCAAAGAACTATTTGGATTTTAAGTAATCTCTGGTTGACATTGACCAAATGTTGCCAAATATATACTAAATATGCTAAATATGAGATAATTAGGTTTACAATGCTACCAGTGTTAAAAGTTATAGAATTGATGCTTTCTGTGGGTATATGCCGACAGCTATACAAGCATTCTATAAAGATAATTGGTGTCCACACCCAACTTTTGGGCAAGCTTATTCAGTGAATAAGATAAATCTCTGTTCAAATTTTGCATTTTATAGGATTCTCTTATTGTACTTAATATTTCGATAAAAATACTTGTGAGTCTAACATATTGTTCGATTTGTTTTTTTTTTAAAGTATGAATAGCTAATGCCAGCACTATTTCAGATTTTCTTGTAATTATACTTCGGTTCAAAATCTTTGATACTTGCTTTATGCATGTATTTGAAAAATAGCCTACCTATTGCATGTTCCATTACACAGGTTCGCTTATGACCTGTTTCCTTGTTTATATGTACATTCCAAATCACTGTGTCAAGTTATCATGCCATATCGGATTGTTTGATCTTTTTTCCCTTATACATGTATTAAGAAAATCAACAGCAGAAAATATCGGATATGTAACAGATGCTAGTTTTAGTGGACTTGATCAAAACATTTTATCTTTTCTTAACAACAACAGATGCGCAGTATGGTTTCTGGTCCGTATTGCCTAATATGGTGTGGAGGTACGGCTGGAACCCTGGCAATAAACTAACCAGTTACATGGAGGGGGTTATCGAGGAGAAGTGTGGCAGTCCAGGTGTTACGTTTGCAGAGGTGAGTTAGATATTGACATGGACAACATTTGGGCCAAACCTTGGCACCCCAATGAGTTATCTCGAATATATATGTCCCTACAAAACGGAAAGTAAAATGGCATATGTATTCAATTTCAGCCAATATTGTAGCAATGGATTAAGGCCCTCCTTTAAAAAAATCTTTTTTGGGGGTACCAAAAAAGTCATCAGGTAGGGTGTAAATTTTTTTAAAAGGAGGATCTGGAGTTACTACACCTTTTTTATACAGGATATCACCATATTTGAGGTTTATTTTTTATTACATGCCCGTACTCCATTTATTCCTCGCCTCGATAACATTGAAACGTGCACAAAAAGGTATCTCTGAATAGATTTTTTGTGTTTTTTATTATATGCTTAAAATATTATACTCTGGTTCAAAATGTTTTAGTACTTGCTTTGTACATGTAAATTTCAAACATACAGGTATTTGAATTTTGAAAAGTAATTAAGTACTTTTCAAATAATGGTCAAGCATGTTATCATGGAAGCATTATAAGTGATGTATATATCCCATTGCACAGGTTTACATTAGGCCTGTAAGTCTTGTTCTCGATGTCACCCGAATTTACAGACAATTTATTTTGTGTTTTATGCGAATGCCATAATTGTATGAATAAGTGCAGTTTTAGATCTGCTTTGCAAGTGAAGAGGAATGAATAATAAAGAGAAATAAATAACTCTTTGATAACATTCAACGCCTAATAAAGTAGTAGAATATATCATATGTTGATATTAATATATGTAAAACTGTATTTATTTGAATTATGAAACCATAAACATTTGTATTTGACGTCGGTACCCTGAATATACCACTCATCTTGCGCAGATATACTTTGACAGCCGGTATGTGATATGGAATGGAATCGCCAAACATTTATATATAGTCCTTCATTGTGCATGATATAATTCATGCATAAAAAAAACAGCTGAAATGCTGGCCCTGGGACTCCAGCGTATTATTCAAACTTCACCACCAGCATGGACTTTCATTTTATAACAATTAGCACTACTGCCGACATGCATACTGGTTTCACAGGCCCGCTAGGAAAATTAAAGACCCGTATATTTTTGTGTGTAAAAATTAAAAAAAAAAGTAATTGATGCCTAAAAATAGCCTATAATTAACCACGTATGATCTATTTGCTTAACGTTAACTACCCAAAGGCTTGTTGTGATTATTGTCCCCCGCTTTCGCGAAATGGGGGTCATTGATTTGTGTTTGTCTGTCTGTCCCTCTGCCTGTCTGTCCGTCCGTCATGTTCGTTTCTATGCGAAAACTTTCCTAAATATTATCCGATTTCATTCACATTTTGATCAGTGGTTGCTCTCAAGCATACCTTGGTTGGGATTGGTTTTGGAGTGTCCAGCTGAAAAATAATTGTCTCCAGCTCAAAATAAATGTACCAAATTTTGGTTCAATTTCTCAATGTGTTTTAGCTTTTATGTTCGCCTGCAGATGTCTCCACATGTCATAGTGGATTTTGGTTCTATGTCACATTGTGTTTTATTTTCATGTGTCCCCAAGATTTCTCCACATGTCATAATTTTGGTTGCTTATCAACCATGAAAAACAAAAAGATCCCAAAGCGAGGGACCTTAATTTCACGAATTTGCTTGTTTCTAATTGTTTTTGGTTTAAACTAAGTCCACTTTTGTTTAGTGCCATTTATCAGATGCCCCGCTTGATCAAAGAAATGTCACAGATATCGACATTTTGAATCTGTGGGTCATACTCTGATATATACCAGCAGTTGCGTGTAACTTAATACCATACTAAGTACTAAAAATATAATATTACCAAAGGATAATAAGGCTTATTTCTTAATATACTTTCCAGCCTATTGTCATTTTCTTTATTTTTGAAAAATCCTTTTGCAAATAACGTATTCGCTAACAGCACTAGAAGCAAAAATCCACAACAGGCACGGATACGTCGGAAACCTGCTCGCAATTTTAACCCTGTCATGATCGCCACAGAACTGATGGAATCACGCAATTCTTGTAATACCAAACATCTGATTTGTAAGGATCCTGCGTTAGACATAGTCAGTTGCAAGTTCCATAAAACAGGGCCCCGTCATTTGCTTTATATACTCACGATGCCACCGTGGCTGTAGCTGAAAAAGTATACCCACCTTAAGCGACACAATGTCAGTGAACATTTTCCCGCCAAAATAGTCACGAAAGAAGTCACATGGGGTGAATTTTCACTACGAACCTCTTATTTGCTCTCTGTCTATGACATGTGACCGCTCCGCCAATCACAAGAACGTTTGCGTGGGTTAATCCTTTTATAGAAGGAGGATGTAAGATGATGAAAGGATGTAAGAGTGTATGAATGAAATTACATGTATCTCATTTTGTTTATTGACAGATCTACAAAGAGAGGGGCGTTGAACTGTGTGTGGTCGCCACTAATGTCAGCACACAGATGGTGGAATACTTCCATCCCAAAACTACACCCTCAATGAAAATAGTGACGGCAGTTAGAATGTCATTATCAGTTCCAGGTGAATATCTCCTAAACATTACTAATCCGTTGACTATTTTAGATTTACATTTTATTGGCTTTTCGTATTCTTCGTATATGGTGCATCACTTAAATACTTCAAATACTTCAAGGTGTGTTATTTTCCGCTGAAGAAAATTGTATATTATATTTGCTTCAATATTGGTATGATTGTTCTCTGACTTTTATAATGCTGTCATTCATCTTATTTTATTTTATTTTGTAAAGACATTGTTTTATGTTAATATTTGTATTTTTAATCTATAAAATCCTATGATATTGCCAAGGAGGGAGATCTGATTCACGGGTCAATGAAATATTCAAAAGAAAAACAGTAATACGAATAATTGTATCAAATTTAAACACCAGATGACATTGAGAATCCTTCGCTGTACCTTTTATAAAACGAACACAATGACCTTTATTATATTAGCCAAAGGACATATAAACGGAAAGAAAGGAAACCAAATGATCATTGTATTACAGATTATTATTATTGATTTATCTAAAGAAATCACAAACATATGTGCTAGTGCTGCCTGTTATCATCGTCCTGTTTTCTATAATTCAAACCTAAGGGTAAAAATGTATGGTTCACAGGCACTTTTTTCCAGAAATCATTGCGGGCGGGCGGTATTTTATTTTTTACCTTTTTTGTATGTTTCGATAAGCATGTCATATGATCAGGGAAAAGCATAAGAATAACATTTTTTTTTCTGCTAAACAGGTGAAATCACTACATAACTAAGAAACTCGTATCAAAATTGTAATATTTTATCTTCTTGTTGTAGGATGAAAACCAAAATAAAAATGTTTGATGCGGGGGGGGGGGGAATTGATGCGGGCGGTGCCTTAGAACCATACCTTTTATTTTTATTTTTTGGCCTAAAGAAGTACATTTGTTAAAAGGAAAAAGAAATTTTGATTTCAAAGTTAATACTAGTATGCATCCAGTCATAAAAATGATAAATGTTATATTGTGTTACTTCATTATATTTAGATAACTGCCAATATGTTTCCATGTTTGTTTTCTTTTCCGATCTGTGTTTTGCGTTTTTGAGATACCTCTGAAAAGCACGAACCCTGAAAACTGTATGAATTTATGTACGTTTCTACATTTTTCATCTATGCGTGTCAATTTGTGTTTGTTTGAAGGGATGTTTCAACCAGTATGTTTGGAAAAGGACGACGGTATCCAACATTATTACGTGGATGGAGCGGTCCTATGTAACTATCCCCTCAATGTATTTGATGGTACGACATGAACTTTAATACCTGTTGTTAGCACTTGATAGTCTCGAATACCGAGGCTTGTCCTATTACCGATCATTTGTGTAATATCTCCATTTGGATGGGCGAAGTAATATTTTTCAGTAGAATAAATTCTTAGGAAGCTGTACTAGGAAAGATATACCATGTTCTCATATCTGTTTATGCAGGTGTATTGCCACGGAATTCAATAAATCGCGTTGGAGCAAGGCATGTTTTTTTATTGTTTGAAAATCGGTTTGAAATCCCGCCGATTCATTTAATTTTTCTTTGAAAATCAACGTATAAGCTTATACTTACTTCCTAAATAAAAATATATTCCTTACATCCATTGGATTATTATCGAGAATATAAGATTTGCGCATGAAAAGTGGATCTCTTTAGTTCTACTGATACGCTATCCGTTACTGTTTTCTTTTCCCTGTTTCTTCAGGCTGGTACCTATCCATGGAAACGGAAGATGCCTTCCTTCACAAACTCGGGAGTGATGAGAAAATGTTCGGCAAACCTACTATCAAAACCCTGGGTATGGACACGGTGAGTTGACGAACCTCTCCGTTCTATTGGTCATAGTTAATTAAGAGTAATGATACACGTGTGTTTTATTTACCAGTTTTACCAAGAATGTAAGTAGATTTATAGACCGTTCGTTTAAATATACACGATTCAAAGTATGTCCGAGTGGTATTCATAAAGGGGATACTGGAATGTTTCCTAGACTAAGAGCCGTGATATATGTGGTTTGATCCCTGCTCCTGTGTTTTTTATCATGCTCTCTCTTGCACAAACTGATGAAAACATAGGATTTTAACTATGGTGAAAAATAATCAAACTTTCCCAAATTATTTTGTTAGGATTCTGTGTTCCGCTTATATTGAACGAAAGTAGAGTCAAACTTTTAATGAAAACCAGAGGTCTGCAGTCGACGCCCGATCACAAGCGAAGCCCCTTCCAGGTGACAACCTGTCTCCCAGGTAATGACCCTGAAAAGCAGGTCAAAGTGAAAAAAAATCTAGTTCCAAATATGGATTTAGAAATAAACTCATCAACGGTACCCTTAATGCCTCCTCCCAACTTGGGAACCCTGAATAATGACCTATGGAAAGCCTTATAGTGATTCCGCGTATTACATCATGATGGAACTGCCTATTTGATTTCCCCAGTACTCAACTGGAACCACAAGTCCATTGTTAATACAGCTGCATGAAAGATACCGTGAAACGAAACTGACGAGACCGGACACAGCTCTTGCTAGGTGAGTGCCAATTTCCCACCGGGCGTCATATGGATACATATTGTTAACAAACACGGGATAATTATCACTTGAGTACCATTGTACGGGAGAAGCACTACTATTCTTTATTTTATTATAAGAGGATTCCTGTAGAGTGAAGCAGAATCCTGGTCACCGCTAGCCGTGACAAGCCGACTCAGTAGGCAATTTGGGCTAGTAAGCCTACTGGAGTGGTGATACAAGCAATATCGAGGAATGCATCGCAGTGGTCTTCCATCATGTTGCATTTATATCGTGGTAAAAAGCCCATAATCTTAAAATTATGCTAGGAATGATGAATAAACACTAGAGAATACATGTGAACTCACAACCCAAACTTGAACCCCGTCTCTATGGTAAAAGAGTCATTTCCTGTATCGCGTACAAGTTAGCTGCGTCTAATAACCAGAGCGAGCAATGTCAGTATTCATGCAGTCAGAAATTCATCAAACATGCCTAGGGGTTTACAAATAACGGAACTTTTCTCGCTCACGTTTGGTGTTGTTTGAAAGTACACTAAAATGCTAACGATTAGTCTGGTTAATTTCAAATGACAATGTTCCTGTAGTTCATGAGGCGTCAAAAATGACGAAAATATTTGCATCCTCATGGGACCTTATAATGCGTTCTTCAGACCTAAATGTAAAGGCACTCTGGCAGCCAGTTATCTGGTCGTAATGTCAATGGGCCTGTATGGCGCTAGGTCACCGCATCCTTAACTTGTATATTTACTCATCGATGATGTGCTCATTTGTTATATCTCCGCCAGGTAGCGAGAGGTATTACTTTACCTTTCGTTTGTCTGTCAGCGGATATACGCGGAAAGCATTGAACAGAGTTTAAAAAAAAATATGGAGGGTTAAGATGTAATCTGATTCACCATAAAAAATTTTATTACTAATGATACTAATGTTACTCCTGGTGGGGGTTTGGTGTCCGATAACATCTTCTCAGGCAGATCCAGAATTCAGGAAACGAAGAGGCGTGCAACCCAGTAGGACTGATGACGGAAAAGGGGGGTCCGGACCTCTTGCCCCCTCTCCCCGACTCCGCTTCTGATTTTGTTCCAGATGTATTTCGTTTCGTTACATGCAAGCACAAGCAGCTTCTTAGTGATGGCATGTATGATTAAAGCTGCCCCTTCACCTAACTTTTGAAAAAGTATTAATGTTATTTCTGGCTTCTTCTGTGTATATATCAATGGCCTAATGTTAATTTTGGTTGTGGAAAGTTCTTATAACGCCTTCGTGAAGGATGTATGAATTTGTTTATCAACAACATGTTTGTAAACACAGCAATGTTGATAAACGGGAAAAAACATGTAACCTTAGGTGGTAAGTTGCATATATGCGGAGGTAGAAAAACACCATTGGCAATGCTCTTCCTTATCTGACTTGCTGCAAGATGCCCATGTTGAATTTGTTTAATTTTGGCGGGCCCCCACATATTATAAACACGTTACAAGCAGCTTGTGTGCGCTGATATCCACGTTTTTGGTCTATTTCTATAATTGCTCGAAGGAATAACCTCTAGTTTATAATGGTCAGATAGTTGATAGGGCCCTTTAACATAACGGACGACACATGCATTAAACTGTGGAAGAACGATACGGCTTTTAAGAGTTATAGATGCGGGATTTGATTATTATTTACAGGGCACGTGCGGAAGAATGCGATAGATATCTACGACAGCTGGAATACGGTCATTCTAAGAGTACGGCTGCTAAAGCTTTCTTGGCTGTGCTGCATGACTCCAACAGTGACGGGGACGATCAAATATCGGCTGAGGAGTTCAAACTGGCACTGACAAAGGTATTGATTTCAGAGTTTATTTTATTAACCCAATAGTAACTATTTATTAACCTTACCTTTTAAATGCCATTGTTTTTTTCTGATATATACTGATTTGAATAATATAAAATGGCAGAAACTGGTCATTTTAGTATAGAGGAGACCAGCGTGCACAGTTTCAGCATGCATTGTCTAGTGCTCACCAACTGATCCAGTGAAAAGTAACTTGTATTTTATTGGTTGTACTTCATCATGAAAAAAAACTTGTATTTTATAAGTTGTATTGGATCATGAAAAGTAACTTTGGTTGTACTGGATCATGTAAAGTAACTTGTATTTTATTGGTTGTATTGGATCATGTTGAGAATCTGTTACAATTAGAGAATATGATAATTGATGTTAAAGGTAAAACAGAAGCACATGGACATTTTATTTAAAAAGAAGCTGGATGTTGATGAGATGTTCATGGAGTTGGACCTCGATGGAAACGGCCAGGTATAACCACAGTCACTTCTGAACGGTCCAATTAAACAAAAATGTGTACATGTGTAGATAAGTCGTTTCACTCAAAGTTTCTAAATATAAGGGTTTGTCCGTCCAATTCTTAAAGGAATCATTTTGTCTTTCTCCTTCCATATTGAACTAGAAAATATTTATTTTCTTTTAATAAACTATGGTAGCTAGTCTGGTAATTTAATATTTCACTGAGCCCTTAATAAGAACGTATTCACTTCCAAAGAAATATTCGATCAGTTGATATATGTACAAGAGTTTGATTATGAATACAAGCTCGTTTGGACTTGGGAATCACCTGGTGGCCTTAATTTATTAATACTATTTTCACAGGTGACCCACGATGAGCTGCTACGTTTCATGGAGAAACACCATTTCCTCTTCCGATCTGAGGCGGAGAATAGATTTTGGATGAAGCCCTTCAATAACGTAATGGAATATGGCGTGGCTGTTCTCGAAAGTATAGACGCAACTATGAATGGACTCTTGAGATCCGTGCGTATTCATGGTCTATTATGTACTTCGACCATTATAATATTATAAATACTACAAGTAACGTTACTACTACCACGGCCCCCACTTCTGCTACTAATTCTAATATACAACCACTTACATTATAACTTTTAATACATCTATACTAATACCTTTCTAGATCAGTCCTCTACCACTATTTTTACAAGTATTACTGCGCCCACCTTTTCCCAATACTGCTACTGCTGCTACAACAGAAGCGTTTAACAATGACTTCGCCTGTTGAGCGACAAGTATCATTGGGCCCCTCCGCGTCAATTATCTTCCCACTATTTTAACTATGATTCCTTTCTCTGACTGCCTATCTAGCTAGGTTATGCTGAAATCACCTCGAAATAAGGCGCAAACAACTTTTCAATCTTACTACTTGCTACCTAAAACTATTTGTGCTCTAATTTGTTTGTGACTTGTTGTAAATACAAACAATACTACTTCAGCTGCAACCACTACTACTGCAAAAACTACTACTACTCTTAACTCTCCTGATATTATTATTACCATAACTGTCACTACTACTATACTATTACTTTTAACAAAATAATGTTATCCACAACAATTAATACTAATAATAAAAATAATTCAACCACGACAACTTCAAATATTACCACTCTGTTCTTGCTGTTGTCAGAGCTGCTACTACACTAACAAGAACTGTAGTGTTAGTAACTCATAATAAATATATCTTATAATTATATATATATATATATATATATATATATATATATATATATATATATATATTACATCACTACAAACATAATCGCGCGTGGTGTAAGACAACGTGTAACATAGAATAACCCTATTGTTAGGGGATGAACGCAGATTGTTGAACCTCCTTTCGGAGGTATTATATCTTGGTTGGTTACGTTGTTGGTTGGAATGTCTGTAAAACATCTACATTCGAAAGGGTTATAAGCGGATTTTGATAAATTTTTATTGAAGGTTGGGGAATAATCGATTAAGTTTTTAAGGATCAGCACGTAATTTTGTTCACAGAAATCTTTATCATGCGTTGGTCGAGGGCAAGAGTCTTTTAGTTATAAGGTCCTGGCGGACAGAGCTGACCTATGATACAACCATAGTTACATTTAATGAATCGTGACATTATCAGGATCTTGGCGAAGGAATATCTGCGATCTCTGAGTGCTTTCTACTAAAATAAAAACGATTACATTTCGAATGAAAAGCTAGGTGGTAGAATTATACATTAGATTCATATAAACTGTTTTTTTTATCTTTTCAGACAGAGGATGTAAGTCGTACCGTCGGGATCCACACGGACTATATCCAGGCATATGATTTCAAACATGAAGAACAGGACAGAGAGTTTCTGTCTGAGGTAAGCTCTTGTTTCTCCGTTACATTTTTAAATGTTATAACCAGGTCTAATTTATAATGGATGGGGAAAGGAAAGAATAACTAAAAAGTTACTAGAATATAACTAGTATGTATATCACTTCAGAATGATAAATCAAATGTTAACTAGCGATACGTTTTCTTTGAGAAAATACTAATACTAATAATAATAATAATAATAATAACAATAATTATAGTCTTCGATAATGACAGGAGGGGAGCGCCCTCTGGATTTTTTATCATAAAGTTGTACAAAGTACAGAGTCATGTTTGCATGTTACCGCATTGTTAACGGTATGATAGTTTTGATGGATTACTGAGACACGGGTTAGCCTAGTTCGATTTGTTAATATTGACTTAATGGAAATAGTTCCAAACTCGTTTTTATAGTATTTTATCTTAAATTTATATAAGTTAGAACACGGGCAGTTGTCCCCGTCTCTTGTGAAAAAAAAATAAAAATAACCTATCAAAATTTGAATTTGCCGGGAACGAAAATGTAGGTCTGCTATATCAAATGTCGTTATCTCAAAGTTTTTAATTTTTAAATATTTTTTTGTTATTTCAGAGAGCAGAGGTAGCAGTATTGGCATTCCTAAAAGAGTTTATTCAGGACCAAAATAAATGAGAATTACCAATGAGAAACTCTCACAGACACAACAACCTTCAGTAAGAAAGAATCCTTTTATGTTGCCCCCGGGAACAAAGTCTTCTTTTTCAGTCTGGTCCAGTTGTTCTGGATTGACATAGTAATGGAATTAACCATAGGTCCAATGACTGGAATTCTTTAAGATTAATATCGACATTGAGGAGGTTATCCAATGAAACAGTGTCAACAGCGCCGCCTATTGACTGATCTGGGCGGAATTGTCCTTGAAGAACCAGGTCTGAGCATATCCATGTGTTCTGCATGATGCGTTTCCATGCATTTGGTTCCGACATGCCTCGATGAATTTACTAATTAAGTCCTTACTAGTGCCAAGATTCCGCCAGCCGTCTCCATCTGCTGAAGCGTTGTATGGACTGGAGAGATGTATGACAACGTTAATCGGTCTGCAGTATGAAACCTTGTCCTAGCCAAGACCATAGTCTTTGTCGTGTCACACAATAGTCTGTGACGTGTCAGGCCATAGTCTGTGACGTGTCAAACCATAGTCTGTGACGTAACGGAGGGATTTGGTCCTTTAATAATAAATGTTATTTATAATAATAAAGGATTTAATTACAGTTTTATTGGTAAAATCAATTTATTTCTGTTCCAATGGGATATTGCAAGACACCTCGTTTAAAATCCAAGGAAGCAAGATGTTTGTCTTCATTGAAAGTAGAACCTCCAGTTAATATGCACAGCAGTAAAAGCTGTGTTGCTTTTATATTTTAAAACGTGTAAGTTTAGTTAATATAAACTACGTGCTACTGACTTTTTTTTTTAAATTTGAAACAAATGAATAAAAAAGGAAAATATCAGACATACGACGACTTTGGAGCCACAATCATTAAACAACACAATCCACATGTATGTTTATATGTATTTATTTATGTATGTATATATAGTATTGCTTATTTAAATGTATTTAAACCAGGTCTTACTGCTGACCCAAAATATCCTCATTCCTACCTTCCAGATTTCAATGTACGAAAGCTTAATCATTGTATTACAGCAAATATCATTTATTTTTGAAAGTGTGCTCTCTTAAAATATAGCCATGACTTTTTGGTGAAACAAAAACGATTCCGTCATGTATTCTGCATATAAAAGTCCACATTGCAATGCAACATATATATGACATTTACTTTAAGAATGCACCACATTTAACAGAGCGCGGAAATACATATAAAATGTTCCTATAGTAAACAAAGCATGCATCCTCTGATTATAGTAGCCTAGTGCTTAACAAACGATTTATCTCTCCCCATCTATCATTACATTTCATTACATCATATGAGGAAGGATAATTAATTCCAAACACTCAGATATGCATCACATTAAACCATTTCCTGCAGGAAAGATTATATTTTTGTTTGATGTTTTATACGCTCCCGAGGCAGCGGAAATCTTGCGCTTCTAAAGAAGCAACTGATTTTCACGCTGCCAGCTTTGACCGTTTATGATATATTTAAACACCAGATGGCGGTTTGTTGTCCACTGAAATAAACGTGCGTACGATGTGACAAGCAGCCAATCAGATGCCAATAAACAAACACTCGACAGGCATCCTGGCTCCGCCCATTGCCGCGCTTCAAGCGCCGTTTGATGAGTTTCCGGTCGAATTTAAATTGCTCCCTCTGCATTCTCGCATCATCGACCGATTCGATTATAAAATTATGACTGTGTTAGCGTAGCCATGTATCTGTTGTCTGCAGAACTGAAACCAGCCAGCGAGGTGTGCACGCAGCCTTTGTTGTTACGTTTCGTTTGAATTACAGCTCACGGGCCGAGCATCCTATGTGCCCAAGGCCCTAAGCAAACCACGTCAGGGGCAATTCTCTCTGAGCCTGTGGCCTGTTTAGACGGTTACGCTGGGGGATAAGCTGTCACTCAAAAAGAAATGAATATGATTGGCTCCGTGTATACCTCGCTTGGCTTTGTCTTCCAGCACAAAGATTCATCTGATTGGACAAAAATACAGTGCTCCCCTCTGGTGTTGCAAAGCAGGATACGAGGTCATAACAAACAGCGCCTTACGATATAGGAAGTAGCCCTATCGGTAAAGCGCTGTGTAAAGAGCGTAGATGTTTTATAACTACCAGCGGTATATTCATAATTACGACATGCGAACTGTAACATCCAGTTTCAAGTGTTTACGCAAAAGGGAATGAGCGGTTTCGTTTCTACGCTCCCGAGGCAGCGGAAATCTTGCGCTTCTAAAGAAGCAACTGATTTTCACGCTGCCAGCTTTGACCGTTTATGATATATTTAAACACCAGATGGCGGTTTGTTGTCCACTGAAATAAACGTGCGTACGATGTGACAAGCAGCCAATCAGATACCAATAAACAAACACTCGACAGGCATCCTGGCTCCGCCCATTGCCGCGCTTCAAGCGCCGCTTGGTGAGTTTCCGGTTGAATTTAAATTGCTCCCTCTGCATTCTCGCATCATCGACCGATTCGATTATGACATTATGACTGTGTTAGCGTAGCCATGTATCTGTTGTCTGCAGAACTGAAACCAGCCAGCGAGGTGTGCACGCAGCCTTTGTTGTTACGTTTCGTTTGAATTACAGCTCACCGGCCCTAAGCAAACCACGTCAGGGGCTATTCTCTCTGAGCCTGTGGCCTGTTTAGACGGTTACGCTGGGGCATGAGCTGCCACTCAAAAAGAAATTAATATGATTGGCTCCGTGTATTCCTCGCTTGGCTTTGTCTTCCAGCACAAGGTCTCATCTGATTGGACAAAAATACAGTGCTCGCCTCTGGTGTTGCAATTCAGGATACGAGGTCATAACAAACAGCGCCTTACGATATAGGAAGTAGCCCTATAGGTAAAGCGCTGTGTAAAGAGCGTATTTCGTTTCGAGACGCAACACGAAAGTTCTCCACCCAGACGATAATCTATTGGCGGAAATAGTTGGGTAGCAGGGGGCTTGTATCGGCAATGTTTAAGACGGAATATTTTTTTTTACCACGTACAAAGTCATACCAGGATTCGCAAAGCTGGATGATCTATTTTGAAGACAGCAGTTATCGACAAAAAGTGTGATACTCATGTAGGTCTAAATCTCTATGACAGCATAAAAGTTCTTTTTCTATCTATAGCATCACAAAATGTTAAATGCAGTTAAGCAGGACTTTTATTACTAGGAGGTCATATAACCACATTTGTTTCACAGCTGATATCACGGCCTCGTCTAGGCCTAATGTTAGGTGCTGGTTGCTTCATACTAAAAAAACGCATGACATTACGTTAACTCGGGGTCAAATATGGTCAAAATTGTACCCCTATAAACCTTTAAGAATATACTACATATTTACACATATATCAAAATAATATTTAAAAAAGATAATAACTAGCAAATATATATATATATATATATAATAGCCTACATTTAGTTAAGCCAGCTTAAAGTATATATTTAATATATACATATATATATATATATATATATATATATATATAAGTATATAAACGATATATACATATGATTTATAATATTGTATAACAAGAGCACCGGAGACGTGCATAAGTGCATAATACGCCCGTCGTGTATCTGCTGACCTCTTTCCTAATTAAATATGCGTGAATTTCGATGAGAATGTAATTCAGGAGAGAAATTCTATTGTTAAATATATATAATGAGTTTCATGGATATCCATAGGGATTTTGTAAGTCACCAAGGATCCAAAGTGCGGTGACCTCTGACCTCATTAAATATGCATGGATTTCGCTTGAATTCGAACTTAGGCGAGATATTTTATTGATTGACATTTCTGATGAGTTTTATCAAATTCCTTCATATTCTTCGTAAGTTAGCACGGCGAAACCACAAAGTAGCCGAGTGACCAGTGCCTTATTAGATATGCGTGGACGTTGCCCATAATCGAATTCGGGCGAGATAATCTTTTGGTAAGTACTTATGGGGAGTTTCGCGAAAATCCATCAAAGCCCCGGTTAGTTATCGCGGCGACATTAAAAGTTAACGGACGGACATACGGACGGACGGTTGGTATACCATGATGCTCCCGTCATAAAACGGGCATATAAAAATGGAAGCAAGATAACATCAGTCTTTTATCTTTTATATACGAAAAACAGAATTCTACAACACATTTAAAATATATAAGACATCCTGCATAAAAGATATCCTGAAACATACTAATAGCTAATAAAAATTGATGATGAAGGTAATCATTTAGGAATGCGGGGGCAATTAACATAGTCAGGACATAACATTTTACTATTCTTTAAAATCTTTTTCATGGAATATGAATTTACATAAAGTGAAAAAATGATATCAATAAATGCCTTAAAATGAACACGATCACCGCACGCAATAGTATGACAAAACAAGCGAGGAAAAGGCTAGCGAGGTTTGGCTGACCGCCATATGGATTCTCAACTTCCGCCGGATGTGATGCTTTCGCTTCCGCCGGATGCGTCGCATTGGGAGGGATCAGAAAATGGTTTTGGACATGAAGCATTAAGTAGGCCAGTCAATCCAATTGGAAGGTGTGGGTTTTGAAATCAACACACTTTCATGACTCGGGCCAGATTCTCCTCTGTACCACTAAAAAAAGGCTGAATGTAACTTTTTAATCTCACTCCATTCATACAAACCATTAACTGTTCTCCTCAAAAGTACCAGGTAATTTTCTCCGACCTGAGTTGTGATTGACTCGCAGGAACTGCGCGGAAATATTCTCCTGATGGTAATGAACTCTTTCACCGGAGGTGAAAGGTCAAGGGTGACTTTAGTAATGAAAAATAAAATATTTATGATAAACATTAACAGAGAATCTACCCCTAATGAAATGTGCTTGATATTATACATATTAATATTTCATTATCTTGTTGCAAAAGTACATAATATAAGGAATCAATGATCTCAATATCCATAGCAATGATTTCACGTTTCTGGACTACATTTTGCGGGGCTTTAATAACCCAGGGGGTAAGCGTCTGCGACGTTCGAAATCTCTTTTGGACACTCGGTTCTAAGGTCCCGGGCGTCTGATCGACCCCGCGATTTTGTAGCTTTAGGACCGAAAGGATCAAAGTTGGCCTGTTTAAAAGTCACTGACTACTGACTATTTAAAAAGTTCTCATTTGTAAACATTGCGCTGACAAGCGACAACTGAACCTTACATTTCACTATAATCACGTTTATCATATATAGACCCTGTATGAGGTCATATGATTATAAAATAACGGCGAGCATACCGATCAATGATTCAATTCTCGAATTCTTATAATTCTAGAAAATTTTACACAGATTCCATCAATATTAGACAACCAAAAATTCCTTGTGATCCACCAAAATTTTGGCCTTAGCGTCTGTTGTTCCAATTTTGAAAGCCCTTATAATAAATAAAATTTCAAATATACTTAAAAATGCTCCTTTGACATGGAAGGAATTTGTAGTACCACCCATCAATGTTGGCGCAGACATGTATACTCACCTGGATTATGGAGTCGATCCTGTTTCCCCAATTTGGATCCTTCACTGTCACATGCCCGGTGTCATTTCCAAAGAGCAAAAGGGGTGCACGGTAGAATATCTCCTTCAGACTCAAAAACTTGAATCCCGGGACTGGGATACATGCAGGGACAAACAAGGTCAAACCCATAAACAAAGTCATCAGACCTTTACTGATATTCCTTCTCAAACCTGAAAAAAAGAAACACACACACACACACACACACACACACACACACACACATATATATATATATATATATATATATATATATATATCAGATAACCTAAAAACTAGACATTTATGACATCGGTGATGGCAAAATATCCCGAAGAATGTCAATATTCTATTTAAAATAGGCTCCTTTTCATACGTTCTGACCCATACCTCTGGATATATGCTTAATAAGTGGTAACATGCATGTACAGGTATTGTTAAATGGGTAAATCTACCCAAGTTCAAAGGACACACCGAATATCATTATCTAAAGCCCATGACGCTAAACCTGAGAAATGTGAACGATGTTATAGATGGCACCATTAGTCTTGTGCGTCGAAAAAACTAATGTTATCGAACGTTCATTGCCAAACCAAATTTCAGAAAAATACATTAAGCCATTCCTGACAAGAGCATTTATATAACTGATATCAAATCTGACCAATGCAAGGTCAAGATCACTATGAGTGAAAGTCGTGACCATTATGAAAATAAGTATAATTTTCCATATCAATGGGCATACTCATGTTGAAAAATTGTGTGCCTCTTGAAGAGGCAGTGTTGGAAAAATGTTCATTGGACAAATTGTATAATAACAGCTGAAGATAACGCCAATTTCGCTCCAGGGGAGATCAATGATCGTATTTGAATACGGTTGAATAGAGAAGCCCTGACCCAAGTCTATGTAACAAACTCTACACGAGTACCGTGACAGTGTACCGTGTATGAAGAAACACACACTAAAATTTAACAAACGTGCACAGACTTACGTGTATGTCGAGTTATTACTATATACCTTGTGGTAGATGTTGTAATTAAGCAAAAAACAAAAATAGTTGATGATCGGTCTGGTTCATGTAAAAGCAAAGCGATAAGCCTTGTCAGGTGCGAGGATAGGTTCGTTTTCTTGTCGCGATTCCGAAATACATATTATAATATAACATAATACAGACGGGACCGGACATTTTGTCCGCAATAGAGAATTGCCCTTAGTAGGCAGGTTTATAGATTTCGTGACATATTTTCAAGGGACGGTCCGTAAGTGGGCGTAAATAGGTGTCCTTAGTACAGAGGTGCCCGTAAGGAGAGGTTCAACTGTATATATATATATATATATATATATATATGCAATTCAACAGACACTAAGTATATCTAGCCCCCACCCCCGCCCTTGAGCACGTCGCAGATGCGGATCCTGAGGGGGAGCTTTGGGGGCTGAAGCCCCCACCCCCCCCCCCCCCGCTTGAAACATTGTTATCATTTTGATGAAACGCGTGTCTGCACAATGATCATGTCTTTTTTATATTTATAAATTAATTAGAAAGGCATTTTCCAAAATTGGTTACAAACATTAAAACTTGCGACCAGCATGTTCTCTAAACCCTGACTTTCTGAAGTATTTCTCAAGCGATTTTGGAGTTCCTTTAGATTTTGATATATTATCATGCTTGTGAACATGAATGATTAAGTATTTAATTAAAAAAAGGATATCCATTTTCACCTCGCTTTATTGTAAAAATAACAAGTCGTATATGGGCCATGTTGAATTTGACATACTGGGAACGCATGCATTAATTGTTAATGTTATGATCTAGTGAAAAATATTTGATTAGCAACCTTGAATAATGGGTAGAAAATCATACTTTTTGGTCATAGGCCCTAAAAAACGGGCCAGTGTATTCTTTTCAAGAAGATTTTACCAGGAACTGCCTTGATCTTTAGTTAGAAGTTTCTAAGTCCAACTGCTACAATTTGTGCCCATCTGACTAATAGAGTGCAAAAGGTCATTTTTTTTACATAGCTCAAAGAACAGGTCACAGTGACATTATTTCAGGTTCCAGATGGGATTATTACAGGAACCTCCCTGGATCTTAATCATATTAGAAGTTTCTAGGTCAAACTGTAGCAAATCATATACAAATGATATACCCTATAATTGCTCAAATCATGTTCTTTCATACATCTTGCAAAATGTAGGTCACAGTGGCAATATTTTATATGAACTCGGAGAATCTACAATGATGTGCCGAGAACCTCCTTGGATGGTGCTTCAGAAGATTCTAGGCCTCACGGATACAATTTGTTAACACGCCTGACTCATTGGATACTAAAAGTCATGTTTTCGGCCCGTAGTTCACAGAATATAGGTCACAATGACTTAGAAGATTTGCCTAAGCCTTCCCTTGATGTACAGTTAGAAATTTATAGGTCTAACGGTTACGGTTTTTTATGGTTTGTGCTCTGTCAACACCCCGGCTGCTTCACCTGAAGGTATAAAAAATGCATAAATAATAGGAAAAAAATTAAAGTAACGCCACCAGTTTTCAGGAACTGTTGAAACACTCAATATGCATGTAAAGAATCATGACATAAATGTATTTATTATTCGGATACTGAAGTTTTTATATCAAATTTTGGGGTGGGGTGCAATGACAGGCCCCGTTATTGTTTCCATTGTTTCCAATGCTGGAAACGGCAGTAATGGACAAAGAAAAATGGAGAAAAGAAACAGAGCTAGAAGATAATTTAGTATAACCCACCATACAGCAAGAATGTCAAAACAAATGTCGGAGCACAGTTCTTAAAACTGATCAAAAAGCATTCATCCCGGATAACAAACTATTTTTTTAACAAAAACGCAATCAAATCAGCTACAGTTGCATGAGAAATGTGATGCAAATAATAACATTCTGTAACAAAAGAAATCACTGCAAAAAACAACAAAGCGATAAAACTAGAACAGTAGAGAGAAAAATACATAACCCTTAGACGGTAATTGCCTCGTCAGCAATATTGTTTATGAAGCAACGGTCAAGACAGAATACCAATGCGCTCAATACATTGGATAAGCAAGTGGCCCATTCAAAATTCAGTACAATAACAACAAATCATTCCGCAATGAACGTGACTTAAAGAAACAGAACTTTCTAAACACATTTGGACCCTAAAGAGAAAGCAAATACAATATTAAACTACTTGGGGAAATAATCAAACGCTCTAATACAATTAAACGCATTTTAGATCAATGTAAACTCTGTATGAAGAAGAAATACAGAATATTACATAACAAAAGCGACAAGTCGGTCATCTTATTGAGCGCGGTGAATTAGTCTCAGAAAGCTGAGTAATAACTTGGTGTTCCAACGTGCTTAACTTTTAGCCTCATATATTTATATATATATATATATATATATATATATATAAGAAGAAAAAGAATGTCTGTGGCAGGTGGCTGCACCCTTATGTATGTATGATTATGCAAAGTATCCACTAGCCTCCCCCCTTGCTCAATCCTGGATCCGCCACTGGCACGTGATAAAACTATATGATATAAAGTTTAAACAGAAGCAGTAAGATACGTATATGTAAACCTACCTGTGTTGATGATGATGTGTACAGGCGACCAGCAGCACGTACCGCTTCGTTGTCGTTTGACAGGACAGAAGGACGAGGAAACGTGGAAAATGGCTTGGACACGTGGTCCCACTGGTACGTATTTACCACTGGCGAACTGGGGCTAACCCAAGTACCCCATTTGTCCAACTTGGCGACCTTCACCTTTATCCAAGGCACTTCCAGGGAGCAAATAATGAATCCAATATTTTACTTGTGTACAAAATAGTTTTTAATGACAAATAAAATTGAACAAATTTGACATATACATATATTTTAATTCAGTTTCTAGGCTATTTGGTTACTATGACAACCTAGACATCCGGTCAGTGGGCCTCTCGTTGAGTGGGTACCGAAAGTTTACAAGTCGTTTGCACTACTTTACATCTGGTGATAATCATTAATCCCAGAGGCGGCGAACGCAGCATGAGATGCGATTTTAGCAATGTATCGACTATAAACATGGATACAGTCCTTTCATTTAGCTTTACACTGACACTTCAGTATAGTTTCTTCGGGATTTTCTGCGGTATCGCTGGATAATGTCATGACTATTGCAGTGACAGTTTATATTAAAGCCAGCTATTTATCTGTCTTTATGTGATTTTTGCTGACACTGCATAAATATGAATGGCAAATACATGTAAATGAATCTGAAAACACGCTACACGCGCTAGTGTTGATAACAAGAAAAAAATCACTGTAATTAAAGATGGTTGGGTGCATATATAGGCCACTGAAGCTAGTTTTAGTTTAACTAGTTGCAAATCGACTTTTGCAAAACTCTGATTCTTCAGACTTTCAGATGTCATTGGTTGATATGTTTGGATTATTTTAGCTGGCCCCGATAGGTTATGAACATGAGATATAAACCAAACGAGTAGCCTGTGAAGCGTGAGATCGGCATTTTCGGACTTATCCGTCAGAAATCGGATTAGGCCTCTTTAATATTTTTTTTATATTTGAGAAAAAAAAACAAAAACAGCGATCTTTAACTAAATTGTGGCTAATCGAAGACAAAGTGTACACCATCTGGGCGTGGATTTTAACTTCTTATAATTCTTTCCAGAGTTATGAAGAAAAGAGATACCTAAGTCCCATTTCTTACCTTTTTCCGTTTAAGAGACAAAAACTTAAATTTTAGGTATATAATGTTAGATTTAGTTCCAATAATATCCATTTTGGAACCACAATTAACAATGAAAATGAGAACTGAAGCACGATTTCAGTCCAAAGCTAGGTTTGTGTTTAAATGTAGGAACTATTCACCGCGGAATCCGTTCTCACCTTGAATTCCGTGTCGATCCTTTCATGCAACTCTGGACCTTTCACTGTGACATGTCTTATATCCCTCCCGGAAACGACGAGGTTTGTGCGGTAAAATACCTCCTCAAAACTCAAGAATTTATACCCTGGAACTGGGCTGCAAGGCTGAACAGGGGCCAACAAGGCCAGGATTGAGGTCAAAGTCATCAAAACATTTAAAGGGCACATTCTCAACACTGAAATGAAGAAAAAAATGTAGAATTAAGTTGTCACATCCTTGGGAGTTTTTAACAGGCAGTCACACGCACAGGCAATCGTTTACAGCACTAAAATGGCTTAGAGACTGTCTAAACACTGAGTATGGGCGATATATGTAATATAAATTACTGGTATATCGCCCAGTAATAAAACAAGTGACTCATGGGTCATGACGCTCAACTGATTGGCCAGTTTGTATTGGCAACAGTGTGATACTAGATGGACTTGTATTGTGTTACAGATGCCTGTTATTTATGTTGACATGTCTCTTTTATTGCGCTGTAGACATTCTGATTCGTGTTTGGCTCAAGCCCTGGCGTTGCTATGCTACGGCGTTCCTAGTTCTAGCTGGCCGGGCGCGGCCCACGTGTACACAGCGGTCATGCTCTTCTGGGGCTTTCTCGCCTGGCCGAGCCGGGCCGGCTGACGTGTGGACCCAGACATGTATAGAAACACGGTGTACGTTGTTCTAGATGTTTCCCGTACTGTGTATCATGTTAGATTCTTTAGATGGTTCGGGAAATTGAAAGTTCTCGGCTTGGGGTGAGAAGTTATAAATAGGGGGCTGTGTTTAAGAGAAGAGATGGAGGTGAGAGAGTCTTCCAGTGGACACAGAAGAGTGGGACCTTTTCCGATATATGCAGAGATTTTCTTCAAATTTATGACGGATTTTATATGTAGATTAATTTTGTGAATACATTGGACTGTTATTCTGAGTTGTTTCGCTGTGACAGTGGTGGTATCCAGGTACTGTGCACTTTGTTTATTTTACTGTGTAATTGAATTGATTTGCTGTTATACTGTTGTTATACTGTGAAATTGTATTGATTTAGTGTATTGTAATGTTAAGGTTGTGTTGGAATAAATAATGGTTATTTGTTAACAAAAAAACACTGACTTCTTCATTCCCCTAGACATTTCACGCTGCCTAGTGTTACATAATCTGATTTTTTTTAATCTCCATTACAAAATTTATGTTCATCACGCAAATGTGATCTGTTGCTATTAGGTTCCGTAACAATTGGCCTCCCAGGATGTCAAGTTAGAAGCTTTTAGGTCCAATGTTAACGGATGACCTTTATTTTGAAGGCCTCGAAAATAGAAAAAAATCGTTAAAATTGGTACAGGTGGCGCCATCAGTCTGCAGGAACTGATGCAAAGAAGCATGGTGATCAATGCATAGTTGTTCAGATACTGGAGCGTATGAATCATTTTTTTTATTATTCTTGGGGGGGATACTTACGAGCCCAAAAGCTCGGAGGATTTTGGTAACACAGACTTAATTCAGGTTTTCAAGGATATTTTTCATTGACCTCCCTTGATATCAAGTATGAAGATTCCAGATCCAGCGGTTACGATTAGTGCCCTGTTAACAGACGACAGCTTCTTCGAAGGCCTCAAAAATAGAGAAAAGAATTCGTAAAAATTGGAAAAAGTAAAGGTGGCGCCACCAGTCTGCTGGAGCTGATGAAACACCCCATGGTCAATAATCATGCAAAGAATCATGGTGCCCATGCATTAGTTATTCGGATACTGGAGCTTTTATATCATTTTTTTATTATTCTCGAGGGTACTTACGAGTAGTCAGGGGGCAAATCCTGGAATTGTATACCCTGATCACACCTCCGAGTAGAATTTGTCATCCTAGTTATTATTTTTTTGGAAATTATAACAACCGTTCTAGACAGGTTGTCATCTCCAAAAATTATATTATAGTCATTTTTAAGGCAAAAGAAAAAACAGGTAAAATCCTAATTTCACTGAAAGTACTTGACACTTAATTTCACATAGACATTTACACTGCATATTTCTTTATCAACTGCATGTATAAACGGTTGTAAAGGTTTTAAATATTTTGGCCACAAAACTGACTATACTATAATATTTTGAGTATGTATGTATTTATTTTGTAGTTTTAGCCACTGAGGAGACTTAGCTTTTTATACAAATCCTGCTTGCAAACTATGCACGCATATATGTTGCATGTGGTTTTTACAACTGTCCATGCCATCTTCACTTAATTGTAGTTGCTAATTACTAATGGTTCACTAATTTCACTAGTTTTTTCTGGAATAAAATCAATATTTCATTTTATCCATATTGTTGCCTGATTAGTAGTAAAATGTATATAGCTTTTGCACCAATATGCATTTTACCAGTTTTGTTCTTGCGACTTATCAGAAATATATTTTTAATGAATATTTTATTTGATCCATATATGACCTACCTGACAAGTAGCATGTAAATAGCTTTGCATCAATGTGTCTTTTACCATTATGTCTTAATACAACTTGTGGCTTATCAGACCTAGCTTGGTGGTGGTTAGTTTAGTGGTAACATTTATTTTTATATCAGATAAGCAGCAATTGAACCAATAGGAGCAGTGCCCTCTGTGAAAAGAGGGAGAACAAAAGATATAGACTGGCTGAAATGTTTTCTTTGACAAAAAGATAATGGAATAAGCAAGCACGGGACAGGTCATTGCAAAAGGCTTGGAAAATCCAAAGAAACTGAACGATTAAAATATAAAGATGAAGAATATATGGACACTCTGGACCGCATCCAGGGCAATCTAAAGATAGACCCAGAAAACATAAAATGGCACAAAACATGCTATGCTGCATTTAGTAATGTAACCAACATAGCAAGAAAGAAGATAAATTAAGATAATGTAGGTAGCATCATCATTCATGCATATTAGCTTAAGTTCATCCAGACCCAGAAACACATAAAATTTAATAACAAGCCATCCAGCTTTCCTGAGAAATCTGGTAATTTGTATATACTTGTTACAATATTTCTGGGGTGCTCAACCCCCCCCCCCCCCCACTCATAACCTGGAGAATATAGGTCACAGTGACTTAATTTCAAATTCCTGAGGAGAACTTTTGAGGAATACTCAGGATGCAAAAATTCATGATTCTAGCCATTACGGGTACGATTTGTGCCTTGTTAACAGGTACCTAGTGTTCTCAAGAATATAGAAAAAATGGTATAAAAATTAAGAAAAAAGGAATTGGCGCCACCATTCATGTCCTGTAGCTAAGGTTTATTAAGACCTACTAGCACACGAAATTTGATGACCATCCATCAAGCCGTTCCTGAGCAATCTGGCAATTAGTGTGTATTTTTTAATTATTCATTTGTGGGGGGGGGGGGGGGGATGCAGAGGTTCATGATTCTAGGCTTTATGGTTACGATTTGTGCCCTGTTAACGGCCGGCCGGACGGACGGGCGATGGACAAAGGGTGATTCCTATAGCTAAGATGACTTTCAGTCAACTGAGCTAAAAAGGGGTTTTCTGGAAAGACACTTTGATACTAAAGCTTGCTTAATCTTCTTGCACTTGTATACAAATAACCCATGGATCATGACAAAAATTTTACAACTGTTGTCTTATTTAGAAGGAAATGATTGCAAATGTTGTTAAAATTTTGGGGAGGAGCATGACGCTTTGTGTGCATAAAACAAATCAGTTTATGGTTCAGGGCAAAATAGTGATGCTAGGCATGACTGAACATTTGCAACTAGTTCATACCAGTCTTCAACAACTGATGAAACAATTTTTTGTTTATCAAAAAGCACACCATGTTTTAGGACAGTGGATGAATTTACAGTTTAAAAGCTGACACCATTAATTTGAGTTTGTCAGTGTAAAACGTACATGTAAATGTGCTTGGAGAGATATAAAAAAATCCGATTGCACCACAAGTCCCAAGGAACTGACAAAACTATAGTCTTGACCAATAATCATATATTGTTGACAAACTGATACAATTGCTTTCATGGACTGGCTCAAATTTAGAGGTTACAAGTTAAAAGATTCTAGGTCTAATAGTTATAATTTGTGCCCTGCTTTGGTATCAAATTTTCAATTATCCAGGGGGTACTTATTATTGGAGAATATGGGTAACAGAGACCTAATTGCAGGTTTTCAAAGGAGATTTTTCATGGACCTTCCTGGATGTCAAGGTTAAAGATATTAAGTCCAGCAGTTACGATTTGTTCCTAGTTAACGGACGGACAGGCAGACATACATATAGACAGACAGACAGACGGAAAGACAGACGGACTGACGCCGGACAAAGAGTGATCGCTTTAGCTCAGATGACTTTTGTCTATAGACTGTTTGACCCAAGTTTCAATCTGCCATTCCATCCAGGCAATTCGCTGCATCAAATTAAGGATACTAAAAACAAATATTGATTCATTGCTACCAATACAAGTTTACTTAGTGCTCAATATCAAAAGGGCAAATTGCCAAACATTATTATGGGAACAGTGTCTTGATAAACACCCACATCTACTTCACCAGTCTTCACTGGTTGGCACATGGTTCATGGTACAATTCTAACCGAACTACACACCAAAGAGCCTGTGCAGGCCAGTTGCGTTGAACATTTGCGGTTGTAGAGAGGAAGGCACACAATGCAGCACAAGGCGTAGCCTTTGCCATAGGAGGGACATACACTGTATAGGTGTTTGTGCTCGTGCAACATGGTACAGGAACTCGCTTACTGATGATAAAGATGGCCAGAATTAGGACCACTTACAACAAAGGATATTGTTAGATTGAGAGCTTGAAGTGATTTCCTTATGACAAATATGTGTATAACTAAGGGTTAATGGGATATTGTGCATGTTTAACTCTCTCCAGAACATACTTGAAACAGTAAATGCAACGGTTATATACTCATCTTTATTTCAATCCAACAATCTTTGGTGTGGCAGGAACATTAGTATGTAGTATTTTTCATACAAATGTTCTATTAGTGTTTAATATTTATTTGCCTCACATGCAAAACCTGACTTTCACTCGATTATAAAAAATGACAACCATCCTATTTCTATCCCTAAGGAATCCATTAAACCAGATTTCATGGTATGCAGCTTCTACTCTGAGATGTGCATACAATGTTTTCTGGAGCCCATATTCAGATTTTGCCACCTGACTAGAGCCCTATAACTCGTAACAGAAAATATTTCCAGGTTTTTCAAGGAGATTTTTCCTGAACCTCCTACTGTATCAAGTTAGAATATTCCAGGTCAAGAAATTACCTGTTAACAGACGATCGCATCTTTAAATGTCTCAAAAATAAAGAAAAAAATCAATAAAAATCGAAAAATACAGGTAGCGCCTGAGCCCCATAGCTAGAAGGATATGGGTAACAGTGACCTAATTTCAGGTCATTCTCAATGACCTCCCTTGATGTCGGGTAAGAAGATCCTAGGTCCAATGGTTGGGAATTGTGCCCTTTTAACAAGAAACCACACCTTTCATGAACTCAAAATAAAGAAAAAAAAATGTGTAAAAAAATACAGGTGGCGCCACCAGCATGCAGGAACTGGTAAACATTCCATGATCAATATGCAGGCAAAGAATCATGGTGATCAATACATTAATGAGTCGTTCAGATACTGGAGATTTTGTATCAAATTTTTCATTATTCTGGGGGGGGTGGGGGTGGGGGATATTCTGACCCCATAGCTCGGAGGATATGAGTAATAGACCTAATTTCAGGTTTCCATGGAGATTTTTCATGGAGCTCCCTCGATGTCAAGTAACGAGATTCCAAGTCCAGCGGTTACGATTTGTGCCTGGTTAACCGACAGACAGACGGGCACACAGACGGATGGCACGACGGACAGACGGACGACGGACAAAGAGTGATCGCTCTAGCTCAGATGACTTTCAGTCAGCTGAGCTAATTACTGATATATCGCCCATACTCGGTGTGTTGACAGTTCGTAAGCCATTTTAGTGCTGAAAACGAGTGCCTGTGGTCACAAGTACGGTACCGGCACGACACCTATCCCTGTATGGCTTTATTATACGCACTTCCGTTGAAGAACTGCATGGACCTTGTCACCAGGACAGTACCTGAAGAGTGAGCCGGCTAGTCAGCTGTACTCACGAAACAGTTCTGTAGTACATGAAGTAAAACTAACTGTATATGATACATTATATATATATATATATATATATATATATATATATATATTTATATATATATATATATAAATATATATATATATATGTATATTTATATATGCATCCAAAACTGCCCGACTGTCATTTGTTTTTAGTTAAAACCTTTGCAACAGTATGTCATGATTAGGCGGTACATACTGTAGCTAACTGGGGCTGACCCAGGATTTTATTTGGGGGGGGGGGAGGGCTGGGGAGGGGGCTTGAACCAGAAAATCTTAGTAAACTGATAAAGATAATGTGTAATATAATATATATATATATATATATATATATATATATATATATATATATGGAGGTTTATTTTTAAAATTTAATATTGATCCTCTTAAGTCCTGCATATCTTCCTTAGTCATTATGATTTCAGCAAAATGAACTTTTCGGACCTGCAAGTTTCGGACTAGGACATTTTAAAACTAGGATGTATCAGTCAGGAATTTTCGGATATGTTCTTTTTGCCAGGAAGGTTTATAGGGACAGATGAACGGACAATTTAGCAGCATGGTTTCGGAGAAGAACATTTTTAAATGTATTTTAACTTCCTCAGTATAAATCTAAGAAAATGCAGTCAGCCAAGAAATAAGCAAAATCTGATAGAATATTTTAGATGACAAATGTTTTGCAAAAGCTTTGGTGATGCTAGCTCCTACCCTTTTTGAGATAGCTTTGATGCACGACGGACGACGGAGACGGACGACGCCACACCATTGCATACGCTCACTGATTTGCTAAAATGCAAACCAAGTTTTTTCAAACAGTTAAAAGATATAGTTCCAACAGTTATTATCCTGGCATTCTGCGTCTAGACGCTGTGTCCTGACGTCTAGACACAATGTCTAGACACCAGACAGAGCCAGGTCAGTTGCCATGGTGATGTCTGGACCCCACCTGGTTGTACTGAGTGACCTCTTGACTTGGCTGCTGAAACTCAGCATGTTGTCAAATCTGTTTTCAAACACATAAAAGCCTTTTTCAATTGGCTACACTACTTTTTTTAAGCTGCATTTACCCAATCTATTCTTATAAAAATGGCAGAACCCTACCATAGAATAATTCTTGTAAAGTTTAAACCAATCAGCTCAACAGTTTCATCATAAATCAGTGTATAAGCTAGAAGAGTCTTAAATTACATTTTCGCTTGTAACAAACAGATCAATGTAGGTGGCGCCACCAATACCTCAAATTCGGATATGACATATGTGACAAACATTGGAATAAAATTTGGTGATGATAGCTCTAGCCATTTCTGAGATTGAAATTTTAGTGTGCTTTCTTGGACAGATGACTAAGTTCAACCTCCTGTAACTCGGCCAAAAATCTCCGAGCTGGAACCATTCGTAGAGAGATTGTTCCAGGGACCATTTCTGTGAAATATGGGACAATTTGGCTGGACAGTTTCGGACAAGAAGACTTTTAAAGCTTTTTCAGCTTCTTCCCTATAAAATTCAAGAAAATGCAATTAGAAAAAAATAAACGAAATTCGATAGAGTTATTCAGATGAATGATTATTTGCAAAAAAATTGATGATGCTAGCTCCTGCCGATTTTGAGTTAGCTATGGTAAAGGTACAGACGACGCACGACGCAACGACGGACGATAAAAACTCCTTTCTGTGGACCAATCAGTAAGACGGACAACACCCTTATGCGTTATAACCGAGTTGCCGCCTGTATATTTTCAATACCGAACCTATAAATTGGGAATATTTAAAGGTTTTTTTTATGGATTTGTGATGGTAGGGGTCCACTAATACTTTTTTAGTTTGGTTGTCCTCACGACGACCTCAAATTATGCAAATTTTAGGGCCGTTGACGAAAATTCTATTTTCTTCGAAATCTCAAGACCTAACCATGATAAATGGTCGAACAGTGTGTCTAGACATAGGTTTTCATGGCCAAAGATTCAAATGAAACAATATTCAGAACGATTTATTTCGAATTTAAAATTGTAATATGCAAATTAGGACAGCCATTGATGAAAAGTCAACTTTCTTCGATATCTCCAGAACTAACCAAGATATCTGGTCCAACACTGTGTCTAAACCTATGTTTTCATGGTCAAATCTTCAAACGAAACCATGTTACCAAACGTTAAGTCCGTGTATTAAAATTCAACATGCAAGTTAGGGTCCCCATAGATGAAACTTTCTTTCTTCAATTTTTCAGATGAAAACCATGGTAATTTGTCAAACATGATATCCTAGGTTTTCATGGCCAAGATTGTTTTAAGACCATCGGAAAAACATTCTAGATATTCTTCCGCATTAGCAAAAGAACTAACCGTGATATTTGGTCAAACATTATACCAAGACTTAGGTTTTCACGGTAATAGATTTAAACAAAACCTTATAAATAAGATTTTAAGTGTATTTTAATTTTTATTTAAAAATGAAGGTTTTCCTGGTAGAAAAAGCATATTTGCAATAATTAAGATTGAAATGTTGATTAAGTGAATACACTCGGTCGTGGCCTCGTGGCTGGTCCATTAGTTTTGGAGCCGATTCAATACCCAGATACTTTCTCCAAGGCAAAATACTGAAAGATTCGCTTTGAAGCCTTCACGACAATTCACGACCTTGTTATTCACAACCCCATGCCTACAAATATTCTATATGTAGCCAAAAAGACTAAATTACATGTCAATTTTCCTGTCGTTCTCTTTCAAAACACAGTTCCATCTTCAGAAGGGAGCAAATACTAAGGAACATGATATTTTCGACCAGTAGGCCCTCCTGGTCATCGATTTTCACAAGATCAAAAATAAAAAAATATGCGCACTAACAAAATCATTATGGCAAAGTCACAGTGTTATTATTGAAAATGAAAACTAATTGAAAAATAATTTGGAAACTCGCATAATTATAGCTTTCTAAAGATCACGTATATATATTGTTACCTTCTATATCATCAGATGCCTGCGCTTTTGTAAAAATACATTATTAGGATAGCTAAAAAAGACAGGATATCTTAAACCTGACAAACCTGCCTTGATGTATGATGTATCAGACATATACCCTGAATAGAACTTGTGGTGTCTGTAGAGACATGTAGATGAGAAGCTGGTCCACTGTCAAATTATTTTATCTAAGGAGCTATAGGTTTTTTGTGGAATAAGAGTATTTTACCATATCCGATTAAATAAGATCGGATCTGGCAGGTCGAAATCAATGCTCTGGTTTTAATATTCTTCAGTGTTTGAGAAATAAAGACGTTTAATTAAACACTGAATTAAGTGGCTGAAAAAGTTGTAAATTATAGACACGAATATGTGTCGAAGGCCAAACCGCCAGACTCGAGCTATATAAAGGCTCAAGGCATATTAAGATAGGAATTCTAAATACAAATGGGTATTTTTACCACTAGGACTAAATTAATGTTTGTTTTCCCTGGACTGCAAATATTGTAACTGAAATCGGATCAGGTACAGCTCGCTCTATTACGATGAAACATGCAGGCTGTATTAAATGATCGGTATACCCAAATAATGCCAGGCCAAAACTGATGCTAGAATTAAGTAAACTTCCTTACATTTCATTATACCATAAATTTCGGAATTTGGTATCAATAGATATCATCGTCCAATCACATTCACAATGTAAACAAATACTTATGGTGATTCTTTTGCTTCTATAATTTATTCTAGTGAATTGAAACTTATGGCCATGGAAAATGGACTGAAAGGTGTCTGGAAATCATAACCTTTTATAACCTAAAAGTTGCATATTTCACTTCTACTCGTAAGTGTTAAGAAAAAACATTCTTTTTAATATTCATTAATTAACAAAAGCGAAAGATGTGATATGGTGAATAAGGATGAACACCTAGGCTTATTTATTACAGTGGATCTGAATTGGTCCCTGTACACAAGACTGCGTTTACTAAAAACTAAATTAATTACATACAGACAGCAAAATTGCATGCATCGTCATATAGGGTTGTCATCCAGAAACAGTGGCCAAACGTAAAATCATCTTATATCCTATTAATTTTTATCTAATACCTTTATCAATATGTCTTGATTTACTCTATATACTTTCCAGGTTAAGGAGATAATAATTAGTCAGGTATATTTTATGTATAACAGAACCCTAAATAAAAATAAAATCTTTGGCCATGAAAAACTGCCAAGATTCTATGTTTATCAAAATAAAATAAAATAGTTTCTAATGTTTTAAATTAAGAAAGTAAAATTTCCATCACTGGCATCTTTAATTTACATATTAATATTTAGCTTAACCATTGTTCACATGGTTTCATTTGAATCTTTGACCATGAAAACCTGGTCTAGACACAATGTTTAACCAATTAGCATGGTTAGTTCTTGAGATATTGACGAAAGTAGAATATGTCAATGGCGCCCCTAACTTGCATCTTACAAAAATTGCCCAAGGACGTCGTGTGTCTGACATTCTGATTCGTGTAGCGCAGGCATGGTTCGTTGCTATGGGAACCTCGCTTGTTGGGTGCTGGCTCGCGTGTGAGATCTGAAGCGTAGATCGAGACACAGCGTTCTTTTGTTCTAGATGTTTCGGGTTCATGTGCGTGTGTATTGTTCTTTGGAATTTTCCAGTTCTAGAATTTTCGTGTGAGAAGGTATAAATTAGGGGCTGTGTTTAGAGCCGCCAGAAAGGAAAATACCAGCGAGCACTAAGAGTGTTACTTTCGCGTCAGTTTTGGGACCTTTTCCGATAATTACAGTGGTGTCAGATGTTCAACGGTTATTATACCCATTTAATACAGACTCGCTCCAGTTAGCCTTTGGATTATCACTATTTACGTGGATTAAAGGTGTTAAAGGACTCTTGTTGAGCTGTGACAGTGGTGGTACCCAGAGATAAAAGCCTAGAATCCGGACACTCTGGTACTGTACATTTTTATGTTAAACTGTGTAATTGTATTGATTTAGTGTATTGTAATGTTAGGATTATTCTAAGAATAAATCATAATTATTTGTTAACAAAAAAACACTGACTTCTTTGTTCATTCCCCTAGACATTTCACGCTGCCTAGTGTTACAGAATCTGATTTTTTTTATCTCCGTAACAAAATTTATGCTCGTCACGATTACGCGATCTGTTTTCATTAGGTTCCGTAACATTATATATATTGCTGAAATCAATTGATCTTGAAGCTCTGTCCAGGGATATCTCTGATAGATATAAAATATGTGAAACCAAGGGTTTGGAGTTTAATGTCACTCAGTATAATTGTGTTGTGAAATCTGTACTGGATGACCATGCTCCGCTTCTGACTAAAGACGTATTAAAACGTGGAAATACACCGTGGTATGTGCCTGACATTAAGATTGCTTAATGTAAGTTGCGCAAATTAGAGAGACAGTGGAGAGCATCCAAATTAAAAGTTCATCATGTAATGTATGTTAAACACAGACAAGAGGTAAATCAGCAAATTCTAACGGCCAAACGCTCATTTTATACGAGAAGCAAAATGTAGCAGAATGTGGTGATGACTCAAAGGCTCTTTTTTTTATAGTGAATAACCTTCTTGGCAAGCATTCACAATCAGAGATGCCAAGTTCCTTAGTGACAGCCGAAGGTTTTAGCCATTTCATTACAAGTTGCTAGAACAGCGCTGTGCTTTCCCTGTAGAAACGGCTAAGGCCACTACTGCAGATTGCACACTACATACTTTCATACCCCTATCTGAAGAGGAGATCTCTCAGATCTTACAGCGCTCACCAGCTAAGCATTGTGAACTGGACCCTTTTCCAACCTGGCTTGTTAAGCAATGTGCGGAAGGTTTTATTCCAATTTTCTATCAATTGTGTCATATGTCTTTTTACAATTGTGAAGTTCCAGCATCTTTGAAATCGGCAATTGTAACCCCCATACTAAGGAAAAGCAGTCTTGGTGCACACGTTTTTAAGCACTATCGGCCAATATCTAACCTTTCATTCCTTACTAAAGTGTTAGAACAGATCGTTGCCACTCGTATCACTTCATATATGAAGGAAATCCATTAGTATGAAGACCAACAGTCTGCATATAGAGCTTTTCATAGCACTGAAACATGCCTACTCAAAGTATATAATGATCTCCTCCGGGCTATGGACTCCAAACAAGTATCCATTCTCATACTATTGAATTTATCTGCTGCCTTTGATTTAGTAGATCATCAGCTCCTGTTACAATAGTTGTACACCAGGCTTGGAATAATTGGAGATGCCTTGCAATGGATCAGGTCATACCTGTGGAATCGAAGTCAGTGTATTAGTTTTGCAGGTCATAAGTCTTCTCCAACTGAGATCACCTACGGTGTTCCACAAGGGTCTGTACTGGGGCCTCTGTTTTTTTTTTAATTTACACATTACCACTTGGTGAATTAGTACGACAGCATGGAATGGATTATCGTTTTTATGCTGATGACAGTCAAATTTATATATCATTTAAACCAGAAACAAAGGTTCCTATTTCTACCATTGAAACATTCTTGTATGACATAGGTGTTTGGATGTGTAAGAATCTGCTTAATCTCAATGCTGATAAAACTGAGGTTCTGATAATCGGTACAAACCAGCTAAGGTAAAAATTTCAGTTAAAAACTCTTAACATATTTCACTCTGTAGTTGTGCCAACAAACAGTGCTAGAAACCTGGGGGTAGCGTTTGACCAAGGGCTTTGCCTTGACTAGCATGTAAATAATATTTGTAGTTTAGCTTTTTACTACCTGCGTAATATAGCTTGGATAAAGGGTTTCCTAACTCAAGATTCACTAATAACATTAATTCATGCGTTCATCAGTTCAAGGATTGACTGTTCCAACTCTTTGCTATGTGGTCTTCCTAGCAAGTTCCTGGACCGGCTGAAGAGATTGCAGAATGCAGCTGCTAGGCTTGTAACTGTTGCAGAGAACCCCGACCACATTACATCAATGCTTAAAGAACTCAATTGGCTCCCGGTGCGACAGCGCCTATTTACATTAGAAACCTCTGAACTTTTAATGTTCCAGTCAGGCAGCTTAGGTCATCTGACCAAGGGCTTTTAGTGATTCCTAACCTGGGTTTTCATGGCCAAGATTGTTGTAAGACCATCAGAAAAACACTCATGATTTTCTACCGCACTAGCAAAAGAAGTAACCATGATATTTTATGTGGAACATGAAAAACTGCCAAGAGTCTATGTTTTTCCAAATAAAATCAAATAGTTTCTAATGTTTTAAATTAAGAAAGTAGAATTTCCATCAATGGCATCTTTAATTTGCATATTAATATTAAGCTTAATCATTGTTCATAGGTTTCATTTGAATCTTTGACCATGAAAACCTAGTCTAGACACAACGTTTGACCAATTAGCATGGTTAGTTCTTAAGATATTGACGAAAGTAGAATATGTCAATGGCGCCCCCAATTTGCATATAACAAAAATTGTCCAAGGACGTCGTGAGAACACCTATCCACATAAGTAATTGTGGACCCCAACCATCATAAATCCATAAAAAAACCTTGTACTTTTGACAATTCATAGGACCCCCTGCTTGCAACTCGAATAAAACACAGATTAGTCTGAACAAGCGTAAGGGTTTACTTCAAAATGCCGCCACTCCTCAAAGCAACCAAACCTTGCTAAAAAGAAATAACAGGAACAGCTGGGTGCCTGTGTTAGGCAAAAGTATCCTAACGAACACCGCAGTGTAAACATCATCGTCACCTTAGGCGTGAGACTCAAGAGTTGTAACAAAATGCTTTAGCGTGTATAATACTCAGTAAACATGCTCTGCTTAGCTGCATTGATATATATAAATATATATTGGTAGAAGAATATTTTTATTAATTTCCCTAAAGTAAACTGGCCTAATGCTGATGACAGGATGTTATTGCTATTTTATAACCTTTACAAATACATGTATTTTGCTCACTGTTTGCTGGGTTAAAATTTCCCCTCTGAACTTTTTGAACTGACAATATACTTGTATTGGCCATCGAAACGCGAATTGTCCTCGCTCAATTAAACTAACTGTAAAAACATTACTTACCACGAAGAGCTTCTATCCTAGCTGAACCTCTCATACACCTATCATACACTGATCAATCGTTCACTTGTCATTTTCATTTTCTATTACGGTTTCAAGTGATTAAATGGTACTAAGGGTTAAAAAAAGCAGCTGAATGCATTGGTAGACAATGGGTCATTAAGTTCGTTTAACGACCGCATGGGTGCCACCCTTAGTAAACGTACTAAATACCATGTTTAAGCCTGCGTCACATATCCAACGGCCTCCGGCCGAATTTGTGGATCGCCAGAAAGTCGCCGAATTCAAAGCCTTCAAAGAAGTCGAGCGTATTTTACGCTTTAAATCTAACCTGCCCCATATCGGATGGGGATCGGGCGGTGCCAATTGATCAATGGTGTTCAAAAATCACCCGGCGGCCGACAGTAAACAAAAGGTAATCGGGCGAAGGTGCCCGGTATAATGGCAGGTTGCGGTCGATGGTCATTTGGTCTATTGATGCTCGTGAGACACCCGGTCCGTGCCTCGAGTATATATATGACATGTAAAAAGTTTGTCACATCATATTCTTTAGTCTAAAACAGTAAAGAGCACTGCACAGCTTCTAGGTATTAGTAGCTAATTAAGATGCCGCCAAAGAAGACTAAGGGAGCAAAGAAACCCGTTCCTAAGAAGAAGGTGGCATGAGAGCCTGAGTCCGCTTCATCGGAGGGTGAACTGGAAGCTGAGTTGAAAGGAGGAGCCCGGCGGGGGGCCGAAGTAGCCGACCAACGGCGGCACGGCACAATAATGCAGGCCGCTCGAAGAACGTTCGACTTTATACAAGTCGGGCGGGATAGGGAGTCGGTCGTTCGAGTATCGTAGGCAGCCCATGCGGCGGCCGCGCAGCTCTGTCGACCTCCGACTGAATTTTAAAGCAAAAATTCGTCCAAAATCGTCGGATTGCTGCCCGAATATCGATCGCATGTTGGCCGCTGCCCGAGCGGTCTATGGGCGACCTGTTTACGAGCTCTGCGACCTCAAAATCGCCATCGGAAAATCGCTGAATTAAGAACAAGTTTCGGTGCACTGCGATCGTCGGCCGACCCCTAAAAATTCGCGGCGGAACCTGCAGTGATCGAGCAAATACCGGCCGATTTCCTGCCGAAAATGCCTTTTCAGCTCGCGGAGAGGTCGGACGGGCTCCGTTTTGGATATGTGACGGCCCTTAACGAGATAAGACCAGTAAAGCAATGTTCAAGTGATGTTTAAAAAGCCTGCTTCCACGATGCATTGTAAGCATTGTTTACTTGAACGAACCTCGTCAGTATTTTAACAGCTCGTTGAGGAGCTCGTCGCTCTTTAGCCCGGAGTTAAAATAGCAACGAGAACTCGCTGGAAATTCATTTTTTTCGCAAAGTTTTGCTCTTTGCAGTTCGGGAAGGGATCGCCGGGGCCCCAAGCGAGCATCGCTGGGGTATCTTTGGGATCGTCCAAATTTTGCAGTAGGGTGAACTCCACCAGGACGCCATTGACAAACTGGTCAGACGGACCACTGAGGAGCCTCGGTCGAATTAAAAACGTCCGACGAGTTCCGCGAACGATGTTCGGAGGAGGATGTCCTGTCGGGCCCCTTAAGGTGCAGAAAAAATCTTTAGACTCGGCCGGGCCTCGACACTATGTGACCACAATCTACAGAACTGAGGGATGTCGGCCCGATTTTTAAAATGGGCGAGGAGCTCGCTGCTCGGCAGATTTAATAAAATCCACCGGAGCTCGGTCGGAAATGTGACCTATTCTTTAATCATCCCCTTTATTCAGTCATACCACATAGGAACCTCAGAAAGGCGCACTGTGTGGCACAGTCTCCCCTTTCAGCCTTCAGGGTGCCCATCCTCGGTCGGGACCGATCATGTAAAATCACACCGCTCCTCGGTTTAGATTCGAACTCACGATGTGCCGGCTTCGAGTCACACATGTGCTGTGCCCAGGTGTTAGGAAGACTGTTTGAAGAATGGGGGACGTTCAATGTTTAAAATGAAAATAATATAAATAGAATTTATGATCATACTGTTTCCGCATACAAAATACAAAAAAAATCTCTTTTATATTTATTACGGAGCTATATGACTGAGGCCATTTTTAAAGGTACCATTTATAAACGCGAAGGTGAATAAACGCCAATGCCTGCGCAACGCGATTTCTTGAATCGCTCAGGGAAGTGTAGCAAGGCCGATGCAGTGGCCAATAAATCCAAAAGTATGATGTAGGGAGACAAGTTTATAGTAACTTAGTTCCTCTGCTCATACACAGCAGCACACATATGTTTACATGTAGACATAAACATAACAAAAAAAGGTGGTTGATCCAACTGTTGCACTGACACCTGCAACAAAAAAATAATGGTAAGATAGTCTGCTTATTTGTTACTGCCAACCTTTTACAAACATTTCTTATATTACAGTATTAACAGAGAGAATATTTAGTTTTTCACAGATAAATGGCCTGAAAGATTCCAGTTTGACTTGAAAATAAGTCAAAATATTTAATTTAAATATAACTAGCGATGGTTACATAAGATTCATCACAGGTACTGTGTATATGTATTTCCTGATGTCTGACTAAAGACATTTAACACAAGTAGATACTGGAATACATTTAACAAACTCTCGTGTTATAACATGAATAGCAAACATATTACACAGTTCTCTATACAAAACAAACAAAAAAATATCTGTCACCCGAAGTAACACAACATTTACAGAACCATGATATGGAATGTATTAAAAGCCATCTGTAATCTGTACTCGCTTCAGGGAAACAAAATGAACTCTATTCGTTCAGTCACAGCAACGCATGTAATCACAGCTGTCCATTATGGATGACGACAGCTATTTAAAACTTTAAATACAGCGGACTAGCCAGATATTTAAAGTTGATGTGACCAGCCTGACCTGTGACCTGAAGGGTCAAAACTCCTTGAAATCTACGTCACATAAAATGTAGAGGCAAAATGCTTTGTTTTCTGGAAGGTTCCAACTTCTAAAGTAAAACGTGCTTATATCTTAAGAAATATTGATTGAAAACCATCGAAAGCACTGTCAAAGCCAAATTCGAAGCACGTAGAATTAAGATGCATAAAGCATTAAACTGTATTTCAGTGATTCCTCTGCATTATCCAGTTTTTATCAGAGAATCCTAGGCAACTCAAGCCTAACATGGAACCGAGAGAAAGCGAATGACGTAGTAGTCACATGACCATAACTGACTCGTTTGACGATAGTTTCCACCACTTTCGGATGAATTTTCCGTAACTAACAGACTACCCTTTACTCGCTACATGTTTCAGCAAGAACAGCCGATATACTGAAAATAGACAGATATATCGGAAAAGGGTGGGTGGTTTTGTCGGTAGGTAGGTAGGTCGGTCGTAAGGTATTGATCGGTCGGTGGGTAGTAGGTTAGGTCGGTCGGTCGGTAGGTAGGTCGACAGATAGGTCAGTCGTTCTCTAGGTAGGTAGGTTGGTAGGTGGATCGGTCTGTCGGTCAGTAGGTATGTAGGTCAGTAGGTAGGCAGTTAGTGGGTAGTCGGTCGGTCAGTAGGTAGGTAAGTCAGTAGGTAAGCAGGTAGTAGTTAGGTGGATTGGTAGGTAGGTCATTAGGTAGGTCAGTAGGTAGGCAGGTCGGTCGGTCAGTAGGTAAGTCTGTAGGTAGGTCAGTATGTAGGTCAGTTGGTAGGCAGGTCGGTCGGTCAGTAGGTAAGTCTGTAGGTAGGTCGGTAGGTAGGTCAGTTGGTAGGCAGGTCAGTAGGTATGTAGGTCAGTAGGTAGGTAGGTCGGTAGGTAGGTCAGTTGGTAGGCAGGTCAGTCGGTCAGTAGGTAAGTCTGTAGGTAGGTCGGCAGGTAGGTCAGTTGGTAGGCAGGTCGGTCGGTCAGTAGGTAAGTCTGTAGGTAGGTCAGTATGTAGGTCAGTTGGTAGGCAGGTCGGTCGGTCAGTAGGTAAGTCTGTAGGTAGGTCGGTAGGTAGGTCAGTTGGTAGGCAGGTCGGTCGGTCAGTAGGTAAGTCTGTAGGTAGGTCAGTATGTAGGTCAGTAGGTAGGCAGGTCGGTCGGTCAGTAGGTAAGTCTGTAGGTAGGTCAGTATGTAGGTCAGTTGGTAGGCAGGTCGGTCGGTCAGTAGGTAAGTCTGTAGGTAGGTCGGTAGGTAGGTCAGTTGGTAGGCAGGTCAGTCGGTCACTAGGTAAGTCTGTAGGTAGGTCGGTAGGTAGGTCAGTTGGTAGGCAGGTTGGTCGGTCAGTAGGTAAGTCTGTAGGTAGGTCGGTAGGTAGGTCTGTAGGTAGGTCGGTAGGTAGGTTTAGGTAGGTCGGTAGGTAGGTGTAGGTAGGTCGGTAGGTAGGTTTAGGTAGGTAGTCATACATCGCATAATACACCTGATTGTCTCAGGGAGTTTAATAATAATTTCGAGTGCGTTCTGGAATTCACATTTAATTTTTAAACAATACTATGGGTGATATTTAATTGATAATTTTTTTAATATAAGTAAATTATTTTTTATTTATTTTCAAAATGACAAATAAAAATTACCCACTGTCGAAAAAATACGGTTTTTGATTATGCGATTGGTGCATAATATTTTGCCCGGGCAGTCACACATATTTTGGATGTGGAAATAATGGATAGCACTGTTCATGGGTCGGACACACAGATCTCATCCTGAACACACACACATTACTGCTGTAAACATTTATATGATTATATTTAGAAACAAGCTTTGTTTCATTATTAATAACGAGTACAATAAACCTCTGTGGGTACGTGACCTATGACAGTTTACCATACAGGGGATGGGCTCCTCGTATCCTCTTCATATCACACCATCCATAGTCCATCGCCGGTGCAAGCAGTAAATTCTGCATGTAAGGATTTCTAATCGAATTTAAATCGTATTTAATCAGAATGTTAACGCATATAACATTAAACAATTGTACTTATATATATGTAAGATCCATCTATTTTAATGATCTTACTATTTGACATTTATTGGGAACAGCTACTTGGTAAGTTTTCGGGGTATTCTATAATACTTTCTAGTTTTTAACTTTAGCAAAGGTCATTTCATATTTAACCCTCAGCGCATGTCACATAAAGCATTCCACTGTCATTAACTGCAGTGTGTACTTTGGAACATTGTAAAGAGTTCATCTATCGGTACAGAGTATGACGGTAAGATTTTACCCTGCCGACCATTTGACAGATCTGTTCCAATACGTGCAGGCACATCGCATGAAGACCCTCCTCTTGGCCGATAAACTGTCAGACCACACCATCTAGCGCGGTGACTAAGGAGATTGTGCCGTGACATTTGCGTTTCCAGCATATATACTGATGCTTACGTCACATCCTGACCGCTCCTGGCCTATCGCTTTACACTGTCATGTGGCCTTTCGTTCAATGCATGAATATTTAAATGGACCCGCCGCCAGAGACTTAAGTATGGGATAAATCAAGTATGCAGGTGCTTTGCCTTTGAAGTCTACAGTAAACAATGTCACTACAGAAAATCGACTGGACTAAGATTGGCGAGAACCAATTCTCACGGAATTATGACTGTACTTACGCTCTTTACACAGCACTTTAACTATAGGCCTACTTCCTATATGGTAAGCGCTGTTTGTTATGACCTCATATCCTGAATTGCTATACCAGAGGGGAGCACTGTATTTTTGTCCAATCAGATGAAACCTTGTGCTGGAATACACGACCAAGCGAGGAATACACGAAGCCAATCATGTTCATTTCGTTTTTAGTGACAGCTCATCGCCCCGGTAGCCGTATGAACAGGCCACAGGCTCAGAGAGAATTGCCGCAGACGTGGTTTACTTAGGGCCTTGGGCACATAGGATGCCCGGTCGGTGAGCTGTAATTCAAACGAAACGTAACAACAAAGGCTGCACGCACACCTCGCTGGCTGGTTTCAGTTCTGCAGACACCAGACACATGGCTACACTTACACAGTCATACTGTCAGAATCAAATCGGTCGATGATGCGAGAATGCAGAGGGAGCAATTAAAATTCGAACTTAAACTTGATTTCAAACGGCGCTTGAAGCGCAGCTATGGGCGGCGCTAGGATGTCTGTCGCGTGATTGTTTATTGGCATCTGGTTGGCTGCTTGTCACATCATACGCACATTTTGTTCAGCGGACAACGAACCGCCAGCTGGTGTCTAAACATATCATAAACGGTCAAAGCTGGCAGCGTGAAAATCAGTTGCTTCTTTAGAAGCGTAAGATTTCCGCTGCCTCGGGAGCGTGGACTGTACTGAATTCAACATCAAATAAAACACCTGGGTTCTCTAAACCTACGTCTCCAAGCTAACATCGGTACATGATAATGCATATTATTAGACAACAAACTATAGAAACAATCATGTGGTTACACTATCCTTACTTGAATGTGCAATACCGTAAGAGTAATATAAACAAGTTACAGTTCTTTGCTGACACTCAGCAGGCCTTTATATTTCGCTAGTAACCCTCCCTCGAGTCTTGATACTACCCATGCACTACAGCGCTAATCTATCCGGTTGCATTGATATCATATTATCGTTTTAATGCATTGTATCTGATAATCTTTTTATTAGGCTACAAATAATGATGTATCACAAAAGAATTCATCGGAACTCACACACCAAACTGAAAATCCGTCTAAATAATATTGAGTAATTTCCTCTATAGCGGACAGGTTGGCTATCGCCCAGTAACCCGTGTGCGCCATGCTTGCATTCATTCCTCAAACATGCTGAGAAACATTTTCAGAAAGTATATAAAAAGCTAACGATTGGTCTGGTTTATGTTAAGTGACAGGATACTTGCAGGCCATATGCCTTTGTCAAAATGACCAAAATAATACATGTATTTGCATTCTAATAGCGCTTTGTAGTGCCGTCCTTATTGAAGGATGTCAAGGCACTCCAACGCTTAGGATACGCTGGTCGTAGACCCTCTGATGTTAGAGGGCCGAAATAGCGCTTATGTGTAAGGGGCTCATTTGCATAGATTTCCAACCTAATCTCCATCGGATTCCTTTTCGGTCGCTTTCCTGCTACTCATAAGCAGTTGCCTCTCTCAAATGAGAGTAAAGTATACCTATTAGCACGTAGGTTTGTTATGTACAGAGAGCATTTAATCCTGAATAGAGACTTGGCTCTGGGGTGATTGGCTGGTGCAAATAAATAAATGTTTTCCGTCCAAGGATTGGTTTCGGTTTATGAAAATTCTATAATAACACTGTTAATAGACAAGTGTATCATATGAGAATATAACGAGATTTGGTATCCGTTTGCTTGATCTATCAACCACTGAACTAAGGGGATGAAAAAAGAAACACAGGCTTACATACAAATGACTGTTGATGAAGTGCGATACATAAATTATATATATATATATATATATATATATATATATATATATATATATAATGGTTACAAGAATAAGCATTAGATGTCAATGCTCTGAGGCGATCTACAGAGTTAACTCACATCGCCATACTCTGCACAGCTAACTACTTTCTAAGATACAGGCTGTACCTAAAAATAAATTTGTCAGAGGAACAGTGGTTGAGATATGGTCAGGGTATAGGAACGTTTCTATCCGCACCAACGACTGAGAATGTCGTTTGACTATTGCCAAAACAGGTATGATGCACGATCGAGACATTAGTAGGTTAATATACTGTAGGGTGCGACCCCCAGGAAACTCGAGTAGCATCATAAAACTATGAGAATGACAGCTGGAAATTTTCGTTATCAAGATTTACCGGGTCTGCATTTACCGGATTTGCATTTTTATGAAAAGGGACTATTTATATGTGAAAAGCATGTTGTGTTTGATATACCGAAAGCCGGAGGTATTACTTATGAGCCTATATTTGCAGCTGCACTATCACTTTCCCTTTTAATATAATTACAGATCACATTAAAGGTCATGAGCAATCTTCGATTAAGCTGCCTCTGCGAACATGAACTTAAACTGATCTACAAGCAACTTTCTTGTGAGCCGGTTTTAATAACTACTGATAACTGATATTGCCTTGTAATCATATATTTATGCTAAACAGCAGTACATTTTTGGACATCTTGGTATCGATAAAACAAGTCGTCAAGAAATATATGCAAGTAATATTGTTTTTATGATTATATACATGTAAAACTTAACATTTATTGACTGATACAAAGTATATCATAAATTAGGTGTATATAGTGGAAACAGACATTACATGTCAGGTTGCAAGTCGCCTTACAAAAATAGTGGAGATTTGCGTATTATTCACTTGATTTGTGATCCAAAAGGGACGGACTCACTGAAACGGTGAAAATAAAGTAAAGCTTTTATAAAATGCTCTCAAATCTGTTAGTGGTTAGATTTTTTAAGAGACATCGGTGAAAGCAAAACTGGAAAATGAAATGAAAAGTTAACAGCTCTATAAAACATGTTCATGTGACATTTTATCATATACTTAAGGTAAAATAATGAAAACTTATACATTTTCTGTTAACATGTTTTTTACAGGCTAACACATGTTAACTCCTTCACGAATAAAGGACGTTTGTGCCACGGAAAGGAATACCATTACATTTCCCACCTAGAGAAGCCGCAAGAAAATACAAGCGTTCCCCGTGTGCGCTCCCCACTGTTACCCAACCAAACAGAAGACAATCGAAAATGAAGAAAAACTTATCAACTATACTTTTGATTATTTTGACATGCATCGAGATGTATTCTGATGGTCATATCTATAGTTGTCCCCCATGTAACTGTACACGACGAGGTGGATCTGTCAGCGTCGAATGCGGTAACCGAGGATTGACCGAGGTACCGGAACTCTGTCAGGATAACGTCACGCAATTTGAACTATTGGGAAACCAGATATCCAGGATAAGGAAAAATACTTTTGTTAAGTGTGTAAATTTGATTGAATTGCGCCTAAGTTATTCACAAATTCAGGTTTTGGAAACGGGAGCATTCGAGGGCTTGTCGCAGTTACAAGTCTTAGGTCTCGACGGTAATGACCTTGGGTCGGATCCAGAACAATTAAACAAGTCTGACGTCATGGCACCTCTCGTTAACTTAGAGGAGCTGGACATGTCCAACAGTCATGGGTTGGGTGCCAATAGATATCACACTTTGATATTTCTGATGCGTTCACTTCCAAAAACTAAACTGAGTATGTTGAACCTTGGGAATATTACAACGAGAAAATTTTATGGAAATCAGATCACAAATGATTTCCTAGAATCGATCAAAACTTTTTCACTGAGGAAACTTTTTCTCTATCTAAATGGCATAGCATAATTTCCACAGCAATATTAGTGCATATACACCAAATTTAGAAGAACTCGAACTATCTAGGAACTACCTTTCTAAATACTCTTTTTTATGGGGCCTGGAACATCTGATAATTCTCGATATAAGCCATCAAACCTTTCCTTGGAGCACTAAAGCAACCGGATACAACGATAAAAAACCTAAGCTCGTGTCTTTACATACCGCGCATTTGTCTGAATCCAACCTGTGCGACGTGGAATATAAAACCCTTGTAAAGACAGATGCATTTCCTTCTGAATATTCAAGTGGTCAAATTTCTTTGAACAACTATAACAGTTATTATTTTTACTGGCCTTCAAATTTAACTCAACTGTTGGCTTACGCAATATACGACTTTTCCTGGGTGGGTCCAGGTGTTACATTATACATATGGAACCATGAAAATATAGGCGACGCTCACATAGGCTTTGGCAGTAATCGAATACCTGGATTCTTTGGAAGTATTGAAATATGCTATCCTGCAACTGGACTTTAAATCGATTTTTCAAACAATGACTGCTATGAAATCTCGAAAAATGCTTTTGGTAAAAAATTAGTGTCATCAATTGTTTCATTAAACATTTCTCACAACCGTCTCGGTAAAATATTATCGATGCATGGAGGACCATTTCCATATTTATATAACCTGAAAACATTGGATCTAAGTTACAACAATGTATATAGTATATCACTAAAAGTTATCAACGCCTCAACTCATCCACATTTAGAGACCCTGATATTAGCAAATAACAAGTTGCTTGATATTCCAAATGGTATCGCTAGTTTGATTAATCTGTCCCATCTTGATCTTTCATTCAATAGAATAACTGATCTGAACAGCCTTGGTATAGCAAACATGATTAATCTGGTCCACCTTGATGTTTCAATGAACAGAATTTCTTACCTGAATAGACATGTCTTGTCCGAGTTAAGTGCTACAATTAAAAGAGCAGACGGAGCGGATAAGAGATTTAAACTGGACTTGAGTGGCAACCCGATAGAATGCTCATGTAGCTCGTTATATTTTCTCAGATGGATGTATCGATTTCTACATAACCTGGCGAACATTGCAAATATGACATGTAATAATCACCAAGGTCGACATTTACCGTTCTCGCAGCTGCATGTAAACATAATGCCTATTCTTGAACGGCAATGCCTCAGCAAAGAATGGTTATACGTAATTGCTGGTGTTCTGATCAGTGTGTTCATTTGTATGATGGCTTCAGTTACAGCGTATCGTCACCGATGGGATATCAAATATTTCTGCCTTCGTCTTAAAATACGACGTGAACTCTATGCCGATTTCTTCGAGGAAAGAGCTTTTCAGTACGATGCCTTCGTGGCCTACAGCGAAAGGGATTCCCACTGGGTCACCCAACACCTTATTCCGAAGCTGGAAGAAGAAGAAGAGACCCCGTTCCGTCTTTGTATTCATGATAGGGATTTTGAAATCGGATGGCCAATCGAAGAGAATATACTGCGGAGTATATCCACCAGTCGCAAAGCGATTATTGTTCTGTCACAACACTTTGTTCGTAGTGGATGGTGTAAATTTGAAATGCATATGGCTCGGGTCATCATGCTGGAAAGAGGAGTTGATAAAATGATTGTTATTTTACTTGAGGAGGTTCCAACTATTGACACGCCGCACACCCTGCTGGCTATTATGAGACGCCACACGTACCTAGTCTGGCCAGGGGAAGGCATGATTGATAATGTGCCTGTATTCTGGTCACGTCTGAGCTCATCACTCCGCTAAAACCCAGGATACGGATAACTGAGTGCGCACGGTTTCAGAATTTGCTGTAATATATAGTTTATACGGACTTGACCCTTCTCATTACATACATAGTATACCCATTTAATTTCACATCTGTGCCTAAGGAAATTGAACAACAAACAGTAATGAGTCAAAGGAACTTTTACGCTATCCCGCCAGAGTGTTCAAAAGAATAAACACTGGTCAGAGGTCTAACTCTAAGCAAAGTATTGTTGACATATGTGCAGTTGGCTAGTCTTCTTCGAGAAAAAATAGGCGCTAGGCAGTGACAAAAATATTTACAAAACAAATTTGGTGAATCAAAACATGTCTTTTTAACTGAGAGACTGCGTGTCACTACGCATGAAGCATCAAAAATGTAAAATCAGGGAATCTGCTGTGAAAAGTACGACCTTCGACATAAAATCAAGATCTAAATTAAATATCAGGGAAAATCTGTGGCCTTGAGCCAATACCGGCCCAAGTTTTAGCTTTGTAAATCAACCATAATGAAGGTCCAACGCAAGCAAATATGGCTAATGAAAGAAAAAAAAAAATTTTGAAATCGATGGTTTTTAAATGGGGGGGGGGCTTAATTATATGTAATGAATACATGGGGTTGACCATATATATATATATATATATATATATATATATATATATATATATATATTTACAAATATGATTAGCCCTGACATAAGATAAATGTGTAGCGTTATACTCTTTTGGGGTAATAGTGCCTAAACAACATGGCTGACCTCTCTAGTCCTGAGTATACTAGTCATCTCAATAATAGTTATATAAACGCCTTCAGAAATATTTCTGCTGAATGCACATTAGATCGTTCGTCTGTGCAGTAAAGATCTCTACCAACTAAACTATTCTTTGTGAAGCATATGATTCTTAGATTATCAAGCATTCTTTTCGAATTCCAGGCGGAAGGGGTTGAGCAGCAAAAGGACCCACATATCAGTTTCTTGGATTTGAATGGAGGCTTCGAAGCATGTACTATTAAATTATTGATATTGAGGGTGTTAAGAATAAAGTATGCAATTAGATATCCATCAAGAAGTTTCCCTTCCTTTTCATGTGACCCAACCAGAAAGAAACAGTGGATAGGAATACATCTAGAATAGTGACCCAGTAACCCTTGTGATTTTGATGGATTTCATATTTTCCTGGTTTGGTGGGCTGTTTCTTATTTTTGTCCACGGAAACAGGTAAATGAACAAATGTTAGAATAATGATTTTCATTGATCTGTATCAATTTATAAGTGTAGAATGAAGAGATTTTAGTCACTTGGTGAATTCAATATACACCACGTTGTGAATATATGATAAAGTATACGGTACAATATGTGAATAATGGAAATTAACAAAATAAAAAATGATCAGTTTTATATTTGCGACAAGAAACAAAAATGCAACATTAATCCCGATCCAAGGATGATATGTTATTGCCCAGGCACAATTTGTCAACTATGTGCCCCATACGTTATATGTTTTAATATGTCTTATGTTTTATGTCTTATGATTGCCACCTTTGTATCTGATTGTAATATATATATATATATATATATATATATATATATATATATATATCAAACGACATCTTTTTATTTTATTAAAACAATAGTTGTAAATGTCTTATACATCCAATGTAAATAAACTGTTTGAATATACATTATTGTTTCAGTTTTTGTACTGTAAGGTACAAAAAGTAAGTAAGAAAATGTAATGATAAGTGTCTTGATTACCGTATTTGACGTAATGAGTGCCCAGGGCGCTCTCAAAGTTAATTTTTTTACAAATATTTTATATATCCCAAGAAAGCTCCCCCTCCCCCCCCCCCCCCCCGGTCTGCTATGTTCCAGTAATGTCACGTCTTACGAGGATCCCCAGGTTTTGACACTTTCGTTTGACATCACAGCACGTTCGCGATATATTTAGTGTTTTCATCTTAACGCCAACATATTACATAAGAACGGACCTGAATATCAAATACACGGTTATACACCTACTGTTAATATAAACAAGCCGACACATACTGGTAGCAGATGCCATCTGCCGCTTATCACAGGATTAAAGATCCCGAAATTGAAGCCCAAAACCTAAACAAGCCGTCCTATTTTATCATAATTATTATTATGATATCCCCTGAACCAAATTTATGTGTGTAACTATCTCTTACAAGTCGCAAATGCCGGTCGACGAACTCGCAAAGAGCAAATTAGCAGGTAACTATAACTTTAAATAATATGAACCATGCAGTCGAGTTGCCAGTAGGGGGTACCTATGAATTGTCTATAGTACAAGGTTTTTTGATGGATTGTGATGGTAGGGTTCCACTGATATTTTAGAGGTGGGTTGTCCTGACGACGACCTTGGGCTATTTTTGTAATATGTAAAGAAGGGGGGCCATTGACAAAAATTCTACTTTCGTCAATATCTCAAGAACTATCAATGCTAATTGGTCAAACATTGTGTCTAGACAAGGTTTTCATGGTCAATGGTTCAAATGAAACCATAATAGCAACGGTTTAGTCCGTATTTTAAAATGCAAACTAGGGCCGCCATTGATTAAAATTCTACTTTCTTCAATAAAGCAAGAACTAAATTATAATATTTGGTTACGTATGTTTTTTAACTTGCGTGGTGATTTCCACCGAAAACAGCCGAATTGCTTTCGGCAAAAACATGAATGCAAGCGTCGTCGCCTCCAGCGCAGAATTAAGGACTTTTGTGCATATGAATTACATCTGCTGTCAGTGACGGATTTAAGCAGGTTTGGCCTGACATTTGACCCAGTCACTGACCCATGTGCATGGTCAGTAAATGTTAAAGGCATGTAACTCTCGATCCGTTGGCACTCAATTCATATGTCAGCATGCAATCATGCAAAGTCGTTCAGGTAATCCTTTTCATTATGTTAAAATGACCACAACAGGTGTCGCTGCAATATCACCTTGTATAAATATCTTCAGCAATTTTGGGATCAGCTGTATCACTTAAACTATCCAAGGAAGCACGTGCGTAAGTTTCTGTTTACATTTTCAATTCCGCGTCACGGATATTACACCGCAAAATAGATCCACAGATTTATCAATATATAAAGAAGTTTCACGGACAAATACCTTCTGTTATATTTGGCATCGATGTTGTTGATGCATACTCTGTATTTGCACCATTTACATTTTTTTTAATTTACACTCCTCTGGTTTTTGGCGTAAAAGCCTGCTTTGTGAATGAAAGTGGCAAGGTTTATCCTTGATATTCATAGATAGACCGTCTGTGTGGAGACTGTGACAACATATAATCAACAAGGACATATCCGGCGATAATCATGCAGGGAGAAACAGGGCTCCACCACGCAGGCCTTCCGTCAAGATTTCATCAACTGAACTGTTTCTGTACTTTGAGTGGTTTTAGACTAAAAATAAAACATTTCTTATACAAAACATATTATTCCTTACTTTGAGTGGTTTCCCGCCTTAAACACAACATTAAGTCTATATTTCATAAATACTATTAATAAAACTGCAGGGGCCTTTTATTTTACATTTTTAATTGCCTTGTATGCAATGACCAACCCGCGGATCGCGCCTTTGCTAAGTTTGCAACCTATTCTAAAATTCTATATTCACTCATCTGCACAAGTAAACGTATTGAATAAAAACCATGTCGTCCATATATGGCAGATACAATCATCTATGAAATATTGAATAAACTATAGTATCATTGAAAAACAATCAAATCCCTTAAACCTAGTTGTTTTATATCTATCTTGATTAAAACATGGCTAAAAACATACAAGTGATGGGCATATTGCCCCAATTCATATATATTAAAACAGAGCCAGGCATTTAGTCACAATTTATAATACAAAAAATGACAAAACAGACGCTTGTCAACCATTGACTTCCGTCATATCTCTTAAATATCCATTGTGCATAAACCCTGAATTAAAAAAAAACTTCTGACTTTTTGATTGCTTTTGGTGGAGTTAACCGCCTCCATTTTTAATGCTTGTTTAACTAAATACCATGTACATATGCAGAATTCCTGAATGTGTAACAGGAGCTTGCATGTTATGATCCTGGCGCCAACCAGACTCAAGTGTACCACATCTGCGGGACCTAGGTGTCTGTTATTCCCATTGCTCGGTCATTAAACCGAGGAACCCCCGAATGGAGCAGCCAGGGAAACGCGACTGTTGGGCAGTGTCCCATTTGAGGCGACCGTGAAAAATCTCATCGCCTCGGCCACGATTCGAACTCACAAAATCCCGGTGCTCTATTCCTTGACAACGGAAGACGGTACAATCTTCTATTTGCGCTTTTCTAAGTAAGGCCACAAGAAATGTTCTTACGATTTCGTGGTTCATATTTGTGTGTGTGGGGGGGGGGGGGGGTTGCTTATATTGCTCTTGCACACATTAAAAAAAAATCAATCGGTGAAGGTATAGCAAATGGATTGTGTTGATCATATGAACCATTTCAAGAACTGGAGCAATATTGTGAATTGACCCTTGCGAGCTGGTAATTTCCAACATTTTTTACAGATAAATAAAAAAAAGTCGTCTGCTCGCACCACTTTTTTTCTACGAAAAACAGTTAATATATTTGGTGTGGCATAAGAACAAATTGTGTCACCAGATCGATTTTTGGGCGTGTCCTAAACATCGGGGTAACATGATTCCATTGGTACTTTTGACTCTGTTTCAAATGGGGTGATCACTTAAAATGTGATCAGTGGTCTGTGACTTGTGAACACGGGACATGAAATACAGTTTTGAATGCTGTACGGCATTATAGCTCGAAACAGCCAGAAGGTGAGTAAAACCAAAATAATATAATCTCTCCTTAATTTCATACCTGCACTGGAACCAGTTGGCTTTTTTAGTTGACTTAGATTGTCAAGGTTCTTTCCTGGGGAGGGATGCATGGCAGTTTTGTGACAAAAAAACAATGATTTTCTTCCGTGTGCGGCATAAAAAAAAGTATCTGTAGTTTTTTAGCTCCCTTTTTGGCTACTGAGGGGGAGTCCATCTGTTGTCCGTGGTTTAATATGTTATATTCAAAATGGCTGGATAGATTCTTTAAAAAAGTGGTACGATTTTTTAATATGTGAGACAACAGTATTAAGATCAAATATGAATGCCTGGCGCATAAAACTGGTGATTAATAATGTAACAGGTTCCCTTCTATCTTATGTGATACATATATTGCTGGTACTTGCCTTATTTTTCTCTACGCTCGCCCTATTAAGACCATTATTGAACCATAATGTCGCACTTGTTGTTACATCGCAACAAAAAATTGTTTATATTTGTAAACTGGGCAAAGCATGTAGCAAACCAAAACTGATTTCCCCATCCCAACGTTTTGGTAATATTATGTGGGTTTTTCCGTGGGGATCACAATTCGTCGCCCGTCCCTCCATCCATTAAGAGCACTTTATTAAAGCAGGGGTTCACGGGGCACGCGGACGATTTGCGAAGAATGCGAATTTCTAAAAAAAAAAAGGCAAAGTCAAACATTCGGAGAAGTTTTTCTCCAAATGCGTTGCGACAATCGAGCCGTAAACCATTCTTGCGCAGTGTTTGCGAAATTCTCACAACATCTGTGCGAATGTCAACTGTAACGCCAGTCCACAAACACGAAGAGCACGCGACTAAAAGACGAACAAGACGAATGTCATACGAATCTCGGGCAACATTCGTGCGGACATTTCGCGACACATGCAAACTTGCGCATATTTCGCGAATAACGAACGTCTTGCGACATTCATCCGACATTTGAACATATATGTTGCGCAATTATCTTACGACTTTCGATCCGACCGACACCTAGGAAGTATATAAATGCCATGAAATGCATTTCCAGCATCAGTTCTTGTCCAGAGGTCAGTGATGACCAGAAGATTCATAGACCTGCAAGAGGAGGCTTTTAATACTGAGTAGGAAGCGAATATTTCTGGAGGTTATCCTGCACGGTTTTTTTTTTTTTTTTTTTATTGACAAAAACAAAAACATACAAACAAAACTAGCACCAAAGTGTGCAGTTCACATAACAAAAATAAAAAAAAAAACTCAGACATCACATATATTACAATACATTGATTATACATAAACAAACAATAATATTGTAATAATCTTATGACAGATATCCATGTGGATTGATAACATCTTCCTCTACTTCCCTTTCATTATTTTCTATTAAATCCCAAATCAAACGCAATTTATTGTTTCTATTAGTGGTCAGAGGACATTCTATCTTTTGCTGATAATTCATATGATTTTTAAATTGATCAATATTTAACTTATTTGCTTTTTCTGTCTTGTAAATGTAATATTTTCCATGTAAAAGGATTTTGTTTTCTTTCTTACTTTCCTTATGTGGTATACCTAAGGCTACATTTTTTTCAGTAATTATCTCTGCAGCAATATTATAATAAATTCTTATTTCATTCAAAAATCTCTGTCCTGCACGGTTATCTTGCGACCGACCGACTAAAAAAGTACGTGAACAGTCGGTGAAAAGGTCGAGAAATGATCGGATACACTCGGCTGCTTTTGCGAGACATTCTCCAAACTGTTGGAATCTGTTTACGATTTTGCGAACATAACTAACGTGAGAAGATCGTGCGCATATGACGAAGTTTTTAAGAGATTTTCGAGCAGAAACCACGAACAAATCACGACCCGGGATGCTGGAAACATTTGCAAGAAATTGCAAACTTTTTTTTTAATTCTCGCCGAACTAAATGCGACTCCCGCGAACAACTGACGACGCATCCTAATCCCGCGCATGTTTGGCGAACCTTTGGAGCCTAAAATACGAATGTTGGACTTTGCCATTTTTACGACATTCATATCCTTTGCAAATCGTTCATGTGCCCCGTGAAAATCACCCTTAAGCACACATAAGATGGTGGCCGTCTTGGCTTTGTTGTGGGTAAGATCGCTGATCTTAACCTTTTTTTCTGATTTCTTGTATGAGTGGGTGAGTAAGGCGGGCATCCCCCCCCCCCTTTAGACTGTTACGTTATAGCTAGGCCGCCTTTTAATTCACCAGTGGTCAGGGAGAGCTTGTCTACATCTTCATTATTGTTTTAACAACAAAAAGTCTTCAAATATTTTCAATGATTTCAACTTAAGTGGAAGGAAGATAAGTCATTTCCAGGTTTCCGTGTTTGATGTTACCTATATTTTCAAAGAATTTCGCGGAAATTATGGTACATAGAACATTTATTGGCTCGGGCGGGGAATAAATTGTTTCAAGTATCTAAATTTAAATAAAGCGATTTAAGTAAAATACGAAGCATAAACTAGATAAAGTAAAATGAGACGCATAAATACACGAGGTTATTTAACAGAGCTAGCTTGAAACTGGCAAACGCTTAAAATAAACTTCTGCGCAACACCATTGAATGGATCAATCGATTTTATTTTCAGTTGTGATATGAAACTAAAGTTTGCTATGAACAGATAATCTACCCTCGAAACAGACTTTATGGAAGTAGCGTTTAAACAGTCAAATTCAAACAAACCATGTATACTCTCATTCCATAATGTTAGAACAAGATTGTAAATAAAATTCCCAAACATCTATGGCAAGCATGAGGAATGTCGTTATATATTATTGGCAGTGTGTATGTCCTGCTTTAATATAACTGTTCGGAGTATGATGTTATTCTTTGTCATTGGAGTCCTTTATAGCATTTATTGAACATTGCAAATCCACCAAACAGAAAATGATTTTAAAATATGTGGGGGTGGGGGGGGGGGCGTACATGATAAAATAACTGTATTCATTTCAAATGGTTGCAAAAGTTAACTTGTTGGTATCAAATTAAAGCTTAGGTTCTACTTGACAATTTTAATCCCAGCTGACAACAATCAGCCCAATGGGGGCGCTTGGGGTCTTGGTAAACTTGAACCCTCTCTGATGACTAAAATGAAAAGACTGGACGTAAATCATATGAATTGAAGCCTCACTTTGATTTCATTTGGTCATACTCGATTTCGTATAATAGACCGGGTGGAGATTGGTCAGTCCACAGCCACTTGGTGGCGCTCTTGCCGTAAGTAGAGTAGAAAAATGAGAAAAAAAGACCTAATCTGTTGGACAAACATCTTTCCTAGTATGTGATATATCTAAAAGTTCATAATCATTAATTTAATTCATAATCCATCTAAAACTCCCACTTTATGGGCATTTTTCAAGACGTTCACGTGATTGATTATTATTGTATAATTTTCTTTAATTATTTTATTTATAAATATTCGGAGAAACATTATTATAACGATGATGTTGGTAGCCCCTTTCGTATAACATGTTTACAAGTTTGCTTAAGCGTATTTATGTACCCTTTTTTTTAATTTGTTCGGGAAATAAATAAAAAAGATCAATTTTAACAATGTAATTTTGGAGGAAGCTGATCAAATGCTTTTGTTCAAGCTAACTGCATCCAAGGTTTGACTTTTAACCAAGACAGCCCAAGGTAGTATTGCAGAGTGAAACTGTGTTATAGGTTCTGCATATAGGAATCTGTCCCATACTGACAGGGTGCAAGACACAAAAACAGCCGAGAATATAGGGTACAGGAGACAATTTTTAACTGTTTGTGAGTCTTTTTAGCATTTAAAAACAAAGAAGAAAGTGAGTAAAAAGGATTGAAAGAAGTAACACATTTAAACAAAATATTCAGTAATAACAAGAAGTATAGGCTTCCTGTGATGGTATTTTTTCTCATTTTTTTCAGGTTTTTACATCCATTAATTCCCACGCCACATGCATCTCCGCATCACATTCCCTTCAATTCATGGTTTTATATGCATAAAATGGCCAAGAACAGCCTCTGCTTCCTGAGTTTTTCTTCTATACGCTTGATACGTCCATGAGGCATTTGTTAGTGATAATGATGTCCCGGATTTGAATGAAGAGGAAATACTAACCCTTCATGCCCATGGATGTTTATTTATACTAAAGGAATAATAACTCCGATAATTTCATTTTACATTTAGATATACATGTAAATGTAAATACACGAAAGGACCTCAAACAAACCTGAGAACACATGAACAAATCTATCTGGTAGATTGTCTGAATTTAGACCACCATTCATTTTCAGATGTTTTCCCCTGTTGCTCCCTAATTTACCCAGTGAGCAATTTTACCAAGTAATTTTTTATTCTTTCAACTATAAGTAAATTTAAATTATGAAATGAAACGATATATAATACATAAATCAGAATTCACAGTATCCAAAAAGCATTACATTGAGAAACTGCTTTCCACTTTTAACTATATTAAAATGTTTAAAGCCAAAACACCTTATATAGGACGTTATTGTCTATCAAGGCCTTAATTTTTGTCTGACAACTTCTAAAACAAACTAACATGGGCCTTAAAGAGGGCACTTATTATGATGGGACAAAATACCTCCGCTTTCACTTTTCCTTCATACTCCTTGCTGATTTCTTTAAATTATGTGAACGTATGTGAGAATTGACATAAAATTATGACTGAAGATATTAAAACAAAGTACCATAATTAAAGTTTGTAAAGTTTTGTGATGGCTAAAATTTAAATCAAGAAATCAATTTTTAAATCTACTTTCATATAAGCAAAACATATATATAGCTCTGTGTGTGAACAAATAAAATTATGATATTTTGAGAGGGGGTCTTTAGTTCCTCTCTATCGTGGAAAAAACTTTGCCTGAAGGGAACTCTTTGACCGGGGATCTTAATATCCGGGAATCTGTGCACTTTTATGTTTGTACTTCATGGGGTTACATCTTCTTAACATACGAGGCCCATGACTATTATAATGTAAATCGAATAGAATACTTTATTCAGAAATAAAAGGCCACAGGTGCATAGTTCCAAAGTTGTCATAAACGCATCAGGTAACTGATAATAACATGTAAAATGAGGAAATAACACATTAATATTTTACAAATGAAATAAAATTTAAAAAATGTATCTAAAAAATGAATGTGTCACATTATGTCATTCATCCAAGTTAGGTGCATATTCAACATGAAAAACCAACCAAAATCTTAAAATTAAATTAAAACTAAATTAATTAAATAATTTTACAACCAACATTCAACATTTATATACACAGATAACAATAAGTTAAATGTTACATAAATATCGTACATGGTATATTTTATCTAAAATGTTTCTCTCTCTTAAGAAATGCAGAATATGTCTAGGCAGCCAACCTGTTTATTTCAAACACATTTTCTTGGGTAAATAAATTTACAAAATTATGTTCATTTGGTTCATGCAGATATTTGTCAAAATACTTGTCACGAATGTCTCTATATAGAAGGCATTCAAATTTAAAATAGTATTCATCTTCAATTTCGTTATAGCCATAATTTATACAGTCCTGACACACCCTCTCCTCTCTTTCCAAACCAATATGTGCCCCCTTTTCTACATTTAAAGTATGATAAGTACATCTCAGCTTAGCTAATGCTTGATTTTGTTAACTGTTTGAAACACAATAAATACTTTTCTACTGTCAACATTTGAATGAGCAATATAAACTTAATTTATAACATGAGTTAATGTCATTGTGCCAGTTCTGGATAGCCATATCTTTAATTCTCTCTTTAATCTTACTAATAAACATATTTACATCTCCTATTTCCTGCAACATCCAATACATAGCCAAAACCTGCATTGAAAAGTATATTTTTAATGTGTGTTGCCCAAGTTACTTTTCCCTTGTCATCTAAATTCACCAATAATTTATTAATGTGTTTGGAATATCTAATTTCAGGTATATGAATAAGTTAAAAAGTCCTATAATTAATACATCTGTAAATCTGGTTAACATACATTGGAAATCGATCACATTCTCCAAGCGCTGCTGCATTTGGAGTTAATAACCCTACTGTTAATACATACTTGAAAAACTTATAAAGAACTCTTTCCATTAATACACTCTTATTAAATCCTCAAAGCTCTGATAAGTAAAGTAATATTGGTTTGAATAAAGGTCACCATGACTTAATTTCATGTGTCAAATGACATTTATCCAGGGCATTGCTGAATGTCACAGATGATTTTAGGTCAAATAGACACAATATGTGCCCTGACTCGCTGGATGATTATATTTTCGGTCGGTAGCTGGCAGAATATAGGTCACCATGACCTAATTTCAGGATTCCGAGGTGACTGCCTACAGCCTCCCTTGATATACAATCTAAATTTTCTAGGTCTAACAGCTACAGCAGCTCCCGGTTATCGTCGGACTGCTTCATAATTTGGTCTCACAAATAGAGAAAAAAATCGTTAAAATTAGAAAAAAATACAGGTGGTGGCATTCCTCATGAACTGCTGTAACACTATTTGATCAATATGTATAAAAAGTCATAGCAATCGGTGCATTAGTAATTGAGATAATGGAGTTTTGTGTCAATTTTTTTAATTATTCTGGGGGTATTTTCGAGCCCTATAGCTCGGAGGATATAGGTCACAGTGACCTTATTTCAGGTTTCTTAACTATTTTTATGGACCGCCATGGATTTTAAGATAGACGTTTCTAGGTCCAGCGGTTGTGATCTGTGCGTGTAAACGGAGAGAAGTAAGGACAGACGGACGACGGACAAAGAGTGATAGCTTTAGCTCAGATGACTTTCAGTCAGCTGAGCTACAAATGGGACAAATAGGATTGAAATAAATTATCTGCATGTGTCTTCTTCAACTGTGTAAAATTAAGACCGTTCTTGATAAAAAAATCTCTGTCTATTATATATATAAATATATAAATATATATATATATATATATATATATATTATAATAATATTTAAAAGATACAATTAAAATCGTACTTTAACGAAGATAAAAATTCGCGATCAGGCACAGCTGAGACATCATATTGATTATTAATGCCCTAACATCACAGTCACAATTTAAAAGCCTCAAAGGTAACAAGTACTTTATCTTCTCGAAAAATCGTAAATGTAAAATACAATTCGACTAGAAGTCCTCGCAGTTAACTTTTGGACCAGGGAATGAAGGAAAAACAAAATATAAAAGAGTTTTCCCTATTCGCCATGAAACCAAGCATCCGGGGTCGAGTAAAATATAACGAAAGTATACGTTTCGATTAGAAAATTATATATATATATACAAAATATAACACATGTTCAAGAACTTTGTGTGTAAGGAATCTTCCTCTACCTGATAGTTAACGTAAAAAGCAAAATCATGGTTAGCGCGCATAAGAGTATATATCTATTGGGGGGGGGGGGGGGGGGGGGGTGTTCTATACAGGTTATCATATTTTAGACTTGTGAGTGGAGATAACAATTACCCTTTATCAACATATATCAAGCGAATTACTTCTCGTGTGTTTCATTTATGTATAGAAAAATCAATTGTGGTCCCATCATTTGTCCTCTAAATCCCCATTAATGGGTCACTGTGTCGGCCGAGCCTTCTTAATCCAATCAATAAGTTCCCCGAATGTTTGTGAATGCGTTATTCCTGCCATTGTGCTCCAGATCGAGGCGGTCATGCATCACCGATTCTCAGGTGTTACTCATTCGAATGTTAACCGTCGGAGGAGTATGTACAGCTTGAGCAATTTTCCTTTTGCCAAAGGTACATAGCAAAAACAGAAATATCAATTAGAATTTGCACCACCAAAGCAACATCAGTTCCACGATTGGATAGTAATTACCGAGTGCAAACAGGTAAAAAGCAAGCATATAATACTTCATTTCATGACATTTCTGTAAACAGGATCACCATATCAGAATGCTTACTGAATGTTTTTTATGCCCCCGCCACAAAGTGGCCGGGGCATATAGTTTTACCCATGTCCGTCCTTCCGTCCTTCCGTCATTCCGAAATCAAACAGTTGTACGGACTTATTTTCGCAATGCCTGCAGATATTGGCCTGATTTTTGGTGTGTGGGCAGATATAGACCAGTTACAGATCGAGTTCGCGTTTCGTCCCGGTTGACCTACTTTTGACTGTTTTACGGCTCCTAAACTTAGAAAATTTCATGAAAAATAGAAATATTCATGACAGATACACATGTACGGACTTTTTTCGCAATGCCTGCAGATATTGGCCTGATTTTTGGTGTGTGAGCAGATATAGACCAGTTACAGATCGAGTTCGCGTTTCGTCCTGGTTGACCTATTTTTGACTGTTTTACGGCTCCTGAACATAGAAAATTTCATGAAAAATATGAAATTTCATGACAAATACACATGTACGGACTTTTTTTCGCAGTGCCTGCAGATATTGGCCTGATTTTTGGTGTGTGGACAGATATAGACCAGTTACAGATCGAGTTCACGTTTCTTCCCGGTTGACCTACTTTTGACCGTTTTACGGCTCCTAAACTTAGAAAATTTCATGAAAAATAGAAATATTCATGACAGATACACTTGTACGGACTTTTTTTCGCAATGCCTGCAGATATTGCCCTTATTTTTGGTGTGTGAGTAGATATAGACCAGTTACAGATCGAGTTCGCGTTTCGTCCTGGTTGACCTACTTTTGACCTTTTCACGGCTCCTGAACATAGAAAATTTCATGAAAAATATGAAATTTCATGACAAATACACATGTACGGACTTTTTTCGCAATGCCTGCAGATATTGGCCTGATTTTTGGTGTGTCGGCAGATATTGACCAGTTACAGATGGAGTTTGCATTTCGTCCCGGTTGACCTACTTTTGACTGTTTTACGGCTCCTGAACATAGAAAATTTCATGTAAAATATATATTTTCATGACAAATACACTTGTACAGACTTTTCTTCACAATACCTGCAGATATTGGCCTGATTTTTGGTGTGTGGGCAGATATTGACCAGTTACAGATGGAGTTCGCATTTCGTCCCGGTTGACCTACTTTTGACTGTTTTACGGCTCCTGAACATAGAAAATTTCATGTAAAATATATATTTTCATGACAAATACACTTGTACAGACATTTCTTCACAATACTTGCAGATATTGGCCTGATTTTTGGTGTGTAGGCAGATAATGACCAGTTACAGATCAAGTTCCCGTTTTGTCCCAGTTGACCTATTTTTGACTGTTTGACGGTGCTCTAACATAGAAAATTTCATAAAAAGGCCCACATGTATGGACTTTTTTTCGCAGTGCCTGCAGATACGGGCCTGATTTTTGGTGTGTAGGCAGATAATGACCAGTTACAGATCCAGTTCTTGTTTTGCCTCAGTTGACCTACTTTTGACCATTTGACTGCTCCTGAACATAGAAAGTTTCATGAAAAATATAAATTTTCATAACAAATGCATATGTACTGACTTTTTTTCATCAATGCCTGCAGATACCACCCTGATTTTTTTCGTGTGGGCAGATAATGACAGTTACAGATTGAGTTTGCGTTTCATCCCGGTTGACCTACTTTTGATTGTTTTACGGCTCCTAAACATAGAAAATTTCATGAAAGACAGAAATTTTTATGGAAAATGCACATGTTTGGACTTTTTTTCACAATGCCTGCATATACTGGCATGATTTTTGGTGTGTTGCTTGATAATGACCCGTTACAGATCGAGTTTGCATTTTGCCCTTGTTGACCTACTTTTGACCATACGACACCTCCTGAACTTAAAAAAAATTCCAAATTTTACAAATGATTCTGATTTGCCCAAAGCGGGGGCATTCGTGTCGTTCCGACACATCTAGTTTTTTCAAGGATCGATCATATTGACGATCACCACGGACAGCACTTAACAGTTTACTGCGACCCTTTAGCTGGCATGGCCCAACTTTATCCTGACACGTTAACTTGACAACATGACAAATCTTATTTCTGCCGGTTTTGAAAAACTATACATTAGCCCAAAAGCTAAAGAATCACCGACCAGTACATCACCGTGAAAGTGCTCTACGAAGCAGGGGAGCAGTGATATCATTCCATATATAATTAGCTTGATTTCAAGTTTTTAGGTTTTGTACTACAGAACTGTTTCTTAAGTACAGCCTATCAGCTGTGCAGACTTCTCAGGTACAAACTTACATGATCATATGTGTATTTAGTTCGCTAAAACAGACAGGATTAATCTTGGGTTACTTGGTTTCATGAAGTTGTCGTGATCCAGGTGGCTATTGTGGTGATTGGGATTTGTCGGATTACTTGATGTTGCACAGCAGGTGCTTGGCCCTTTACATGTGGTGGTTACTTCGCTTTTATTATTTAATGTGCCCTTTTTCTGGTCTGCATGTGATGAAACATTTTTCCGTGATGCATAAATTACATTTGTTTTTATGATAGAATAGGTCTTTCGTTTCGCTAGTATATTCCAGCTGATGGCATATTGTACTTTTTACTTTTTCTACGTTCATACATACTGGCTTGATGTGGTTCTGTTTCTGTATTTCTCGTTTTGAAGCTGCTGCTGTGTCCGTAATATCTTGATTTGCATGTGCTCTCAGTATATATATGTTTCAACGTGGTTATTGTCTTGGATGGTGACTGTGGCCTGGTATATTACGCTCCTTGTTAGAGAGTCTTCCTTGATCGGGTTTTCATTTTTATTTCTTCAATTGCAATTTGTGTTGGTGGCTTCCGTTTTTCCTTTCCCTCTTTCATGACTGGGGAATTTTCAGTTGTGTGCCGATATTTTTTGTTCCATGTTTGGCATGCATCTGTAGCTGAGCTTACCGTATTTCGGTTCAGGATATACTGCACTCTGTGTTTTGGGGGTAAACTATTTATCTAAAAATTCCAAAAACTTTTTTATGACATTCCCTTTAACGACTGCGCTATATGGTGGGTTGAACCACGTGACGTTTCTCGCTCTGTTTCTCTTCTTACTGCTTCGGTTGGGTTTTTGCGGTTCGGTGTATTTTAGTGTGAAGTTATATCTTTTTCTCTGTAATTCCTTTTAGTATGCCGGTGCAGCTCTGTCAAATACTTCTGCACTAGATAAAATGGTAGACAGTCTTTTGTTTATATTTGCTGGTATATTCATGACACATAGAATGTTATATTTAAAAACTGATAAAGAATCTATTTATTACATTCAATAGACGAAGAATTCAATATTTTAATATATAAATAGTTAAAGGAATGTAAAATGTTAAAGGAAGGTAGAGGGATATTGTATTTGTTTTACAGATAAAAGAGATTTATTTAATATCATATTACATGAGAGAAATGAAACGTGTTTGGTCCATGCTTATATATATACATATATAATAAAATATGTAATAATATACAACTAATATACACCATAATTGTTAATGTTCTATGGATTCTTAATAAATATGAATGAATATCTATATATATATTTCTATAAATATGCTTTGTTTACCTTATGAATCTTGATGTCTTTTCAGGTTGAAAATTTCCGTCACCACCTGCAGCCCGACTGTGCATAATGACTGATTCCTCTGATCCTGAGACACACATTAGGGTAGGGTTAAACAAGGCATCAAAATATAATATAAATTCACTAAAGAGACTGTGGCCTCCTGTTTTCGGAACTGTCAGTGAATTATTACAAAATATAGCTTGGACCTTCAGTACGATTAAAGTCAAATTTATGAATAATTTGGTCCATATCATAGTATGGAATGTTAAAGATAAATCTATATTGAACGAATAAAGTTATATTTTAAAATACATGTATTTATATGGGAAAGAATACATGGATACGGGAGTGCCTATAATTAAACGCGCTATACCTTTAATGCCAATTAGTATCAGATCTAGCACACCTTGTCTATCCTTCTGAATGTTCCGAATTTTAGAGAACACAAAGAATTTTCTTTATTCGGCAGGTTCTGGTATACCAGGAGAATATGGTGAATGGAAATATAGGATCTGCTGCTTGTTTCTCACTCCAATGTATTTGTTTGTTCGGTTTGGCATATCAGAATGGAGAATGCTACTCTCCTTGTATGCATTGTTTGTTTGTTAAGGCATATAGGGATGGAGAATAGTACTCTCCTGATATCCATATGGAATAGGCCAAATAAGCAGAAGTAGAATTGTTAGAATTTCGATTTTATACAGGTGCTTTAGTTTCCCTGATAAAAAAATCCATCGGACTTCGGGCGTTGGTCTTAAGAGCGGGAAAAAGGAAATAAATTGTTCACCTACGTGAAATTTCTAATTGAAGAAATTGGCATTACACTATCTTTATTTCTCTTTAGGATATGCATATTAATTAAATTATCAGAATATTAATGTTTGGCAAATATTTTAATCTGCAGATGTTGAAAGATGCCTGGTGGAATTACTTGTGAATTTTGATGTCTCGCCAATAAGGATTGCAGAATCACCGTTAAAATGATAAATTTGATAAATTGTAATATTGTCTGCTAGTTTGGTCACTCCAATGCATTTGTTTGTTTGGTTTGGCCTATCAGGTTTGAGAACACTTTTCTCCTTATAGCCATTTTTTGTTTGTTTTGGCATATAAGGAACGAGAACAATACTCTCCTGATATCCATACGGAATTGACCAAATAAGCAGAAGTTGAATTATTTGAATATTTTTTTCCGTAGGTGTTTTGGTTTCCCTGAAAAACAAATCCCCCTTAATTCCGGCGTTGGTCTTATGATCAGGATAAACGAAACAAACTGTTCACTTACTTTTGATTTTCTAATTGAAGGAATGAGTATTTCGTAATCTTTCATTATTTCTCTTGTGTGTGTGCAGATATAGACCAGTTACAGATCGAGTTCGCATTTTTGTCCTGGTTGACCTACTTTTGACCGTTTTACGGCTAATGAACATAGAAAATTTCATGAAAAATATGAAATTTCATGACAAATACACATGTACGGTTTTTTTTCTCAGTGCCTGCAGATATTGGCCTGATTTTTGGTGTGTGGACAGATATTGACCAGTTACAGATCGAGTTCGCGTTTCGTCCTGGTTGACCTACTTTTGACCGTTTTACGGCCCCTGAACATAGAAAATTTCATGAAAAATATGAAATTTCATGACAAATACACATGTACAGACGTTTTTTCGCAATGCCTGCAGATATTGGCCTGATTTTTGGTGTGTAGGCAGATAATGACCAGTTACAGATCGAGTTCTTGTTTTGTCTCAGTTGACCTACTTTTGACCATTTGACTGCTCCTGAACATAGAAAGTTTCATGAAAAATATATATTTTCATAACAAATGCATATGTACCGACTTTTTTTCCTCAATGCCTGCAGATACCACCCTGATTTTTTTTTGTGTGGGCAGATAATGACAGTTACAGATCGAGTATGCGTTTCATCCTGGTTGACCTACTTTTGATTGTTATACGGATCCTAAACATAGAAAATTTCATGAAAGACAAATTTTTATGGAAAATGCACATGTATGGACTTTTTTTCACAATGCCTGCATATACTGGCATGATTTTGGTGTGTTGCTTGATAATGACCCGTTACAGTTCGAGTTTGCATTTTGCCCTTGTTGACCTACTTTTGACCATACGACACCTCCTGAACTTAAAAAATTTTCCAAATTTTACAAATGTTTCTAATTTGCCCAAGGCGGGGGCATTCGTGTCGTTCCGACACATCTAGTTATATAGGTGTTATGGTTCTCCTGAAAAACAAATGCATCTGAATTCGGGCGTTGGTCTTAGAAGCAGGATAAAAAAAATAAACAGTTCACCTACGTTAAATTTTTAATTGAAGAAATTAGCATTTCACAATCTTTGATTAATTCTTTTTGGGACATGGGATGTTAGTTAAATTATCAAAATATTAATTTTTGTCAAATATTTTCATCTGCAGATGTTGAAAGATGCAAATGGAATTACTTGTGAATTTCGATGTCTCGACAAGTAGGATTGACGAATATCCATTAAAATGATAAATTTGATAAATTTTAATATTGTCTGCTAATTTGGTCACTCCAATGCATTTGTTTGGCATATCAGGTTTGAGAACACTTTTCTCCTTATAGCCATTGTTTGTTTGTTTTGGCATGTAAGGAATGAGAACAATTCTCTCCTGATATTCATACGGAATTGACCAAATTAGCAGAAACAGGATTGTTGCAAATTTGTTTCTATGTAAGTGTTTTGGTTTCCCTGAAAAACAAATCCATCTGAATTCGGGCGTTGGTTTTGGGAGCATGATAAACGAGACAAACTGTTCACTTACGTTGAATTTTTAATGAAAGAAATAAGCATTTCGCAATCGTTGATTATTTCACCTTGGGATATGGCAATTTAATTTAATTATTGAAGTATTAATTTTTGGCAAATATTTTCATCTGAAGATGTTGAAAGATGCCCGATAGAATTAATTATGAATTTTCTCCTTATAGCCATTGTTTGTTTGTTTTGGCATGTAAGGAATGAGAACAATTCTCTCCTGATATCCATACGGAATTGACCAAATAAGCAGAAGCAGAATTGCTTCAAATTTGTTTCTATGGAGGTGTTTTGGTTTCCCTGAAAAACAAATCCATCTGAATTCGGGCGTTGGTTTTGGGAGCAGTATAAACGAGACAAACTGTTCACTTACGTTGAATTTTTAATGAAAGAAATTAGCATTTCGCAATCGTTGATTATTTCACTTTGGGATATGGCAATTTAATTAAATTATTGAAGTATTAATTTTTGGCGAATATTATCATCTGAAGATGTTAAAAGATGCCCGATGGAATTACTTATGAATTTCGATGTCTCGCAAATAAGGATTGCAAAATAACCGGTAAAATGATGAATTCGATACAATGTAATATTGTCTGCTTGTTTGGTCACTCCAATGCCTTTGTTTGTTTGGTTTGGCATATCAGGTTTGAGAACACTTTTCTCCTTATAGCCATTTTTTGTTTGTTTTGGCATGTAAGGAATGAGAACAATACTCTCCTGATATCCATACGGAATTGACCAAATAAGCAGAAGCAGAATTGTTTCAAATTTGTTTTAATATAGGTGTTTTGGTTTTCCTGAAAAAAAAATCCATCTGAATTCGGGCCTGGATCTTAGAAGCAGGATAAACGTAATAAACTGTTCAATAACATTGAATTTTTAATTGAGGAAATTAGCATTTCGCAATTGTTGATTATTTCACCTTGGGAAATGGCATGTTAATTAAATTATTAAAATATTAATTTTTGGCAAATATTTTCATCTGAAGATGTTGAAAGATGCCCGATGGAATTACTTATGAATTTCGATGTCTCGCAAATAAGGATTGCAGAATAACCGGTAAAATGATAAATTCGATACAATATAATATTGTCTGCTAGTTTGGTCACTCCAATGCATTTGTCTGTTTGGTTTGGCATATCAGGTTTGAGAACACTTTTCTCCTTATAGCCATTGTTTGTTTGTTTTGGCATGTAAGGAATAAGAACAATTCTCTCCTGATATCCATACGGTATTGACCAAATAAGCAGAAGCAGAATTGTTTCAAATTTGCTTTTTATGTGGGTGTTTTGGTTTCCCTGAAAATCAAATCCATCTGAATTCGGGCGATGGTTTTGGGAGCAGGATAAACAAGACAAATTGTTCACTTACGTTAAATTTTTAATTGAAGAAATTAGCATTTCGCAATCGTTGATTATTTCACCTTGGGATATGGCATGTTACTTAAATTATTAAAATATTAATTTTTGGCAAAAATTTTCATCTGCAGATGTTGAAAGATGCCCGATTGAGTTATTTATGAATTTCAATGTCTCGCAAATAAGGATTGCAGACTAATCGGTAAAATGATAAATTCGATACAATGTAATATTGTCTGCTAGTTTGGTCACTCCAATTCATTTGTTTGTTTGGTTTGGCATATCAGGTTTGAGAACACTTTTCTCCTTATAGCCATTTTTTGTTTGTTTTGGCATGTAAGGAATGAGAACAATACTCTCCTGATATCCATACGGAATTGACCAAATAAGCAGAAGCAGAATTGTTTCAAATTTGTTTTAATATAGGTGTTTTGGTTTTCCTGAAAAACAAATCCATCTGAATTCGGGCGTCGGTCTTAGAAGCAGGATAAACGTAATAAACTGTTCACTAACGTTGAATTTTTAATTGAGGAAATTAGCATTTCGCAATCGTTGATTATTTTACCTTGGGATATGGCATGTTAATTAAATTATCAAAATATTAATTTTTGGCAAAAATTTTCATCTGCAGATGTTGAAAGATGCCCGATGGAATTATTATTGAATTTCAATGTCTCGCCAAGTAGGATTGCAGAATTGTCTGCTTGTTTGGTCACTCCAATGCATTTGTTTGTTTGGTTTGGCATATCAGGTATGAGAACACTTTTCTCCTTATAGCCATTGTTTGTTTGTTTTGTCATGAAAGGAATGAGAACAATACTCTCCTGATATCCATACGGAATTGACCAAATAAGCAGAAGCAGAATTGTTTCAAATTTGTTTTTATATAGGTGTTTTGGTTCCCCTGAAAAACAAATCCATCTGAATTCGGGCGTTGGTCTAAGAAGCAGGATAAAAGAAATAAACAGTTCACCTATGTTAATTTTTTAATTGAAGAAATTAGCATTTCGCGATCTTTGATTAATTTTTTTGGGACATGGGATGTTAGTTAAATTATCAAAATATTAATTTTTGTCAAATATTTTCATCTGCAGATGTTGAAAGATGCCTATGGAATTACTTGTGAATTTCGATGTCTCGCAAATAAGGATAGCAGAATAACCGGTAAAATGATAAATTTGATAAAATGTAATATTGTCTGCTAGTTTGGTCACTCTAATGCATTTGTTTGCTTGGTTTTGCATATCAGGTTTGAGAACACTTTTCTCCTTATAGCCATTGTTTGTTTGTTTTGGCATATAAGGAATGAGAACAATACTCTCCTGATATCCATACGGAATTGACCAAATAAGCAGAAGTAGAATTGTTTGAATATCTTTTTCTGTAGGTGTTTTGGTTTCCCTGAAAAACAAATCCCCCTTAATTCCGGCATTGTTTTTATGATCAGGATAAACGAAACAAACTGTTCACTTACTTTTGATTTTCTAATTGAAGAAATTAGTATTTCGCAATCTTTCATTATTTCCCTTTGTGATATGACATGTTATTTAAATTATTAAAATATTAATTTTGGTAAATATTTTCATCTGCAGATTTGAAAGATGCCTATGGAATAACTTGTGAATTTCGATGTCTCGCAAATAAGGATTGCAGAATAACCGGTAAAATGACAAATTCGATACAATGTAATATTGTCTGTTAGTTTGGTCACTCCAATGCATTTGTTTGTTTGGTTTGGCATATCAGGTATGAGAACACTTTTCTCCTTATAGACATTGTTTGTTTGTTTTGGCATGTAAGGAATGAGAACAATACTATCCTGATATCCATACGGAATTGACCAAATAAGCAGAAGCAGAATTGTTTCAAATTTGTTTTTATATAGGTGTTTTGGTTTCCCTGAAAAACAAATCCATCTGAATTCGGGCGTTGGTCTTTGGAGCAGGATAAACGAGGCAAATTGTTCACTTACGTTAAATTTTTAATTGAAGAAATTAGCATTTCGCAATCGTTGATTACTTCACCTTGGGATATGGCATGTTAATTAAATTATTAAAATATTAATTTTTGGCAAAATTTCATCTGCAGATGTTGAAAGATGCCCGATTGAATTATTTGTGAATTTCAATGTCTCGCAAATAAGGATTGCAGACTAACCGGAAAAATGATAAATTCGATACAATGTAATATTGTCTGCTAGTTTGGTCACTCCAATGCATTTGTTTGTTTGGTTTGGCATATCAGGTTTGAGAACACTTTTCTCCTTATAGCCATTGTTTGTTTGTTTTGGCATGTAAGGAATAAGAACAATTCTCTCCTGATATCCATACGGTATTGACCAAATAAGCAGAAGCAGAATTGTTTCAAATTTGTTTTTATGTGGGTGTTTTGGTTTCCCTGAAAATCAAATCCATCTGAATTCGGGCGATGGTTTTGTGAGCAGGATAAACAAGACAAATTGTTCACTTACGTTAAATTTTTAATTGAAGAAATTAGCATTTCGCAATCGTTGATTATTTCACCTTGGGATATGGCATGTTAATTAAATTATAAAAATATTAATTTTTGGCAAAAATTTTCATCTGCAGATGTTGAAAGATGCCCGATGGAATTATTATTGAATTTCAATGTCTCGCCAAGTAGGATTGCAGAATTGTCTGCTTGTTTGGTCACTCCAATGCATTTGTTTGTTTGGTTTGGCATATCAGGTATGAGAACACTTTTCTCCTTATAGCCATTGTTTGTTTGTTTTGTCATGAAAGGAATTAGAACAATACTCCCCTGATATCCATACGGAATTGACCAAATAAGCAGAAGCAGAATTGTTTCAAATTTGTTTTTATATAGGTGTTTTGGTTCCCCTGAAAAACAAATCCATCAGAATTCGGGCGTTGGTCTAAGAAGCAGGATAAAAGAAATAAACAGTTCACCTATGTTAATTTTTTAATTGAAGAAATTAGCATTTCGCGATCTTTGATTAATTTTTTTGGGACATGGGATGTTAGTTAAATTATCAAAATATTAATTTTTGTCAAATATTTTCATCTGCAGATATGAAAGATGCCTATGGAATTACTTGTGAATTTCGATGTCTCGCAAATAAGGATTGCAGAATAACAGGTAAAATGATAAATTCGATACAATGTAATATTGTCTGTTAGTTTGGTCACTCCAGTGCATTTGTTTGTTTGGTTTGGCATATCAGGTTTGAGAACACTTTTCTCCTTATAGACATTGTTTGTTTGTTTTGTCATGTAAGGAATGAGAACAATTCTCTCCTGATATCCATACGGAATTGACCAAATAAGCAGAAGCAGAATTGTTTGAAATTTGTTTTTATATAGGTGTTTTGGTTTCCCTGAAAAACAAATCCATCTGCATTCGGGCGTTGGTTTTGGGAGCAGGATCAACGAAATAAACTGTTCAATTTTGTAAAATTTTCAATTGAAAAAAAATTAGCATTACGCAATCGTTGATTATTTCACATTGGGATCTAGCATGTTAATTAAATTATTAAAATATTAATTTTTGGCAAAATTTCATCTGCAGATGTTGAAAGATGCCCGATTGAATTATTTGTGAATTTCTATAACTCGCAAATAAGGATAGCAGAATAACCGGTAAAATGATAAATTTGATAAAATGTAATATTGTCTGCTAGTTTGGTCACTCTAATGCATTTGTTTGCTTGGTTTTGCATATCAGGTTTGAGAACACTTTTCTCCTTATAGCCATTGTTTGTTTGTTTTGGCATATAAGGAATGAGAACAATACTCTCCTGATATCCATACGGAATTGACCAAATAAGCAGAAGTAGAATTGTTTGAATATCTTTTTCTGTAGGTGTTTTGGTTTCCCTGAAAAACAAATCCCACTTAATTCCGGCATTGTTTTTATGATCAGGATAAACGAAACAAACTGTTCACTTACTTTTGATTTTCTAATTGAAGAAATTAGTATTTCGCAATCTTTCATTATTTCCCTTTGTGATATGACATGTTATTTAAATTATTAAAATATTAATTTTGGTAAATATTTTCATCTGCAGATTTGAAAGATGCCTATGGAATAACTTGTGAATTTCGATGTCTCGCAAATAAGGATTGCAGAATAACCGGTAAAATGACAAATTCGATACAATGTAATATTGTCTGTTAGTTTGGTCACTCCAATGCATTTGTTTGTTTGGTTTGGCATATCAGGTATGAGAACACTTTTCTCCTTATAGCCATTGTTTGTTTGTTTTGGCATGTAAGGAATGAGAACAATACTATCCTGATATCCATACGGAATTGACCAAATAAGCAGAAGCAGAATTGTTTCAAATTTGTTTTTATATAGGTGTTTTGGTTTCCCTGAAAAACAAATCCATCTGAATTCGGGCGTTGGTTTTGGGAGCAGTATAAACGAGACAAACTGTTCACTTACGTGGAATTTTTAATGAAAGAAATTAGCATTTCGCAATCGTTGATTATTTCACTTTGGGATATGGCAATTTAATTAAATTATTGAAGTATTAATTTTTGGCGAATATTATCATCTGAAGATGTTGAAAGATGCCCGATGGAATTACTTATGAATTTCGATGTCTCGCAAATAAGGATTGCAAAATAACCGGTAAAATGATGAATTCGATACAATGTAATATTGTCTGCTTGTTTGGTCACTCCAATGCCTTTGTTTGTTTGGTTTGGCATATCAGGTTTGAGAACACTTTTTCTCCTTATAGCCATTTTTTGTTTGTTTTGGCATGTAAGGAATGAGAACAATACTCTCCTGATATCCATACGGAATTGACCAAATAAGCAGAAGCAGAATTGTTTCAAATTTGTTTTAATATAGGTGTTTTAGTTTTCCTGAAAAAAAAATCCATCTGAATTCGGGCCTGGATCTTAGAAGCAGGATAAACGTAATAAACTTTTCAATAACATTGAATTTTTAATTGAGGAAATTAGCATTTCGCAATTGTTGATTATTTCACCTTGGGAAATGGCATGTTAATTAAATTATTAAAATATTAATTTTTGGCAAATATTTTCATCTGAAGATGTTGAAAGATGCCCGATGGAATTACTTATGAATTGCGATGTCTCGCAAATAAGGATTGCAGAATAACCGGTAAAATGATAAATTCGATACAATATAATATTGTCTGCTAGTTTGGTCACTCCAATGCATTTGTTTGTTTGGTTTGGCATATCAGGTTTGAGAACACTTTTCTCCTTATAGCCATTGTTTGTTTGTTTTGGCATATAAGGAATAAGAACAATTCTCTCCTGATATCCATACGGTATTGACCAAATAAGCAGAAGCAGAATTGTTTCAAATTTGTTTTTATGTGGGTGTTTTGGTTTCCCTGAAAATCAAATCCATCTGAATTCGGGCGATGGTTTTGGGAGCAGGATAAACAAGACAAATTGTTCACTTACGTTAAATTTTTAATTGAAGAAATTAGCATTTCGCAATCGTTGATTATTTCACCTTGAGATATGGCATGTTACTTAAATTATTAAAATATTAATTTTTGGCAAAAATTTTCATCTGCAGATGTTGAAAGATGCCCGATTGAGTTATTTATGAATTTCAATGTCTCGCAAATAAGGATTGCAGACTAATCGGTAAAATGATAAATTCGATACAATGTAATATTGTCTGCTAGTTTGGTCACTCCAATTCATTTGTTTGTTTGGTTTGGTATATCAGGTTGAGAACACTTTTCTCCTTATAGCTATTTTTTGTTTGTTTTGGCATGTAAGGAATGAGAACAATACTCTCCTGAAATCCATACGGAATTGACCAAATAAGCAGAAGCAGAATTGTTTCAAATTTGTTTTAATATAGGTGTTTTGGTTTTCCTGAAAAACAAATCCATCTGAATTCGGGCGTTGGTCTTAGAAGCAGGATAAACGTAATAAACTGTTCACTAACGTTGAATTTTTAATTGAGGAAATTAGCATTTCGCAATTGTTGATTATTTCACCTTGGGATATGGCATGTTAATTAAATTATCAAAATATTAATTTTTGGCAAAAATTTTCATCTGCAGATGTTGAAAGATGCCCGATGGAATTATTATTGAATTTCAATGTCTCGCCAAGTAGGATTGCAGAATTGTCTGCTTGTTTGGTCACTCCAATGCATTTGTTTGTTTGGTTTGGCATATCAGGTATGAGAACACTTTTCTCCTTATAGCCATTGTTTGTTTGTTTTGTCATGTAAGGAATGAGAACAATACTCTCCTGATATCCATACGGAATTGACCAAATAAGCAGAAGCAGAATTGTTTCAAATTTGTTTTATATAGGTGTTTTGGTTCCCCTGAAAAACAAATCCATCTGAATTCGGGCGTTGGTCTAAGAAGCAGGATAAAAGAAATAAACAGTTCACCTATGTTAATTTTTTAATTGAAGAAATTAGCATTTCGCGATCTTTGATTAATTTTTTTGGGACATGGGATATTAGTTAAATTATCAAAATATTAATTTTTGTCAAATATTTTCATCTGCAGATTTGAAAGATGCCTATGGAATTACTTGTGAATTTCGATGTCTCGCAAATAAGGATTGCAGAATAACAGGTAAAATGATAAATTCGATACAATGTAATATTGTCTGTTAGTTTGGTCACTCCAGTGCATTTGTTTGTTTGGTTTGGCATATCAGGTTTGAGAACACTTTTCTCCTTATAGACATTGTTTGTTTGTTTTGGCATGTAAGGAATGAGAACAATTCTCTCCTGATATCCATACGGAATTGACCAAATAAGCAGAAGCAGAATTGTTTGAAATTTGTTTTTATATAGGTGTTTTGGTTTCCCTGAAAAACAAATCCATCTGCATTCGGGCGTTGGTTTTGGGAGCAGGATCAACGAAATAAACTGTTCAATTTTGTTAAATTTTCAATTGAAAAAAAATTAGCATTACGCAATCGTTGATTATTTCACATTGGGATCTAGCATGTTAATTAAATTATTAAAATATTAATTTTTGGCAAAATTTCATCTGCAGATGTTGAAAGATGCCCGATTGAATAATTTGTGAATTTCGATATCTCCCAAATAAGGATAGCAGAATAACCGGTAAAATGATAAATTTGATAAAATGTAATATTGTCTGCTAGTTTGGTCACTCTAATGCATTTGTTTGCTTGCTTTTGCATATCAGGTTTGAGAACACTTTTCTCCTTATAGCCATTGTTTGTTTGTTTTGGCATATAAGGAATGAGAACAATACTCTCCTGATATCCATACGGAATTGACCAAATAAGCAGAAGTAGAATTGTTTGAATATCTTTTTCTGTAGGTGTTTTGGTTTCCCTGAAAATAAATCCCCCTTAATTCCGGCATTGTTCTTATGATCAGGATAAACGAAACAAACTGTTCACTTACTTTTGATTTTCTAATTGAAGAAATTAGTATTTCGCAATCTTTCATTAATTCCCTTTGTGATATGACATGTTATTTAAATTATTAAAATATTAATTTTGGTAAATATTTTCATCTGCAGATTTAAAAGATGCCTATGGAATAACTTGTGAATTTCGATGTCTCGCAAATAAGGATTGCAGAATAACCGGTAAAATGACAAATTCGATACAATGTAATATTGTCTGTTAGTTTGGTCACTCCAATGCATTTGTTTGTTTGGTTTGGCATATCAGGTATGAGAACACTTTTCTCCTTATAGACATTGTTTGTTTGTTTTGGCATGTAAGGAATGAGAACAATACTATCCTGATATCCATACGGAATAGACCAAATAAGCAGAAGCAGAATTGTTTCAAATTTGTTTTTATATAGGTGTTTTGGTTTCCCTGAAAAACAAATCCATCTGAATTCGGGCGTTGTTCTTTGGAGCAGGATAAACGAGACAAATTGTTCACTTACGTTAAATTTTTAATTGAAGAAATTAGCATTTCGCAATCGTTGATTATTTCACCTTGGGATATGGCATGTTAATTAAATTATTAAAATATTAATTTTTGGCAAAATTTCATCTGCAGATGTTGAAAGATGCCCGATTGAATTATTTGTGAATTTCAATGTCTCGCAAATAAGGATTGCAGACTAACCGGAAAAATGATAAATTAGATACAATGTAATATTGTCTGCTAGTTTGGTCACTCCAATGCATTTGTTTGTTTGGTTTGGCATATCAGGTTTGAGAACACTTTTCTCCTTATAGCTATTTTTTGTTTGTTTTGGCATGTAAGGAATAAGAACAATACTCTCCTGATATCCATACGGAATTGAACAAATAAGCAGAAGCAGAATTGTTTCAAATTTGTTTTTATATAGGTGTTTTGGTTTCCCTGAAAAACAATTCCATCTGAATTCGGGCGTTGGTCTTGGGAGCAGTATAAACGAGACAAATTGTTCACTTACGTTAAATTTTTAATTGAAGAAATTAGCATTTCGCAATCGTTGATTATTTCATATTGGGATCTGGCATGTTAATTAAATTATTAAAATATTAATTTTTGGCAAAATTACATCTGCAGATGTTGAAAGGTGCCCGATTGAATTATTTGTGAATTTCAATGTCTCGCAAATAAAGATTGCAGACTAACCGGTAAAATGATAAATTCGATAAAATGTAATATTGTCTGTTAGTTTGGTCACTCCAATGCATTTGTTTGTTTGGTTTGGCATATTAGGTTTGAGAACACTTTTCTCCTTATAGCCATTGTTTGTTTGTTTTGGCATGTAAGGAATGAGAACAATTCTCTCCTGATATCCAAACGGAATTGACCAAATAAGCAGAAGCAGAATTGCTCCAAATTTGTTTCTACGGAGGTGTTTTGGTTTCCCTGAAAAACAAATCCATCTGAATTCGGGCGTTGGTTTTGGGAGCAGTATAAACGAGACAAACTGTTCACTTACGTTGAATTTTTAATGAAAGAAATTAGCATTTCGCAATCGTTGATTATTTCACCTTGGGATATGGCAATTTAATTAAATTATTGAAGTATTAATTTTTGGCGAATATTATCATCTGAAGATGTTGAAAGATGCCCGATGGAATTACTTATGAATTTCGATGTCTCGCAAATAAGGATTGCAAAATAACCGGTAAAATGATGAATTCGATACAATGTAATATTGTCTGCTTGTTTGGTCACTCCAATGCCTTTGTTTGTTTGGTTTGGCATATCAGGTTTGAGAACACTTTTTCTCCTTATAGCCATTTTTTGTTTGTTTTGGCATGTAAGGAATGAGAACAATACTCTCCTGATATCCATACGGAATTGAACAAATAAGCAGAAGCAGAATTGTTTCAAATTTGTTTTTATATAGGTGTTTTGGTTTCCCTGAAAAACAAATCCATCTGAATTCGGGCGTTGTTCTTTGGAGCAGGATAAACGAGACAAACTGTTCACTTACTTTTGATTTTCTAATTGAAGAAATTAGTATTTCGCAATCTTTCATTATTTCCCTTTGTGATATGACATGTTATTTAAATTATTAAAATATTAATTTTGGTAAATATTTTCATCTGCAGATTTGAAAGATGCCTATGGAATAACTTGTGAATTTCGATGTCTCGCAAATAAGGATTGCAGAATAACCGGTAAAATGACAAATTCGATACAATGTAATATTGTCTGTTAGTTTGGTCACTCCAATGCATTTGTTTGTTTGGTTTGGCATATCAGGTATGAGAACACTTTTCTCCTTATAGCCATTGTTTGTTTGTTTTGGCATGTAAGGAATGAGAACAATACTATCCTGATATCCATACGGAATTGACCAAATAAGCAGAAGCAGAATTGTTTCAAATTTGTTTTTATATAGGTGTTTTGGTTTCCCTGAAAAACAAATCCATCTGAATTCGGGCGTTGGTTTTGGGAGCAGTATAAACGAGACAAACTGTTCACTTACGTGGAATTTTTAATGAAAGAAATTAGCATTTCGCAATCGTTGATTATTTCACTTTGGGATATGGCAATTTAATTAAATTATTGAAGTATTAATTTTTGGCGAATATTATCATCTGAAGATGTTGAAAGATGCCCGATGGAATTACTTATGAATTTCGATGTCTCGCAAATAAGGATTGCAAAATAACCGGTAAAATGATGAATTCGATACAATGTAATATTGTCTGCTTGTTTGGTCACTCCAATGCCTTTGTTTGTTTGGTTTGGCATATCAGGTTTGAGAACACTTTTTCTCCTTATAGCCATTTTTTGTTTGTTTTGGCATGTAAGGAATGAGAACAATACTCTCCTGATATCCATACGGAATTGACCAAATAAGCAGAAGCAGAATTGTTTCAAATTTGTTTTAATATAGGTGTTTTAGTTTTCCTGAAAAAAAAATCCATCTGAATTCGGGCCTGGATCTTAGAAGCAGGATAAACGTAATAAACTTTTCAATAACATTGAATTTTTAATTGAGGAAATTAGCATTTCGCAATTGTTGATTATTTCACCTTGGGAAATGGCATGTTAATTAAATTATTAAAATATTAATTTTTGGCAAATATTTTCATCTGAAGATGTTGAAAGATGCCCGATGGAATTACTTATGAATTGCGATGTCTCGCAAATAAGGATTGCAGAATAACCGGTAAAATGATAAATTCGATACAATATAATATTGTCTGCTAGTTTGGTCACTCCAATGCATTTGTTTGTTTGGTTTGGCATATCAGGTTTGAGAACACTTTTCTCCTTATAGCCATTGTTTGTTTGTTTTGGCATATAAGGAATAAGAACAATTCTCTCCTGATATCCATACGGTATTGACCAAATAAGCAGAAGCAGAATTGTTTCAAATTTGTTTTTATGTGGGTGTTTTGGTTTCCCTGAAAATCAAATCCATCTGAATTCGGGCGATGGTTTTGGGAGCAGGATAAACAAGACAAATTGTTCACTTACGTTAAATTTTTAATTGAAGAAATTAGCATTTCGCAATCGTTGATTATTTCACCTTGAGATATGGCATGTTACTTAAATTATTAAAATATTAATTTTTGGCAAAAATTTTCATCTGCAGATGTTGAAAGATGCCCGATTGAGTTATTTATGAATTTCAATGTCTCGCAAATAAGGATTGCAGACTAATCGGTAAAATGATAAATTCGATACAATGTAATATTGTCTGCTAGTTTGGTCACTCCAATTCATTTGTTTGTTTGGTTTGGTATATCAGGTTGAGAACACTTTTCTCCTTATAGCTATTTTTTGTTTGTTTTGGCATGTAAGGAATGAGAACAATACTCTCCTGAAATCCATACGGAATTGACCAAATAAGCAGAAGCAGAATTGTTTCAAATTTGTTTTAATATAGGTGTTTTGGTTTTCCTGAAAAACAAATCCATCTGAATTCGGGCGTTGGTCTTAGAAGCAGGATAAACGTAATAAACTGTTCACTAACGTTGAATTTTTAATTGAGGAAATTAGCATTTCGCAATTGTTGATTATTTCACCTTGGGATATGGCATGTTAATTAAATTATCAAAATATTAATTTTTGGCAAAAATTTTCATCTGCAGATGTTGAAAGATGCCCGATGGAATTATTATTGAATTTCAATGTCTCGCCAAGTAGGATTGCAGAATTGTCTGCTTGTTTGGTCACTCCAATGCATTTGTTTGTTTGGTTTGGCATATCAGGTATGAGAACACTTTTCTCCTTATAGCCATTGTTTGTTTGTTTTGTCATGTAAGGAATGAGAACAATACTCTCCTGATATCCATACGGAATTGACCAAATAAGCAGAAGCAGAATTGTTTCAAATTTGTTTTATATAGGTGTTTTGGTTCCCCTGAAAAACAAATCCATCTGAATTCGGGCGTTGGTCTAAGAAGCAGGATAAAAGAAATAAACAGTTCACCTATGTTAATTTTTTAATTGAAGAAATTAGCATTTCGCGATCTTTGATTAATTTTTTTGGGACATGGGATATTAGTTAAATTATCAAAATATTAATTTTTGTCAAATATTTTCATCTGCAGATTTGAAAGATGCCTATGGAATTACTTGTGAATTTCGATGTCTCGCAAATAAGGATTGCAGAATAACAGGTAAAATGATAAATTCGATACAATGTAATATTGTCTGTTAGTTTGGTCACTCCAGTGCATTTGTTTGTTTGGTTTGGCATATCAGGTTTGAGAACACTTTTCTCCTTATAGACATTGTTTGTTTGTTTTGGCATGTAAGGAATGAGAACAATTCTCTCCTGATATCCATACGGAATTGACCAAATAAGCAGAAGCAGAATTGTTTGAAATTTGTTTTTATATAGGTGTTTTGGTTTCCCTGAAAAACAAATCCATCTGCATTCGGGCGTTGGTTTTGGGAGCAGGATCAACGAAATAAACTGTTCAATTTTGTTAAATTTTCAATTGAAAAAAAATTAGCATTACGCAATCGTTGATTATTTCACATTGGGATCTAGCATGTTAATTAAATTATTAAAATATTAATTTTTGGCAAAATTTCATCTGCAGATGTTGAAAGATGCCCGATTGAATAATTTGTGAATTTCGATATCTCCCAAATAAGGATAGCAGAATAACCGGTAAAATGATAAATTTGATAAAATGTAATATTGTCTGCTAGTTTGGTCACTCTAATGCATTTGTTTGCTTGCTTTTGCATATCAGGTTTGAGAACACTTTTCTCCTTATAGCCATTGTTTGTTTGTTTTGGCATATAAGGAATGAGAACAATACTCTCCTGATATCCATACGGAATTGACCAAATAAGCAGAAGTAGAATTGTTTGAATATCTTTTTCTGTAGGTGTTTTGGTTTCCCTGAAAATAAATCCCCCTTAATTCCGGCATTGTTCTTATGATCAGGATAAACGAAACAAACTGTTCACTTACTTTTGATTTTCTAATTGAAGAAATTAGTATTTCGCAATCTTTCATTAATTCCCTTTGTGATATGACATGTTATTTAAATTATTAAAATATTAATTTTGGTAAATATTTTCATCTGCAGATTTAAAAGATGCCTATGGAATAACTTGTGAATTTCGATGTCTCGCAAATAAGGATTGCAGAATAACCGGTAAAATGACAAATTCGATACAATGTAATATTGTCTGTTAGTTTGGTCACTCCAATGCATTTGTTTGTTTGGTTTGGCATATCAGGTATGAGAACACTTTTCTCCTTATAGACATTGTTTGTTTGTTTTGGCATGTAAGGAATGAGAACAATACTATCCTGATATCCATACGGAATAGACCAAATAAGCAGAAGCAGAATTGTTTCAAATTTGTTTTTATATAGGTGTTTTGGTTTCCCTGAAAAACAAATCCATCTGAATTCGGGCGTTGTTCTTTGGAGCAGGATAAACGAGACAAATTGTTCACTTACGTTAAATTTTTAATTGAAGAAATTAGCATTTCGCAATCGTTGATTATTTCACCTTGGGATATGGCATGTTAATTAAATTATTAAAATATTAATTTTTGGCAAAATTTCATCTGCAGATGTTGAAAGATGCCCGATTGAATTATTTGTGAATTTCAATGTCTCGCAAATAAGGATTGCAGACTAACCGGAAAAATGATAAATTAGATACAATGTAATATTGTCTGCTAGTTTGGTCACTCCAATGCATTTGTTTGTTTGGTTTGGCATATCAGGTTTGAGAACACTTTTCTCCTTATAGCTATTTTTTGTTTGTTTTGGCATGTAAGGAATAAGAACAATACTCTCCTGATATCCATACGGAATTGAACAAATAAGCAGAAGCAGAATTGTTTCAAATTTGTTTTTATATAGGTGTTTTGGTTTCCCTGAAAAACAATTCCATCTGAATTCGGGCGTTGGTCTTGGGAGCAGTATAAACGAGACAAATTGTTCACTTACGTTAAATTTTTAATTGAAGAAATTAGCATTTCGCAATCGTTGATTATTTCATATTGGGATCTGGCATGTTAATTAAATTATTAAAATATTAATTTTTGGCAAAATTACATCTGCAGATGTTGAAAGGTGCCCGATTGAATTATTTGTGAATTTCAATGTCTCGCAAATAAAGATTGCAGACTAACCGGTAAAATGATAAATTCGATAAAATGTAATATTGTCTGTTAGTTTGGTCACTCCAATGCATTTGTTTGTTTGGTTTGGCATATTAGGTTTGAGAACACTTTTCTCCTTATAGCCATTGTTTGTTTGTTTTGGCATGTAAGGAATGAGAACAATTCTCTCCTGATATCCAAACGGAATTGACCAAATAAGCAGAAGCAGAATTGCTCCAAATTTGTTTCTACGGAGGTGTTTTGGTTTCCCTGAAAAACAAATCCATCTGAATTCGGGCGTTGGTTTTGGGAGCAGTATAAACGAGACAAACTGTTCACTTACGTTGAATTTTTAATGAAAGAAATTAGCATTTCGCAATCGTTGATTATTTCACCTTGGGATATGGCAATTTAATTAAATTATTGAAGTATTAATTTTTGGCGAATATTATCATCTGAAGATGTTGAAAGATGCCCGATGGAATTACTTATGAATTTCGATGTCTCGCAAATAAGGATTGCAAAATAACCGGTAAAATGATGAATTCGATACAATGTAATATTGTCTGCTTGTTTGGTCACTCCAATGCCTTTGTTTGTTTGGTTTGGCATATCAGGTTTGAGAACACTTTTCTCCTTATAGCCATTTTTTGTTTGTTTTTGCATGTAAGGAATGAGAACAATACTCTCCTAATATCCATACGGAATTGACCAAATAAGCAGAAGCAGAATTGTTTCAAATTTGTTTTAATATAGGTGTTTTGGTTTTCCTGAAAAACAAATCCATCTGAATTCGGGCCTGGGTCTTAGAAAGCAGGATAAACGTAATAAACTGTTCAATAACGTTGAATTTTTAATTGAGGAAATTAGCATTTCGCAATTGTTGATTATTTCACCTTGGGAAATGGCATGTTAATTAAATTATTAAAATATTAATTTTTGGCAAAAAATTTCATCTGCAGATGTTGAAAGATGCCCGATGGAATTATTATTGAATTTCAATGTCTCGCCAAGTAGGATTGCAGAATTGTCTGCTTGTTTGGTCACTCCAATGCATTTGTTTGTTTGGTTTGGCATATCAGGTATGAGAACACTTTTCTCCTTATAGCCATTGTTTGTTTGTTTTGGCATGTAAGGAATGAGAACAATACTCTCCTGATATCCATACGGAATTGACCAAATAAGCAGAAGCAGAATTGTTTCAAATTTGTTTTTATATAGGTGTTTTGGTTTCCCTGAAAAACAAATCCATCTGAATTCGGGCGTTGGTCCTGGGAGCAGGATAAACGAGACAAATTGTTCACTTACGTTAAATTTTTAATTGAAGAAATTAGCATTTCGCAATCGTTGATTATTTCACCTTGGGATATGGCATGTTAATTAAATTATTGAAATATTAATTTTTGGCAAAATTTCATCTGCAGATGTTGAAAGATGCCCGATAGAATTACATTTGAATTTCCATGTCTCGCCAAGTAGGATTGACGAATATCCATGAAAATGATCAATTTGATAAATTGTAATATTGTCTGCTAGTTTGGTCGCTCCAATGCATTTGCTTGTTTGGTTTGGCATATCAGGTTTGAGAACACTTTTCTCCTTATAGCCATTGTTTTTTTGTTTTGGCATGTAAGGAATGAGAACAATACTCTCCTGATATCCATACGGAATTGACCAAATAAGCAGAAGCAGAATTGTTTCAAATTTGTTTTTATATAGGTGTTTTGGTTTCCCTGAAAAACAAATCCATCTGAATTCGGGCGTTGGTCTTGGGAGCAGGATAAACGAGACAAATTGTTCACTTACCTTAAATTTTTAATTGAAGAAATTAGCATTTCGCAATCGTTGATTATTTCATATTGGGATCTGGCATGTTAATTAAATTATTAAAATATTAATTTTTGGCAAAATTTCATCTGCAGATGTTGAAAGGTGCCCGATTGAATTATTTGTGAATTTCAATGTCTCGCAAATAAGGATTGCAGAATAACCGGTAAAATGATAAATTCGATACAATATAATATTGTCTGCTAGTTTAGTCACTCCAATGCATTTGTTTGTTTGGTTTGGCATATCAGGTTTGAGAACACTTTTCTACTTATAGCCATTTTTTGTTTGTTTTGGCATGTAAGGAATGAGAACAATACTCTCCTGATATCCATATGGAATTGACCAAATAAGAAGAAGCAGAATTGTTTCAAATTTGTTTTTATATAGGTGTTTTGGTTTCCCTGAAAAACAAATCCATCTGAATTCGGGCGTTGGTCTTGGGAGCAGGATAAACGAGACAAATTAGTCACTTACGTTAAATTTTTAATTGAAGAAATTAGCATTTCGCAATCGTTGATTATTTCATCTTGGGATATGGCATGTTAATTAAATTATTAAAATATTGATTTTTGGCAAAATTTTCATCTGCAGATGTTGAAAGATGCCCGATAGAATTACATTTGAATTTCCATGTCTCGCCAAGTAGGATTGACGAATATCCATGAAAATGATCAATTTGATAAATTGTAATATTGTCTGCTAGTTTGGTCGCTCCAATGCATTTGCTTGTTTGGTTTGGCATATCAGGTTTGAGAACACATTTCTCCTTATAGCCATTGTTTGTTTGTTTTGGCATGTAAGGAATGAGAACAATACTCTCCTGATATCCATACGGAATCGACCAAATAAGAAGAAGCAGAATTGTTTGAAATTTGTTTTTATATAGGTGTTTTGGTTTCCCTGAAAAACAAATCCATCTGAATTCGGGCCTGGGTCTTAGTAGCAGGATAAACGTAATAAACTGTTCACTTACTTTAAATTTTTTTATTGAAAAAATTAGCATTTCGAAATCCTTCATTATTTCTCTTTGTGATATGACATGTTATTTAAATTATTAAAATATTAATTTTGGGCAAATATTTTCATCTGCAGATGTTGAAAGATGCCCGATTGAATTATTTGTGAATTTCAATGTCTCGCAAATAAGGATTGCAGACTTACCGGTAAAATGATCAATTCGATACAATGTAATATTGTCTGCTAGTTTGGTCACTCCAATTCATTTGTTTGTAAGGTTTGGCATATCAGGTTTGAGAACACTTTTCTCCTTATAGCCATTTTTTGTTTGTTTTGGCATGTAAGGAATGAGAACAATACTCTCCTGATATCCATACGGAATTGACCAAATAAGCAGAAGCAGAATTGTTTCAAATTTGTTTTTATATAGGTGTTTTGTTTTGCCTGAAAAACAAAACCATCTGAATTCGGGCCTGGGTCTTAGTAGCAGGATAAACGTAATAAACTGTTCACTTACTTTAAATTTTTTTATTGAAAAAATTAGCATTTCGCAATCCTTCATTATTTCTCTTTGTGATATGACATGTTATGTAAATTATTAAAATATTAATTTTTGGCAAATATTTTCATCTGCAGATGTTGAAAGATGCCCGATTGAATTATTTGTGAATTTCAATGTCTCGCAAATAAGGATTGCAGACTTACCGGTAACATGATAAATTCGATACAATGTAATATTGTCTGCTAGTTTGGTCACTCCAATTCATTTGTTTGTAAGGTTTGGCATATCAGGTTTGAGAACACTTTTCTCCTTATAGCCATTTTTTGTTTGTTTTGGCATGTAAGGAATGAGAACAATACTCTCCTGATATCCATACGGAATTGACCAAATAAGCAGAAGGAGAATTGTTTCAAATTTGTTTTTATATAGGTGTTTTGGTTTCCCTGAAAAACAAATCCATCTGAATTTGGGCCTGGGTCTTAGAAGCAGGATAAACGTAATAAACTGTTCACTAACGTTGAATTTTTAATTGAAGAAATTAGCATTTCGCAATTGTTGATTATTTCACCTTGGGATATGGCATGTTAATTAAATTATTAAAATATTAACTTTTGGCAAATATTTTCATCTGCAGGTGTTGAAAGATGCCCGATGGAATTATTATTGAATTTCAATGTCTCGCCAAGTAGGATTGCAGAATTACCTTTTAAATGATAAATTTGATAAAATGTAATATTGTCTGCTAGTTTAGTCACTCCAATGCATTTGTTTCTTTGGTTTGGCATATCAGGTATGAGAACACTTTTCTCCTTATAGCCATTGTTTGTTTGTTTTGGCATGTAAGGAATGAGAACAATACTCCCCTGATATTCATAGGGAATTGGCCAAATAAGCAGAAGTAGGATTGTTTGAATATTTATTCTGTAGGTGTTTTGGTTTCCCTGAAAAACAAATCCCCCTTAATTCCGGCGTTGGTCTTATGATCAGGATAAACGAAATAAATTGTTCACTTACTTTTAATTTTCTAATTTAAGAAATTAGCATTTTTGCAATCTTTCATTATTTCTCTTTGTGATATGACATTTTACTTAAATTATTAAAATGATCATTTTTGTCAAATAATTTCATCTGCAGATGTTGAAAGAAGCCCGATGGAATTACTTGTGAATTTCGATGTCTCGCCAATAAGGATTGCAGAATTACCGTTAAAATGATAAATTTGATAAAATGTAATATTATCTGCTAGTTTGGTCATTCCAATGCATTTGTTTGTTTGGTTTGGCATATCAGGTTTGAGAACACTTTTCTCCTTATAGCCATTGTTTGTTTGTTTGTTTTGGCATGTAAGGAATGAGAACAATACCCTCCTGATATCCATAGGGAATTTGCCAAATAAGCAGTGTTGAATTGTTTGAATATTCTTTCTGTAGGTGTTTTGGTTTCCCTGAAAAACAAATCCACCATAATTCGGGCGTTGGTCTTATGATAAGGATAAACGAAATAAACTGTTCACTTACTTTTAATTTTCTAATTTAAGAAATTAGCATTTTTGCAATCTTTTATTATTTCTCTTTGTGATATGACATGTTAATTAAATTATTAAAATATTAATTTTTGTCAAATATTTTCATTTGCAGATGTTGAAATATGCCCAATCGAATTACTTGTGAATTATGATGTCTCACCAAGTACGATTGACGAATATCCATTAAAGTGATAAATTTGATAAAATGTAATATTGTCTGCTAATTTCATCACTCCAATGCATTTGTTTGTTTGGTTTGGCATGTCAGGTTTGAGAACACTTTTCTCCTTATAGCCATTTTTTGTTTGTTTTGGCATGTAAGGAATGAGAACAATACTCTCCTGATATCCATACGGAATTGACCAAATAAGCAGAAGCAGAATTGTTTCAAATTTGTTTTTATATAGGTGTTTTGTTTTCCCTGAAAAACAAATCCATCTGAATTCGGGCCTGGGTCTTAGTAGCAGGATAAACGTAATAAACTGTTCACTTACTTTAAATTTTTTTATTGAAAAAATTAGCATTTCGCAATCCTTCATTATTTCTCTTTGTGATATGACATGTTAATTAAATTATTAAAATATTAACTTTTGGCAAAAATTTTCATCTGCAGGTGTTGAAAGATGCCCGATGGAATTATTATTGAATTTCAATGTCTCGCCAAGTAGGATTGCAGAATTACCTTTTAAATGATAAATTTGATAAAATGTAATATTGTCTGCTAGTTTAGTCACTCCAATGCATTTGTTTCTTTGGTTTGGCATATCAGGTATGAGAACACTTTTCTCCTTATAGCCATTGTTTGTTTTTTTTTTGCATGTAAGGAATGAGAACAATACTCCCCTGATATTCATAGGGAATTGGCCAAATAAGCAGAAGTAGGATTGTTTGAATATTTATTCTGTAGGTGTTTTGGTTTCCCTGAAAAACAAATCCCCCTTAATTCCGGCGTTGGTCTTATGATCAGGATAAACGAAATAAATTGTTCACTTACTTTTAATTTTCTAATTTAAGAAATTAGCATTTTTGCAATCTTTCATTATTTCTCTTTGTGATATGACATTTTACTTAAATTATTAAAATGATCATTTTTGTCAAATAATTTCATCTGCAGATGTTGAAAGAAGCCCGATGGAATTACTTGTGAATTTCGATGTCTCGCCAATAAGGATTGCAGAATTACCGTTAAAATGATAAATTTGATAAAATGTAATATTATCTGCTAGTTTGGTCATTCCAATGCATTTGTTTGTTTGGTTTGGCATATCAGGTTTGAGAACACTTTTCTCCTTATAGCCATTGTTTGTTTGTTTGTTTTGGCATGTAAGGAATGAGAACAATACCCTCCTGATATCCATAGGGAATTTGCCAAATAAGCAGTGTTGAATTGTTTGAATATTCTTTCTGTAGGTGTTTTGGTTTCCCTGAAAAACAAATCCACCATAATTCGGGCGTTGGTCTTATGATCAGGATAAACGAAATAAACTGTTCACTTACTTTTAATTTTCTAATTTAAGAAATTAGCATTTTTGCAATCTTTTATTATTTCTCTTTGTGATATGACATGTTAATTAAATTATTAAAATATTAATTTTTGTCAAATATTTTCATCTGCAGATGTTGAAATATGCCCAATCGAATTACTTGTGAATTATGATGTCTCGCCAAGTACGATTGACGAATATCCATTAAAGTGATAAATTTGATAAAATGTAATATTGTCTGCTAATTTCATCACTCCAATGCATTTGTTTGTTTGGTTTGGCATGTCAGGTTTGAGAACACTTTTCTCCTTATAGCCATTTTTTGTTTGTTTTGGCATGTAAGGAATGAGAACAATACTCTCCTGATATCCATACGGAATTGACCAAATAAGCAGAAGCAGAATTGTTTCAAATTTGTTTTTATATAGGTGTTTTGTTTTCCCTGAAAAACAAATCCATCTGAATTCGGGCCTGGGTCTTAGTACCAGGATAAACGTAATAAACTGTTCACTTACTTTAAATTTTTTTATTGAAAAAATTAGCATTTCGCAATCCTTCATTATTTCTCTTTGTGATATGACATGTTATTTAAATTATTAAAATATTAATTTTTGGCAAATATTTTCATCTGCAGATGTTGAAAGATGCCCGATTGAATTATTTGTGAATTTCAATGTCTCGCAAATAAGGATTGCAGACTTACCGGTAAAATGATAAATTCGATACAATGTAATATTGTCTGCTAGTTTGGTCAATGCATTTGTTTGGTTGGTTTGGTATATCAGGTTTGAGAACCTTTTCTCCTTATAGCCATTGTTTGTTTGTTTTGGCATGTAAGGAATGAGAACAATACTCTCCTGATATCCATACGAAATTGTCCAATTTAGCAGAAGAAAAATTGTGTGAAATTTGTTTTTATATAGGTGTTTTGGTTTCCCTGAAAAACAAATCCCATCTGAATTCGGGCAGTGCTCTCGGGAGCAGGAACAAGGAAATAAACTGTTGACTTACGTTAAATTTTTAATTGAAGAAAAGCATTTCGCAATTGTTGATTATTTCACCTTGGGATATGGCATGTTAATTAAATTATTAAAATATTAACTTTTGGCAAAAATTTTCATCTGCAGGTGTTGAAAGATGCCCGATGGAATTATTATTGAATTTCAATGTCTCGCCAAGTAGGATTGCAGAATTACCTTTAAAATGATAAATTTGATAAAATGTAATATTGTCTGCTAGTTTAGTCACTCCAATGCATTTGTTTCTTTGGTTTGGCATATCAGGTATGAGAACACTTTTCTCCTTATAGCCATTGTTTGTTTGTTTTGGCATGTAAGGAATGAGAACAATACTCTCCTGATATTCATAGGGAATTGGCCAAATAAGCAGAAGTAGGATTGTTTGAATATTTATTCTGTAGGTGTTTTGGTTTCCCTGAAAAACAAATCCCCCTTAATTCCGGCGTTGGTCTTATGATCAGGATAAACGAAATAAATTGTTCACTTACTTTTAATTTTCTAATTTAAGAAATTAGCATTTTTGCAATCTTTCATTATTTCTCTTTGTGATATGACATTTTACTTAAATTATTAAAATGATCATTTTTGTCAAATAATTTCATCTGCAGATGTTGAAAGAAGCCCGATGGAATTACTTGTGAATTTCGATGTCTCGCCAATAAGGATTGCAGAATTACCGTTAAAATGATAAATTTGATAAAATGTAATATTATCTGCTAGTTTGGTCATTCCAATGCATTTGTTTGTTTGGTTTGGCATATCAGGTTTGAGAACACTTTTCTCCTTATAGCCATTGTTTGTTTGTTTGTTTTGGCATGTAAGGAATGAGAACAATACCCTCCTGATATCCATAGGGAATTTGCCAAATAAGCAGTGTTGAATTGTTTGAATATTCTTTCTGTAGGTGTTTTGGTTTCCCTGAAAAACAAATCCACCATAATTCGGGCGTTGGTCTTATGATCAGGATAAACGAAATAAACTGTTCACTTACTTTTAATTTTCTAATTTAAGAAATTAGCATTTTTGCAATCTTTTATTATTTCTCTTTGTGATATGACATGTTAATTAAATTATTAAAATATTAATTTTTGTCAAATATTTTCATCTGCAGATGTTGAAATATGCCCAATCGAATTACTTGTGAATTATGATGTCTCGCCAAGTACGATTGACGAATATCCATTAAAGTGATAAATTTGATAAAATGTAATATTGTCTGCTAATTTCATTACTCCAATGCATTTGTTTGTTTGGTTTGGCATGTCAGGTTTGAGAACACTTTTCTCCTTATAGCCATTGATTGTTTTGTTTTGGCATGTAGGGAATTAGAACAATACTCTCCTGATATCCATACGGAATTGACCAAATAAGAAGAAGCAGAATTGTTTCAAATTTGTTTTTATATAGGTGTTTTGGTTTCCCTGAAAAACAAATCCATCTGAATTCGGGCGTTGGTCTTGGGAGCAGGATAAACGAGACAAATTAGTCAGTTACGTTAAATTTTTAATTGAAGTATTAGCATTTCGCAATCGTTGATTATTTCATCTTGGGATATGGCATGTTAATTAAATTATTAAAATATTAATTTTTGGCAAATTTTTCATCTGCAGATGTTGAAAGATGCCCGATGGAATTACTTATGAATTTCGATGTCTCGCAAATAAGGATTGCAGAATTACCGGTAAAATGATAAATTTGATAAAATGTAATATTGTCTGCTAGTTTGGTCAATGCATTTGTTTGGTTGGTTTGGTATATCAGGTTTGAGAACCTTTTCTCCTTATAGCCATTGTTTGTTTGTTTTGGCATGTAAGGAATGAGAACAATACTCTCCTGATATCCATACGAAATTGTCCAATTTAGCAGAAGAAAAATTGTGTGAAATTTGTTTTTATATAGGTGTTTTGGTTTCCCTGAAAAACAAATCCCATCTGAATTCGGGCAGTGCTCTCGGGAGCAGGATCAAGGAAATAAACTGTTCACTTACGTTAAATTTTTAATTGAAGAAAAGCATTTCGCAATCGTTTATTATTTCTCTTTGGGATATGACATGTTATTTCAATAATTAAAACTTTTGACTACGGTAAAGATCTTCATCTGCCGATATTGAAAGATGGCCAATAAAATAACATGTGAATTTTGACGTCTCGCCAAGAAGGATTAAAGAATAACCTTAAAAATTATAAATTTGATAAAATGTAATATTGGCTGCTAGTTTGGTCAATTCAATGTGTTTGTTTGTTTTGATTGGCATATCAGGTGAAAACACTTTTTTCCTTATAGCTATTGTGTTTGTTTTGGCATATAAGGAATGGGAACAGTATTCTCCTGATATCCATACAGAATAGACCAAATTAGCAGAAGTGGGATTGTTTTAAATTTGTTTTAAAAAGGGTGCTTTAAATTCCCTGAAAAATATCCATCGTATTTCGGGCGTTTAACTTGGTAGCAGAGTAAACGGAATTAAACACGAAACGGAGGTAAGTTCCTAATATACGAAATTAGCATTAAGTAAACTTTTGTCCAATCTCCTGGAAATATTTATCATAATCAAATACTCAAGTATTAAAAATGTAGCAAATTTCTTCATCCGCAAATCATGTAGGCTTTCTGATGTAATGAATAGGTAATTTGATGTCGTATATTACCAAGCATGCTTAACAGAATGACATTTAAATAATAATGATATAATGTTAACTTAGTTCTGGTGTAGTTAAATATATTCGTATAATAACTTAACACTGCAGATATTAGTCTTTGCAGATTACTTTTGCACAAAAAAGGAGGATCAGTGAATAAATGAAAAACGAGGAGGAAAGCATGGTATGGTAAAAATATAAATTTAAAACCTTACAAATCGAAATTGAAAATAATAGTACGAACAGGAATACACATATTTGAGTCTTCCTTGTTGTTAAACCTGTTCCCCTCTGACGAACTGAATATGAGCTTTTAGTTTAACGGATCATAGGCTTCTTTCTGATCCGGCTGCATATATATATATAAAAAAGAGATTATCCCTGAAAGCCCCTTGCTGGTTTACAAGTTTACCATAACCTATTTCCAAGAAGCTGATAATTCAAAATATAATGTTTACTGCTGGTTTGGTCAATATTATGTGTTTGTGATGTCTCAACATACCAGGATGGAATACACTACTCCCCTGACATTCATAGATAATTGACCAAATCCGCAGAAGTTCAAAATCTATCAAATTTATTTCTCTACAGAAATTTGGTTTTCCTGATTAAATTCAATCTGAAATTGAACAATTTACTGACAAACAGCATAAAAGAAATCGGACCAGAAAAGGTTTAATTTTTTATTTCACAAATCAGCGTAAGGTATCCTATAAATTACTCTCCAGACATATATAAAGTTGATCAATTTATCAGAAATTAAAATTTAATAAATTGCTTTATCTGTAGGTAGTTACACATTCCCGTCATCACGTGCTGACTGAAAAGTTCAGATTGAATGAGAATCCATGGATTTTTTCGAATCCAAGAAAACATACAGGGTAAGTATGGGCAATTTATAGCGAACTTATATTTTCTCCCACAAAGGTTGGTTTCGAATGGCATGTCCGATAAATCAGGTGTAGGTAAGGAACATACAATGCCCGGAATGTACAGAAGGAAGATTTTTCCTATGATAACATACACTATGTAATCATTTTCACTTTGGAAATTGCGGGTTAAATTACATGACAATAGGAAAGGTAGAGGGATATTATTTTTGTTTTACAGAGAAAAGAAATAGTTATTTAATATCATAATACATGAGAGAAACGAAACGTGGTTTGTCCATGAACAAACAGCACGGCGTCCATGATTTAATACATGTATATACATATCATAAAAAATATGTAATAATATACAACTAATATACACCATAATTGTTATAATGTTCCATGGATTAATATATTCAGCTGAATGGATATATAAATGAATATATTTTTATAAATATGCTTTGTTAACTTTATAAATCTTGATGTCTTTTCAGGTTGAAATTTCGGTCACAACCTGCAGCCCGACTGCGTATGACTGACTCAGAATCCTCTGATCCCGAGACACACATTAGGGTAGGTTTAAACCAGGCATCAAAATATTATATTAATTCATTTAACAGACTGTGATATATATATATATATATATATATATATATATAGCGAAGGTTAAGATGTATAGTGACGCCTTTTAGATAGACCACCCGCATCAATTTTAAACCCCCGCATCAAAAATTTTTATTTTTATTTTGCAAAGTAAGTTACCAATTTTGAGCTACAGCCGCTCGGACATTTCTTTCAAGAAGATAAAGTCATACACTTTCCTTTGTTATGTAGTACTTGTTTAGCAAAATAAATCTGTTATTATCATGCTTTTCCCTTATCATTTTACATTTTTATCGAAACATACCAAAAAATTTAAAAATAAAAAACCGCCAGACCGCATTGATTTATGAAAAAAAAGTGCCTGAGAACCATACCTTTTTTTTTATTTTGGCCTAATGGCCCTTCTATTAATTTGAGTATTACACCCTTCAGCCCGGCCCTGCCTGGTTACATATCAGTTTGGTCGCTCACACGTGAGTCCGCTTTTTAACAGGTGAAACGGGACAAATCTTTTAATATAGGTAGTACTAGTGAGAAAGAGAACAGGTTCCAGTGGAAGCGGGACGCTAAGATATATCGGATATGTTCTATATATGTCGTTTTCTAGCGGATAACGGCATATTTAGGTCAAATAGGCACTCAAAATAAGGAAACCCATTTCGATTAAAAAAGTAAGATATGCCAAAACGACAGTTGGGGAAGGGATCCGTCCATGCTTATTATATCCCCCCCCCCCCCCGGCAAAAAAAAATTTGTAATCGAGTGTATAAATGCATTTTGATTTGGGCCCGGGAGACGTATTTCGGGAAAATTGACGTCTGTCGGACCTTGTATGTTATAGTTCAGAATTGCCTTGATTTACCGAATTTTAGTAATATTTTTGGTGTCTATGGTTAGGTAGAGTACTGTCCATGCTATAAAAATCGATTGGAAAATGTGAAAATTCGCATAGAACACATATGATAAGGCCGTTTTTATTGGGCCCGGGTTTTCTGACGGCCCCAAACTGAGGTATAGCCTAATATGACCCTTACAAAAAATTATAATTTAGCAATAAAAATACGAATTATCACCAAATTATTTGTTTTGGAAGTGATAGACCCAGTCTTCATGATTAGGCCTAACTCAATTTTAGGAACGTTTCTAATACGTAAGGGTCTTTTTCGAGTGTTTAATTGGGCCCGGGTTATTCCAGTTGGGCCCGGGTTTCAGTGTGTCCTACTTTGGTCTAGGGCCTACTGATATTTTTTTTATAAAGTCAAAATATTTGGATCATGAACAAATCACGTTGAACATCACAAAATATAGGCCTAGGCTATGTTAAAGTCTAGGTAATATGCCTTATTATATGGAATCTACCCGCAAAGGCTTTTACTTGTGGTATAGGTTAATTTGAAACGATTACTAAATTTTTTTGGTCGAAGTAGGCTAACCCCGGTTTACTGCATACTTGAACCGATCGTGTTCTCTTAGTTCAACCAGTGTGATGAATTGATAAGGGGTGCTATAATTAGGTCTACTGCATGCATGGTTGGCTGCCCTCATATAGGCCTAAATAAGTTGATATAAACAAAACGAATAGCCTGTGTGCGGTGATATCGGCGCTTTCTGGCCTATTTTTTAAAAGCTCCAAGGGATTAACTTCAGTTTATAGGCTATAAACTAGAGTAGGGCATCCGCTGTAGCCGGGAGAACACTGCAATGAATTCACGTGCCCGCTCGCAGGCTTTTCCCGCCGTCAGCACTCACACGGAGAACTCTAGGGAACTCCCTCATTCGAATAACCCCTGGTGGACAGATAGAGAATAAGCGGAACTGAGATTTTACAAGTAATACGCTTGATTATCGCCCACACACGGCTCGCATCACAGCTACTTCATGTGCACGTCAGTTTGGTTATTGTTGCGGAATCCATAACTGTGATACCTTCACATTGATGTTAAATCAAATCGGAATAAAACGGCTTGGGACGAGACAAACTTGGTCACTGCAGTGTAGTCAAGTGACCCAGAGGTCATGACGCTCAGTGCCAGTTGGCCTGCTGTCATTTTAGTAAGGTATTCTTGCAATTGATACTAATGATAGTTGTGAAGAATCTATTGAATGGATTTTCTTCAAATAATAGTGAGTCCAAATCTTTCTTTTCCAGCCCAGAACACTAAGAGCCTACGTGTCTGATTTTCTAAGGGCTAAAATCGCACAAATAAGGTGCATTACTCAAAGGAAATGCATGAAATGTGAGAAAATTTAGTTTTCACCAGCATACAGTTATGCACAGCTGAAGGAGTAATCCATGATCATCCAGCTTACCAAATTTCAAAATATACCAGACAACCATTACTGAGACATCTCATTTAAAATATGAATTTTAGGTATAAATCAGATGTCTGCATTTTTAGATCAGCTGATTATAAGTTACACTCCTGAGGCAGCGGAAATCTTACGTATCTAAAGAAACAACTGATTTTCACGCTGCCAGCTTTGACCGTTTATGATATATTTAGACACCAGATGGCAGTTCGTTGTCCCCTGAAAAACATCTGCGTATGATGTGACAAGCAGCCAACCAGATGCCAATAAACAAACACTCCGCCCATAGCTGCGCTTTAAGTGCCGTTTGAAGACAGATAACGGTCAAATTTTAATTGCTCCTTCAGCATTCTTGCATCATCGACCAATTCGATTATGACATTATGACTGTGTTAGCGTAGCCATGTATCTGTTGTCTGCAGAACTGAAACCAGCCAGCAAGGTGTGCACGCAGCCTTTGTTGTTACGTTTCGTTTGAATTACATCTCACCGGCCAGGCATCCTATGTGCCCAATGCCCTAAGCAAACCACGTCTGTGGCAATTCTCTCTGAGCCTGTGGCCTGTTCAGACCATAACCGGGACGATGAGCTGTCACTCAAAACAAAATGAACATGATTGGCTGCATGTATTCCTCGCTTGGCCGTGTCTTCCAGCAAAAGGTCTCATCTGATTGGACAAAAATACAGTGCTCCCCTCTGGTGTTGCAATTCAGGATACGAGGTCATAACAAACAGTGCTTACCATATAGGCAGTAGGCCTATAGTTAAAGTGCTGTGTAAAGAGCGTAATTATAAGTTATCTGAACTATTGTTATGGCTTATTACCCGTTGTCTGTCAGTCTGCCTGTCCGAGATTGTCTGTTAGACTGGCATATTTTGAAACATTGAAACATGTGACTTTGTTCCTTTTAGAAATTTAGGAAAACCCTCAATTTTCCATTTAAATCCTACTATTATCACGTGGCAGGACTGCCTAATATCAAAACCACTTGTCTGGTTTTCTTTATATTTACCATAAATTTTCTCATATATATTTGCTATGAAAAAGCCAGAAATAAGGTCAGAGTTATGTAATTATATCAAAACAAAGTTTTGCGGATACTATGTTTTTGACTATGTTCCACACACATGTTCTTAGCCTATAACTCTGTAGCAACTGGACTGAATTTTCCGAAACTTGACACCATAATCAGGTCACATGTGAAGTGGTGCCAAACCATTTTGCCTTGACCTCTGACCTTTCCTCTCCACAGTGCTTCAATCTGTGCGTCTGTTTTGACACATCAACCCACATATCTTCAGACTCATTTGACCAATTAGGCGGACATTTTGCAGAGTGTAGCTCCTCCCCTATTGGCAGGTCACCATAACATACAAAACAATGGTGGCACCACCTGTGACCCATTTTGCACAGCATCCATCTGTTTATCTGCCTTGGGTTAAAATCACTCATATCTCTGCAGTGGTTGGACTTATCTGTTATCTTGAAATGTTGCATGTGTATACATCCTGGGTAGCTTTCTTGATTTTATGACAGATGGCACCACCTCCATTCACATTCAGGCTGCAGATATCCAGGCTAATATCTGAGGACTGGTTTGCTGTATCTTCCTGATATTTCGTGTATGTATAGTTCTCACATAGCTCCTTATCATACGCAAAACTGCTGGCACCACTTGCAACCATTTTGCACAGCGACTATCTGCTTGTCTGCAGTGGGATAAAATCACTCATATCTTGGCATTGGTTTGACTTATCTGCCATAAATTTTGCATGTAAATACATTTTGGATAGCTTTCTTGATTTTATGGCAGGTGGCGCCACCTACATTTATGTTTACGCTGCAGACATCCATGCTAATATCTCGGGACTGGTAAGACATTGGCCTGAAATTTTGCATGAGTATATATCTTGCTTAGCTCTACAGCTAACCTGCAACCATTTTTGCACAGCATCCTTCTGTTTGTCTGCCATGGGATAAAATCACTCATATCCCAGCAGTGGTTTGATTTATCTGCCTAAAATTTTGCATATGTATACATCTTGGATAGATTTCTGGATTTTGTGGCAGGTGGCGCTACCTACATACACGTTTTTGCTGCAGACATCCATGCTTATATCTCAGGACTGGTTTGACGTATTGGCCTGAAATTTTGCATGAGTATATATCTACAGCTTTACAAATTTGGTGGCCAAAATTAAAACCATTTTTGCATGGTTCCATCTGTTCATCTGCCTAGGGTAAAAATCAGTCATATTCAGCAATGGACTTATCCACCTGAAATTTTGCATATGTATACATCTTTGATAGCTTTCTCTTTCAAATATCAGGTGGCACCACCTACAGTCATTTTAACATGGCAGATATCCATTCTAATATGCAACACATCTCACTCCATTTCCCTCTGCCACTCAATGAGTATATATCTACAGCTTTACAAATTTGGTGGCCAAAATTAAAACCATTTTTGCATGGTTCCATCTGTTCATCTGCCTAGGGTAAAAATCAGTCATATTCAGCAATGGACTTATCCACCTGAAATTTTGCATATGTATACATCTTTGATAGCTTTCTCTTTCAAATATCAGGTGGCACCACCTACAGTCATTTTAACATGGCAGATATCCATTCTAATATGCAACACATCTCACTCCATTTCCCTCTGCCACTCAATCCATGCCTCACTTCACCAGTTCAACTCTGATTTTGGCGGATACACGTAGTCGCTTGTCCACTACACATATTCTAGTTTATATAATTTGTGCGCCAAAACATAATGTACCTTGTAAAAAAGATATATACTCACTTAACATGATAAATGTTAACATACAGACATTTTAAAACTTTATTTAATCAAAATTCAATTGTATACCCGAAAACTTGATCAGAATCTTGTACTTTTTTATGTTCTCAGCATAAATATAAAATCAATGCCTTAAATTTTGCCCAACTTTGACTATGGCACATTTTTTCCTGTAAGTACATTTGACTTGATTTTCACAGCATATAAACATCACAATTTAATCTGTTAAAGTCTGAAAATTGGAAATAAAAGCTGAAAAATTAAGCTAGTTATTGAAGTTTTATCAGAAGCTCTATTTTATTCAATTGCATTGTCAAGATCCAGGCAGCCCACTCTGGTCAATTTAGCTCTGCCTGATTATACCTGATTTGTAATGCATCACTTGGAAAATATCCCTGCTGTAACAGGTGTCCAGATATTTTTATGTCAGTCCACCCCCACCCACCCACCAAATGTATTGCAATACAGTCGAGCCCACTTTGTGTCATATTGGTTAAAAGAAAATCCTGTTTATTGTCACATAAATCTGACAACCCAAACCATTTCCTATATAAACAATGGAAAATCTGACCATTTAATATCATAGAATACTTTCATAATCCAATTTATTGTCATGCTTGGAACCCTTGGCAGTGATACCAGTTTGCAGTTAATATCACATTAAAAGCCGACAAGGCGATCAATGAGGCCAAGAGCCTGTAACTGGTCAGGATGTCAAACGATCACATCTCACACCTATGTGCGGCAGGAAACTGTAGTGATGCATGCGGGTCATTTCCCCTTACTTAGCTAATAAACGTCTTAAGAAAACCACTGTAATCCAGATCATTGCGTTAACAAGGGTGATGTTTGCGATCACATGTCATACGAAATGAACTCCTGGCCTTTGCAAGGCTGCGGTTTACACCTCAGTGATATTTGTCGAGATGATATGAAGCACAAGCTGTTAACATTGCTTACAACTCGAAATCTTCTTTAAGGGTCCATGAAAAGCTGAAGGTTTTGTGAGCACTGGAGGAGATACCCGGTCCAAAACCTACATCGCCGCGAAACTTCAGAATGTTGACAATTGCTTGCCGATGAAGTCCTATCACAAAGACGATCATGGAAGTTTGAGTCATTAATAAGACATCCAGAAAATAAGGTGCAATAGTCGGGAAAGAATTATCAAGTAAAATAGTTTTCCTAGGCATAATGTTATAACTGTGCCTCATATTTCCAGACATTTGACCTCATGACCCAGACGATAAATCTCTTTCTGTTGGCAAGTCGGACTTCGGTCAGTTAATGTGGCATGCGGCACAAAACTTATAGAACATAAGGTGCGCACAAACGTAATTTGATATGCCGTTGTGCAATAAAAATATTCATAAATGTTTCTGGTTCCTTTTTATAGACGATTTAATTAATATCATTTGAGACATAAAGCTTCTTCTATGACTCAAAAGGACATCAATATTGAAGCCACTGAGAGAAGTTCACTGAGTGCAGTAGCTGCAGCTTGCAATTTGTTCCAGTCCACTTGTGGCAACTGCCTTCCTCACCTGAGCTTGCTCAGCCCAGTGTACTTGACTCACGAGAAAATTTGATGTATTTGCCTGACATTTTGACTTGTCCATGCATCTTTGATGGCTTTCTCGTGCACAAGAATGGTGTCGCCACCCACAGTGACATGCACAGTGTATGTACATGCTTATTTCTCATGAGGGATTTGATATATCAGCCTGAAATTGTGCTATCTATACATATCTTATAGCTTTTCATATACAAGACTGGTGGTTCCACCAACAATGATTTTTACACAGTGTATGTCCCTGCTTATTCCTCAGTAGGGATTTGATATATCAGCCTGATATTAGGCATGAGTATACGTCTTGGATAGCTTTGTTGTGTACACGACTGGTGACGCTACCTACTATAATTTTTTAAGTGTATGCTCCTGCTTATTTCTCAGGGGTGATTTGACATATCTGCCTGCAATTATGCATGTTGATACATCTCAGATAGTTTTGTGGGATACAAGACTTGTGGCGCCACCTACAATTGTTTCATGCATCTGTGCACATAGCCCAAGAGTGGTTTAAAGTATCTGCCTGCATCTTGGATGGCTTTCTTGTCACAGGACTAGTGGCACCACCTACAATCATTTTTGTGTTGTGTGCACCTATGCCAGTATATCAGCAGTGATGTTTGTGTAATTTGGGCTGGTCCTCGGGGGTTCATAATGTTTGGTACTTGCATTGTTCATATATATGTCACACATGTACTTGAAAAAGGTCCAGCATGGAAGCATTATACCTGATGTATATCCATTGCACAGGTTCACATTAGTCCTGTAGGCCTTGTCTGTATAAAATTTGGTGATGCTAGCTCCTGCTGTTTTTGAGATAGTATGGGTAAATGACAGACGACACCACACCATCACATAAGCTCACGGGTTCACAAAAAATGTAGCCTATTTAATCGATTATGAAAGATAACAACCAATCATTGATATAATTGATTAATTGGTATACCACTGTCATTAAGTAAATTTAATAGTTTTCTGGAAAATATTACCAATTAATGACAGCTAGATGGTGTTGTGGGATACAAGAAGACTGGATACCTCAGTGTGCTCAATTATGTGTTTATTAACATGTCATTGTGTCTGTATATCTTATAATCTTTAATAGTTATTTAATATGTCTGTGTCTTGTAGAATGGCAGCAGATTGTGACAGGAATCTTTGCTGATGCCTGAATGTTATTAAAACCATGATGAACAGTGATGCTGATGCTCTTTGGGACATTATAAGGAAAGACCGACTGGACCTGGTAAAAATTTACGAAGTATCATGATGCAGGAGATGGCATATTTGTGATATGTTATTAAGTAGGAGATGGCACTGAATGAAATATTTATTTTCATTGCTCATGAAATTATTTTATAGATTGTAAATATTGACATGTTGAAACATTCCTTTAAATATTTCCTGAGTCACAAATATGTCACCTCCTACTTCATTACACAAGGATATCATTAAAACTACTCCCGCACCTTTCCCCCACCACACACATCTCGGCTCAATTTTAATCAATAAATATGCTTATGCCTAGTGAGACAAACTAGATACTGTGCAACTTAAACTTTATGTGACTTGGCATCACAAGGGATCAGAAAGGTTACCTTTCATATTCCTCAATGTTTACCGGACTTGTATCACTGTAATGCTTCCCAGAAAGTAGTAAACCATTTAATTATATTAAACATCCTTTTGTTAATGTAACAATGTTAATGTAATTAGTTAAGTAGTAAGAACTTTTTTTCTTTTTAATATAATTTTTCCCCCAAAAAATTTGAAATAATTGTACAGCAAGAAATTGTTCTTGTTTCATAATTGTGTTCAAAATTAAATTGATTGATTTAATCAGTCTTCAGAAGGAAATGTAAGGAAACTGTTGTCTGTTATTCAGCTACAATCATCTGAGAAGGGTGGCTATGACCTGGACTGTCCTGATCCAGGAGACACAACCTGGGGAAGACGACCTCTACACTATGCAGCTGCAACAGGAAAATTAGATATTGTCATGTATCTACTAGATAATGGGGTAGACATCAATACACTTGACCTTGATGAGAGGACTGCTTTACACTGGGCAGCAACTGAAGGACAAGCCACCATTGGTGAGTCTTCATCCGATAAAATTCCTTGCAGAAGTCACATCCTTATTACAAGTTGCACCCTGACTTTTATGTTCACCCTCGGGGAATAACCATTTAAGTTTTTTTTCAGGAAATGTCCATAATATTAGGAAGGCTTATTAATATCTCGGGGAAATAAGCATATTTCCCAGGGTAGTGGGAATTCCTGGGATTTCCCAGGAAATACTGGGAATTACAGGGAATAACTGTGAATTGTAGAATTAATAGGCACACCTTTCTACAATTTTTTTTTCAGTAGATTATCTTAGAATTATTATTACTATGCAGGTAATAACTCCTGCCTGTTTTCTAAATTTGTCTTTATCAACTGTTTATCAACTGCTAAATTATTTTTAGCTTTTTTTTTCTTTAAAAGAGGAATTGACATGCATGTTACAAACTGACTACATTATATGCAGATAGCAAACATGCTTTTTAATATATTATCTTGAATGGGTTGAAACTGCTTTATCAGTATTGAAATATTAAAAATTTTTTAACCTTTACTTGATATTTAAATAAACATATATACAGGTGTTTTTATTCGCACTGACATGAATAATTCCTAAGGTGGGATTTCTCAGTAATTCCTGGGAGTATTTCACAGGGTGGGAATATAAATATCATGGCTCCCTGCATTGCAAATCTGCAACCAAAGCCCCGGTAGTACTAACGTGGTTTATAAACTTGATATACCATTTAAAGCTATAAATAAATGAAAATTTATATACAATGCTTATATATAATAGCAACAGTATCATGACATTTTCAGTCAGGGTTCCATTTTCAGATAGGATTTTACATAGTGTATGGGAGTCCCAGGGTCAGCAATGTCCGATAACATTTTGTGCTATAAAACAATGTCAGTATTGACGTTTCATACTACAGTGTAGTTTCAGTAACATTGGAAAAAATAATATCAAGTACTTCATGCTACCATAGCTACCTAGCCTTGTACTTCTGTATAAATTATGTATATATCTTCACTCGACTCCATATATCCCCTTAATGACTTTTAAATATTGCGAATATCAATGTATCAAGTTTTCTTTTAGATATCTGTTTTAAATAATAAATATGACTTGTTTTTTTAAGTTAAGGTTTTACATGTATTGCAGTACACATTTCCTTGTATGGCCACAGTAAGCTTCTTATGTTAGGAGTAAATGCCCATGCTTATATATGTTCAAGCCTGAACTCAAATGTTTTTTATCTACACAGACCCTTATCTTCAGTATTTATCCATGTCCATCTATCTGGGGCCCAGACTCAAATAAAATCTATAGGCTAATTTTGAATATGTACATTTTCTCATTTTTTTCTTGAAAACTGAAAATACTGATTAGCAAAATCAAAGGTAGGATTCTCAGGCACTGCATCAATTTTACCCCCCCCCCCTAAAAAAAATTTGATTTTGAATTTCAGGAGAAACTTAACAATTCTGAGCTCCAGCTGCTCAGACATTTCAAGAAGATAAAATAATACAATTTTGATAAATGTTCATTATTATATAGTGCTTTTACCTGTTTAGCAAAACAATTCTGTTGTTATCATGCTTTTCCCTGATCATAAGATTGTTTTATCAAAACATTCAAAAAAAGGTAATAAAAAAATCGCCACTGATTTCTGAAAAAAGAGCCTGAGAACCCAACCTTTTTTTTTGCCTGATGAATGCACATAAGGTTTACTGATTTGTTAATTACAGCTGGCTATCTGCTTTCAAGGGGAGCTGCAGTGAACAAGGCCCAGCATGATGGCATCACACCACTGCATGCAGCGACATGTAGGGGCAATATGGATGTGTGCGTTCTGCTTCTCGCATCTGGGGCAGATGTCAATAAGTTGGACTCAAGCTGCTGGTCACCATCACTCTATGCCGCAGGCTACAACTACCCTGCATTAATGGAGTTATATATACAACATGGAGCAAGAGTAGAACAAATGACCCAGTTTAATGAGACGTCAATGCATTTAGCAGTGGACGCAGACAGTCACGTTATGATAGACCTGCTCCTTCAACATGGGGCTAAACTTAATGTGAGGAACAAAGACGGGTTCACCCCACTCTTCTACTCAGTGTGGAAGAAGAAGACTGATATATGTAAACATCTCATTAATGTCGGTGCTGATGTGAATGTAGAAAACAACAGTGGACACACAGCGTTGTATTACACTGCGTGCTCATGTAATGAATCGTTCCTCCGTGTCCTCATTGACGGGGGAGCCGACTTGCAACGAGAGAAATGGTTAAAGAAGAATGAACCACCAGATCGACTCCGTGAGAATGTAAAACTGTTACAGTGGCTGCTCACTTGTGCATCTAATCCGTCAACATTATTTAAATTATGTGTATTTGCTATTCGCAAGACTGTTAACACAAACTATAACCAAAAGGTGCCTCTTCTGTGTTTACCTCCACTGTTAGCAAAAAAAGTGCAGACTTTAGTGTAAAAGATACATATCGTGCAGCACAACCAGTACAATTATCAGTGGCCCTGCAGAGAAGTGAAATGATAAATGGTGGCTGTGCCAAGAATTGATGTAAAAATAAACACGATCTTCATGAAATAGTTCAGCTAGCATTCCTACAAAAAACTTTGAGCAACTATATATTTCAAGTCAAGTTCAGTACACACTATCTTAGTATAGTGTTGGCTGCTTCAAGAAAATAAGGCTCTCTTATTACTGCTTATTCCAAACCTGATGATGTATAATCAATCACCTTTGGAATTCATTTGTGCATCATATGTACTATTTTACTACAATACAAAACAACACAACACTGTCTTATGTTATTAATTTATTTACAGTAATCTCGGGTCACTCTTATCATCATTCAGTCTGAAATAATTAGTGTCTTTGTGTTATACAATGCCTCTTGAATAATTGAATTCCCTTGTATACCGGTAGTTATTAACTTGACCATTGATCCCTGAACTGATAACAGCCAGTCTTATGAGTAAATGCTTGATCACTTTACAGACTGCCATTTTAAGTCGACTTTCAAATCCAAATACAATACTTAACCCCACATACACTAATATTCACCTTACTGATCATAAAAGTTTCACATAACTTGAATTACAGATCTCAATTACGGTGGTTTAAATTACCAGGTATCCCTGGTGAATACAATTGCCAAAATCACCAATAAATCTGATGAACAACATGTTGACTGATTTTGTTAATCCATGGTATCTGCATGAATGGTTCCCACTCAAAAAACCTTAAGAACCTTTCCAGGCCTTTCATTGACCATATAGATGAGATTTTTCTAGGATGATCTCCAGTTAGTCACACATTTCTGATCAATGGCAGTGATTGCCAATAAATAAAAGCATTCATACAAATGATTGATGCTCCATTCAAGTAGAAGTACGTTGAGTTCAGCTTTATGAAGACAAGTGGCGTGGTGCTGTTTGGAATGTTCCTTCACCTCAAAGCTGATGCAGCTCTCTGGACTGAAGGCTTGGTGCTGCCATATACTGTTTAGTGGGATAAACTGTCACAACTACAGCTAGGCCTGACTAATAGTGGATCTCAAGATTAGATGAAATTGTTGGTCAGATAAATTGTTGGTCAAGTGTTGTTTTTTAATTTTTTTAGTCTATCTTCTATCTTTGACAGTTCAGATATTACTGCTGTTGGGAGACCCATCTTGGACTGGACCTGTTCAAGCTCTTCAAGACTTGCTGTTATGGTAGAAAGGCACTTCTTACACTGCTGCAAAACCTGATCAAAAGAAAATAGAGCATATGCAGACATTAGTTCCAGTTCGCAAAATGTGAAGCATGAAAAATTTACAGAAATCTGCTCCCACATTAACTTTTGTTTCTTGAAATTATGAAAGGTAGAGTATATAGTGCGCTTTAACAACATGAAGACAAAATGTAAATTTTTGTTTCTTCAACCATTTTACATGTCTCAAACTAAGACAGCTAAGATTATTAGCGAACAATTAAAAACTCTTATCCCCTTATTTTTATTATAATTTCCACAGTATCTTCTCCAATGAGACAAAAGTGTGATGTATTTAAATACTAACATTTCCTTGAGATAAGCAGGAACCTATATACTAACACCTGTCTATTACATAAAGTTTAATAGGAAACCTTTTCCACATTTCATATTTTGATGTTAACTCTTTCTTTTAAGCTACATTTGGATAGAATTTTACATTCATAATTCTATATAGTCTTTTCATCTTTCATCAGACCCACCTGTTGGTTTTCCTTAATGGAGGACATTTCATCTAACCTTGGCCTTTTTGCTTTCGGCTAGAAAGGGAAGGAGAATAGTCTTAAGGTTGCAATGTAATTTCTGTGTTTTTTTTTTTAATTTTTTAATTAAACAATGTGTACCATCATATGCAAATAGTGACTACAGTTAATTTTTAAACACAACAAAATTCACACTACAAGACTTTATGTATGAAACTGTACTGATTATAAAATGCACACCAGGGAACGTAATACTTTGAAATTTTCAACTTTCCAACGGAACTGTATTAAAACAGGTTTGCCTAACTGTAGAAAAATTTGCCTTTCCACTAAAGATGCATCCTACCATACTTGCAGTCACACTTGGCTAAGTGTTAACCTGATTCTGCCATCTTACAAAGCACACTTACATGCACAAAGAACTGAATGTTTTCAATAGTAACACCATTATATCAAAAAAACAATTGTGCAGTGAAACAATCCAGAAAAATACAAGAAGTGAGGGCCTAAATGCTGGAAAGTATAAGAAATTTAAGCCCATTTATGAAACAAGGGACCTATGGGTCACGACGCTCAGCTGTTATATATGATAAAAAAATATTATTTAGAAATGAGGCACATGCTGGTTTTGTGTGGTAATAAATATAAGCTGTATTATGAGTTGTTGTTGTTTAGCTTATGTATTATTTTGATAGTACCTTTGGAGACAGGGAAGAGGATTGATTTCATTTATTTTATTAACAAATGGAGTACTATTGTCACACAGATTTTGACTTGGCCATATAACTTATAAGCAGAACATATAATATAAGAGTTTAACTATTTATTAAAAAAAATACAAATATTGTCCCAAATATAATTTTTATTAAAAATAATAAGAGAATCATATGATTTTTTAAAATGAAATATAACTGATTTGATTATTAAAATAATATTAAAGAATATATTCATGAATGCATTCATGAATACATTTTGAAAGTATTTGCACGAGTATTCATATATTTTCATTTTTACCTGAATTCCCATTCTTTATGCAAGAAATTTTATAATGGAGTACAAAATCATATTCGTATTTAAATACAATTACAAAGTATTTGCACCATGTCTGGAATTTATTCAGTTTTCACCAAACAATGATGTTGAGAATCCAGAATATACAAAATTCACACATTTAAATAATGATCATAAGTACCTGGTTTTATGGCTTTTATTTATATTAAAAAATAACTGTAAAAAATTCATTTTGGACTAATTTCACATCATTGTACACACTAGACACCTTCATATGATCCCTAATGATTAGTAATGAATAATATGATTTACTTCTTTATCATTAAAATTGAACTGAAAAATGCCATAGGTGACTGCATGGTGTTATTTGGAATATGTGACATTCTACCCATCGATACAAGATTCTTATATCATCAGTAACTGCAAGTTAATTTCCTGTTATTATAAACTAACAAATTCCTTTTCTATTTTTCTTTAATTTGTTATTAAAAACCAATAAAAATTTATTAATTTATTGTTTTTTGTTATGTTCTTGGTTAAAACTACTAGATGAGTTGGGTTGGACACCTGGATCAACTGTGGCTTGCCATAAGCTGCCTGGATTCCATGTATGCCTCGCCTCAAGCGTGCATAATTTGATGAAAGGTCAACAAGGTCAACATACAGGTGACTCAAGAGGGGCTGGAGAGAGCCAAAGTCTGACAGGGTCTCATAAAAAACATTAATAAAAGCTACAATTTTTGGCCAATTTCTTTTTAGCTTTCTAAACTAAAAAGCTGAAATGCTTATGTGTGCATGATATGAAAATTATATCAACAGTGCTCACGGGAAACAAACGTGCCATGGTCACAGTTGGGCAAAATTTAAGGTACTAATTTTATATTTATACTAAATAAAATTTGAAAAATTCAGAACTAATTTTGGGTATTCAATTGAATCTTGATTAAATAATGTTACATCCCTGACAAAAAAATCTCTAGCTTCAGCAATGCTCTTGTTAAGGGAGTAAATATATTTCTTGATTTTTTACAAAGTGCATTATGTTTGGGCCCATAACTTAAAACAATTACACAATACTGACATCATTCTGGCATGTGCATAGAGAATGAAAAATATGTATATTATTTATGATTAAAGTCAGATCAGTGGTTTTGATATTAGGCAGTCTTGAAGTGTAACAATGGGTTATTAATGGAAAAATGAAGTTTTTCATTAATATCTCGAATGTCCTAGTGACCAAATTCTTGGCATGGTAGGGCATTTTGGAGACATCTAACTGTATGCCGAATTTAAGGAACTTAGAGCTGAAGCTGGGGGGCTGAGCTCTTGCAAACTGCATAACACTAGCTTGATGTAAACAATATGTTACATGGTGCTTGAAAACTTGATTAAAATCTACAGTTTTTGATCAACTGGTTTCAAATTTTTTGTGTTAACAGTTGAAATGCTAACAAAAACATGCTATGAAAATTAAATTCACAGTACTTACAGGAAAAAAACGTGCCATGGTCAAAGTTGGGCAAAATTTAAGGTACCAATTTTTTATTTTTATTAATATTTTAAAAAATTTAAAAGATTTTCATCTAATTTTGGGTATACAATTTAATTTTGATTAATTAAAGTTATATTACTGGAAAAAAGGTCCATAGCATTAACATTTTTTGTGTTAAGTGATCAAATATCTTTTCTGATTTTTTACAAAATGCATTATGTTTGGGCCCATAACTTTTTTAAATTAAATAATACAGACATAATTTCTGGCATGTACATAGGAACTATATAGAGGAATATTTATGGTAAATATGAGGTAAAACAGATGAGTGGTTTTGATATTAGGCAGTCCTGAAGTGTGAAAATAGGTTTTTAATAAAAATTGAGGTTTTTCCTTAATTTCTCAAAGGAACGAAGTTGCAAACACCCAGTTTTCGGCTTGGTAGGAGATCTTGGGGACATCTAACATTATGCCGAATTTTGGATTCCTAGGTCTTACGGTTTCAAAACGTGCCACATCTACGGACGGACGGACGGACGGACGGACGGACGGACGGACGGACGGACGGATGGACGACGGACAATGGACCACGACTATAGCTCAGATGACTTATAGTCAGCTGAGCTAAAAATATTGGAAATACCAGTATAGGGAGTTGGTGGAAGACCAAATGTAAAATATTTTGTTTTTATGTCATGTTTTTTACTACTTATCAGCTTTTAATGTAGAAAACATGTAGGTGTTCACCTTTGCCAATGGATTGGTACAAAATGAAAAATGCCTTTCTGTGCATGTGTTTGCCTGTCATTATGACCCCTGAACATAAATGTTTACTTTTTAAGTTACTGATGTGTTCTCATGATTGATCAATAAAACACTAGGAACATCTAGTCACCTGATCAGAATCTGATTCTGAGATGAATTCCGGGGCTTCTGGGTATAGCTCCTTCAGTTTCTTATCTATGTAACATTCCCATTGTCTTTTATCATTGGTTAACTGTGAAATTGTATCTCCAGTCTCTGGTGCTGGACCTGTAACCTGTAGAAAAAGCAAGAAAAACTGTTGATCTGACCATGAGTAACGCATGACCCTTATCGCATATTCATTTGATAGATATTCATGTGTATATCCCTTGCAGTTCATTAATTGGGTAAATTTGACTGCCAAAATGTACACTGTACAGTCAATGAGCTCATATGTGCCATATTTGCATTTCTTATGTGGAACTCTCCTAAATTCTAACTTCTGAAGTGCCCAGTCTGAGACAAGGTACAAATATCATAACGGCTAAATTTATTAGGACGAGATATTAAAACTAAATTGAATGTATGGTAGTTCCATTGGACTAAGACCTAAATAAGATTATAGTCCCTTCCACTACCCCTGTAGTTTTTTTATTCAATTATTTGCAGGAAAGACAAATTTGACAAACAAAACTTGCAGAAAGAAGGAAACTACATACTGTTTGGTACCATACCTGCTTATGCTATAAATATAACCCATTTTTTACCGCCTGATAGACATGTCTCCAATATATCCATGGTACATGGCATCCAAGTGACCATTGTTTATCCTTCAGGGATATGACGTAATGTGTGACATAACAGTGAAATGAACGCATGAGGAGAACACAAGCCTCACTGTAAACCAGTGTTGCAGTAGAGTCCACCAGATTTGAGTCTGATTGAAAGTCAGAGTCCTTCAGGTCCGAGTCCAAGTCCACCTCCTTAGTCTGATTCACCTGAAACCCGAGTCCAATACAAATCTCCTTTTTAAAAGAAGTTTAATTTGAAATTTGAGATTATCCAGATTCTGATCTAAAACTGAATATATAGTAATTTGCAGGCATAAACTTTTGTTGGTAATTCGTGCTTGTATATCAGTCTTTATAGTATGTGAAAGAATGTTTTCCTACTGGACACGATAGGAACCAAGCGTGATTTTTCGAGTTCTAAAATCAGAGTCCAAATACAAGTCAAGAGTCCAGGACCCTCCAGTCGAAGTCTCTACAAATGTGGAATCAGGTCTCAGTCCTACTTCACTGCTGTAAACAAAGGCCAATAGCTCTTGATCACTGGTCCTATGATGTTACATCTATTATGGCATCATCACTGTTCCCTGCCATGTCCATATCATGGGTTAGTGGTAAGATGTTACTCCAGAATACAATAATTTATCATAGAATGGTTTCATATTGTTCTCGGGAAAATGACATTTATATCCAAAATAGCTAATTATGCATTTTCCTCTTCCTGCCTTAAAGGCAAAAAGTTGTGGTATTCTTTGACTTGTAAAAAAATATCACCAAAAAACAGCTGGGCCAGTGTGGTGAAACCAACTAGGAATTAACCTCCCAGTTTCTGTAGAGATGTCATTATTTTGTCCTGTAGGGTCTGGCAGCTTCTGAACCTGAGACCTTCAGCTCTTACCTTATTTAAAAAGTTGACCACTGTGTCCTGTGAATCAGGGATTTGCTGCAGGATCTCTGGAACCACTGTCTCATGGGGTGTCTCTTCAGCAAAGCTACAGAACCCCTCCAGTGCCCTCTGGTGGACTAGTGGGTTATCATCAGTCATAAGGGATGAAAATGCCTTGGAGATGATCTGCAAGCACTGTGACTGCTGTCAACAATTAAAAAATAAATTTGCAAAATTATTTATATCTATTACTAAAGGAAATTGAAAAAAATATATATATAATAATGGTATATTAATTGTATTAAAAATAATTATATATGAATAAATTAATATTATAAAATAATATATATTTTTCAATATGCATTGATAATACTCCTGCTGCATATATTCTTGATACACTTTTAATGTTGTGATTAAATTGCTTTCACAAAATTGCTTTTGTGAAAGGCAAGTGATGTTGTACAGGGAAGATTTCATTTTATATATTAATTTATGGAAACATCAGCTTACCTCATTAGAAGGTGGAAGAGATTTCATTGCCAGGGCTTTGAGGAAACTGCACAGGGCCAGCTTGAGGTAGAAAGGCCTCACAGCCTTCATGCTAGACATGCCAACATCCAAGACCTGTCAATCAAATTTCACATATGCTGCATCATACATCCGTATGTAAATATAATCCTTCCAGATGTCATACCCTGTCTTAAAGTGAACAATACACTCAGATTAACATGTCAAATTCTACATATCATCTACACTTTGACTGCAGCATCACACAGCAAACTGACAGTAGAATGTTCTGAATGTATCACAAAAACTTAACATAATCATTGAAAACCCATCCAATATATATATAATTTTGAAAGACAGCAATATTTGGTCAAAATTAGCAATGAACCTCACTTTTTATCACAAATATCTCAGCCTGCTAAACTGAACAGAGGTCAATTGTCCTTAAACAACCCCCCTGTTAGCCTGATTTAATTGGACTCAATATTATTAGGCCCTACCATATATTGAGTCTGATAGCTTGCAATGAGAGTTTCTACAATATAAGCCATGGTAGATGCAACAGGCCTGATGCATCTTCTTTGTTTGCCTGTTTAAACTTTTTTTACACCAATAATTATGTGTTTCATGGTTTTGATTAGCAACTAAAATTAAACTTGGATTATAATTTTTAAACATTTACTGAATTTTATACCAGAGGCATATCAGCAAGTTTAGAAGGGAGAGAGAAGAACAGTTGTATGGGCGCACTTGAATACCTCACTGGGAGCCTCGCTGACTCAAAGGACTGAGAGCGAGAATTTTGTTACATTTTGTATAAATTGGCCCACTTTAAAGAGTGATGTGCTGGCACTGGGTTACAGTAACAACTGTGACACTTGCTACAAGGGCATTGGTTGGTGTGTAGTCTAAGGATTATATTGTAGAAACTCTTACTGCATGACTATCTGACTCAATATATGAATTTGGAGTCCGATTAAATCAGGCCCTTGCATATAGCTGACTTGCTATGGTTTGCTCTGGTTTTCCTGTCTCGCCACAACCTAAGCGCCATATTGACCCTCTGGCATTACGACCAGGTTAATAGCGCCAGAGTGTCATGACATCTACGTCTGAGGATCGCATTATAAGGCCTTATGAAGATGCAAATATTTTCGTCATTTCTGACAACGCTTCATGGGCTACAGGTACACTGTCAATCAACATAAACCAGACCATTCGATAGCATTTTTTGTGTCCTTTCTAATAATACCAAATATGAGTGACAAAAGTTCCTGTTTAACCCAGCACATTGGTAAACCCCTCAGCATGTTTGTTAAATTTATCACTGCATGAACACAAGCATGGCTTGCACAGGTTACAGGATGCAGGCAACACAGGAAATGACCTGTGTCCATGGAGACGGTGTTTCAGTTTGGTTTGCGAGCTCATTTATATACTATTGTTTATTCACCATTCCAAGCATAATATTGAGATTATGGGCCCTTTTCCACAATATGAAAGCTACCAGATGCAAGACACTGCGGTACATTCCTCCTTATTACTAGTATCACGACTTAAGTAGGCTTACCAGCCCAATTATCCTATTGCCTACTGAGTCGGGTTGTCACAGCTAGCCATAACCATACACTTGCCTTGAGAACCTGCTTGTTGTTTAAATGCTGCACCAGCATCCCTGACAGGAATAACAGAGCAGGCAGGACAGCCTCCATCACCAGACCTCCAGTCTGGCTACCCTCAGGTATAGTGCTGAAATAATCTACCAGAAGGCAGCACTTGTCAGTCAGGAGCTGTTGCTGCTGGGTAGACAAATGTCTGTTGAGTGAATTATTGTCCTTCAGTATGTTGTGAAGACAATTCAGTGATGACACCTGGAGAAAAACAAAGGTTAAGATCATTTAAGAGAGACTCTTGCACAAGCACTGAAAGACAAACAGCACTGAAAGCATAATGTCCATCTAATTTTTCATATAGTAACAGTAATAACAAGAGCACTGCAAATGTGAATAATACGCCAGTCTTATGTCTTGTGACATCTGACCTTATTATATATGTGTGAATTTTGCTGAGAATTAAATTCAGGTGAGAAACTGTAAAGATAAATATTTCTGTTGTGTTTTGTCAAAATCCATTGTATTCCTGATATGTTACTGTGGCAAAACCACAAAGTAGCCTAGAGACCCGTGACCTTATTAAATATGTGTGGAGAGTTTGGTGTAAATCTATTGAAGGGACACTTAAAGTTAATGGCTGGTGGGTATACCATGTCCCGTATAGACAGCCATATAAAAACATTTTATGTTCTCGTAAAACTTTAAAATAGGCACCCTTGGAGATAACAGGCATCATTGATTGATAATTAACATTTTTATCATATTAAAAACATACAGAAAAACATAAAATTGGGAAAATACTATCATCTCTGAAAAATACATGGATGCTGCTACACATATGAAGCAAGGATTGGTCTGCACATAAATAGCTTCCAGTTTCATAAAAAACAACAAGTCAACACAGATATCTGCACTTGGCCTGGATTACTTTTTTCACTTGAAGTCAACACAGATTTCAAATGCTAAGAACTGCAGCAAAATAGTGTTTACACCCTGCATATGATAATTATCTGCCCATGGCCTGGATTACTTTTTTCACTTGAAGTGTTAATGTGAATAATATGGTCAAGAATATACATTATTTCTTTGTCTTTTTACTAATGTCATTACTTAAATTTGACATTTTTAAAATTGACCAATAATAGGCGGTAACTACTAAAAATAAGTGACAGTTTTTTCAAATATACCACTTCAATTATTTTTTTAGCTTAAATTTAAGGAAAAAAAACACTGGTAAAATGTTTGGTATTAGTTACATACCAGACACTGGAGGTCAGCTCCTGATGGTTTTGAATTATTAAGCCAGTTATGGATGACTCTGGTACATTTGGTGAAGAGAGCTTCAATCAGTTTCTGAGCCGTGGATGGCACCATGGCAGACACAGGAATCACGCTGTACAGCTCTAGCTCTGACTCTGGGGAAAATGTCTTTAAAAATTCCTCCTGCAAGATAAAGATAAGTAAAAACTAAATATATAAACTAACAATATCCCACAATTAGACAAACAGTGAGGCAGTTTCAATTCAATACAGTGCTAAAAGTGCTGGCAATTATAGGAATTTTATACTGATTATTTGATGGCATTCAATCCAGCCACAGTTGAGCATTCATAGGGGTATCAAATTGCCTTTATGAAACAAGGACCATTTTATGCTCAGCAGATATTATAATCCCCATGAAATAGCCCAATAGATTTTCATATTCTTTACATAGCAAGATACAGGTTAAGAGTACTGCATAGTGCAAAGAATTATTTTAAGAGCTTGTCCTAAGCCATAATATAAGCTGTTATAGTATTGTTGTGATACTGTCACGTCAAAGACCAACATGTAAATTCTGGAAGACTTTTTATGGTTAAATTTATCTATTCACTTTGAACATAACAACCAACTAGACAACTGTTACCTGATGTTCTGGAGCAAGGAACCTGAAAAGTCTCCTGAATAGCATGACCAAGTGGCAGCACTGCACACTAGGGTTGAGTCCACCCTGCTTAAGGAGTTGAGTGACAAAACGACAGTGTTCTCTACACAGGTTTGCTGTACCATATCTGTGTATACAGAAAACAGCTGAAACATTTAGTATAATGACCACTTGTCATTTAACCTTCACAGTGGTAATTAATTACTAATTTCTACTTTAACACTGAAAATATTTCAATCATAAAATGAACAGCAAATAAGGCTTCTTCCTTTTTCACACATTTCCTAAACCTGTTCATAGTGTTTCCCCAACTTAACAGTTCATGTATTCTTAGCTTGTGTAAGTGTAATACATAAGTATGTTCTTTGCATGTGTTAATCATAAATGCAAACTGCATATGGGTATCATTCATGATTGTGCAAGTTTGCATTGGTACTAGCTGAAGAGGGTCTAGTTCAATATCTATTAATGAGGTGCCAGACTTTCAAACTGTAGGGATTTCTCCTACAGATAAAATTAAACAACACACTTATTTAGTTTTAAATTTCCATAATAGCTGAAAGGTGTGTCCTAATATAGAATGATTATTACTTATATGCCAAAACATGATTATACTGCTAATCCATGGGGTATATGTTGTACTAAAGATAAGGATAGTTGTAGGCTACTCAACTTTGCTTTTGCTTAACTTCATCCATTTCCTTATATGCGGACACCCTGGCTACTAACTGACTTGCCTAGCCGCTACTCATTGGGGTCTACACCCTAGGCTGGCTACCTGAACAAATGACTCTTGACCCCTAGGGCCGTCTACTTACAGGCATTAATGGGTAAGTCCAGTTATAGTGTAGAAGGGTTGTATCTGTCAAAGGTTAATGGAATATCCTACAAGATATCAGTATCTCGCAATACCAGCTTTTTTATGGTATAAGGCTGAAAATGCTGTCTAAATCTTCTCATTAAATACTCACCGGCCTACAAAGCTCCACACATCAATGGCAAGAAGGGCTGTGTGAGTACTGGCTCCCAGTACATGTTCAAGTAGTGTAGTTTCCTGGAAAGAACATGACATTCAGATGAGTCTCTCATCACAAAAAGATTATGGCATCAGCAAAAAGAATAAACAAGAGCGCCGCAAACGTGCATAATACACCCGTCGTGAATCTGGTGACCTCATTAAATATGTGTGAATTTTGATGAGAAGGTAATTCAGGTGAGAAACTCTATTAGTAAATATGTAAAATGAGTTTCATGGAAATCCATAGTTTTTTTTGGTAAGTCACCAAAGTGCCTCCAAAGTGCAGTGACCTCTGCAGATGAGATATTTTACTGATTAACATATCTGATGAGTTTTATCAAAATCCTTCATATTCTTCCTAAGTTTTTGGAGTGACACCACAACGTAGCCTAGTGACCTGTTACCTTATTAAATATGGGTGGATGTTGCCCATAATCAAACTTGGGCCAGATAATCTGTAGGTAAGTAGTTAAGGTGAGTGTAATGAAAATTAATCAAAGCCCCGGTAAGTTGTTGCGGGACACTTAAAGTTGACGGACAGATGGATGTTAAGATGGAAGGTCCAACTGTTGGTATACCATAATACACCCATCTTATGGGCCTATGAAAATTGTAATAGAATGTCTTACCAACTCTTTCAACTGTGTCTTCTTCAAGCAGCCAACAAATGCACTTAAATGGGTACACACATACTCGTGGAAACTGATGTTCCTAAAAAAAATAACAAGTTTTCAAATATATACATTAAGATGTTATATTAATTACTAGGTGTAGCAAATATGATAGAAAATAAATATTTATAAAAGTAGAATCCTGTTGCAAAAAACTTTGTAGTAAAATTTAAGCAGATTTTTATTAAGACAGATAATTTGGTTACCTTTGTGGTTTACCTTTACACATCACTCCTGGGTGCTGGACAGGCAATGAAAATTCTATATAACCTGCAAGTACACAATCAGTTTCTATTGAGAGTTATTTCTAAATTACAAATTTCATCAGAGGGATAAGATTTTAAAATGGATTTGTAATGACACCAGGGCCATTATATTGACAAGTTATGTGAATATTAAACTCATTTACACTGTGTGTATTCTAGTTAATGAAGGGGTTAGTTTATAAATACAATTTCATGGGGGGACAAAGGAATGTTTTTAGGAACATTTCCCCAAGAATTAATGTTTATTTCTGACTGAACCTCAAATGGTGCTAGTAAGCAACTGGGGTATGACTTTAAATAATAAATGAAATAGTGGTAAGGTCTCCTCTTGCTGTATTCAATGCTATAAAATAGCAAAAAGTTCTTTGTCCCCTCATGAGGGGACAAAGGAATGTTTTTAAAAATGCTATGAAATAAATAATACACATATATCAATGCTGAAAATTATGTCACTCACAGTGTTGTAGCATAAGGAATAGGGCCTGTAATACTGGTAGGCGGGGTTCATCTTCTGGGTACAGCTTTGGTGAAACCCATCTTTCCTGGACATCATCTACAAGCATACAAACTATATCAGTGTAGGAGGAGGCCATCTGTTTAAATTTCAGGTAATAGTGTCACATTTGTTGCAAATAATGAAATATAAAAAAACATGACAATTACACATGCATTTACAGTAATTACCTCAAAATATCAAAAATTTTAAAAGGTGTCTCTCCTATAAAAGACTGACATGTTATGTCAACTGTGAAAAATAAATTTCTGAAAAAAATTTAAATATTAGGCTCAGTAAGTTGTATATGCAAATATCAACAGGCATGCAACTGGCATTACAAGCAGTGGGCATGTGTGTGGTTAATTTGAAATTACTGTGGCAAGTACTAATGCCTAGTTTGGCTGGACAGGAGCTACTAAAACCATTACATGAATATGAAAAACATACAGATTTCATGTATCATTAAGCGATACCATATTAATACCAGTAATGTTATTGACATTGACTTACCTGTGCAAGCAGGTAGGACACCCAGGACTGTGAGCAGGAGGGAAGATTGTACAAAAGCTGGGATGTCATTATTTTTCTCTGGAAGGAACAGATATATTTTCTTATATTATATAATGAATCAATATGGATAATATCCTGAAACATGAAATGCAAACAGCAGTAAAGTAGACAAAAAAATGAAACTTTAAATTACATTAAATGAAAGCTTAAAGTGTAGGTTGAGATGATATTTTCTTATTTATCACACTTAAATATTTATTCTCTGTTTCAATTTAATTTACACTATCAACTGACTGTAATCACATGGATCAGTTGTTTGCACTTAAATGGTGACTGATTAAATAAGTTATTTTAGAACATGAAACAGTGGTGTTAAACCCAACTTCGCACACTATATTCTTGAACTTACAGTATAGTGAAAAGTGATGCAATTTTTACCTGTATTGGCAGAAGTGAGAATGCTGATAAAACTGTGATGAGTTACTAAACCTGCCACCAGAGGGTGCACTCCTGTCACGACATGTCTTGTCACCTCCTGTATATAGCTTGAGTTATATTCGGCAGATTCTAGGCATGGAGGTGTGTGTCTGAAAAAAGTCACTATATAAATACACATCGAACAGAGATGTTCCTGATAAAATAAATAATATGTGGTGTCCCAAAGGTTTGCCAGTTAAGAAGGTATATGCCAACAAAATAATTAAAAAGCAATGATGATGTTGAAAAAATAATAAACATAACTTCAGGAGCCTTGATCCATACAAAGTAGTTATGTAATAATGATCTTGCACCTTCAGACTGAAAACAGCTGAAGAAACAATAACATACTGCTGATAACAGTACACATAATCCAACATCAGCATAACTTGAAAAAAAATAAACATATAGTAATAATTTGATCTATCCTTAAATACTAAAGAAGATAATAAAATTTTTTAGCCGGTCAAGTAGAGCAGGTCTGCCTGATATAACAATAAATCTAATGTCAACCTGAGGTATGCTCAATAAAATAATGATAACTTAAATATATCAAAGATCAAAGGCCTACTGGCAAACCTAAGTGTCCTTTGTACAACAGCAGTACCTTAGAGGCCAATATTATGAAAATATCTAAGAGCAAGATTCAGGCATTCTACATGAGCTTGGTGGCCCCTGTATAAGAGAATAGAGGCCATACCTCTGTAGTACACAGATGAGTGAGTAGATGTCTCTGACACACAGATCCAGGTTCTCCACCAATTCCCTGACCAATGTTACCAGGACCTTCATCTGAAAACCCAGGATCTTCACTCCCCTGGTGAAACCTTTGTTTTCTGATGCTGGTGGGCCCTGAAAATGAAGTGGTTAAAAATTTCAAGAAATTCTTAACACATTTTTTTACATACTGTGATTGACAGAGTGAAGATGACTTCTTGTCTTTGTGTCCACTCCTGCATCTTTTTATTAATATTTCTAAGGTTACATTAATTCATGAAAAAGAAAACCCTACAGTTTGAAGAGTAATTAATCCTCTTGAAATAAACATTTTGTTAAGTTTTATCTTCCCTGATTAGCTTTTACCTGGTACAACAGCTGCAAAACCAATCATTCAGTAAACCAGCCAGAGGGTTACTTAACAAATTGAACCAATGTACACCATTGTTTCCTGCAGAACAAAGACATGACAAACTATTAAAGATAAATTATTGAACACTATAAACACAACCTTGCAGGATCAGCAACCCTGGCCTTTTGATTTGACCATTACAAAGGAAAACTCAAGGATAAAATTACTCCACTGGATACAAATGTCACCAAAAAATAATAATTCACCATAATCAGTCTCTGTGTTTTAGCTCTATTGTGCCCACTGTTCCAAAACAAGGGACCCATGGGTCACGGCGCTCAGCTGATCATGATTGGACTATAAATGTATCACCATTTTTATACTATATTGAGTAGAAAAAGCTTATGAATATCATGGTCATGTTGGGCTTTTATAAAGGAACATAATGTAATATGTGAGTAAATGATATATGAAATAATCTGACTGATGGATTAATATGGAGTAAAATATAGTGGTTTATTTTTTATTTATTTGGGAGGGGTCGAAAAAACAATTTATTTGAGCAAATATGAAAGCAATGACAGTATCCTAAGCAGTGGTATAATGATGATAAGGCTATTTGTTGAAGGATCTATAGTGTATGGAAAACTGCAAGATTTCAATTTGACAGATACAAGGTTATGATTAACTATGTTGATGAGGGGATTTATGAATTTGTGACTGTATAACATGATATCTTGACAAGATCGGTCTTGAAAAAGTATATTATTTTGATGACCCTCACGTCTACATATTACACAATATTGACATAATTTCTGGCATGTACATAGGTCCCTATGGACAAATGGTCAACAGTACTGAACCACCTAGAAGGTTAAAATATTAAAAATATGATGAAATGTAGATAAAGTTTGAGAGGAAGAGGTAATTTGGGCCATGGTTGGTTTATATGATTGAAGAAAATGTTGCAAATAATATTTGAGATCTGACCATGCCTTTCCATTGGTTACATTTTTGATAAGCTGTTGACAGTTCAACAGTTTACACATTTGTCTGATGAGATCCAATTTATTTGGTAAATCTTTTTTATCGATTTTATGATATGTATACAGTTACCATAACCTTGCATATACATACAGGATATGAAATTTAATTCAACAGTGCTTATAAAAAATAAAGTTTAGGCCAAAAAAAATTAAAGGTATGGTTCTCAGGCACCGCCCGCATCAATTTTAAACCCCCGCGTCAAAACTTTTTATTTTGATTTTCAATAAAAATTTTCCAATTTTGAGCTGCTGACGCTCCGAAATTTCTTTCAAGAAGATAAAACCATACAATTTCCTTTGTTTTGTAGTGCTTTTACTTATTTAGCAAAATAAAACTGTTATTTTCATGATTTTCCCTTATCATTTGACATTTTTATCGAAACATACCAAAAAATTTAAAATAAAAAAAGCGCCCGCCCGCATTGATTTCTGAAAAAAAAGTGCCTGAGAACCATACCTTTTTTTTATTTTGGCCTTATTCATGAACATTAAATATTTAAAACAGGCAGAAAGATGGAGAAACAAAGCAAATCATTTTTTTCCCCATTCTACTGAGCCAATAAAAAATTAACAATATTTGCATTTATTCCTTTTTTTCATTACATAATTTTTATCAAGTTTACAAATGTTACTATAAATTTACAGTATAACATACATGTGATTGTGAATATTTCAGTTGATTCACATTTCTAAATTGCATCAACATTTATAGCTAATGTATCTAGTTTATAGTACCTGTCAACAGAATGGGATGGAGGGAGGAAGGGAGGCATTAAGGTTGAGAGAGAGAGAGAGAGAGAGAGAGAGAGAGAGAGAGAAAGAGAGAGAGTAAAAGAAAAAGCAGAGGAGAGAGAGAGAGAGAAAAAGAGAGAGAGAAAAAGAGAGAGCTGGACTACCAGAGAGAGAGAGAAAGAGAGGCTCTCTGGTAATTACTGCCTGACCCAGCCTGATCAGACACTCATAGTGGCAGTAGGTCAGACCTGAAGGTGTTATGTAACTGCCCAGTACACTGCATTTATACTGACTTGATGTATACAATGAAGACTTGGTACCTGGAAACTTGAATAAAATCTACAGTTTTTGATCAATTAGTTTCAAATTTCAGATTTTAACAGATGAAATGCTAATGTGTACATGCTGTGAAAATTAAATCCACAGCACTAACAGGAAAAATTTAAATATTTATATTTTTTAAATGGTATCAGGAAAAAAGAAAAGTATTCTCAACTATGAAACTAATACATGTGTTAAAATTAATCCAAGGATCAAACCACCCAATATAATATACCAGGAGCAAACTGGAGTTGGGAATGTTTAATTTTATGAACTGAAATAAAGGATCAGCAATATAAATTTTGATTATTTAGCCAGTATCATGTAACAACTGATACAACCATGAGTTATAAGTCAAACAAATTAAAATCTTTAATGAGCACTCTGATGAACATCCACACTTTAATAGCAATACATCACTTTTTGGACACAATTAAATGTGCACTGGGGGGGGGGGGGGGGAATGCAGGGCAGAGGAGAAGCCTGCTAGTAGTGGCCAAGCTAAGCCAAGGCAAGCTGCCTGGGGTGGGTTACATAATGCAAGTGAAGACTGTATTACTAGGCGGGCCAGATGTAAACAACACTTGACATGGTGTATGAAAACTTGAATAAAAGCTACTCTTTTCAAACAATTCCTTTGGAATTTCAGATTTTAAAAGATTAAATCCTTGTGTATATATGCTGTGAAAATTAAATCAACAGTGCTTACAGGGAAAAAACGTGCCATTGCCAAAGTTGGACAAAATTTAAGGTATTGATTTTTTATTTATGCTAATAACTTAAAAAATTTGCAAAATTCAGATCTAATTTTGGGTAAACAATTGAATCTTGATTAAATAAAGTTATATTCCTAAAAAAAAAAGTCTCCAGCTTCAGCAATTCTCATGTTAAGTGAGCAAATATATTTCCTGATTTTTAAGAAACTGCAGTATATTTGGGCCCATAACTTCAAAATAATACCCAATACTAACCTAATTTTTTATATATGCACAGAAAATGTATGGAAAAATATGAATACTAAATATGATCAAAAACAGATCAGTGGTTTTGATATTAGGCAGCTTTGAAGGGGGACAATGGCTTTTTTATGGAAAACAGAGGTTTTTCCTTAATATCTCGAAGGAACGAAGTCCTAATGACCCAATTTTCAGTATAATAGGAGATTTTTGGGACATCTAATGGTATGCAGAATTTTGGATTCGTAGGTCCAACGGTTTTAAAACGTGCCCTGTTAACGGCCAGACAGCCAGACGGACGGACGGACGACGGACAAAGGACCACGACTATAGCTCAGATAACTTATAGTCAGCTGAGCTAACTAGTGGTATTTCTACTTCAACTAACCTCGCTCTGTGCATCAGATCGGGGCACCTGTTGCATCAGATAATTAAATGAGGATACCATGTCAGTTGCCAGGTGAGACAGCATGACGTCTAGCTCTAACCTGTCACACACCAAGCTCTTGTACTGGCAAATCTTCCTGGAAAGATAAATAATACTCATTGGTGGTTAAAATAAATAAGACTTATAACACATTTTTTTCATCTGTGAGTTCATATAAAGTTCATCTGTATATCTGAAGCTACATGTTTTACAACTTTCTACCTTGCTACTGGTGTAAGAAACTAAAATTTTATTAAGTTTAATAAACTGTTTCACACTAGACTCGTAATCACTGGATTCAGTTTGGATGCCATTTTACCATTTTAATGCCCACTTTCAATTCACATAATATCATTACCAACCCTCCAGAAAGAAAAGTAGTTTTATCATTTTACTTGGTCTGTGTGTGAGCAAGTTTGTAAGAACTACGTGCAAACTGATTTTTGGCTTTTCATGAAACTGGACATATAGAGCTTAGGGTGGAATTTCTCGAAAAGATTAAATTTGGGATACATAAATCCCTCTTCCGTGACATTTAATTTTATGATCTGGTTTCTCTTCTGTTTGTCCACCAGAGGCAGCATGTTTGTCTCATCATTAAGCTCTGTGCAACACAAGAAGAGATGAGGCATACTGGTTTTAAGTTCAATATGCAGCATGGTGAGTATATCTGACTCACACCTCCTGTACACATTATAATTATGAGAAGAGTGCATGTGAAATCTTGTTTTAACCTGAGTAACAGTTGCTACAGTTTAGTGGTATATGGGTACACCAATCAGTGCAGGTGGGCCAATATGAATATTGATAACACTGACGGGCCAATATGAATATTGATAACACTGACAGGAAGAAGTACTAGTAAATTTATACAACTGAATATTTATCTTCATATATACATAATATTTAGTTTTATACAATTGTATATTTATTTCTTTTTAGATATTTTTATCAATATTGCATGGGGAACATGAAAACAAAGACATTAAAGGCAAATGATGGTTGAGACTTAAATTGGGTACAAATAATTATATTTGGCAAAGAAAAAAAGATTCAATGGGGTTAAATTTAGAGTAAAGTAATAGTTTATTCATTTGTCAATAACTAATCCATAAATGTCCATAAAAACATGTAAGCTGAGGGATATCATAACTACTTAATAAATATTACACATAATATATATTAACTTTGTTCATTAAACCATGTGTGTCTATATACTGTTTAACTATATATATGCAATATAATTCATAGTGTCATTTTTGTAACCTATGAGTTAAGATATCATGTATAAACCTAAGCAGCAATTAAGTATCCCATATATGCTTGTCTTTCTGACTGCATATTCCCTGGGGTACTGACAAACTGCATGCTTTATCTATGTTTGTGCTTTATCAGGGTTATTAATATTGGTACTTTATACTTATATATATATATATCTTCCATCCTTTAATAATGAATCATCATGCAGGGCTTAATCATTAACACAGCCACATGTTCTGATATCATTTACACAAAGGAAAGGCTTTGATTAATATATCTGAGTCTTACTTTACATATTTTTTTTCTTTATCAATGCACTACTAAATATTGTCATTGTTTACAGGATTATTAAACAGGAATCAGTATATGTTATACTCTTTACTATAATGATTATACATTCAATGAACCTGCATGTCTGACTTTCTTTTTTTTTTTCCTGTACAAACTATGTTCAGTTTTACTTTCAGAATTAGAAGACTGAAACCTATTCAGAAAATATCAGAAAAAAATTGGTAATACAATTAATAATAAAATATTTCCCATAATTCTTAGGTGAACAATATCTGGAACAAACAGAAATTCCATGATTTCCAATACATTTGACACAATTTTTCCAAATTCCAAGACTTTTTTTTTCAGATTCTGGAAAAATTAAGAAATAAATATCATAGGTTTCCAATAGCCATAAACCTTGTTAATGATCAGCTCTGTAACCCAAAACCTCTCAATGTGAGCTAATTCCTGATTTATTCAATATACTGCACACAGGAAGGCCTCTTATCATTCATGTGATTAGATAAGCAAGATTAATATGATATCACTAGGTGGTCAGGTACGTGGTCCAGTCAGGTAGTGATAGTACATGCTGACTCCCCAAGTGAAACTGACGCTGGTGAAACTGACATGGGCTGCTGAAATTAACAACACTGTGTGACATGCAATGCAAAGAATGTAATGTTACAAGAGTGCAATATATCACTATCAGGACTGGTTATGACAACAGATAAGTCTACATGCTGGGCGTCTGGAAGGATTTATTATACCATGCTTGAATCATGTGACAGCTAAAAGAAGGGTCATTATGGCTGTGTAAATCTCCTGTGCCTGGGTACAACTTTGTGCCTTGCACCTATTTCAGTTTTTTTTAACACAGAGCAAGGACAAACCCAGTAACCATCTAACACAGTGACCACAGCAACAAGCTGCCAGTGATTAACTCTTGATAACAAGCTCAAGCTACTTCAAACAGGAAGATACGTTCACTGTGGTACCAGCTCTGATGAATATTCACCAGTAACTTTGCTTTTTTCAATGGTGGATTTCTGAACTAAGCAAAGTGTACATGAACAGGAATTTCATGTAAAAAGGCTTGTTCATAAATAAGCGGAAATACAGCCTGATAATTGAGGGACTGGTGATTATTACCAACTGATATTAACTGCACAGATTTCAAGTTGAAATATCAGCTAAAATATAATCATTCACAGAGGTTATTATATGACTGTCACATTGATGTGCAAACGAAAAGGATAACTACTCGGGAATAACACAGTGCCATTAAGGATATACTGAATTACATAAGCACTGCAGTGAATCCAAGAAATATAACAAGGAATGACTGAATTAATACAATCAATTACAAAAATATTACAGTAGCAGATAAGTGATTTAAAAATTTTACAGAAGAATAACAGCTACTAGTCAAATCTTTACACTGAGCTACTAACGGGTACACTAAATTACAGAATAATTATAACAATTTAAAAAAGTATTACAGTATAATAAAACCAGCATCATGTTTCTGGAGGCCCTGGAGATATTACAGAGTGCTGGGGAGGATGAGAGCAGCTATGTCACTGACTTTGCACTGTATAAAGTCATCTATATCCTGACAGTTTACACACCTATCATCATGGCTACATTCCTCCTCTCACAAGAATACCTGGGTGAGTGGAATATCTCAAATAACCTGACACTTGTTACTTCAGTTAACACTGTAATGTGTAAAATAATAAATCACACATTTCTTAACTGGTCATTAAATTCAAGTACTAATGATAGACACAGCATATGGCCAAGACTAGGTCAAAATAACATATTGCATATTAGCATGGATGTCTGCAGCCGAAATGTGTATGTAGGTTGGCCACCTACCACATATCCAGAAAGCTGTCCAAGTTGTATACATATGCAAAATTTTAGGCAGAAAAGTCAAACCACTACATGTATATGAGTGATTTTATCCCACAGCAGACAAACAGAAGGACTTGTGCAAAAATGGTGGCAGGTGGCGCCACCAATTTTGTGTATGATTACGAGCTATGTAAGATCTATATACATGCAAAATTTCAGGGGGATATGTCCAACCAGTCCTGAGATATGAACCTGATTGTCTGCAGCTTAAAACATAAATGTAGGTGGCACCATTTGCCAAAAAAATCCAGAAAGCTATCCAAGATGTATAAACACGAAAAATTTTTAGGCAGATAAGTCAAACCACATCAGAGATATGAGTGATTTTAGCCCATGGCAGACAAACAGACAGACGCTGTGCAAAAATGGTTGCATGTGGCCCCTTCAGTTTTGTGTATGATAAAGAGCTATGTGAGATCTATTCACATGCAAAATTTTGGCCCAATCAGTCAAACGGTTCCCTAGATATGAGCTTGGATGTCTGCCGCGTAAACTAGAATGTAGGTGGTGCCACCTGTCATTAAATCAAGAAAGCTGTCCAGGATGTTTAAACCTGCAAAATTTTAGGCAGTTAAGTGAAACCACTGCAGAGATATGAGTGATATTATCCCACGGCAGACAAACAGACGGACGCTGTGCAAAAATGGTTGCAGGTGGCGCTACCAGTTTTGTGTATGATAAAGAGCTATGTGAGATCTACACACATGCAACATTTTGGCCCAATGGGTAAAACTGTTCCTGATATATGAGCTTGGATGTCTGCAGCGTGAACGTTAATGTGATGGCGCCACCTGTCATAAAATCAAGAAAGCTATCCAGGATGTATACACATTCCGAATTTCAGGTGAATAAGTCAAACCACTGCAGAGATATGAGTGATTTTAACCCAAGGCAGATGAACAGATGGACACTGTGCAAACATGGTTGCAGGTGGCGCCACCATTTTTTGTGTATGTTATAAAGCTATCCAAGGGCTACATTTGTACAAAATTTTTTTTCCTGATCGGTCAAATGGTTCCCCAGATATGTGGGTTTATGTATGAAAACAGATGCACAAATGGACGCTGGGCAGCAAGGAAAGGTCAGAGGTCAAAACATTTTAAAAACATGATTTTAACCCAAGGCAGATGAACATATGGACACTGTGCAAACATGGTTGCAGGTGGCGCCACCATTTTTTGTGTATGTTATAAAGCTATCCAAGGGCTACATTTGTACAAAATTTTTTTCCTGATCGGTCAAATGGTTCCCCAGATATGTGGGTTTATGTATGAAAACAGATGCACAAATGGACGCTGGGCAGCAAGGAAAGGTCAGAGGTCAAAACAAAATCGGGGCACAGCAGTTCACATGTGACCTGAACATAATCCCGAGTTTCGTAAAATTCCGCCCAGCGGTTACGGAGGAGTTCTCTCTGCCAAAACTTTTGGCAGATACAATTAAATACATATAATAACAGGAGCATTAAAATAGTGCATAAAAGGCCACTGTCTTGTGACCTCTGGCCTCATTAAAATAATCATCAAAAAAAACCCTTTCCAATATATGACAGAAATCAAATGTTAAATGATGAAATGGTTCAACAAGTAAAATATATGTAGACTCTAATGGACATAATACACATGAAAACATAATTTAGTATACAGATAGACATCCATCCCAAACATGATATGTCAACATTTGTGAGAAAAATATCTGAAAATTGTCACTGGTAATTCAACTTATGTCAGTTTTCTATTTAAAGAGAGTATGTTAACATGAACCTGACTTTATAGTAAGTACTACCTGTTTTGATTTTATCTTTTTATTTACAGGAGATAAAATTGCTTGCTTTGCACCAGAGAATTTCACCGACTCGCAGGCCAGCTCACTTAATGAGTACTGCTGGAACAATGGATTTTGGGTAAGTGACGGCGTAGCGCATGTCAAGAGCTTGTATACACAGCCACATCGCTACTATCCGCTTTACCTGCCGATACAGAGCGTCGTATTCATGAGTCCTATCATCTTGTGGAATGTCCTCACCAAATCATCACTGCTGTCAATTCTGAAAGCATCTGAAGAATTCCTGGAGAAATTCCAGGAGTGCCTCAGTGAGCGTGATGCAGACACACCAAAAAGAGCAAGGAACATGATGAGGCAGTTTCATGAGACACTCGTTGCTGCCGCTAAGGAGTGTGAGTTATCTTACATTTTAGTTGCCAGGCTGTGTCTTGAGCTTGTATTACTGGTGGCTGCAATAATGATGCAGTTTTTCATCTATAACAAGAACTCAAAGAGGTACAGCTGCTCTCTGCCAGAGCTGACAGATGAAGATATCTTATGCACAGTGCCTGTCTTAGATCTTCTGGACATCATATGGAGTATAAATGTTGCCGCCCTAGTGCTTGGGCTGGGCTTAAATCTAGTTTTCATCAACATTACTGTGCGCCAGCATTTCACCGAGAAAATAGCCTTGTTCTACCAAGATCTACCTTACGGTGATGATGATGAGTACAGTAATCATGTGACATGGGATAATCCTTTCACGAAGCACTCCTATGAATTATTATCCATGATCCTCTCAGAAAACAATAATATAATGACTAAAGCTTATGTTATAAAGGCCATGGGTACACCACCAGAGTTTGAAGAGTTAGATGAACAAATCACTGAACATGAAACAATACAGTTTCCCAAAAATGTGAAACCTATTGAAAATGGTGAACTCAGCATCCTTCAACAACAAGGGATGCAAAAACTGCCTCTGTATAAAAATACAGAGAACCCCATCTCTATCACTGATGCACCTGAGCCTCAGTCTGAGTCAGAGCTTCGTCAGCGCAAGATACATACATGTGGCAATGCGACATCGACCTCAGCAGTGGAGGGCATGAAACTGACAAAAATTGATCAGTCACTTATATTGGTGCTTGCTTTCATTGGTTTTCTTGTATTTTCAGCTTTCTGTTAAACATATGTGCAAAGCATGCTTAGTTTTTACAATGTATTGTCAAAACTCTGACTTTATGTTTGTCTAACTTAGTAATGCTTTAAGCTGTACTAATAATAATTATTAGGGCCCCACTTGACAAGCGGTGCCCTGTAGTGATCACCGAGCATCCGTCCTTACATCCATCCATCCATCCATCCATCCATCCTTCAGTGACACTTTCTTTCGCACGCGATAACTCAACAACAACTTACTGCAGCTTTCCCAAATTCATAGGGATGATTGGTACCTATGAGAGCTCCAGACCTATTGAATTACAGACTTGTCGGAAGTCAAATATTGCCGCCACAGCCCAATCGCTGATTTTTCTTTCACATGCGATAACTCAACAACAACATACTGCAGCTTTCCAAAATTCCCAGGGATGTTTGGTACCTATGAGCGCTCCAGACCTATCGATTTACAGACCTGTCAGAATTCAAATATGGCTGCCACAGCCCAAAAGCTGATTTTCTTTTGCACGCAATAACTCAATTAAACCTACTGCAGCTTCACCAAATTCACAGGGATGATTGGTACCTATGAGGGCTCCAGACCTATTGAATAACAGACCTGTTGGAATTCAAATATGGCTTCCACAGCCCGATTGCTGATTTTCCTTCATGCACAATACCTCAACAACAACCTACTGTAGCTTTCCCGAATTCATAGGGATGATTGGTACCTATGAGGGCTCCAGACCTTTTGAATTACAGACCTGTTGAAATTTCAACATGGCTGCCACTGTCCAATTGCTGATTATCTTTCATGCGTGATAACTAAACAACAACATACATCAGCTTTTCCAAATTTACAGGGATCATTGGTTTTTATGAGGGTTCCAGACCTACTGAATTACAGACTTGCTCAAAATCAAATATGGCTAACACACTACATTCAGTGATTTTCTATTGCACACATTATTTCAGACATACCTTCTTTAATCAAGTATGATTTTTTCCCTCATGCAAATTGATAAAAACCTGTTTCTGTTTGTGATATTTTTCAAATTTAACATAATTTTTCAACCATATGTAAACTAGTCCAGCACTAGCAGAAACGCGGGGCCCTCTGAGGACCATTGTCCGACCACATCTAGTTTATGATTATAAAAGAGACAATGAATTTTTTTATGTGCTGACAGTCTGCTTGACAACTGTAAAGTCCTTAGCATTAAAATCAGCAAGGTTATATGTTTATATAAGAAGCCCTTTTAAACCATGAATGTAGTAGACCAGTTGTCTCTGGCACATTAGACTCATGTTGGCACTGAGATATGTTTTTGATATGGTTGAATTAAATGGGATAATGTTATATTGCCTTCACTTTATGGTTGAAATTATATCATATTTTCATATAACCATCCTGAAAATGCAAATTATGATTTTTTTTATATCATGATAATGTATATCTTGTATTTTTACAAATATTCCCCTTTTATCATAATTCTGAACCCCAAGACTTCAGTCCCCCTATCCCCCCCCCCTGAATATTGTGGAAAAAACCAAGTTTTGCATTCACTGCATTCATTGATACTTTCCAGCCCCAAGGTCCATGACTGCTTTAAAATGGTTTTCGTCATAATTGAGAAATCGTTCCCAAATTGAGAAAATAAAAGGCAATAACTCTAGAGCAAAACAATTAAATTGTGGGATACAACAAGGATTAGTCCTTGGATCAATTTTTTTACAATATAAACATCATCCCTTGGTTCCCTTCTTTGTCAAAATTTGATCAACTATCATTTTATGCAGATGATACAGTTATTTGTAGCATTCAAATCTGGTGGACCTGACAGTACCATTCACCAGATGGAATTTTGTGTTTCAACTGTACAAAAGTGGATGAGCCAGCATCGATTGAAAGTGAATGATGAAAAAACAGAAGTCATTATAATTGCACATAAACATTTGTTAAGAGAAATTGGTTTACCCACACTTCATATTTAAAAAAAAATTTTAAACATATTTGTTCATGGAATATTTTTATGCCTAGTTATTTTGTACGATATTTTATACTATTGTTAGTGAAATGTTTGAACATTTTAGTGGAATTATGAAGGTTTTAACAGATAATTGAACTATTGATTTTTATATGTCTTATTTAATACTGTAAGCTTCTGAATGTAATATTTTAGTCAACTGGATTTATTCATATTCTTACAATAGTACGCTAGTTATGTAACAGCATTTTAGAGCATGTATCATCATAGACTTTACGCTTTACAAAATAAATTATTATTCTTATTATTAATATTATTATTTATGATTATGAATAATACAATGTACATATTCTTGCTTCAAATGAGAGGTAGGGAGCCTGAAGGTAGTGTTAATAATGATGATTATGGTGCACATTTAACTGGAGCTTATTTAGCTTGTCAGTAACATATAATATATCCCAAGCTAAAAAAATTATAAAAACATTGACCTGCAGGATAAGGGGGAGGGCAGGTTAAAGGGAGTGCAGGGCCATACTGAGTATGCTTGTCTACTAAATAGTTCAAAGATGAAAGCTATTATGGGCTAATTGTATTTCAAGATGTGATATATGTATATATATATATACATTTATATAATATATTTTCCAGTGCTGTTATTACAATTTCAATATCTTGTGGCACTACATAAGCCGGACTGCTGATATATATGCTCTATGTCAGAATGGGGATTTGAATAAAACATGAATTTTTGTTTTGTTTTCCAAAGTCATGTTTATGGATTAAAGAAAGAGTACTTTTTTAGGTTTTTCTTTATGAGACTGCAGTCCCCAATTAATAATTAAAATTTTTTACATTACACATAAGGCCTATCAAAGGGCCATCATTATTTGAAACAGGTATTAATCCATCTTTTGGGCTTTTTTTACACAGGGAGAATTATTTTTCTATTTTAAATAGGTAAAAAGATGAATTTCATATAAGAAAAATAAAATTTTCTAAAGCGAAAAGAGCAGAAATAAAGCACTTATGAAGGGTTAGGATAATCCCTGTGGTATACAATGCATTACTGACCCTACCAAAAATCCTGCTTTAAATCCATGCTATGATAGATGATTCCTATGGAACTGACATTTACTTTTAGTCACATTAAAACATAAAATACCACACTGAATAACTGTAAATAAGATGATAAAAATATGCAGGAAAACTGGATTTGTTAAAGGTATTTAAGTCAATCTTTTCTCTGATTAGTGATCTGATCATGGGTGGGTATGGATCCATGATTAAGGAAAAGAAAGGGTTCAATCCATGAGGATTATGGACAAAACCTATAATGTCCATAAGGTCTGGAAAAGGAGGTCCAGGCCACAAAAATTGTGCTGATGGATTTTTCATTCAAATGTCAACCCACCTTGATATTGTCTTCCACATTGTAACAGTAATCTTGACATCCAAGCTTGAGGCAACCTTGCTGATTTCAAACAGGCCATATAGCACTGCAATCAACAAATAAAGCACAGATGAATTTATAAATACTTTAAACATAAACACTGCAAAGGCAACATACATATCAAAACTTAATACTGATTAAAATTTTAAAATTTGTATATGCTCTCTGATAATTCATTGCTTTGGTGTTTCATAAAATACTGTGGTTAGCTTCATATTCACAAGGTTAAATATTTACGATTTTCAATGTTTCACGAGGGTCTCATTTTCATGATCTTACCAAACAGTAACCATTTCAAAGAAAAGACTACATTGTACAAATTATATATTAGGAACAAAAAATGTTAAGGTGGCCCAATCATCTGTAATGCATGTTGAACTAACACCAGAAATAGCATCTCCTCTTTGAAGTTTAAAATCAACTGGTAAGTCCCAACATATTGCCCAGAAACCATTGGGTTAATCCTGTAGACAAGTGTTATAAAGTGGTCTGGTGTTACCACAAGCATTTACATAATCACAGCATGTGGGAATCTGTGCATTGCCTGGACCACAACATCTGTCGATCATGAGATGCTCTGACTGACTTGGCCCCAAAAAATGTTATACATGTTCATGCTGGCCGAAACATCATGTCCTGCGGTTTCTCTGGGATATGATACATGGGCTCACACTGTGTGATTTCAGGTTCTTCAGTGAATTAACATTCAGCCCGTGGACTGTTTTGTCAATCCAGCAGTGATATATTAGATGACATGAAGGGTCATGTATATGTATGAAGTGGTCTGGACTAGTCTTTGTTTGGGATCTGTCATACATGTGCAAAATCAGACCGCCACTTACGCGGCCTTGTTATGGTTAACAGACACGCATGGACTATGTTTACTCACAATGCAGAAACATAACAAGGTGTTAAGCAGCTGAAAGGGTACTGTGTGCTGGTATTTTTTGCCAGGAAACTTTTGTATAAAGCAAAACTGAATTGATAGTGTGAAAGAAAAGGTATAATATTGCTTCTGATGTCCCTTTAACAGTTGGACAAGTAAACTGGCCCAGTTGATGCAATGGTTAAGATTTCCTCCCATGAACTGATCCATCAAACTTGCTCTTGCTCTCTGAAGGTACTGCCACCTTGCGGTTGATCATATATTTATAAAATAATATGACTCCCTGCCTGAATATATCATAGAATGGTAAGGTCCAATGGTTTTGGGATGTTCAGCCTTGCCTAACTGAACTAAGTTTTTTTTTTCCAGGGGCATCAGCAGTACTTGGTGGTCTTTCCAAGATATTTTCTCCAAACCAACATAGTTCATTCAGACCTTGCCTTTTGCACACTTCTAGTTGGCTACTAATATCTGAATTTAATGAAGCCTAATATTATTGGGCCCTCCAATTCAGGAACTCAGAAAGAAAGTATAAAATCTTATGAGAAAAAAGTATAAAAATTCTGGAAAAAAAAGTATAAAAAAAAGTAAAATTTTATGCTATACAGGGCCTTTTTTGTATTATTTTACTGCATGTGATACTTTTAAACAAGCTTCCAGTACAAAAGTATATGTATATATATTCTAATATACCATATATATTCAGTGATTTTGTAAAACATTGGCAATGTCACTGAAAAATATAATTGCTAATGATATGCTACTATTATGAAATATTGACAGAGCATGTTTACTGCACTCAATTAATTCTGGTAAACTGCCTATAATCTCCACCTGAAGATGATGACTCTAGAAAAAAAAAATATAAGAAGTTCCCCCCTCCCCCAACAAAAGTATTAAAAAAATTCTTAACAGAAATAATATGTTATTTTTTAAAAAAAAAGTATAGAGTGGAAGCACTGCACTTATAGTATAATAATACAGATATTATTCATAATATTATTATTTGATTTGTAAATAAAATTTAAGATCTGTTTATATTCATAATATTGATATTTTGACTATCCACTTTAGACATTACAGCCAAGGATAATGTATTTGAGATGTCAATGAGGAAATAATATAAATGTTGGTGTTACCTGTACAGACAGGGCTTCATATTCATGAAAGTTTTATTATGCTATAATTTTACTTTCACAAATATTGCAATTTTTGAAACATTCACAAACAAAAAGCCAATTACAGTATATAATCAATTTTATAAAATATTAACATATCAATATTAACTGGATGTTTTAAATTGTCAAATGTATCAGTAGTGAAGTCCATTTTTCTTGTAGATACATTCCAATCAGTGTATGTCTTAATGTCAGATATTATTTAATCTGATGATGTTAATGCCTGAGACCCAGATAATTTATGGTCATAAGAAACAACTTGAGTAGGACTAAAATAAATAAAAGCAAATGATTTTTATTTATTGCTGTGAACAAAATGACAACATGACTTTCAACTTGATTGGATATATGTGTACATACCGTGACTTAAACATTGTGACTCTGCTTCTGTGCAATTAGATTCAACTTGCACTTTGTCCATTAAACTGATCAGGGCCTGAAAAATAAACCAGAAACTCAGTGTAATATCAGATGGTCATTCTTGTTATGTTCATGGTAAAAGCAAGCTGAATCTTTCATTCAATAGTTTAACCACATGATCTTATGTTAAAAGCAGTACTGATGTTAGTGGTAGGAATCAGTTGTAAAGCATATATAATGATTGAAATAATAAAAAAAAGACCGATGATCAATTATTAATCAATAAGTTGATGTACCTTTCATATATCCAGGATATGCGGTATAGAATTATACCTAAAATATTGACTGTTAAATTGAGTACAACTTGTACATCACACTTTTAAAAGGTAAGGGTAATGGGCAGGGTTTTCACACTTCAAGGTATTCGGCTGGGTTTTCACACTTCGAATTCATGGGTTAGGTTTTCACACTTATTCTTTACATATAGTTGGGTTTTATTGCTGTTTGCCGTTTTGTGGCCCAATTTTCTTATATCTCTGAAAGAATTAGACCATTATACCTGGATGACTTTTTCAGATTTATATACATACATATAATTGTTTGAGATTAATTACACAAAACTGCAATGGATTTAATCAGTTTTAAAAGAAATTGACCAATCATATTTATAATTGACTAATTCAATTATTGGAACACCAAGCACTAATTGATGCCAAGCCTGAACCTTAGACAGGATCAGAAAAATTATAAATTCACCCTACGATGGTGGCATCACTGTTAACAAATACCATTTAGCTGCTTCAACTTCAGACATGATAATATTTTGAGCACACATGGAAGATAAACATTTACCACCCTTGTCACAACAAGTTTTCAGAGTTACAGCTGTTCCTGTTGAAATGCTGCCCACCTGGACTTGGCAAGCTAAAAAATTACCAATGTTGAATTGAATGGTCTAAAATTGAAACTTAAATTTATGAGAGAAAAAAAATTAGTGGCAAATGACAGGTGCTATTAAATTATAGACCAAGGCATCCCCAGATTTTATGTGATATGATTGACACCAGCAGCTGAATGACACCATAGGAGATGCATTGTATGGGAAACAGAATCCAGCAAACAGATCTATAGATAAACATAAAAAATTTAATATCAGTCCTCATTCCCAAAACAACAATCCCACTAAGTTTATTAAAACTGTCCTATTACATTTCAAACAAACATGGGTGGACATATAATATCCTTAGCAGCAGGAAGTAAAGGTCGACATCGCTAACCATTTGTAGTGAGTGTGCTTTCCGGAACAGTGCTGTCAGTTGTTCTGAGAGAGCTCCTATCAGTTCCCCATACAGCTGGGCACTGCCCTGTCAACAAATGAATACAATGTTAGTTAACAGTACCACTACAGCATTAGACAGCAGGCTAAGGAAACTGACACTTCATTCACTGTTCTGTTAGGAAATACATAAGAGAGAGACACAAAGTGAAATTAAGGCAAGGCTTTTTTTATTATTTTTTAGCTTACAACCACTTTGTTGAGAAGCCAAGAGTTGAAAGGAAAAAATAAAAGGTTGGAGGGAAAAAAATGAAAAAGTTTGAACTGTCAAACTTTTCTGTATTATGCCTAACTGCCATGCTTTCAATTCACAAATAAGGTTTATGAGCATACATAAATGGCAATCTGGAAACATTTTTATTAAGTTTTTTATTCTAATTTTTTTATTTCAAGGAATTCTGCCAAATTTTACCCAAGTTGAAGTAATTATAGTAAGATAATGAATATCATTAGGTACTGGCACTTTATGTGATGTTTATTTAAACTCAATTTTAAAATAAGTCCCTTAGGAAGACACACCTTGCAATGACCATAAGAAGCCTGGATGACATGGACCACACATTTTGGAAGAGACAGAATATTGCATAGCTGTAACTGTGTCTCCAGGCTGCTGAGATGTCCCAGGCATGTCTCCAGCATGTCACAGAGCTCTAAACAACCCTGAAATATTAAGAGATACATGTATGTTCATGTAAGCATATTGTAATAACATGTCACAGATCCCTGAACAACCATGTAAAAACAAGAAATACAAATTTCTATAAGCATGTTAAAACATGTCACATATTCCAAAACAACCCTGAATAAATAATAAATACACATGTCCATGGAGATATCTCCAACATGTCACAGATCTCTAAAGAACTTGTAAAAACAAGAGATATATATCCATAAACATGTCTAAAAAATGTCACAGATGGTGAGATCTGTGAACATTATGTAAATAGGTGTATAAGGTTTTTCTTAAATGTGCCGTCACAGTTCTTTGAGCGACTCTGAAAAAAAAAGAAATACAACAGATCTGTATACTTCCAAACACAAATTGAAATTTGCTCATATATAGGGTCTCCCACATGTCATAAATCACTGTTAATATTAGATTATTCTTACGCATATCTCCCACAGGTGAGGTTACACATCTCTAAACGCCATTGTTAATACTGAAATGACACATCCACAAGTCCAAGTGCCAGATTAATAACAGAGATGTATATAGTAATCAAGTTTCACATCTGAAAACAAACCTGTAAAAATGGTAATGTGTCTATAGGCATGTCTCCAGACTAATAAATTCTTTTAATTTTTAAAATCCATTCTGCATACATGCACCCTTTTTAAAACATGTAACATTTTCAACAGAGTAGACATTCTTACCTCTAGTACTGCTGTGAGACCGTCCCTGGTATCAGATGCCTGGTGACCTGAAGACTCCAACAATAATGTCACCTTCTCCAGGAGACTGTCAAACAGTTGCTCGGTCTGTGGTGACATAAAATATTTATAATTACCACCAAAGTGTATAAGTTTTTCAGTTATTTGACATGAAACTTAAAAAAAAATTATGGCATCACCAAAGCTGACTAATGATATGGTATACTCACATATTCAAAAATTTTGTGAGAATATGTCCAGTCATACCTTTGACAAAGCTGCAAACAGTTGGATGGCAAACAACTGACAGGGGTTTATAAATCACAAGTGAGCCACAGTGTTGCACTGTTGTACAAAGAGTCTACAACAAAAGGACTATTTTAACACTTGTCTAATGGATGGATATGACTGCACTTCATCTGGGTTCCAAGAACTGTGACGATAAACATTTAGGTTAAATGTTGTTCATGCAAATGTCAACTGAAGGGAACCAATTTTATTATTTCATAGATTTTTTTTGTGGTCAAGTGTACAGAATTACAAAATCTTAAAAGGATTAGCAATAGCTTATGCCAACTGTGGAGAACCATTTTTCAATCTCAAATATTTTTTGGGGGGTCAAATGTACACAATTACAAAATCTGCATAGAAAATTATTGGTAACATTTTCTGATGAAAAACGTAATGATTCAGTTTGAGGAAAAAGACCAAGGGAAGATATGGACATCTTGTTTTTCTTGTTTTACACATGTATGACAACAAGCCAAAATTGACAGCAACACTAACCTTAACAGATGCAGCTTGAAGACACAGGCTCTCAACCTGGCTGACAGGTAAACATGGTACAAAGTTAATTAAGACCAGCTTCAAGTAATCTGGAAGGAGATGAAATTATATTACAAGTAATTGTTTCTAAATAAAAATGGCCCACCTAACTTAAAATGAAATATTCTGAATCATAATGAATACATACAAAGCAATGCTAAAATATTCAAAAAGTAATGTCCTGATCCTAAAAAAAAACTTTTTATCAGAAAATTATTTAAAATGAGAGAGAATTTGTAAAGTTATTTACTAATGTCAGCCTGATAATACAAGATCCACTGAACTTGCCCTTAAGCACGAGACAGTTGACAACACCCCTGTTTCCTGATAATTCTTGACAATAGCAAGAAGAAATGCATTTAATGTGGAACCATATTCTTGCGACTTAACATAAGGATAAATGCCTACCTAGTTGTTTCTGAATGTCTTCAGTCTGATCCAGTGTTTGCTATGTGATGTTAAGGTTATTTATTGTCATTTCATATCTCATCAGATCACAAGTCATATAAATAAAAATATTAAACAGTACTGTAACATGGGAAAATTTGATCTGTGGAACAGATCTAGTATGTCCCCCACCTGATGTTGGAATAGCTAGAAAAAAAGATGTGAATACATGTATGAAATTTTAGATGGGTCAATGTCACACACCAAGATTACCTCTGTGACCTTGAAAACTGCATGAAGGTCATCCATATGCGAACTTGACCTAACCCTTCACAAAACAGTGAGTTCTTGCCACTATTTGTGTCGAATTCACTTTATTATTGAACACAGACACCATAACAAGTGTGCATATAAAAGCGTAACATATGGGGGCTCAACCAAAATGGCACCTAACTTTGAGGCTGAGGGAAAAGTGGTTGGAAGTAATTGGGTAAATAACACCACTTAGTTCACCAAAAATGTGCCTCCTGGGTTAATTAATCTCATTCTAAAAGCCAATGCTCAAAAAGAAGGGTTTGTTACAGGGTGCATATATATATGAAGACTGAACTGTCTTGCTAGTGAAGTTTGCTTTTCTAGGGAAGTGGTTGGTTCACCAGGCATGTATACATGCCTCTGTCATGGGTTGGAATCCGGGATTGGTTCCATATTTTCCCCCCAAAAAATGTCTACGTAACTCATGTCAGAGCCACATATATACTGATGTATTAATTTTGCATGACATCATATATTGTATGAGCCATGATGATTCTCATCTAGTAATGGTCAGAAAGGATACAATCAGCCGAGGTAAGACATCATGATATCTCTCTCTGCAGGTTGTTGCGTCCCACGAGAAAACATCCTGTAACTGGCTGTCCTGTGACATGATGGCTGATAACTGTCAGCTGACCATAATTCTGCAAGACATAAAAGCAATCCATCTCTAGTGATTTTGTAGTGTTAAACAACAGAAACATACTAACATTAATTTTGAGTTGTTGTAAAACAGACATATGCATACAGGAATATTTATCAAACCCCAGTTCATTCCTGCTCCATGCACTTTTCATGCGCTGAGGCCATTTTATTGTAGCCAAAAGATGGTCTGCAACCAAGCAAGGATATCTTGATTGATAAACCCTGTCCATTGTCTGTCAGTGTTTCAACAAATTGAAATAAAAAACCGGCCTCTCAGACCCTTTGCACAGTATCAGTGTGGGCTGTTGCTGTCAGTAATACAAAAAAATATGTAACAATACTGGTTCCTCCATGCTGTGCACTGGGTTTGTGGGGGAACATACAGACTCCAGACTTGCTGTGGGCCAGAATATTCCCGACCATGACATGATGTCCTTGCTTCAGACCAGAATATGGCTGTAAATGTTAAAATGGCCTGATTGTCACAATAGGTAAAATGAACAAAGTGGGAAAATTTAAATTAGGACCTTTCATTGATGAATATATCAAAACCTGCCACCCTAGGCAGTTGGCATGATCACATAGTTCACCATGTAAATTAACAAGGGCACTGCAAAGCGGAGCTGCCCCTTGCATGGAAGCATGATTATACTGGGTGTATTAGTGTAAAAATAAGAAGGGCAGCTCTGTGACCTTGACCTTTGACCTTAAAATCAATTGGTTTCCTAATCCAAAGGTGAGTGAGCCATATGTGCAAGATGAACGGTTTCAGTTAAACGGTTTGGCTGAAAATGGGTCCAAATGTTTTTTTTTAGAAGTCGGTTGTGTGGCCTTGACCTTTGACCACAAAATTGATAGGGTTCTTCAACTATAGGTGGATATGCCATATGTGCAAGAAGAAAAGATTTGGTCATACAGTTTGACTTTAAATGGGTCCACAAGCAAATTCTCCAGGGACGCACGAACAGAGGCGTTACTATATCCCCCCCCCCCTTGCAACTTCTTTAATTAGCCACAAACAATATTTATGATGACCGTGATGTCTTTATCCAATTATGGATAATGGGTAAAGTGCCATCTATTATGCTATAACATATTTATTTTTTTTTGCAGAGGTAACTGCCTCCATTTTTAGTGCTATCTTAACTATGTATATTGTTATGGAGTAGAAAAGTGCATGTTTGTGACTTAACACATATTTCAAGGAATATTTCACATTTCATATTTCACAAGTACAAACTCATTATCAGGCATGTCAGACTAAACAATGAATGACTTCCCATAATTGATGACACCCGACAACCAGTCATCCGGTCACACACATATAGGCTTCTATCCCAATTTAATCAGAGAACAGTACACCAAACCATTAAGGTCTATTTTAAGTCTGTGTAAACAGAAACAGTGTCACAGAATGACTTATGTGTTTAGTCTTTATGAGGAAATGGTAGAACACAATTGAAACATGTTATTTTATGAGACTCCACATGTGTATATAAGCACTGTCCTCCAGATAGAACTGAAATAAGATTGAGTTCAGTCTATAACTGGATCTGTATCAGGTTAATATAATCTTATGTAAAATGATGACATGCATAATTATGTCAAATGTCAGGTCACCATTACCATCTGATCCAATAGCAGCTTGTATCAGTAATGTAACTGAGGGTAAATGAATATATATTGATAATGTCAATCCAAACTCTGTATCAAAAAGTCTTGCATGGTGCACGATTGGGGCAGTCAGAGAGAGACGGCACAAACTGAAAGAGACTACCCTTCTGCTGTAACAACATGTCAACTGATCTGGAATAAAGTCAAGTGTCTACCAACCTAGTCTAGTGTCTCTCTCAACCTGTGTTACACACATTGTAACAATATTGTACATCTGAAGAATTCCATTTTGGTTTCAGATTACATGTCAGGGCAGTATCACATGCTTCCTCTCATTTTATATCCTGGCATTAACCAGGCCCTGTGACTACTGCACCTGCAGGCCCTGGATGTGTAACGGTCCCCATTGCTGGGTCAAACTACCGTGGAAACCCTGAGTGAGTGAAACATGGCCATTGAGTATGGCCTTCCCATTAAGCCTGCAGAGTTGGGGCGACCTTGAAAAATCTAACCACCTTGGCTGAGATTCAACTCACAAACTCCCGGCTTTGAGTCCTGTACAATACCCCTGAGCCACAGAAGCCAGTTATAACAATTTATTCTTAAAACAGAGATGTACATAGAGTGGTGGCTGTCACCTCTTCTGGAAAATCCAAGTTTTTCTAGACCCTCTTTTTATTGTAAAATGTACTGGAGTACAGGAGTGAACAAATTCCACTGGCAGCATATAATCTATGTTACATGAAAGCGATATATATATATATATATATATATATTATATATATAAATTTTTTTTCAATTATTATGTATTGAACTTATACATAGTTCAAGTTTTATGCTGGCTGCAGCAAGTGATATTATTTTTACGTAATGTTACTTGATAAGACACAAGTTAATTTCTTCTGCAAGGAGAGTATGCGTTTATCCCTGTTTGTGTGTGTATGTGTGGTCACAATATATTTTTAATATGCAGTCATGAACAGAATCTCATGAAATTTTTAAGGTATTTGGAAATGGGCTAATGAAGTGTGGATCTGGCATATGATCCTTATTCAGGAACATCATCAAGGAATATTCACAAATGTAGTCAATTATGCACAAATGGAATTATGGGCCGAACAAGTGAATGCAAACGCGGTTTTGAGAGCATCCCTCAATTGCCCCCCCCCCCCATGGTGGAGGCTTGCATTCCTTAGATTGCAGATTTCTAGAAAATACCTCTCATGATGTCTGAACCTGGAACAGTGACTTTAAGAATGTACAAAACTAAATTCGTCATTTATATTAAATCACATAATAATATTAATAATTATAAATATATATTAATAAAATAGAATTTTAATTTACTTGCTCTACATTAATTTTTGGTATGAAGTGGATAATCAAAAATGATCTTTCGAGTTTGCATGGAACAAATGACAAAGCTAACTGATGCAGTTAAGGAATATAACAATTTAAGCACAAGTGCCTTCTTTTCGTCTGCTCTTACCTGAGCCATCTTCAAAACTTCCGCCCTTTTTATGTGGACCGGAAGACTGGAGGATCCACTAAGATTGAGGGGTGTGAGGTCATTTGTAAACTATTAACATGAATTGATAGCACCCTTAATGTACAATAACCTCAATAAACTCGTACTTTCCGTATTATATACTTTACAAATTACAATAATTTAATAATCAATTGCTTAAGATTGGGGATTTAAAAATATAAATATATTGTTTATCAAACCTGCCCCGCGGTGTAAATTGACATGTCGATCCCCAATTATCGCCCAGATTTCGCGGGAATCTTTGTCAAACTGGTAGTTGAGAAGTGACAGCCAGTGCCAAGACACACTGTCAAGTTCAGCTGGTATCTGTCATTTTCGTTGACGATAAATTCAAGCGATGCCTGCGAAAACGGATGACGAATGCAGGGTCATCGTACCCGACCATGTTTATGAGGGGTGAATAACATTGTTTCTTAGAATTCTGATTTAAAAACAGTTGTTGATTTATGTCTTTTAATCATATAATATTAATAATCATTAGATCTAATTTCTATCCTCCCAAGACTGTAATAGTATCATCACCAACTTTTCTCCAGTGGTCAGTGGCAACCTAGTGTGATTTCCCTTCTATAACAAAATATGTTACCATTCGCCTTCATATGTTGCTGTATATAGTATACACAGAAACTTTCATATAATATGTTGTATATTATAATTATAAAAATTTTTTACCGTACTAATCAGGAAGGTTCAAGATTTCCTCATATGTATTCACGACTAGTTCGCCATCGGAACTTCGACTGTGACTCTCACAAAGCCTTGATTGTATGTAGCCAAGCCACTAGGGGGCTTCAGCAATTGTAGTTTCCATAGTTACTATAAATAGTTATATGCTATTAACGGACCCACATTTGTGTCATGCAGACCTTGTTATGTGAATTAATCGTGCTCAATTTTGCATTCATAAAAAACATTTAACAATTCTTGATTTTTATAATACCTCCAGTCAGTCCTGAGCTAGTAATACTTTAAATTAAATCCTGAGCTACAGTTGTGTCAACAGCAGGTGACTGTAATGTAACTGCAAATTATTTTTAACAGGACGGTTCCATTTGATCATATGCGTCATTATGATTTTGTCATAAATCTTCAGGTTTTATGCCTGGTGTTCGTTAAAAAATATTCTGTGTTTCATTTATTTTTCATGCCTGTGTACTTGCCAAATGTTCCAGGTTCCCCTTGCGACCTTCACAGGAATTTGTCAGGAAATTATAAAATAGATTTCTGTTTTTTACATCACTTTGAGCTTCTTCATAATAACCTGGAAAAGTGACATAATCTAGAAAATACTTGGGTGAATGGTCCTTGTATGTCAGCATCGACACCAGATGTACACAGAAATAAAAGTACTTGTGTTTACCCTGCTGTGGCAGTTTCTTTTGCTGAGGAAGTTGCTCCCACAGTCCTGTGTAACTGAATACATCCATTGAGAGATCAGCTCGATCTAAACGTTTTCTTTTTTTAATGTGATTCTTTGCTCATTTTCTTATTTTAACTGCAAACTCGTATCTAGATCCATATTCTCATGATGCAAGCATTATTTTTGTCCCCCTGTGCATCTTTAGTGATGACTCATGGAAATCCCCCACAGGGGTATCCCATCATGCATTGTGTTTCTATTTTTGGCACAATAGGAAGTGTGTATTTTAACATATATTTAGATATCCTGACAATTACTTTCACTGTTTTCTGTGTTGGTTTCCAGCCAGTTTTATTTTTTTCAGGGATTTTTGGTTTGTTTGTACAAGAATCGTGAGGAATTCTTTTTAGTAAATGTTGTGGTTTATGGTCAGACAGTTATGCTGTCAGGTAATTTAAAGATCGTTTGTGCATGTTTATTATGAATATGGTCATATATATTTATTTTCTTTTTTATTATGTTCAATTTATGTCAGTTTAGTTCATGCTGATACAGGTTTCATATAAAACTTTTCAACTGAAAACAAATGCATCTGTTATGCTCTTTTTTGATTATAGATGCAAGTCCCTCCCGATGAAAATGTTAATGTTTTAAATCATATTGTTATATAAAACAATTTATTTTAGCTCAGCTGACTGTAAGACAAATTTATAAGCTTTAGTGATGTCTGTCACATTTTGCAGCCACATTAAATACAGACATGAATATTTGTATGTTTGAAATATAAGTAACTATTATATTAAAATATATTGTTATTTATATATAACAATACCTCAGTTTTCATGATTTTAGGAGATTTTTAATTGTTTAACTTTGCAGGAGTCCACTGTTTGACAGTTTGAATATAAGACATAAAAATCATAATTATCAGTATAGGCCTCCTGGTTAAACTTTAAATTTTACCTGTTGTTGATCCTGAACAGTTTTCAGCTGCTCAAGATGTGGTACCACTTTAATATCATTGTTCAGTTTTAAACAAGTTGTATTTTATTTTTTAGACTACAAAGGGCAGTCATGGTAACATGTCAGCATAGGAAGAAAGTTTATTATTGAATCATGCTATTGGAATTACGTGCTTTATTCAATAATATTTTACAGTGTTATGGTTCCATCTCCTCAGCTTAATATCATTACTCATGGGTCAATTGACCATTCATATTAAAGTCAAAATGACAAATTATTGATCTTAAACTGAATTTACTATCATTGCCCATGTGTCCTATTGGCAGTTTTTACTAGAATTTATAAGTTATAGCTTTATTTTATATATTAAGATTTAATCTGAACTTGACATATCAGTGCAATGGTGCAATAAGAAATGGTGCAGTAAGTGTATTTACTGTACACAAGGCACTAAGAATTAACAGTAAATCTTCTGAACTGAAAAACTGAGTGATCAGAAGGAAGGTAGTGTTTTGCCTCATATACACATACAAGTCTCATGCAATTTTCACATGGGACATACTCCAGTGAGATGTCTTATTTATAGTTCTTGAAAAAACTAAACAATGACAAACAAAGTTTATCACTTGGGTATTAAAAAAAGTAAAAGGGAAAAAGGCGAATTAATGTAGTAGTATAACTAAACAAAAGGTTAAATAACATGGTAAGTTGCATTTTTAATGAGCATGATAATAATGCTTCCTTCATTTATAGGTTGGAAAGTCTAGAAAATGAGCTGAAAGAAGAAATCGTCACCAGCAGGGTAAGCAGATTATTACCATTGAGCTGGAAATTAGTCGAAAAGGCAATTCCTCTGATATTTTGAAAAACTTGTACAATAAAGCTAAGGACTGTCTGCTGTTTCAAGAATCTAAGAGCATAATTATTAATTAAATACTAAAAAAATTAGAATGACTAATAAATATTAATTTATTTACTGCTGTAAGTATGTGAAGATCATTCAGACTAGCAGGCAGCCATATATCCAGTCATATTACTGGGCATCTTTCCTGGAAATTCAGACAAATGGGACAACCTAGTTAGAGCATTAACAAGAAAATAATGTTCATTTTCTACTTTGGAGCAAATTGATATATTTGGGATTTTGAATTTGTCTCTGCACAGAATTGGTTAATTACTCAGACTCCGATCTTAGTCCAGCTGAATCTAGAGTACATATTAACTGTGACCACTTGAAAGGTTTATTTTAATCCAAAGATTAAAACACATGACAAACATAACAAAAAGCTAATTTGTCACAGATTTGATCCCATAATACTTGACATAGCTTTGAATTTGGCAATCAAGAAAACATACTAACTTGTAAATGATCTTTTATCTCCCATGTTATGTAAACTAAAACCAAGCTTAATTGGGGCTAAAATTTAACCTGTCTGATTTTTGAAATGGAAAGATACTCATACACACTCTATAGATAGATATCAGTGAAGGTTTATATATACTGGTCTCTGTGTTGGGTATTCACTTTCTAATCCCTGTTTCATGAATTTTCACATGTCTAAACATTGTGGTGTCCTTTTTTTCTGTGATACAGGGTTACTGGAGGAAGAAATGCAAGCTGTTGAAGCCGCTATTGCCTGACGCGACCCAGCAGAAACTTGACTCCCTGGACGATGAGCTGAAAGAAGAAGAGATAACAGAGGTATGACAATCAGACATGCATTTTGTCAAACAAGAAATTAGTTGGCGTTTAATTTAAAAATTTTGATATGTGAACATAACATACATAACATAAAGATTAATGTAAAGTATAAATCCAATCAAGACCATAACCATTGCGGAGTCTTACCACTCAGGAGCCCCCAAAAGGCACTGGGTTTTGAGTGAAACATAACCATGGGGCACTGCCTCCCCATGCAGCCTCACACTGGGTGGGGGCATACAATGAAAAATCTCAGTGCCTCAACTGAGATTCGAACTCACAAACTCCATGCTTTGAGTCTTGTGTTCTCCCCAAGACCACAGAAACTGGGATCAGCTACCTTATTACTGCAGCTTATGTCAATACAATGTCAATACAAAAATACTAATTCTAAGAAAAATCTTTGTGACCTGTAAAATAGAGATAATGATCATCTGCAAAGTTTTAAAAAATTGCAAGAGCTAAAAGTAATAAAAATTATCTAATTTCCTTGTTAAGTTTTCATTTTGTAAGATATCTTCATGTTTCTGAAAGAAACTAAATCGGGAGAACCAAAATTTTTGTTGTTTTTGCATTTTGGAAGCTTAATATTATTTTTTCTTTTTACAGAAAGGTTACTTTAAGAAACTAGAAGCTCTTTTTGAATCCATCAAGGCTGTCTCCAAGGGGGAAGAACAACAGGATAACCATGCAAAAAATACGCACAAAGATACAGAATCTAGTGAAAATGGTAAAATATCAGGCAGCAGCTCCACAGATACACCAGTCCAAAATACTGGAAATGGAAGTGGAGATAGTAAAGAAACTATTGCAAAAGATGATGGTGATGCTGATAAGGAAACAAGCAATGGAACAAAAGTATCAACAAGCAGTGACACTGTGAACCAAGACACAGAGAATGGTGAAAACAGTGTAAAAGAAGTGAATGGAAGCCATGCAGAAGATTCCATGGAAATTGATGAACAGCAAGAGGTCTGTTGAAATCATATTTTTTGAAAGAAAACAAATATGGTGGCAGAGTCCAGAGTAAATATAATATTATGCAAATGTGTGAACAAATTTTTAAGATGGTCTGTAGACATCCACATCAGCATTGTCTGTAGTCATTGTCTGTGTTATTTCTTGTCAACTTTTGAATGATTCAGCGTCTTTTCATGAAATTCAGACAAGGTCAAATCGGCCGAAATAAATAATTTTTGTAAACCCCATGACTTTTTTTTTCTTTAAATGTGAAACACTAATTGTTTCATCCAAGTTCTTTGAAGAGTTCAGAAACTGGTGACCTTGACCTACATCTTCAAGGTCAGATCAGCTGAAATAGAAATTATTTGTGAACACTGTAACTTTTGAATCACTCAATATATTTTTATTAAATTCGATTCGAAATGTTAATACCAGAATCTCGGACATGATTAAAAAAATTAGTGACCTTGACCTTTATCTTCAAGGTTAAATCTGCTGAAATAGAAATTATTTGTAATACTGTGACTTTTGAAGTAGTCCATATTTATTTCCTTAAATTTGGGGATGGGAGGCTCATAGGGAGGGGAGGCATATCTCTTTTTGCATTGCAAAAACAGCCTCCTTCTAGGTAGAAATAGATTTAATAGTATATCTGAGAAAACATGTAAACCTTCATGCTTGCTGATTGTGATCTAGGACATATATTCATTTAAAAATAAACATAACACAGACACAGCTTCAGTTTGTAAACTGGTAAAAAATATAACAGAATTAGAGATGTCATCACCAAAAAAAACATTGCATCCATTATGCATAACAAATATTTGCAGTTTTAAAATTGTGTATGTAGTAATGGACAAATTATAGATATTGTGAATGTTTCCTCTGCAGGATACTGAACCAAGTCCAGGACCATCCAAAAGCAGCAAGAAGAGGGTGAACAGGGATGTGAAAACCGAGGAAACACAAGGCATGTATCAGCATCTAACATATCATTATAGTCTTTTCTACACCCCCTGTCCACCTGATTTTTAGCTCAGCTGACTGTAAGTCATCTGAGCTATAGCCATCACTCTTTGTCCATTGTCTGTCTGGCCATTAACAGGGCACAAAATGTAACCGCTGGACCTGGAATCTTCTCACTTTACATCCAGAGAGGTCCATAAAATGTCTTCTTTGAAACCTGGAATTAGGTCTCTGTTACCCATATTCTTTCAGCTATCATGCTCCGAAGCCCCCCCTCCCCCCCAAAAAAAAAAAACTGCAAAATTTGATACAAAAGCTCCAATATCTGAACAACTAATGTATTGATCACCATGATTTTTTGCATGGATATTGATCATGGAGTGTTTCATCAGTTTCTGCAGACTGGTGGCGCTACCTGTTTTTTTTCATTTTTTACCATTTTTTTCTCTATTTTTGAGACCTAAAATGATGCTGTCATCTGTGTATAGGCAAAAATCTTAATGACTGGACTTTGAATCTGATGCCTGTCATGCAGGGAGGCCCATGAAAAGTCTCCTTGGAAACCTGAAGTAGGTCTATGTTACCAAAACCTGTGAGCTATGGGTCTTAGAATTACCTCCCAGAATAACTAAAAATTTGATACAAAAGCTCCAGTATTTAAAAAACTATTGCATTGATCACCCTGATTCTTTGCATGCATATTCATCATGGAGTGTTTCATCAGAAGAGTAAAACTTCACCAGGTGTGAAATTGACTATTAATTCCAGTTATTAATTATAGCTTAGATTGTAATTAGCATAATGATATTGTTTCTCCCTCATTCAACCAACAGTGTGTATGCTTTATTTGAAAAGATGTTTTTATTTTATCAAATTTACTAAATCTTTTATTTTATTTTGGTGAATAAAATTAAGCTTGTCCTGAAAACTCCAATGTACAAAACTTTTTAATAGGAATTCAAGGAATAATTTTGTAGATGCCATGTTGTGGCATTATTTTATTTTACATTCAGTTTAAACATTTGATTTAAAAATAATAAAATATATGTGTATGCATAATATGACCCAATGTGAGCTACAATCTGGATATATAATGATTGCAACTTAGAATTCTAATATTTTAACTTATATTTTCACTTTTATATTACAAATTTATAACACTTGTAAATAAAAAAAATGAATCAGATAAAAACTATTAATGAAAAAAGTGGATATATTAAAAAAAATAGGCTTATATATAAACTTAAATGCATTATTCCTTTGAAAGTGAAATGAAGGTATTAGTCCATTCTGTTCACTTGCCTGTCCATCTGTAAATTTTTCATATGCATCACAGTATCTCAAAACTTTTACTGTTTTTCTTCATGACAGTCTTGTCAGAGTATTAGTTTGCAATCATATATTGAGAACTTTACTATAACCAAGTAGGAGGGCCCTTTCCTCTTAGCTTCTCATATGCTTATATGAATATAAAACATTACAATAGAATATTTTTCATATTTTGCATTTGCAAAAATTTCAAACTTTTGTCATGACCTATGGGTCCTTTGTTTATATTCTGGATTCTCAACATCATTGTTTGGCTAAAACTGAATAAATACCAGACATGGTGCAAATACTTTGCAAATGTATATGAATATGAATATGAATATGAATATGTACTCCATTATAAAATTTCTTGCATAAGAATGGGAATTCAGGTAAAAATGAAAGTATTTGAATACCAGTGCAAATACTTTCAAAATGTATTCATGAATGCATATATTCTATAATATTATTTTAATAATTAGTTCAGTTATATTTTATTAAAAAAATCATATGATTCTCTTATTATTTTTAATAAATATTATATTGGCACACCATTTGTTATTAAATTTTAATAAATAGTTAAACTCTTTTATTTTATGTGCTGCTTATAAGTTATATGGCCAGGTCAAAATCTGTGACAATAGCACTCCATTTGTTAATAAAATAAATGAAATCAATCCTCTTCCCTGTCTCCAAAATTACTATCAAAATCATACATAAGCTAAACACCAACAACTCATAATAAAGCTTATATTTATTACCACACAAAACCAGCATATGCCTCTTTCCCAAATCATATTTTTTATCATATATAACAGCTTAGCGCTGTGACCCATGGGTCCCTTGTTTAAACAAATAGTGCGCCGGATGACTATATTCTTCTATAATGTCGTTTGCTTTCTTCAACAATCGTGTTTGAAATAAGGAGTCAACTGTGGGTAAAGGAACCCCAATGATCCTCTCAGCTGTTCTAGCTACCCTTGAAAGACGGTTCCTTTCCTCCACCGTGATACTGCCTCCCCATACAGTGACTGACAACGTCAGGACTCCCTGAATTGACGCCCGATAAAACTTTAATAAAATTGGTTGACTGAGCCCGAAATCTTTTAGGTTTCTTAGAAAGAATAAACGTTGTTGTGCCTTCTTTACGCAGTAATTAACATTTTCGGCCCACTTCAAATCAGAAGAAATAAAAATTCCTAAAAATTTAAAACAGTCAGCGATTTCAACCTCGGAGCCTTCAATTACTAAGGGTAATATTTCAGTTTTCTTCCGTCTAAAATCAATTATCATCAGGATATATTGTCAACATGTCAGTTGGCGGAGTGTCATGACCCATGGGTCACTTGTTTATGATTATATCTACAAAAGACAAACTTGCAAAACAAAATTTGCATCAATAGCATAAAGAGGCAAAAAATGCTAATTTTGGTACCTTACCTACTCACAGTATAAATATTATTTACTTTACGGCCTGGTTGACATGTCTCGTATATATATATGTGGTTCATGTCATCCCTAATAAATGACCATTGTTTTTTCCTCCTTAAATATGGATATAAAGAAATGTGATGTAACAGTGAAGCGCATGCACACTAGGAATACAAGTTTCACTGTAAAAAGAGGTCAGCAGCTCTTGATTATTGGTTCTGTGAATGTTGGTGTCTCTATAGTGTGTCACATCTATTATGACGTCATCACTATTCACTGATTTTCCCCATTTCATAGGTTAGAGGCAAGATGTTGCTTCAGAATAGACAAGTTACTCATAAAATGGTTTTCAATTTTTATTGGCATAAGGTCGGCTGTTATTTCCATAATAGTTGATTACGCTTTTTCCTCTTTCTGCCCTAAGGTAAAAAAATTTTGGCATTCTTTGATTTGCAAAATAATAATCGCGAAAAAAACAGGTGGACAGAGGTATGGACTAGCCATATCATCAGCCAGCAGGATGTTGAAGTAGTAGACAGAAACAAACTGACAGCCAGTGGGCAAACATATTGTTTATTAATGATTACAGATATGACACAATGGCTTTATCAATTAAATGATTTAGGCATAAATAGTTTTAATGATGTTATTAAGTAGTTTTAGAAGTATCTGTAAATTTCATTCATTCAAAGAGATCATAAATGTTTGTCTTAGTTTCAGGAAAAACTGGTGAATTCAGAATCTTTTTTATGTTTTTGTTTCTTAATTTTGATTCAGGTGAAACCCCTTCAAAGAAATCAAAGTCCAAAAAGAAATCTCTTGAAAACCAGCCCAGTATCATGTCCATGTTTAGTGCAAGGTAAGTACAGTCCAGCATTATTTAAATTGAAATTTAATTAAGAAATTCCTTGTACCAAGACTCAGATGACGTAATACTTCATACTTTTAAAGCTTAAGATTACTGTTTTTGTCTTTTTGTTCTTGAGCATTTCAAAATAACGATATTCACGAAAAGGAAATTAATGCAAAAATAAAACCTTCTTGAATAATATGCCCCATCTGTAGACTCTGGTGAACAGTCCTTTATAATACAGCCTTATTGGCATCTCATGTCCATTATCCATAAATGTTGAAAGACATTTACAGTTTGTTATCTGTAATCCAAATATTGATATTATAAAGAATATCAGATCTTTGATATTATCTGCTTTTAATGGACAAGTATTTTCTTTACTTAGATTTTTCATGTTCTCATAGGTTTTTGGTCAAAATTATAAGACTGTGCATAAATTAAAATTTTAGTATAGTAATGACTGTACTCTGTGTATATTACTGTATGGGAAGACTGAAAATGGAACTCTCATGAAAAAGTGAAAATTGTTAAGTTACCCTGCGAGTTTGAGCCAACCACAGTGTAGTTTAACAGAATGCAGTTAAAATGATATAAAACACAAACATTTGAATTTTGATTGAATACTCTAAGCCAGCATTCCAAGTGGGTGTGTAGAATTTGTAAGTGCTAGATTTATCAGTATCAGTGCCTAGTGTATGCTTTATGATCTGCATAATTTGTGAGCAACAAAATAATCATTGCCGATAAATGTGTATATAATAATACTGAGTTACAGATTACTGACTCCAGACTTAAGTGAAGACTATTTAAGTGATAGTATATGGAAGTTTGGATGCTGATTATTGCAGTTCTTCCAAGAAGAGGAAGTCTGAGGATGCTTCAAAGAATGAAGTGAAAGACAAGGATAAGGAGGAAGATGTGGTTGTCAAGACAGAGCCTGAGGAGGAGCAGGCTGAGAAGAGACAGAAGCTGGAGGGAGAGGCAGAGGATGTAGAAGATGAAGATAACAGGTGAGGAGTCATGGAAACCTTATAGATAATTTTGTTGGTGTAGAATTTAATGATTCTGTTTTAAAATCAGTTTGAGAGTTGACAGTTTTGTTGTTTTCACAATGTGCCTCACTTAGGAAGACACAAATATTTTGGTTGAATCTGCTAACACAGTGAGCCTTTAATAAGGCAGGATACTCAAATAAACAAAAAACTGATACAGAAACTGAATACCACAGTAATGGTTAAAGCTAAATGGTCTTCCCATACAGTAAACCTGTTGGTGTTCAATAAGGCACTCGAACACGACACAAAAGTACAGGGCAGGGTGGAAGGGGACATATATCATCCAAGTTTAAACAGGAATAACACTTTCGTACCATGCCCAAATTCATTTATAGTAGGATATAAATTTATTGCTGTCTTATGATATATATTTATATTCTGTGAAAAGAAGATTCAAAACTTAACCAATTGTGCTGCCTGTTCCTCCCTGAAAATATTGATTTTCAAAGTCTCATGCAACAATAAAGATCAGGCCACCTATAAGTGAAGAGAAGACAAAGAAAAATTAATGATTTGCAGTTAATAAGATAACCATGTTCTCTGAAACAGTACTTCGCTTTTCATTCATACTTTTTCATTTCAGGTCCCTCCGCCCAAGACCAGAGAAGGCAGAATCCCCTGACGTAAAAATTAAAACACAGATGGAGGCTGATAAAGTGGCTCCCACGAGATGTAATCACTGTCGTCAAATCCTGGATGATCCAGATCTACGCATGTTCCAAGGAGATCCTGATGATTCTGTAAGCAAATAAGAGCTGTTTCTATAACTAAGGCCCAGGACAGGCAGCTGTATATCTGTGTATATGTCACATACCTTCATAAAGAGGGTTTGAATAGACCATCATATGTCCCAACAACTGAACCTGATTCCAATTAGCAATGTCAAACAAAAACATTTGTGAAGTGTAGGGTTGTTCCTTTTAAAAGTAATGAAAGTTGGGATTTGGGAGGGCTGTATGTCAAATGACCTTGCCTACTGGAGCAGTTTTCTGACCACTTTGTTAAGCCCTGACAGAGAACAATCATCATGTTAATTTCTTGACATGAAATAGTGAAATAACTGAAAAGAAAACATTTGCTTTACTGTTGTTTTCACGGAAAGCCTGGAATTCCAGGCACATTTTCTTTTTAAAAAAAAATTATTTATTTATTAAATATTTATACCCTTGCTACTGGCGCAGTTGTTTTATTTTCATTTTCAGTAGAATTATGTTTTTATATCATCATGCTCTAAACCAACTAATTTATCTGTATGTTTCAAGCTGGAGTATTCTTTAATTAGTTTCTTATGAAATGTAGGGCAAGAGAGAATAAGTACAAGTTTTGGAAAATATCCAGTCAGGATCTTCTTGAAATGTTTTGCTGCAGTAGCGCCAAAAAATTCACCACACCATTTCATTAGCCTGTTAAGAAGAAACTTATTTTGAATTGCAGTGTATTGACTTTTCCAGGTAGAAGAATTCATTATGCTGACAAACCCCAAGTTGTCTGTGTTTACTGGAGATGAAGCAGAAGTCCATGAGTACGACGAGAGGCCACAGCATAAGATCACTCAGTTCAGGTCTGTGGTGTGTCAGTCCAGCTACTCTTAATAATGGGCAAGAAGCCTTGTAGATATTTCTTTAGACCAAAACATATTTTTATTATGCCCCCGCCACAAAGTGGCCGGGGCATTTAGTTTTACCCATGTCCGTCCTTCCGTCATTCCAAAATAAAACAGTTGTACGGACTTTTTTTTGCAATGCCTGCAGATATTGGCCTGATTTTTGGTGTGTGGGCAGATAATGACCAGTTACAGATCGAGTTTGCGTTTTGTCCCGGTTGACCTTCTTTTGACCGTTTAACGGCTCCTAAACTTAGAAAATTTCATGAAAAATAGAAATTTTCATGACAAATACACATGTACGGACGTTTTTTAGCAATGCCTGCAGATATTGGCCTGATTTTTGGTGTGTGGGCAGATAATGACCAGTTACAGATCGAGTTCGCGTTTGGTCCTGGTTGACGTACTTTTGACCGTTTTATGGCTCCTAAACTTAGAAAATTTCATGAAAATTAGAAATTTTCATGACAAATACACATGTACAGCCGTTTTTAGCCCTCAGCTCATAGGCTGATGGGCTATTGTCATCACCCAAGCTGTCCGTCTGTCCATCTGTCTGTCCGGGGTCTGTCCGTCCGTCCGTTCCGCATCTGTTAACTTTTACCTTGTGAGCGGGATATCTCTAAAAGGATTCACCGTTGGAATTTTATTTCATCAGTGAAGATGTATATCGATAAAATCTTGGTCAAGTTTGAAGATGGGTGACCTTGACCTATTTTTAGCTCAGCTGACTATAAGTCATCTGAGCTATAGTCGTGGTCCATTGTCCGTCGTCCGTCCGTCCGTCCGTCCGTAGATGTGGCACGTTTTGAAACCGTAAGACTTAGGAATCCAAAATTTGGCATAATGTTAGCTGTCCCCAAGATCTCCTACCAAGCCGAAAACTGGGTCTTTGCGACTTTGTTCCTTTGAGAAATTAAGGAAAAACCTCAATTTTTTATTAAAAACCTATTTTCACACTTTAGGGCTGCCTAATATCAAAACCACTCATCTGTTTTTCCTCATATTTACCATAAATATTCCTCTATATAGTTCCTATGTACATGCCTGAAATTATGTCTGTATTATATAATTTAAGAAAGTTATGGGCCAGAACATAATGCATTTTGTAAAAAATCAGGAAAGATATTTGATCACTTAACACAAAACTTGTTAAAGCTATGGACTTTTTTTCAAGTAATATAACTTTAATTAATCAAAATTAAATTGTATACCCAAAATTAGATGAAAATCTTTTAAATTTTTTAAAATATTAATAAAAATAAAAAATTGGTACCTTAAATTTTGCCTAACTTTGACCATGGCACGTTTTTTTCCTGTTAGTACTGTGGATTTAATTTTCTCAGCATGTTTTTGTTAGCATTTTGTCTGTTAACACCAAAAATTTGAAACCAGTTGATCAAAAACTGTAGATTTTATTCAAGTTTACAAGCACCATGTAACATATTGTTTACATCAGGCTAGTGTTACGCAGTTTGCAAGAGCTCAGCTCCCCAGCTTAAGCTCTCAGTTCCTAAAATTTGGCATAAAATTAGATGTCTCTAAAATTCCCTACCATGCCAAGAATTTGGTCACTATGACTTAATACCTTTGAGATATTAATGAAAAACTTCATTTTTCAATTAAAAACCCGTTATTACACTTCAATACTGCCTAATATCAAAACCACTGATCTGACTTTAATCATATATAATATACATGTTTTTCAATACATTCTCTGTGCACATGCCAGAAATGATGTCAGTATTGCGTAATTGTTTTAAGTTATGGGCCCAAACATAATGCACTTTGTAAAAAATCAAGAAATATATTTACTCCCTTAACAAGGGGCTTGCTGAAGCTAGAGATTTTTTGTCAGGGATGTAAGATTATTTAATCAAGATTTAATTGAATACCCAAAATTAGTTCTGAATTTTTAAAATTTTATAAGTTATTAGTATAAATATAAAATTAGTACCTTAAATTTTGCCCAACTTTGACCATTTCACTTTTGTTTAATGTGAGCTCTGTTTATATAATTCTCATATCATGCACACACAAGGATTTCAGCTTTTTAGTTTAGAAAGCTGAAAGAAATTGGCCAAAAATTGTAGCTTTTATTAATGTTTTTATGAGACCATGTCAGACCTTGGCTCTCTCCAGCCACTCTTGAGTCACCTGTATGTTGACCTTGTTGAACTTTCAGCAAATTATGCACGCTTGAGGCGAGGCAGATACCGGGCAGCAAGGCAGCTTATGGCCAGCCACAGTTGATCCAGGTGTCCAACACAACTCATCAAGTAGTTTTAACCAACAACATAACAATAAATTAATAAATTTTTATTGGTTTTTAATAACAAATTAAAGAAAAATAGAAAAGGAATTTGTTAGTTTATATTAATAGGGAAATAACTTGCAGTTACTGATGATATAAGAATCTTGTATTGATGGATAGAATGTCACATATTCCAAATAACACCATGCAGTCACCTATGGCATTTTTCAGTTCAATTTTAATAATAAAAAAGTAAATCATATTATTCATTACTAATCATTAGGGATCATATGAAGGAAATTAATGATAGACAAAGATGCAGTTGATAATATTAATCTAGATTCCTACTGTGTCTAGTGTGTACATTGATGTGAAATTAGTCCAAAATAAATATATCACATTTATTTTTTTTTTAATATAAATAAAAGCCATAAAACCAGGTACTTATGATCATTATTTAAATGTGTGAATTTTGTACATTCTGGATTCTCAACACCATTGTTTGGTGAAAACTGAATAAATACCAGACATGGTGGGAATACTTTGCAATTGTATTTAAATACAATTATGAATATGTACTCCATTATAAAATTTCTTGCATAAAGAATGGGAATTCAGGTAAAAATGAAAGTATATGAGTACCAGTGCAAATACTTTCCAAATGTATTCATGAATGCATTCATGAATATATTCTTTAATATTATTTTAATAATCATTCAGTTATATTTCATTTTAAAAATCATACGATTCTCTTATTATTTTTAATAAAAATTATATCTGGGACAATATTTGTAATTTTTTTTAATAAATAGTTAAACTCTTATACTATATGTTCTGCTTATAAGTTATATGGCCAAGTCAAAATCTGTGTGACAATAGTACTCCATTTGTTAATAAAATAAATGAAATCAATTCTCTTCTCTGTCTCCAAAGGTACTATCAAAAGCATACATAAGATAAACAACAACAACTCATAATACAGCTTATACTTATTACCACACAAAACCAGCATGTGCCTCATTTCTAAATCATATTTTTTTATCATATATAACAGCTGAGCGCCGTGACCCATAGGTCCCTTGTTTTACATTTTAGAGCTGATTATAGAAAAACACTCAGAAGTTTATATCTCAGGAACCATTGTGCGGATTTTCACAAAACTTACTATGATCATTGGGACTGATGGTCTATATGTGCTGCACAATTTTGGTGGCGCCACCTGCAATTTCTGATTTTTTAATGAAATTTTATCGGATTTTTTCAATTTTGCCCTTTTGTGCAGGATATCTCAAAAGGTATTCAACACAGGAACTTCATTTCTTCAGTGCTATTGCATTATATTTACAAAATCTTGGTCAAGTTCAAAGATGGGTGATCTTGACCTACTTTTCAAGGTCACAGAGCTTAGTATAGAAAAAAACTTAGGAGCTTATTTCTCAGGAAGCATTTGGTGGATTGTTATGAAACATGGTATATACCTCTCCAATTTAAATTTATAATGAAAATCAACTTTTCCTAATATTCTAGTTTCGCAATGCAATGCTTACAGATACTGGCCTAATGTTTGGTCTGTGGGCGCATAATGACCACTTACAGATCGAGTTCGCGTTTCATCCCAGTTAACCTATTTTTCACCATATGACAGATCCTGAACATAGAAAATTTTATGAAAGACAGAAATTTTCATGAAAAATGCACATATATGGACTTTTTTCACAATGCCTGCAGATACTGGCCTGATTTTTGGTGTGTTGCTTGATAATGACCCTTTACAGATCGAGTTTGCATTATGCCCTTGTTGACCTACTTTTGAGCATACAACACTTCCTGAACTTAAAAAATTTTACAAAATTTAATAAATTTGCCCCAGGCGGGGGCATTCGTGTCGTTCCGACACATCTAGTCTCCACAAGAATTCATGTGGGTCATAACAGGGACATAAGAGTGGGGGAAATGGTGAGAAATTATTGCTTTAGTTTCTGAAACAAAAATGTTTATAATTAAAATTGACCTATCCACCACAGCCCAAATGCTCCGCCCTTTTACCTTATTATTAAAATGAGCCCCCAAAATGCTCCTATACATATGGACTTCCATGCCCATGGTAGCGAGAGCTGATAATAACATAATAATGACATCACAAAGGGCGATGGCGCATGAGGTCGTATTGACTGACGTCATCAACTGGTATCACCTGACCATTGTTTACTATATCGCAGTCATATATGAACTTTGTTGGAATATATATTGGATTATTTGTCCCATACGAATTATGTGCCAGGTAAGACATTATTATTCACTCGGTAGTCGGAGGAATGGCTCCCGCAACCTATAGCCTAGAAACTTTTTATACTGTCTCCTTCGTATAATAAAATATCCTGGAAAACATGACGACATGGGTACTGGTAGTATTTACAGACTACACGTGTTCTGTTTGACAGAGCTCTGTCAAATTATGCAAAATTTTGTTTTTGTCAGATGATTGACACTTAACAATGTTTAAGGTCACCTGATTGGTTGTTCCTTAGTCCCATGCTTATGTTTATTCATTGAATGAATATGCAATTAAGGTCGCATAGAGTTCATGGATAGGTCAATTGGCACAATCATATGCTGTGACTTGTTAGCCAGCCAGAGTAGGTCAGTGTACTCATCCCTCCCCCTGCTTTTAAATTGCTGGGACTCTGTAAACTGAAATTCAGTGTTAACTTTAAGGCAAAGTTCATCCATGGTGTACAATATGCAAGTTGTCCAGCTTTTTGAGAGTTGAAGAGTTTGTACAAGTAAATCAGTGCCATGTTTCTTTTGTCAACTTGGCTAAATATCACAAGACTGCTGGCTGTCTCACAATGACATAATTTCTTATTCCAATCTTTCCTCATTAGGAGTTCAGAATGTTTAGGGTGTGTTATGGGGTGCATATAAAAGCGGACAGAACTGGGATGCCAGACATGTGCGCCACTGACATGGGATGAATCTGGGATCAGCCCAATATTTCCCCAGAGCAAAATGTGTTCCTAACAGATGTCAAACCATCACTCTGGCTGAATTCATATCTTGTAAGCTGTTGAAGAGCGGGATTTAAGTATATATATATGGAGATGCTGACAAAGCTGTTTTATTTGTAAAGATGAACAGATAAAATATCAAGATGTGTGCCGCTAACCCTTGACCAGGTGTAATGGCATTAAACTGTTAATTATATTATTCATTGATTTACCACCTTCATATTTTACTTTTTGATTTCAGTATATATGATAAGAATGGCCATCTGTGTCCTTTTGACTCTGGGCTGATTGAGAAGAATAAGGAGCTTTTCTTTAGTGGATTTGTGAAGCCAATCTACGATGAAAATTCAAGTCCAGAAGGTTTGTATGAAATTATACATCTGTCAATTCTACAAAGTCTATACTGTACCTAGACTTGTTTCCCAAGGAGGGATAACTTGTGACAAGGTTTGAAATATTGTAGCTGTGACAACATGACTTAGTAGGCCTGTATACTGATATGGTTAGCCTTACTTGATTTGTGATACTAGCCAAATCAAGGAATGCATCACAGTTGTCTTACATCATGTTGCATTCATATCCTGGTAAACAACCCCTAATCTGAACATTAAGCTATGAATGATGAATTGACACAAAAGAATACATGTGAACTTCCAACCATAACTTTATCTCTGTCTCTTTGGATTTGAGTCATTTCCTGTGTCGTGTACAAGCTGGCTGCACCCAGCACCCATGCGAGCCATGCTTGTAATCATGCGGTCAGAAATTCAACACACATGTGGAGGGATTTACCAGTTAAAATGGAATATTTCTCACTCATGTTAGGTGTTGTTAGAAAGTATACTACAAAAACTAACGATAGGTCTGGATTAGGTTAAGCGAAAATGTACCTGAAGGTCTTGAGGAGTTATCAAAAAATGATAAAAATATTTGCATCCTCATAGAGCCTTAAAATGCATTCCTCACTGAAGGATGAAATGGCACTCTGACAGCCAGTAAGCTGTTTGTAAAGTGTCTAATGACAGAGGTGCAACTTGAAATATTATTTTGACACGTGCCACCTTGGCCAGAATTCATGGAATACACCAGTACTGCAGTCTGGCCAGATGCTTTTATCAGTATTAACCTATTCACAAACTGTTGTGTATATTAGAATGTATGTTTGATAATTACATGTCAATAATTTATCAGTAAACAAATTATTTTGTGGTACAAGGGTTCAAAATGTACTAGGCATATTTCATCTGCTCATGTTCATGATAAGTTCTTTTCACATGAAAGTTGCATGGCATTTGAAATCAAAATATATATCATTTAGGCTTGATGAGTCTTTTAATAACTCAGATTTGTCATGTGGCATCTATAAAATATATCATGAAAAGATTGAACTTCATTTATTTTGGTATAAGACCATGTATTGGTATTTACTACTTCGAGAGCTTTACCTTTCCAGGAGGAATTTCTACAAAGCAAATGGGACCAATAAATGAATGGTGGACTGCTGGGTTTGATGGAGGAGAAAATGCTCTCATTGGTTTTACAACAGGTTTGTCACCATTCACTTATGCAAGTTTACTAATGATATTTGTACCCAATTCATTGATATTCCTAAGTGAAAGATGTGAATTAATAACCCTGATTCCATCCACATGCAAAACCTAAGGGCAGTATTATGGATATTTATACAATACCTCAGACATTTTATACAATCTATGCAGTGCAGTCAAGTATCAAGAAAAGTAACACCCTGAATTAATTAAAAACAACATATAAGTATTATTTTTATCGGGTTAATTTCATCCTAATTAGATAATTGTAAAGTCAAAATTACTTGCTATGGGCCTATAATCAAAATAAAAGTTCTAATGAAATAAGCAACTTTTGTGGTAAAGTAATTTTGGCTGAGGTTTTCTATTTCAGTTTGGAGAATTATTCATACATAACATGTCACAACATGACATATAATATTTGACTTTTTTATAGCAGCGTATCAGTGTACCAGTATATAGTAACAAACATACCATTCTCAAAATTTTCAGCTTTCGCTGATTACTACCTGATGGCTCCGAGTGAGGACTACGCTCCCTTCATGGATGCTGTGAAAGAGAAGATCCACCTGAGTAAAACGGTGATCGAGTTCTTGTCAAACAATCAGGACTGCACCTACGAGGACCTCCTGAACAAAATCCGCACCACTGTCCCTCCAAGTGGTCTCTCAAACTTCAGTGAAGATTCGCTGCTGAGACACGCACAGTGGATTGTTGATCAGGTAAAACATGGTTGCAAAATTCATGACATTCTTAATACTAGAAATCTGTATTCTTATGAAGGCAAGCCTCCGCCATTCACATATGAGGCCCATATTCCCAGGTTCATTCTTGTATAAGTGACTGTACATTTGTGAATATTCTTTGCTGATGTTCCTGGCTCTGGATCATGTGCTGAAACTACACCAAAATCTAATCAATTCTTTATTTGCCCATTCTCAAAATGCCCTGAACATTTCATGAGATTCTGCTCATGGTTGCATGAGTTGTGTTGTGAACAAATGCACGCAAAAACACACAAACAGGAATGAATGTATACCCTCCTTGTAAAGGGAATTAAATAAATGACCTTCAAGTTCTCATTGATACCCATTAGTCTCTTATCTTGACAAAACTAAATTAAAAAAGAACAAGCTACAGTGAAACCTGTGGGTCTGGCGAAAAGTGATCATAATTCACAGGTGGTCTTATTAAACAGCTTGTCTTCAAAAGGGTGTCTACTGTAAAATAAAAGGCACAACAAATGGAACCAGTGATTTTGGTTTAAAATCATTTTGACTTCTGAACCTATAGCTCTTAGTAATGAGTTTGACAATCTTAGATCGATAAGATTTTGTGATTTATCATACTAATAATCTAGTTATTTAGATAATGTTGGTCTAGAGTATATAACATTACCGATTTAAGTGATTTATTAACATGCTTTAAAAGTAAATTAATCGAAAATTACCTCTGATATACAAAACACAGAGAATTAAACATTTTATTTTATTTTTGTTTTTGTTCCCAGGTTGAGAGTTATGACGAAGCAGCTGATGAGGATGAGAGCCTGCTCATCACTACCCCATGCATGAGAGCCCTCATCAAGCTAGCAGGTGTCACACTCGGCAAGAGGTCAGTGTGGTCTTTATGGTGAAGCCTAATACAGATGTACACATTTTCTCATGGACCCAAAGTCTTGAATTAAAAGTTTTGAATTTTGTAAATGGAATTTAAGAAGTAAAATATCTTCCTTTTATGGTCAGTTGAAATAAAATGCTTTGAATGGTACAGCATGTGCTACATGCATTTCTGTCATTAAGGAGAAATCATCTACCAGATTCTGTGACCATAGAACACTAGTTCTTTATATTTATTCTGAAACAATACTTATATTGCTCCTTAGCATAAGTACTGATTTCAAGCTTATATCCCAGCTGAGCTGCAAGTTAAGAGCTTAATTATGTAGAAACAAGTCTAAGTGTTAAATTATTCCAGGCGAGCTCTGAGGAAACAAGTCAAAGAAGTGCGAGTTAAGAAGGAGAAGAAGGGACCCACCATGGCCACCACCACGCCGCTGGTCGCCAGTCTGTTTGACAGCATGTTTCAAGGTCAGATCGATGATAGAGGGGCTGTTGGGAAAAGACAGACTCGGTGCGGGATATGTGAGGTAAGCTATGGCACAGATCAAACGCATGAACAGGAAATAAATTTGTTAGGGGTCTTCAGGGCCTATATGACAGATGAGAGTATAATATTTTATGGGACATCTTAAAGATATCTTTGTGGGATTTATTACAGTTATACTGCTTCTCAACTGATATACAGGAAAACATTTTTGCTAATATATTGCTAATAATTCTGTCGCCTTTATGTGGGGGTATTAACCTTAGTAAACACTCAAGTTTGCTCACATGAATCAAAATTTGACAAATGAGAGTAACATTTCCTCATCACCAAGCCTATGTTATTTGTGGTGATCAGGTTTTTTTGCACCAACCAACTGATCATCAATTAAAATAGATTATCAGGCCATTTCTGGTATAACCTTCATTTGAGAAATATCAGGAAATTCCCTTATATGGAGGCAATTAAGAGATATCCATTACAGTAATTTAATGATTTGTTACATTATTGACTCTTAATTCATGCATATATTAAACTTGAAACCAGCTGGACCCCCAACAAGTTCTAGGAAGTTTCTCTTTGGTCCACACTTATGCCTTATTGCTGCATATAATTGCAAAATGACATGTCACTAAATACTGAGATAATAACTTGAACCTCAGTCAGTAAGGAATGTTGTAACTGGAAATCTGCATCCTAAGGAATGCAAGCCACCACCATGTAGGAGGGTCCCTATTGTGAGCTGCTTGCCAAACTGTGTTTGCTTTCACTTATGTTTGACCCATATTTCTTGGTTCATTTACACATCAGTAGCTGAGCATTTGTGAATATTCCTTGATGTTCCTGAATCCTGATAATTTTCCAGATCCATACCACCAGATTGATTCTTCATAAGCCCATTCCTGATATGCCTTGAAAATGTCATGATATTCCGTTCATGATTGTGTGAGTTATATAGTGAACGAAAACACACACGCACAAGAACAAGGATGAACGCATTCCCTCCTGTCAGAGGCAGTTAATATGTTGTCACTTATTCTTCAGGTGTGTCAGCAGCCTGACTGTGGGAAGTGTGCTTCGTGTAAGAACATGGTCAAGTTTGGAGGAACAGGGACATCAAAACAAGCTTGTATACACAGAAGGTGGGGAAATTTTCTACATGGTCAGTTCTGTTTTGAGCTCTGACTCATGCCTGAGATAGTTTGTACAGAATAATATTTCATGACACAGACATTCAAAATAAATAATTGAGTACTGGGGACTTGTTATTTTAGTGGATACCCCAGAAGTAGTCTTTGTAAAAGAGTTTCATAAAATCTCAGTAACAGAGCCACCTTTGGGACCAGCTTAATTGTAATTGTTCTAGCAGGATGGTTTTGTTAACAAGATTTTTATATGCCCATCATATGACAGGAGTTTTATTGTATACCCACTGTCCGTCCATTAGCTTTTAGTGTCACCACAAAAACTTACTGGGGTTTTCACAAAACTCAACATAAAAACTTAAAAGTAGATTATCTTGTCCTAGTTTGCAGTGCTCTTGTTTTATGATTATTTACATTTTTCTGGAACCAAAAAAGGTCACCTTAACACATGTGATCATCAAAGTGGAGTGCTCACGTTATATAAACTGAACACAGTCTAAGTTTTTCTCTCTTCTGTAAATATTGTCTGGATTTACAGGGGCTAGTAACTTTTAATTTGTGGATGACTGTTGATTTGTAGATGCCCAAATATGGCAGTCAAAGCTGCAGAAGAAGACGACAACATGGATGACATGGATGATGACCTGGTCAAGGACAAAGAAAAGGAGGTCAAGGTCATGGACCACAAGGAAAAGAAGCTGAGGGGCAAAAAGGAAAAGGTCAGTGTAACCTGAAACATCCTCAGAATGATGTCATGTCTCTCAAGAGAGATTTTTTTGCCAATAAAGATAAAGACATGTACAGTGTTTGTTGTGCAGAATTCATGTAATTTCTCTCCTTTTTTAATAATGATTTTTAGGAAAATCTGTAGACGGGGGGAGGGGGGGGGGGGTGTTAATTGGTGAAATTTATTTATTCTACAGGGTCTGTACACCCTAAAATGAATAAATTTGTTGTAAGTTATTCACAAAATTGTTTACAAAATACAAAAAAAGCCAAGCTGATTTAAAAGTTATGTTATCAGTGTTCTCATTTCAGTAAAAATTTAATATGAGACAGCATAAGCAGCTGCCATAAAAAAAAACAGAACTTCACTTAAATGAGTGAGAAAACTTAAGTGAAGTTGTATTACCTGCCACATGGACCATTTTGGAATCTGTAAAATTTTGTGCAAAAATCTCCTAACTTTCTTAGAAGATCCTAAGAATGTAATGGCAAAGTCATTATATTTTTGTATCTCCTTGCAGTAATGAATTTTACATATATTATCTTTCTCTGCATCCTTAAGAATATCTCAAAGCAGCCCTTTAAACTGAATCATATGCATAATACTTGTAGGATTTACAAAAGGAATATGTACTTTATATATATGATGCACTTCAATATTAATGCAATTGATACAGAAGAAGTTTTTTACCTTTGTTATATGTGGTCAGATACTACATGTTTTCATTGTACTGACATCTCATTTTCCATCATACAGACCAGACTGAAGTGGATCGGCTCTGCCATTAAAACTGAGAGTAAGAATAAATACTACGAGGCAGTACAAATGGATGAAGATACTGTGAGTGTAGTAAATTTAATTAGTCACTTTCATTATTATGATCTGTCAGTTACTCGAAAATATGTAGCGAAGTACAACCAATGTTTTTATTTTGTACAAGGGAGGCGTGTATGAATGACTAAGTGACTGAGGGGAGAGGTAGGTGTGATATGAAAAAGAGTGTTTTGGGGTGATATCTTATGGTCAAATGTCCTGTGTTAAAGAGTATTTGTTTGCACATTGCACTCATAGGGACAGAATGCATTTAAAAAAAAGTAATAAAAGTATTACTTTCAACAAGATTTACTGTTTAATCATGCTTCTTGATTTATATATTATTAATTGATTTTTATTTGGGCATTATTTCATTAATCCACAAAACAGACACTGTCCATTTTCACCTGACATATTTTAACAGTCACTAAAAGCCTGTTTATAATGTTAAGATTTATTAAACATGTAATAATCATTCTCAGGTCAGCATCGGTGACTATGTGTCAGTGAAGCCAGATGACCCAAGTGTTCCACTGTATATTGCTAGACTCATGTACATGTGGGAGACTCCATCTGGAGAAAAAATGTTCCACGCTGACTGGTTCAGGTAATTATTTAATTTCCTGCATTATCAGATACTGTGTAAATTGGATCTCCACCTGTTTTATTTATGGTTTCAAATACAAGCTCTGGTGACACGGTTTTAAGATAATGATTTGGATACGATTAGTCAGTATATTACTTAAGATTTTAAATGTTCTGGTGGAAAATTGGCAAACTTGGATCCTTCAGACACAGAAACATTTAATGTAATTACATTTAAGAAATAATATTTATTGCTTCTTCATATTTTTTTTTGTTTTATGTAAGTTTCAACTTTGAAATTGAATATATTACATTAGATTAAACTGACTGATGGCGCCTCATTTCTGTTTCAGTCGAGGTGGTGAGACTTGTCTTGGTGAAACTGCTGATCCTCTTGAATTATTTCTGGTCGATGAATGTCAAGACACGCAGCTGGCTTACATTGTGTCAAAGGTCAAAGTCATCCATCACCAGCCAGATCCCAACTGGAGCATGCTTGGAGGCCTAGCAGATTTTGAGTCATACAGGGCTGTTAAAGAAGACGATGGGCTGACGTTCTTCTACCAGAAATGGTACGACCCAGAAATGGCTCGCTTTGAGGATCCACCAAAAGACGAGAGCTGTGACTCGGATCAAAAGCATAAATTCTGCCAGAGTTGTCTGAGACAAAGGAAAAAGTAAGTAAAGTTATGGTGAAGCGACATCACTGTTTTATGTTCGGTTACATGTCCTTTTGTCTGTTACAATTCATGGTATTACAAATAGTCTGCTTCATGTTCTACTCAATATTTTTAAAATGTATTACTAACTTTAAGCTTATGTCCGTATACAGTATCTGAAATAGATATATGCCCATTTCATCCCCTGTAAAATTTACTGTCTGCTAGAATTCATATTCACCAAGTTCTCTGAAAATTTTTTGCAACTTTCAGCAGTAAGCCATATTTGACTTTGTGCATTTGTGCAAAAGTAGGTGTATTGATATTTGAATACATGCTAATAACTTGGTTGGATTCCATGTCACCAGAGCCTGAACAGTTGAAACTTGGTGTCATGTTTGATGGTTTCTCAAGGCTTTGCATTTGTTTTCTGTGAACAAAAAATATTTAAAATGATTGCAGAAATTATATTTTAAAAAACATGCAATTAAACATTTGGCAAAGAAACAATTGAATTATTCACACACCAACCAAAACTTTTGATCATTTTAGGGAGAAGTGGTTATTACCTACATTAGGAAGTAAGGCTGAGAGTGGGGATGCCTCCAGGGTCAGTTACGAGAATGTAACATGGAAGGGAGAGGAGTATAAAGTTGGGGATTGTGTCTACATCCTCCCTGATACCTACGACTTCAGTGTCAAGCCGGCACCGGTTAAAAAACCAAAGGCAGAGAAGAGAGATTTGGTAAACATTACACAATGAATAGTTTATTTTTGTATAATATAATGTTAATGCTTTATCTATAATTGAGTAGAAACACATGGATGTAAATGTTATGATAGAAAGATTTCAGTGGGAAGGACGAGGGTCAATTACATGTTAAGGAAAGCAGAAAGTTTGCTGAGCTCTAGGGTAGGCTAAGTGGATAAAATTCAAAGACTGATTGTCAATAAATTACATCTGATTGTAAGGAAGAGTTTCAATGACAAGGGCTTATCAGCAAAATGCCCCATTTAAAATGTATTTCAGAACCAGTGCCTTGCTAGAATGTACCTATACTAATGCTCAGGCATAACAGAAAGTCCTGATGAAGCTAGGAAAAAGGTTGTATGTATATAACTGTGTATGTATATAAATGAAGCCTCTGTGGTCTAGTGGTATCATATTGGACTGTAGCCGGGAGGTCATAAGTTCAAATCACACCTAAGGAGGGATGAGATTTTTCACAGTGCTCCAAACACAGGCCCAGCAGTGGAGTTTGTTTACAGACCCAGGAGTAGCAGTTGTGGTAGACACTGGGCCTTGATGAGACCAGTATACAATTTGCAGAAATACATACTTAAATTAATAATAAGATTCAACAGGATAAAAATTGAAGGCAGTTACCTTCACCAAAAAAAAAATGAGAAAAAGGCTATATGTTTTAATGCACAAGTGTTTGGACTTTTCTTAACCTGTATTGCTCGTTAAATAATGTAAAACAATATTTTTTGGTAGCATGATGATGATCTGTACCCGGAGGTCTACAGGAAGTCAGACAAGTCTGTGAAGGGCTCTAACGACCTGGTACCAGACCCATACCGTATTGGTCGTATCAAGGAGATCTACACCAAAAAATCTGATATGAACAAGGGTATCAGGCTGTGCATCACAAAGTTCTACAGGTATCAGTATAAATTTACATGGTATTTATAGATTTAAATCATAATACCCTAATTATCATATATCTCATGTTTAACTGCAAATTCTCTTTCAGGTGTGAGCCAACCCTGTATTTTTGTAAACCTTTAAATTTGTCAAATATGAACTGCCCCTTGAAAGTATTAAGAGTTTTTGTATTTATTTTGTTCATAAGGATTTGTGCTTTTATAATTTTAAATAATGTGGGCTGTTGCATTTCCCCATTACAGATAATGTGGTTACTGAAAGGGGTTAATACCCTGAAACAAGAAGGGGATCACAAAGAGAGACTAATTAAGAAAAAGATTGTAATTAAGTAAATTCTTTAAATTGTTTGATCTACAGATATGTGTGTGAAGTAAGTTGTTCGACTGTGGTAGATTTGCTCATGTCATGTTATATTCCAGACCAGAGAACACACACAAAGGTGCAATGAGTGGATATCAGGCTGACCTGAACCTGTTGTACTGGTCCAGTGAAGGTGAGTGTGACGAGGGGTTATGATATATGATCAGTATAAATATGATGCAGGGGTATATGAAAATATGATGTAGTATGGTGCAGGTATGGGAGTAAGTCACAGGGTTAGATATTATAATATTCTGTTAGGGTAGAAATATCATGAACTGGTTACGGTATATTGCAAGACTAGAACTATCTTGAAATATGATTCAGGGGTTGAAATATCATGCTGTGGTAGTTTAGTTTAGGGCTTGGGAAAAAAATAGTGTACTTTTCTGTGTAATTCTCTGATGATTATCCTGAAAACTTCCCTATGTGTAAGATCTCTCTCCTGTTATAATTACATCAGGCACTTTAACAGTAATGTGAATTATGCCTGCACTATAAACTTGTATAGCTTCCCATTTTTAATCAAAAGAAAACCTGACTGTTTCAGAGACGAAGATCAGTTTTACGGATGTTGTTGGTAAATGTTACACGAGCTTCAGTGAGGATCTGTGTGAGAGTGTAGAGGAGTACACCAGAGGAGGTCCAGACCGCTTCTACTTCACAGAGGTAAGTCATACAGGGGTCAAAATAAGCAGGCCTGGGGCTTTTAATCTCAAATGTTTAAAGTTTAAATATTCCATATTTCTTACAAACTGATGATTTAACAAATTCAGAATCATCCATTATTATGTTTAGGGTATTACATTACGATGGATTGAGATATATGAACAAATATATTGTAAGACAACTTTTCCAAATGTTTCCGTGGACAGGATAAAGCTGCTTTAATATAGAAAATCTAATTTTACTTCCACAGCTTATTAATGTTCACACATGATTAGATAAATGTATTGGGGCTACTTGTGTCTCTTTGCTCACATCTGTTTACTGCTGTTGTGATTCTTGTGGCTAAATAGTTTCTTTTATTCCTCAGGCATACAACCCTGAGACTCGACAGTTTGAGGATCCACCAAACGAGGCTAGAACGTCTAAAGGAAAGGTAAAGTTACAAACTGAGACCTTAGAAGGTTATGTTACTTGGTTGTTTGCCACAGTGAAGTTTTTACCTCAGTCCACACTGATGATGGTGCTAACTATGTTAAATATAAAAAATAACTATCATGACTTTAGGTGCACCATTTATCATCAGTCAGGGATTTGTCTGTTTAAGCAGTGATTAATTGTGAATAAATTACTCTTATCACTTCTAAGCATTGAGGCTTCAGTTGCATTGTCTCTTTCTCTTAAGCATGATCTTCACGCAGCTTAATGCAACAGTTGCATGATTAATTTGCAGGGTAAAGGTAAAGGCAAAGGTAAGGGTAAAGGAAAGTCCTCCGCACCCTCACAGGAGATCCAAGAGGGTACCAAGAAGACGGAGATCCGGCGTCTGAGGGCACTGGATGTGTTCGCTGGATGTGGAGGTATATTATAATAAACTCAGTTTTCTTATTACCTAATGTTGTGAGCCACTTTCAAGAGTGCTAGTGCTAAGTAATTGAAATTAATCATCATGCCATGAGTGAAAAAAGTATAAAAGTAATTTTATTCTTTTTCAGCATAATTCAGCAGCCAACTTCCACTTGTTGCATGCAAAATTAAGAGGTTTCATCTTGTTCATAATGAAATATGACCGCTTTTTCACTCTGTAGTCTCAGTGTCATAATGTAAAACATGATATTGATAAAGTTACAGCAGCTGGCAAACAGATTTCAAAACTTATGTTGAACTATGTTATTTGCTCAGGTCTGTCAGAGGGCTTCCACCAGGCTGGCGTAGCTGAGAGCCGCTGGGCCATTGAGAAGGAAGAACCAGCCGCCCAAGCGTTCCGGCTGAACAACCCAGGATGTACAGTGTTCACAGAGGACTGTAATCTCCTGCTCAGACTGGCCATTGATGTGAGTTTTAATTGCTAGAATTAAAAGATACAGATATAGATATATTTCATGTCTTGCAAACTCCATGATAAAAAGTCATGATAAAAGATAAAATGGGAATTTTTCCTTTCAAGTAGTAAAATGTCCTAAAATTTTGTTGCAGAGCTACCTTCGCTATTTTCAATTACTCCAATTGGCAAACTATTAGATTGTTCATTCATAAAGCAAGGTTTGTGCTTGAATTTTCCTGCTTCAGGTGATCACATCATCATAAAGTGCCTTAAGATTTAAGATACTGGACCTTGAAAGGTTCTTCAAATTTGCTTTAGGATTAATGTTCCAACCCAAATAACAATATTTAATTTTCTTTTCTTAAATATGAAAACAGCTTGTTCATTGTTCAGGTATGAGTTTTCTGCAGTGTTTAAATTCAGAAGTAAAAATAATACATACCTCTCACATGATAAACATTCATAATTGACATGAACACTTATTGTTTCATTCTTGATATGTAGGGACACAAGACAAACTCTGTCGGCCAGAAGCTTCCACAGAAGGGTGACGTTGAGCTGCTGTGTGGCGGCCCGCCATGTCAGGGTTTCAGTGGGATGAACCGGTTCAATTCCAGGGAGTACTCTCAGTTTAAGGTAGGCAGTCACCTGAGAAGCTCAGGATTTTAATTTTATGGTTGTGAATATTTTCCTTGTGCAGTTGGGTTTTTTTTTGGCAGATTCTGTAGATGTGAAAGTTGCATAATTATTGTTGTATATATACTCTGACTTTGACTGTAAAATCCTTTGTAGATTCAGGATAAAGAAATCAGTAAGTTTAATGCAACGCATGATTATATGACATGTTGATGTATATAAAAAATAATGAAATAATATCTGAAATAGTATCTGAATGATCCAAAGATGATAATTAATCAAATGAAGAATTTGCCAACAGTCATCAGTGTTTATTGCACCTGAATAGACTAAAGATTTAGTTATATCTGTTTGAGACATTTAAGTAGTTTAAATGTTGTAATTGTTATCAATCGATAATTTTCTAACTCTAGATGAAGCAGAATTTTGTCTGTCTACAGGATTAACTGTTACTTTGAATAACCCATTGTTCTCTTTTTGTTTGTATTTCAGAATTCCCTGATCACCACGTACCTGAGTTACTGTGATTACTACCGACCAAGGTTCTTCCTGTTAGAGAACGTGAGGAACTTTGTGTCGTTTAAGAAGAACATGGTGCTGAAGCTGACACTGAGCGCACTCCTCCGTATGGGCTACCAGTGTACGTTCGGTGTCCTGCAGGCAGGCTGCTACGGCGTCCCACAGACCCGCAGGAGGTAGAGCATGTTTTATGTATCAGGCCCCATCTGTAGTATATCACCAGAGTAGCTTGTATTGGTGATAAGTGCACTATAAGTGCAATATGTAAGCAGTTTCATACAGTGAAAATACAATATAACTTCCTTTATGTTTACTGTTAGCTTTATGGGTTTTGACCAAGTATACAAAAAAAACTACATTTTGAACAGAAATCTTTGATAACTGTTACTAAGTTTTTTGAGCCAAGCACTGCTTGCTGGTGTTTTGTGTATCCTGCTTCAATCATATCAATAAATTAGGGCAGAAACTTTTGTCTCCCAGTCAGTGAACTGTATGAAGGGCACTTTTCTATGTAAGAGGACATATTCTTTCTGGAAAATCTACTTTAAAAACTAATCTAAAGTGTATCCTAGAGCAGTATCACTTCTCAGAAAAAAGACTTTGTTCAGAAAATTGTTTCTTCCTTGTTTGTAGGGCCATTATTTTGGCTGCTGCTCCAGGAGAAAAGCTACCATTTTATCCTGAACCCACAAATACATTTGCTCCCCGAGGCATGCAGCTGTCAGTTGTAGTTGATGAGAAAAAGGTAGGTACAGGTATCAATCAGGCATCATTTAGAATTACCTCTGCATGGTATCTTTTATGAACCAAGCTTTTGGATCACTTAAAAATTTACCTACCTCCTAATTTGTTAATTTGTTTTTCTCAACAATTAGACCTAAATACATAGCAGGTGTGTTAGATATATACACAAAATATATGGTTTTCTCCTTAAAATATTATGATATCCACCAATAACGTTGTTTTAAAAAGGCTTGCTTAGTCCTGTACATTAGTAGAAAAATGCTGGCACCAGGCACAGTCAGTGGCACCAAATATAAATATAGCCAGTTGTACTGTGCAACCTCACAAATCAGGATTTTTAGCTCAGCTGACTATAAGTCATCTGAGCTATAGTCATGGTCCATTGTCCGTCGTCCGTCCATCTGTCGTGCTGTCCGTCCGTCCGCCTGTCCGTCTGGATGTCCGTCCGTAAGACTTGCATGTTTCGACACCATTGGACCTACGAATCTAAATTTCGGCATACCATTAGATGTCCCCATAATCTCCTACCATGCCAAAAATTCAGTCAATAGGACTTCGTTCCTTTGAGATATTAAGGAAAAACCTCAATTTTTTATTAGAAATCTATTTTCACACTTCAGGGCTGCCTAATATCAAAACCACTCATCTGGTTTTCTTCATATTTACCATAAATATTCCTCTGTATAGTTCCTATGTACATGCCAGATATTAAGTCAGTATTATATAATTTTAAAAAGTTATGGGCCCAAACATAATGGACTTTGTAAAAAAATCAGGAAGATATTTGGTCACTTAAGACCAAAAGTGTTAAAGGTAGGGACTTTTTTCCAGTAATACAACTTTAATTAATCAAAATTTAATTGTTTACCAAAAATTAGATCAAAATTTGTTAAATTTTTTAGCTCAGCTGACTATAAGTCATCTGAGCTATAGTCGTGGTCCATTGTCCGTCGTCCGTCCGTCTGTCCGTCCGTCCGTCCGTCCGTCCGTCCGTCCGTCCGTAGATGTGGCACGTTTTGAAACCGTAAGACCTAGGAATCCAAAATTCGGCATAATGTTAGATGTCCCCAAGATCTCCTACCAAGCCGAAAACTGGGTCTTTGCAACTTCGTTCCTTTGAGAAATTAAGGAAAAACCTCAATTTTTTATTAAAAACCTATTTTCACACTTTAGGACTGCCTAATATCAAAACCACTCATCTGTTTTTCCTCATATTTACCATAAATATTCCTCTATATAGTTCCTATGTACATGCCAGAAATTATGTCTGTATTATTTAATTCAAAAAAGTTCTGGGCCCAAACATAATGCATTTTGAAAAAAATAAGGAAAGATATTTGATCACTTAACACAAAAAATGTTAAAGGTGTGGACCTTTTTTCCAGTAATATAACTTTAATTAATCAAAATTAAATTGTATACCCAAAATTAGATGAAAATCTTTTAAATTTTTTAAAATATTAATAAAAATAAAAAATTGGTACCTTAAATTTTGCCCAACTTTGACCATGGCACGTTTTTTTCCTGTAAGTACTTTGGATTTAATTTTCACAGCATGTTTTTGTCAGCATTTCAACTGTTAACACCAAAAATTTGAAACCAGTTGATCAAAAACTGTAGATTTTAATCAAGTTTTCAAGCACCTTGTAACATATTGTATACATCAAGCTAGTGTTATGCAGTTTGCAAAAGCTCAGCTCCCCAGCTTCAGCTCTAAGTTCCTTAAATTCAGCATACAGTTAGATGTCTCCAAAATCCCCTACCATGCCAAGAATTTGGTCACTAGGACTTAATACCTTCGAGATATTAATTAAAAACTTCATTTTTCCATTAAAAACTCATTGTTACACTTCAAGACTGCCTAATATCAAAACAACTGATCTGACTTTAATCATAAACAATATACATATTTTTCATTCTCTATGCACATCCCAGAATGATGTCAGTATTGCGTAATTGTTTTAAGTTATGGGCCCAAACAAAATGCACTTTGTAAAAAATCAAGAAATATATTTACTCCCTTAACAAGGGCATTGCTAGAGATTTTTTTGTCAGGGATGTAACATTATTTAATCAAGATTCAATTGAATACCCAAAATTAGTTCTGAATTTTTCAAATTTTATAAGTTATTAGTATAAATATAAAATAAGTACCTTAAATTTTGCCCAACTGTGACCATGGCACGTTTGTTTCCCGTGAGCACTGTTGATATAATTTTCATATCATGCACACATAAGGATTTCAGCTTTTTAGTTTAGAAAGCTGAAAGAAATTGGCCAAAAATTGTAGCTTTTATTAATGTTTTTTATGAGACCCTGTCAGACTTTGGCTCTCTCCAGCCCCTCTTGAGTCACCTGTATGTTGACCTTGTTGACCTTTCATCAAATTATGCACGCTTGAGGCGAGGCATACAGGAATCCAGGCAGCTTATGGCCAGCCACAGTTGATCCAGGTGTCCAACCCAACTCATCTAGTAGTTTTAACCAACAACATAACAATAAACAACAAATTAATAAATTTTTATTGGTTTTTAATAACAAATTAAAGAAAAATAGAAAAGGAATTTGTTAGTTTATAATAACAGGAAATTAACTTGCAGTTACTGATGATATAAGAATCTTGTATCGATGGGTAGAATGTCACATATTCCAAATAACACCATGCAGTCACCTATGGCATTTTTCAGTTCAATTTTAATGAAAAAGAAGTAAATCATATTATTCATTACTAATCATTAGGGATCATATGAAGGAAATTAATGATAGACAAAGATGCAGTTGATAATATTAATCTAGATTCCTACTGTGTCTAGTGTGTACATTGATGTGAAATTAGTCCAAAATGAATATTTCACAGTTATTTTTTAATATAAATAAAAGCCATAAAACCAGGTACTTATGATCATTATTTAAATGTGTGAATTTTGTATATTCTGGATTCTCAACATCATTGTTTGGTGAAAATTGAATAAATACCAGACATGGTGCGAATACTTTGTAATTGTATTTAAATACGAATATGATTATGTACTCCATTATAAAATATCTTGCATAAAGAATGGGAATTCAGGTAAAAATGAAAGTATATGAATACTTGTGCAAATACTTTCAAAATGTATTCATGAATGCATTCATGAATATATTCTTTAATATTATTTTAATAATCATATCAGTTATATTTCATTTTTAAAAAATCATATGATTCTCTTATTATTTTTAATAAAAATTATTTTTGGGACAATATTTGTAATTTTTTTTAATAAATAGTTAAACTCTTATATTATATGTTCTGCTTATAAGTTATATGGCCAAGTCAAAATCTGTGTGACAATAGTACTCCAATTGTTAATAAAATAAATGAAATCAATCCTCTTCCCTGTCTCCAAAGGTACTATCAAAATCATTCATAAGCTAAACAACAACAACTCATAATACAGCTTATATTTATTACCACACAAAACCAGCATGTGCCTCATTTCTAAATAATATTTTTTATCATAAATAACAGCTGAGCGTCGTGACCCATAGGTCCCTTGTTTAAATATTGGCAAAAATATAAAATTGGTACCTTAAATTTTGCCCAACTTTTGCCATGGCACGTTTTTTAGCTCAGCTGACTGAAAGTCATCTGAGCTATAGCGATCACTCTTTGTCCGTCGTCGTCTGTCCGTCTGTCTGTCTGTCCGTCTGTCCGTCTGTCCGTCCGTTAACCAGGCACAAATCGTAACCGCTAGACCTAGAACCTTGTAACTTGGGATTCTGAGAGGTCCATAAAAAATCTCCTTGGAAACCAGAAATTAGGTCTCTGTTACCCATATCCTTCGAGCTATGTGGCCCCAAAGTACCCCCCAGAAAAGTCAAAAATTTCATACAAAAACTTCAATATCTCATTAACTACTTGACTGATGGTCATGATTTTTGGCATACATATTGACCATGAGATGTTCCATCACTTCCTGCAGACTGGTGGCGCCACCTGTATTTTTCGATTTTTTACGAATTTTTTTCTCTATTTTTGAGACCTTTAAAAATGTGAACATCTGTTAACAAGGCACAAATCATAAAGACTGGACTTAGAATCTTAATTCTTGACACACTGAGAGGTCCATGAAAAATCTCCTTGTAAACCAGAAATTAGGTCTCTGTTACCCATATCCTTTGAGCTATCGGGCCCCAAAGTACCCCCCAGAATAGTAAAAAATTTCATACAAAAACTTTAATATCTCAATAACTACATCACTGATGGTCTTCATTTTTTGCATACATATTGATCATGAGATGTTCGATCAGTTCCTGCAGACTGGTGGCGCCACCTGTACTGTTTGATTTTTTACGATTTTTTCCTATATTTTTGAGACCTTTGAGGATGCTGTCATCTGTTAGCATGGCACAAATCGTAACGACTGGACCTAGAATCTTCATTTTCGACACACTGAGAGACCTATGAAAAGTCTCCATGGAAACCAGAAATTAGGTCTCTGTTACCCATATCCTTCGAGCTATGGGGCCCAAAATTACCCCCCAGAATAGTCAAAAATTTCATACAAAAACTTCAATATCTCATTAACTACATCACTGATGGTCATGATTTTCGACATACATATTGATCATGAGATGTTTCATCAGTTTGTGCAGACTGGTGGCGCCACCTGTATTTTTCAATGTTCACGAATTGTTTTCTCCATTTTTGAGACCTTTAAGGATGTAGTTATCTGTCAACAGGGTACAAATCGTAACGACTGGACCTAGAATCTTCGTTCTTGACACACAGGGAGACCGATGATAAGTCTCCATTGAAACCTGAAATTTGGTCTCTGTTACCCATATCCTTTGAGCTATGGCACTCCAAAGTACAGCTCAGAATAATGGAAAATTTGATACAAAAGCTAAAGTATCTGAACAACTAATGCAGAGATAACCATAATTGTTTGCATGGATATTGATCATGGAGTGTTTCATAAGTTTCTGCAGACTGGTGGCACCACCTGTATTTGTTCGGTTTTTTTTAACGAAATTATTCTGTATTTTTGAGACCTTTAAAGATATGAACATCTGTTAACAGGTCACAAATCATAAAAACTGGACCAAGAATCTTCATTCTTGACACACAGGGAGACCCATGAAAAGTCTTTATGGAAACTTGAAATTAGGTCTCTGTTACCCATATTCTTTAAGCTGTATGGGTCCAAAATACCCCCCCCCCCCCACCCATGAATAATGGAAAATTTATTACAAAAACTGCAGTATTTCAATAACTACAACACTGATGGTCATGATTTTCGGCATACATATTGATCATGAGCTGTTCCATCAGTTTCTGCAGACTGGGTGTGCCACCTCTATTTTTTTTTCAAATTTTTACGAATTTTTTTCTTTTTTTTGAGACCTTTAAAGATGTGGTTATCTGTCAACAGGGTACAAATCGCAACAACTGGACCTAGAATCTTCATTCTTGTCATGCAAGGAGGCCCATGAAAGGTGCCTGTGGAAACTTGAAATTAGGTCTCTGTTACCCATATCCTTCAAGCTATAGGACTCCGAAGTATCCCTCAGAATAATGGACAATTTGATACAAAAACTGAAGTATCTGAACAACTAATGCAGAGATCACCATGATTTTTTGCATGGATATTGACCATTAAGAGTTTTTATTAGTTTCTGCAGACTGGTGGAGCCACCTGTATTTTTGTATCCGCCAAAACGAAGTTTTGCGGATACTATGTTTTTGACCGAGTTCCTCCGCCGTGGCGGCGTTCGTTTCCAGAGAGCTCCTCGGAGACTAATGGACCGATTTTTCCCAAACTTACACCTATTATTGGGTCACATGTGAACTGGTGCCTAACCAATTTGCATTGACCTCTGACCTTTCCTCTCTATCCAGTGTCCATTTGTGGGTCTGTTTCCACTCATAAACCCTCATATCTCGGGAACCGTTTGACCAATCAGGAAATAAAATTGATACAAATGTAGCCCTTGGATTGCTTTATAACATACACAAAAAATGGTGGCGCCACCTGTAACCATGTTTGCACAGTGTCCATCTGTTCATCTGCCTTGGGTTAAAATCACTCATATCTCTGCAGTGTATTGACTAATTCACCTGAAATTCGTCATGTGTATACATCCAGGATAGCTTTCTTGATTTTATGACAGGTGGCGCCACCTACGTTCACGTTCACGCTGATGACATCCAAGCTTATATCTCAGGAACCGTTTGACCGATCAGGAAATAAAATTTATACAAATGTAGCCCTTTGATAGCTCTGTAACATACACAAAAAATGGTGGCGCCACCTGTAAAAATGTTTGCACAGCGTCTGTCTGTTAGTCTGCCGTGGCCTAAAATTACTCATTTCTCTGTAGTGGTTCGACATAACTGCCTAAAATTTTGCAGGTTTATACATCGTGGACAGCTTTCTTGATTTTATGACAGGTGGCGCCACCTACATTCTAGTTAACGCTGGACACATCCAAGCTCATATCTCAGGAACCATTTGACCGATTGGGCCAAAATTGTGCATGTGTTTAGATCTCACATAGGTCTTTATCATACACAAAACTGGAGGGGTTACCTGCAAAGATTTTTGCACAGTGTTTGTCTGTTTGTCTGCCATGGGCAAAAATCGCTCATATACATGTAGTGGTTTGACTTTTCTGCCTAAAATTTTGCAGGTGTATACAACTTGGACAGATTTCTGGATTTGTGGTAGGTGGCACAACCTACATACACATTTAGGCTGCAGACATCCATGCTAATATGCAACATACCTCACTCTATTTCCCCTTGCCACTCAATCCATGCCTCACTATCCGATTTTGGCAGATACATGTAGTCACTTGTCGGTTACCCGTATTCTAGTTTTAAAAGTTTACACATTTTTCTCTATTTTTGAGATATATAAATACAGACTAAATCTTGGCCTGTTGGTTAATCTTTTTGATGCTTCAGTTGAAAGGGTATATACTACCATTCTGGTGATAAAATTTCCTTTTGCGAATCTCTTCCCAGTCAGCTGAGCGTCATGACCCATGGGTCACTTGTTTCCTGTAAGTACTGTGGATTTAATTTCACACCATGTAAACATAAGGATTTAATCTGTTAAAATCTGAAATTTAAAAATAAAAGCTGCAAAATTAGGCTAGTTATTGAATTTTTTTGGAGGCTCTTGTTGTATTCCCTTACATTGTCAAGCAGTCCACTTTGATGACTGTAGGTCATTCAGTGCACATCTCTGTGCTCCCCAGGCTGTTGACATAATTTTAGATGTCCCCAAAATCTCCTACCATACCGAAAATTGGGTCATTAGGACTTTGTTCCTTTGAGATATTAAGGAAAAAAAACTCCGTTTTCCATAAAAAAAGCCATTGTTACTCTTCAAGGCTGCCTAATATCAAATCCACTGATCTGTTTTTGATCATATTTAGTATTCACATTCTTTTATACATTTTCTATGGACATACTAACAATTAGGTCAGTATTGGGTATTATTTTGAAGTTATGGGCCAAAACATAATGCAATTTTTAAAAAAAATCAGGAAATATATTTACTCACCTAACATGAGAATTGCTGAACCTAGAGACTTTTTTTCAGGAATATAACTTTATTTAATCAAGATTCAATTGTTTACCCAAAATTAGATCTGAATTTTGCAAATTTTTCAAGTTATTAGCGTAAATAAAAAATCAATACCTTAAATTTTGTCCAACTTTGGCACTGTTGATATAATTTTCCCAGCATATATGCATAAGGATTTAATCTTTTAAAATATGAACTTTCAAAAGAAATTGATTGGAATGAATAGTTTAATCATGTTTTCATACACCATGTCAAGTGTTGTTTACATCTAGCCCACCTAGTAGTACAGCCTTAACTTGCATTATGTAACCCACCCCAGGCAGCTTACCTTGGCCCAGCTTGGCCACTACTAGCAGGCTTCCCCTCTGCCCTGCACTCATCCCCCCCCCCCCCCAGCTGGTGCATAAACTAGATGAATGTTATAATTTTTCTGTATTTTATTTTATTCTTGGACATGCTACATTTTAGATTTTGTATTGAACCACCAGGGTTACAATGATTAAAGTGTACACTTAATTGTGTCCACAAAGTGGTGTATTGCTGTGAAAGTGTGGATGTTCATGAGATAAGTAATTCCTTACTTCAGAAGAGTAAAAACTTCACCAGGTGTGAAATTGACTATTAATTCCAGTAATTAATTAAAACTGGGATAGTAATTAGCACAATGATATTGTTTGTCCCTCATTCAACCAACAGTGTGTATACTTTATTTGAAAAGATGTTTTATTTTATCAAATTTACTTTTATTTTATTTTGGTGAATAAAATTAAGCATGTCCTGAAAACTCCAATGTGCAAAACTTTTTAATAGTGATTCAAGGAATATTCTTGTAGATGCCATGTTGTCGCATTATTTTCTTTTAAAATCAGTTTAAACATTTGTAATTAAAAATAATAAAATATATGTGTATGCTTAATATGACCCAATGTTTTTTACTCTGTATATATTATGATTGCAACTTTTGCAACAATTCTAATATTTTAACTTATATTTTCAGGTTTATTTAATTAAAAATTTATAAACCTGTAAATAAAAAAATGGTTCAGATAAAAACTTCTTAATGCAAAAAGTGGATCTGCTTAAAAAAATAGGATTATATATAAACTTAAATGCATTATTCTCTTGAAAGTGAAATAAAGGTATTAGTCCATTCTGTCCACTTGCCTGTCCATCTGTAAATTTTCATACGCAACACAGTATCTCAAAACTTTTACTGTTTTTCTTCATGACAGTCTTGTCAGAGTATTAGTTTACAATCATATATTTAGAACTTTACTATAACCAAGTAGGAGGGCCCCTTTCCTCTTAGCTTTTCATATTCTTATATAAATGAAAAACATTACAATAGAATATTTCTACATCCACCTTCATGCTGCCCTCACTTTTCCCTTCTCCAAACCCCATCCCAAAGTCAGCCTCAGTAAGCAAGAACAAGATGAATCAGATATATTCATACTTTAATATTTTGTATAACTATTCGTCCATAGGTACCTATGTACATGCCAGAAATTATGTCAGTATTGTGTAATATGTAGACATAGTGGGCATCACAATAATGTACCTTGTCAAGACTAAAGAGATTTTGTGTCATACAGTCACATATTCATAAATCACTTCATCAGCATAGTTAATCATAACATCATATCTGTCAAATTGAACGCTTGCAGACTACCATACACTTTAGATCCTTCAACAAATAGCCTTATCATCATTCTACTACTGCTTATTACTGCTGTCATTGCATTCATATTTGCTCAAATATATCACATTTTCAACCCCTCCTAAATAAATAAAAAATAAACCACTATTTGACTCTATTAATCCATCAGTCAGGTAATTTCATTTATCATTTACTCACATATTACATTACATTCCTTTATAATAGCCCAACATGTACATGATATTCATAAGCTTTATCGACTCGATATAGTATCACAGTGAAAAACATTTATAGTCCTATCACGATAAGCTGAGCGCCGTGACCCATGGGTCCCTTGTTTAAGCTTCTTTCTTTGAACTTGTGTTTCTTCTGTATTTCTTTTTTTATGTTTCTTTTGTGTTTCTCTTTCATCTGTCTCCTTATTTCTGGGTTGTTGTATGTCATACATAGTTGTTATTTAACACAGGTTTGATCTTAAATTTGAAATCTTAAGATTTTATGATATGCATACGAAAGAGCTGTAATATGTGTACTGTAGTAGTTTCAGAATTGTAGGTGTTTGATGTACTGATGTCCCTGAATGTTACAGTTTAAGAGCTGTATGGTGAGGGTATATGATATATTGTGTTTGATTGTTCTAGTTTGAAAGCTGTATCAGACACACTCAGTCCGCCCCTCACAGGACCACCACAGTCAGGGATGCTATGTCTGACCTCCCAGAGATCAGGAATGGAGCCAAAGCTGAGGAGATACCGTACAATGGAGATGCACTGTCGGACTTCCAGAGAAAGGTCAGTGTCATGTATGACTGGAAACAAAGGTTGGAGTCAAATACACCTGACTTGATACAAAGATGTAATTCGCACAAGTGCTTTCATGGTCAAGTTCTGGTGCAAATAGGCAAATACAAGTAGAGGTTCAAATATAGGACATCTGATATAAATCTTATAATTGAATTTTAATAGAAATCATATAACAATCTTCTTAGTACTGATTTTTACCTGGATAGAATTCACAGTATTAGGCCCAAAAAATTAATAATATGTTTCTCAGGCACCAGGCACTTTAACCATCCCCCCCCCCCCCCCCAAGTGTCACATGTTAATTTGGTGACCTGCTTGATTACTACAAAAAAAATATGTGACTCCTGTGTCAGTCAGATTCCCTCCAAATGATACTTCAGCCATTTTTATCAAAGAATGAACTTTAAACTTTTATAATTCTTCTAAAACCTTTGTCTGTTTAAACCCTTATTTTGTTTATGATTATCTCATATTTCTGTCTGTGTGGACTTTTTTCATAGCTAATTGTGTGCTAATACACTCTGTTTCTGTAAACACATATAATAATCTTTAAATAAATACTTGAATGGTCCAATTTTTGTGTGATCAAATTCAAATGTAAAATTTCATCCCACATAGAGGAATTATTTGTGAATTTTCTCCCATTTTCATGCTTTGTGACCATTCGGGCGGATTAAAAATGGCTACCATTGTGGCCCATCAGCAGAGATCAGTTTTTAAACCAACTTGCATCACACTTCTTTTGCAATAAAAATTTTAATAAGAAATATAAACAAAGATTATACAAGGCTTAAAGAAATTTCTGTTGTATTTATTTATTAAGTGATATGAAATCTTATTTTAACAATGCATGACCTTAATGCATTTTGCCATTTCATGACACACAGATTTTGACACTAGTAGTATTATATAATCACTTTTTATGTTAATATAACACATAAAAGAAATAAAAATGTCACATATTTCGAAGATCTCTTCAAAGTTTTGATGAATTCAACCTATACATCATTTAATATCTCATTTTATAATTATCACTTGTCAATTCTATGTCTGTGCCAGAGAAATAATTTGTGATATATATGCTATTTCCATGGTAAAAAAAAATAAAAGCTGCCCACCTGAATCATTTTCCAAAATAAGTGCCTGAGAAACATATTATTAATTTATTTTGGCCTTATAGTCATCTACACCAAATAATTAGGTAAAGTGGACATATATGGTGTGTATTTATACATAAAATAATATATTTAAATGTATTTTATTAATTTGATCCCGACACCCTCAGCAAGTTTGATGAAAATTGAATTTGCTGAGAACATTTTGTAAACAAGCATGTGGTCAGCACAGATCATGAACACAATTAAAATATGTGAAAGGGGTGTGCATGGTTCAGTGTTTAAGACACAGAAAAAATGAAGATATTGTTTTCTCAGATGAGAGGTAATCAGGTTCAGCCCATCTTACGTGATCACATCTGCAAGGAGATGAGTCCCCTCGTTCACGCCCGTATGCAGCATATTCCACTTGCGGCGGGCTCTGACTGGAGAGATCTGCCGAATATCGAGGTCCGGCTTTCTGATGGCACAAAGTGCAAAAAACTGTAAGCAGCAATCTTTTATAAAGTCTGTATCTGTCATGCATGGTTAGTTAACATGTGAATTCAGGATTTATTGAATAACCCTAATGATAATAATGGTTTATTATTTTGTAGATGTGTAAATAATTTTCAACTTTCAGATAGTTTTCTGGTTTCATATACAGGAAAAATTTTATCTTTGAAATTTCAGGCAGTTCAAGTTCAGGTAATATGGAACCTGTAACAAATAATTTACTCCAATTTAAACCATTTCTTCACTGGCAAGCAAGTTTGTAAAATTTCAAAGTAATATAATAATGTCTAGCAATTAATTTATGGCAAAATTTGATAAACAAAATATCAAAAAGTGCAGTTACTTATAAACTGGGTTTAAAAATATATTGTGTTTATAAAAACTTCCATCATATACATTTACATTTTTTTTTCATTGAATTTCAACAGACGTTACACACATCATGACAAGAGGAATGGCCGGTCACCTTCGGGTAACTTGCGAGGCGTCTGTCAGTGTATGACTGGGAAGGGGGCACAGTGTGACCCTGTGGACAGACAGTTCAACACGCTCATCCCCTGGTGTCTACCTCACACCGGTAATCGTCACAACCACTGGGCGGGGCTTTATGGGCGTGTACAGTGGGACGGCTTCTTCAGCACCACAGTGACCAACCCTGAGCCAATGGGCAAACAGGTCAGTCTCATGAAGTTGTTTTCTGCTTACTCACCAGAGGGCAGCACGAGCCAAATATTGTAGTATTTCATTCTATTATTTCTACATATGCATAACACAGGGCCAATCATCCTTGTCATGGCTGTGACTTGGTCTTTTGTCCCATGTAAAATTAGAAGAACAAATTCTTAAAAAGAGGCTTTATCTGTTTAAAATCTCATGGACATCAATCCTTTTTCAGTAGAGGTCATATAAAAATTTTACAACAGCTTGTATATTATTTAGTCAATTATATGGAGATCTATGTTAGAATTATTTGACCCTGATAGACAGCTGTGACCAATTGGTCCCTTGTTATTTTTGCTTCAATGATAAATGTTTGATATAGCATATAACTAATTATGACAAAGTATGGTCTTGAAAGTATATGGTAGTTTACAAAAAAAAATAGGGCAGCAATATTAGATTATCAAGGATGGGTTTTCTTATGGAGACTTAATTTGGGGACTGTTTTTCATTGTCTCTGCCTCGATCCTTTTGTGCTTTATAAAATTTGACCTTTGTGACCTTCAGGGCCGAGTTCTTCATCCTGAGCAGCACCGTGTGGTCAGTGTACGAGAATGTGCTCGCTCACAAGGCTTCCCTGACACCTACAGGTTTTTTGGTACGATCCTAGATAGACATCGACAGGTGAGTGTGCTGGTCTACAGTAGTGTCAGTTACCATGTGGGCATATATTATAATTGTATCTGCCAAAATGAAGTTTTGCAGATACTATGTTTTTGACCGAGCTCCGCTGCCGCCGCGTTCCAACTCCTCTGAGACTACTGGACAGATTTTTCTGAAACTTACACCAATTATTGGGTCACGTGAACTGGTGCCTAACCAATTTGCCTTGACCTCTGACCTTTCGTCTCTGCCCAGCATCTGTTTGTGCGTCTGTTTCCACACATATCTCAGAAACCGTTTGACTGATCAGGAAAAATTTTGTACAAATGTAGCCTTTGGATAGCTTTATAACATATACAAAAAATGGTGGCGCCACCTGCAACCATGTTTGCACAGTGTCCATCTGTTCATCTGCCTTGGGTTAAAATCACTCTCTGTAGTGTTTTGACTAATTCACCTGAAATTCGACATGCATATACATCCTAGATAGCTTTATTGATTTTATGACAGGTGGCGCCACGTACATTCACGTTAACGCTGCAGACATCCAAGCTCATATCTCGGGAACCGTTTGACCAATCAGGAAAAATTTTACACAAATGTTGCCCTTTGATAGCTTTTAACATACACAAAAATGGTGGCGCCACCAGCAGCCATTTTTGCACAGCGTCCATCTGTTTGTCTGCCTTGGGTTAAAATCACTCATATCTCTGCAGTGGTTTGACCAAATTATCTGAAATTCTGCATGAGTATACATCCTGCATAGCTTTCTTGATTTTATGACAGGTGGCACCACATACATTCATGTTCACAGTGTAGACATCCATGCTTATATCTAAGGACTCATTCAACCAATCAGGAAATTTTTTTTACACAAATGTAGCCCTTGGATAGCTTTATAACATACACAAAAATTGTGGCGCCACCTGCAGCCATTTTTGCACAGTGTCCATCTGTTTGTCTGCTGTGGGATAAAATCACTCATCTCTGCAGTGGTTTGACTTTTCCACCTGAAATTTTGCACGTGTATACATCTTGGATAGTTTCTCGTTCAAATAACAGGTGGTGCCACTTACAATCATGTTTACGTGGCAGACATCTATTCTAATTTGTAACACATGTAACTCTATTTCCCCTTGTCACTCAATACATGCCTCACTTCACCCGTCCTACTCTGATTTTGGCGGATAAACATAGTCGCTTGTCGACTACCAGTATTCTAGTTATATGTTTAATCTGTCAGATATATAATCATTTGACAACATTTTAAGAAATATTGTACAAAAATCCTTAATTTCAAATAGGGTAATCTAATGTAAAATCCACAAGTATCATGTGCAACATTTAGAAAAATAATTTTAGGATGATTATTGCCCACATCCCATAATAATAGTGTTAACATTTTCAGGATTTTATTGTAATGAATATGATTAACGAGGTCAAAAGGGAAACTTAACTAGCTTTAACAGGAGCTTCACATTGCATTCTTGACCTTTTATGGTTTTGTCTGTTATATATTTTTATTTCTGTAAATTTAGATAGAATACAAAAAAATATACAAACTAATTCATGTTGACCCTTCTTCTGTCATATTTTTTTATTGTTTATACAACCTTTGATGTCAGAAATGCAGTAGCCAATCACGTTCTTGCCCTATTTTCAGTGCAGCACAAAGTCTCTCAGGCACAAATAAAGCCATGTGCTTATGCATTCATGCCATTTGTATTTCAGGTGGGTAATGCTGTGCCTCCCCCTATGGCCCGTGAGATAGGAAAAGAAATCAAGAAATGTTTACTACAGAAACAGAAACAGCTGGAGACGATCAAAGAGGAGGCATTGGAGGACCAGGAAAACAAATTACCTGAGGAAAAACCCCAGGAAACGAACAAAGTATGCAAATCAGAGACACCTAGTGAGGAGAATGAAAACAAAAACAGCACTGAGGACTCAAACGCTAAAGATGAGGAGGAGGCGAAGCCAGCTGGAAAATTCAAGAGAGTTTCAATGGCCGACTCAGACTCAGATTGATGGGATAATTTGCATAAATTATCTATTATAATGAGGTATTACTGACTTGCGGTTAGAATTCTACCAAGGTGCATGTCAGTGCTGGGCCTGTTGCTTGGCCATTACAAGTATATTTACAAAAAAGGCTTTCCTAGGAAATACACTTATATTTAATTTATAATCATACAATTATATTAAACAAGTGTATTTTGGGTATGTTTTGATAGGAAAACATGCTCCCACAGAAATTGTACATCAGCACAGAATGAGGCTATGATCAGTTGGATAAGCTAGTCTTGGGAACACACAGTGGTGTGAAAAACATCAGTCACAGCATCACATGATAAAGACCGAACAGACATACTGGTACAAGGGATTGAATCGGATCAAAATCATTAAGACCAAGCCGGCTTCAATATACAACATATGAGATTTCATTAGCCTGCCTATGAACCACAAATGCACATCAATTTAAATTAAAAAAAGTGATATACACATGTTCAGTTTGATACATCATAGGATAGCTGCAAATATTTAATTATAAACATTAATGTTCATAATTAAATAAATCATCCATGAAAAGAATATGCATCCATTGTGTAAGGGGTATAAAGTGCCCGTAAAAGATTAAATTTATCTTAAACTATTAAAATAAATCCTAAATAATGTGAATCCTTTATGGCACAGATGCTCACTAAAGTGCACTGCCTCATGTGGTACTACACGCACAGGTCAAACATATTACCAAGTTATTTTCCCTTCGAACGATTCCCCCTAACCTGAAGCAAACACTCTTGGAAATGTTCAAATTTTTGGTAAAGGTACAACTAAAGCTGAGCTAGATATTGTGTGATACTATATTAAAGTAAAGAATTCCATTCCAGAATTTGTCCAAGTCTAAAAAAAAATATAAATTTTAAAGGGTTAGATGCATCTGATGCATAGTTTTGAGTTATAAAGTGCAAAGTATCCCTCCTGCAGATAGCTAGCAAATGATGAAGAATGTTCTATACAAAGAAGGGGAAATCTAATGCAAAAGTATTTCTTTCTTAGCAGAGCACTGAAATATTGTGATCAGAAGCTTCTGGATTTGGTGCTAAATTCATATGCTTTCTTAGAATTTTAACTGTTTTACATGGGAGAAAAATCTGCTAGAGTAGAAAATCTGAACATAAAACCAGTTCATATTTTAATATTATGACAGGTCAAATGTATCTTTGTAAATATGTTTGTTAGCCATCCGTCTGTTTGCAGACATAAACTGCTTGTAATCAGTATCTGGTTTTACATGTAATCAGTATCGGGTTTTACATGTAATCAGTATCTGGTATTACATGTGAAGTAAAAATAACTTCCCTTTTGTTAAGGAAATATTATATGCTGTTTTCATGAATATTCAAAAATATATTTAATGAATATTCAATTAATGGTTGCTCATCAGCATCCTGGAATATGTAAGTGTTTGTTCCTGTAATATTACCTCACTTATACCTCAGGTTTCACTTGCATATAAACATTTGTCAAAATACACCAGGTTGACAGCAGATGAAACTGGATATAAATGCACTGAAAAAAACCTCAGTGAACCGACTATGAAATTTGAACTTTATTATTAGTTATTAAAGACGATTATCTCAGGGGAAAATGATAATGGTAAACATTAACAGAGGATTTAGATATTTATGGGAATATTATCTTCCATATGACAGGTCACAAACCTTGTTCACAAAGTCTCAATGAATCTTAAATCCTTGATACCTCATGGCAGCTAGTTAGGGCATATCAAGCAGGATTATTTGAGTAAATGGATGTAATGACCTATGAAATGCTTGACCGTTTTATGGAATGGTTTACACTAAGATGTTTAGAAAGTGTGTAAATTTATAAGCTCAGGTTAGCAAGCATGAGTTCAATCCGTACCGGTAGATAAGAAATTTTTATCTCAAGTCTAAAAGATCATTAAATAAATGTAAGAAGTTTATACTGCATGCAGAACTCCATTTTATTAACGATTATATTAATGCATATAGGTGGAAATTTAACATTTCAGCATATTATCTACAGCATTGTGTACCGGAAATAATTTTTTATTTAAGAGGGTTCTAGCTTTTTAAACTGTACTCTCTCACCCTTCACTTAGGCTAGGACAGTATATTTAATATTTTAAAATGTTTGACAAGTTTGCTCACCACTGCCTTTGTGTAATTAAGCAGCCATAAAAAAATATTCTCTATGTTCATATTTATGTTATAATCATATTTTCTTATATGTTTAGTTTTATTTATACTTGTTTATTTTATTACTCTCTTTTAAAGAACTGATTTAAATGGCTTTAATATTATTATCTAGTACTCATTTTGACATATTACGGCACTGGTGGAGCAGTTCACTTAATCATGTAGGAATATGTAAATTAGCCATAATCCAGTTACATAGTATAAAAAATAATAGAGGTACAAGATAAAAAAAAGTACATAATTTATGCAACAGATATGATTGAAGATACATGTAAAAACTTTTACAAATTTAAAAGACAAAATTGATAGAATTTATTCCAATATAGATATACCCAATTTAATCAGTTTACACGGAAAATATAAATATTATTGACAAATTGGCAGATAAAATTTAAATAAATTAACAAGATTCGCTAATAAAGATTTCATTTAGTATATATGCAAACAATTTAAATACACTAGCAAGACATAATAAAATATAGTATAATATAGTTGTAAACAGTTCTTAAGAAATACAGCATGATGACTGAATCATTTGTTGATATATTTAATAATTTGATCAGCTCATTCATTGCCAACTTTGCAAGTAAAGTATACCTGACTATGCCATAGGTGTGTGTGTGTATATATATATATATATATATATATATATATATATATATATATATATATATATGTTTTATACAAGCAACAAGGTGCATTTGACCAATAAATGTTTGTGTATAACAAGACTTGCTTGTGGTTTTGTTGAGTGACTAGTTTTAGATTGTCAACACTTAATCTTATGATGGAATTATCATAGAATGTCCGTTACCAAATATCTCTGGAACAGAGGCAGTTGCCATAACAAATTTCACAGGTAAATTAATCTTGTTGCTGCTATGTGACTTTTGGTCGCTGGTGGCCCCACAGTGTCCTACATTTTGTTACTCCTTGAAATAATTTTGCTCCATTTCCTGAATAAACCAGATAAGATTCTTATGCTTTTATTGTTACGGGGTGACATAAAAGTGGACCGAACTGTCTCGCTAGTGAAGCTAGCGAAACGGTCGGTACGCCGGACTTGTGCGCCCCCGACATGGGTTTCGAATCCCGGATCGGCCCAATGTTTTCCCCTGAGCAATTTGTCTTCTTAACAAAATGGGGGCTCGTCCAACGTGACGGTAAACTTTGTGGCCCAGGGAATAAGCTCACCAAAGTGTGACTCCAGGGATAATTAGTCTTGTTCTGATAGCAGAACGCTCTTAAGAGGGGGTGTGTTACAATGTGACCTAAAAGCGGTCGGTACGCCGGACTTGTGCGCCACCGACATGGGTTCGAATCCCGGATCGGCCCAGAATTTTCCCTTGAGCAATTTGTCATCGTAACATCATATTATGGTCAGCAATTCTGTACAGCAAAATAAACTAAGAATTTTAATACACCAGTAATTAAGGCTCCTTTAAATAGAAGTGGGTGCCCTATAGTAATTACTCTTGTCTGTTTGTCCACCAATTTCATTTCCGGATGATAACTCCCAGTTGGGATTCACATATAGATTACAAACTTAATTTATATTTGGCCCACCAAAAAGGCAAGAAACCTATTGATTTTGAGGTCAAGGTCTAAGGACTCGTATATTTCTAGTAATGTGTGAATGCCTTTTAAGCTAAACTTTTCTTGCCAGTCTGATGTCTATGGGCCTTCAGCGGGGCCCTTCCGAACCTGTCAGTTTTTATCCAGGTATTTAAAAAATTCTGTTGTTGTGGAAGTAAATTTTACAATTTCATTTGATTGTATAAATATTGTAATAACTCCCGGCAAATATTTAAGGAATGGCTGCAACGATTTTACAAATGGAAAGCAGATGTAAGGCTATAAGTAGCATCACCCATGTTAAACTTGCTGTTGAAATGGTATTTTCAATTGCCCTCACCTACTTCATGACTACCCACTGTCCTGCACAATATGGCACAGAGTGAACATTACACTTCTAGATCCATATGATCTGTACATCCAGCTTTTTGCCTTTGAAAAAGTGTTTCAACCAGTTAAATGTTAGGATAGAATTTAGTTGAAGTAATGATCATTTGCAACTCTGTAACAAACATGTTCATGATAACCTTTTCAAGAATATTGCATCCCCAGTAATCTTGTATGTACAAAACTAATAATTCCACATTGCTTAAAATCTCATGTTCTTGCAGACTGATTTTAAAAACAATGGTGCATGGGGTTCTGATTTTTTTTTTTTTTTTGCAAATGCAAGGTAGAGCTGATTTTTTTAATTATAACAAATGCAGAATAACCTTTTTTATATGAATGAGCACTTGGAAAAAAAAGAGGAAATGGTCTTGCTAAAAAATACTGAATAGGTATTTGCTATTCTAATACTGTGTCCTTTAGCGAACTATATCAAAGATGCAGGAGTCTCTCATGATGATAGATCAAATATCAAGTATCAGTATTATGTGTAACAGTAATATGTGCATAAAATAACCACACGACTGGGAATGTATGAACCCCTGTCAATTACAGAATAAGGAAGATAGTGGATTTTAGCTGAAGTAAAATAACACATTTAATTTATTCACTGAAAATAAAATACTGTTAAAAATTAAAATTTTCCATTTTCAAATAAGCATAAACTAAATCTGATAAGTACATATTGTACTGTGTAATACATGAAAATTGTGACCTGGAACCATTTAATTATGTAACAAGTGAAAAGTTTATCTATGGAAAAGATCTAATATGTCCCCTGCCTATTGTGGAAGTAGCTGGAAAAAGTTGTGAATACCTGTATGAAATTTGAGATGGGTCAATTTCAACCACAAAAATTACCTGTGACCTTGAAAAATGCGTCAAGGTCATCCATATCGAATTAGACCTAGCCCTTCAAAAGGTTCATCAAAGCTACATGTTTGGTGATTGTACCTAAAATTCTTTTCGAGTCATTGCGTTTAAGATCATTTTAGCATTATCGCCTTTGTGACCCTAAAAAAATGCGTCAAGGTCATTCATATTCAAACTTGACCTAGCCCTTGATATGGTGCATCAGTACCGCAAGTTTGGTGTCTGTGCCTCAATTCCTCTTGCGTTAATATCATATCTGTGAGGGACGGAAAGACGGACAGACGCTCACCATTTCCGAAGGCGCCGTCAGCGGGGGACAATAAAGGGAGAAAAAACACATGATGGGTCTGAGAGTAATATGAAAAGATGCATTTGACCAACAAAATTTTGTTAATGTAATTAATAACTTAATAACAGGGTAAACATATTTCAAATGCAAATTCAAAACATTTTAATCATGGCTTTAATATATCATTTGATACCATTGAACATATTACAATTTACAGCTATATACCTAAATTATAGATTGCAGAACACTTGCATTAATTCCAGACGTAAGTTGATTATGCATCTAATGTAAAAATAAAATTCAATTTCTAGTCCAGTTTTTGAGATTTTATTTTCTTATTTCAGGATCTAAAAGATTAAATCCTTATTTATTCATAATGTGCAACTTAAATCAATAGTGCTCATAGGATAAATATGTGCCTTGGACAATTTGGGCCAAATTTAAGGTACTGATTTTCAGTCATCCTTGATTATTAAATCTTGATTAAATAAAGATATTTCATAAGAAAAAACGTTTAAGCTTCGACAGGTATCTTGTTAGGTGAGTACCGGTAAATGTTTTCCTGATTTTTGACAAAGTGCAGCATTATGTTTTAGCCGATAACTTCGACAATTTACGGAATATTGACCTAATTTCTGGGATGTACATAGAAAATATATGCAAGAATGGTTATTTCAGACATGAATGCATTAACACTAGTGGTTTTTAATAGTGGGCAGTTTTAAAGTGTAACAATATTAATTTAGATTTTTACTTGAAAATCAAGGTTTTTCCTAAATTTCTCAAAGGAACCAAGTCGCAGTGACCCACTTTCGGTTTTGTAGGAGAACTTATGGATAACTGAACTGTAGGTAGAATTATGAATTCGTAGGTCCAACGGTTTCAAAACGTGCCTTGTAAACGGACGGACGGCTGGTCGGACGGATGATCGACGGACGAAGGACCATGACTCTAGCTCAGATGACTTATAGTCAGCTGAGCCAAAAAAAAAAAAAAAAAAACGTCAGTATGTATACATAACTTATCCTGCATCGCGAATTACCCATCATTCATCATTACTTATTACCATGACGTACGCCCAGTCATAACCAACTGTTTACGAAATAGTCTAATTTGTGAGCCTAATAATCCGTTCTGTTCGGTATATATAGGATTCGATATATGTAGGTTTCGGTATTGGGTCTGTGCGATATTATCGGTATATCGCGATACAGTAATTCGCATATTGCACATCGCGATACGGTTTTCATATATCGATATTATTCAGTATATTTAAACGTGACTGAAACTGATTTATTCAAGTTAAATTAAAGTTTCTGGTTCAACCTTTGACAAAAATGGATTGCAGTTAGTGAAACGCTGAAAGTGAGTTCCGCAGATACGTATCTACAGACACTCCTCAGTTCGATCATTGCTATTCATACATATTCAAGTTGGCTTATTGGAACATTGGTTTTCTACTCGTTGTATTGGTACCTAAAAAAAGAAATGCCGAATAGTGGTAAAATCATAATTAATAATTTAATATTAATATTCCGTCTGTCACAAAAGGACTGACTTTGTATATTTAGGTATAGGGAGTATGACCAGATAATTGTTTTTAAAGTTTTATTGAAATTATGAAGTATCATGTTTAGCCATTAACGTGAGAAACCCAGTTGGGATGTTTCATTTGGTGTAAGTTAGAAAGCAGTTTAGCAATCAGTAGGCGCTACCTGCATTCTTAGATTTTCATTTCTATGCAGCTTAGACTCCTGAGAACCGATCTTGTATGACGGTTTCCACAGTAACTGTGTCTGGTAGTCGAAGTCTTGTCTGCGAATTTGTTTAGGGTAGTTTTCCCACGAAATCATGGGGGCGTGTCGGCGCTAAGTTTGATGTGTGTTCACAACGGACATCGTGGATGAAACTGCTGATTGGCGGAGACGTTTAGGGGGTGTTGTGACGTCAGTAGTCTCATATAAGGCGTGAATCCTAGGCAGTAATCTTGAGAAGAGCCGGAGCGCTTCTTGAGTGTATTGTCACCTGAGCGTGCCTCAGCAGTCCAACCGGCTGGTCTGCTAATTTTTGTGTGTCTCTATGGGCGATCGCGTCAGTGGTTATTGACAGTCTATGTCTGAGGGAGGCCACCTTGTTAATTGATACTCGATCTATAAAGTACTTCAGAGACAATAATATTAATTGCCGAAGGACAGGCATTCTTGTGATGACGCGCGCTCCAAGGAACAGGCAAGAAGACTTTTGTCTTGACGCGAAACTGTGATGGTGCTGAATTTCGCTATAGAGAGTGCGTTCGGTATCTGGTAACTGGAGGACTACAGTAGACTGCACCTTTTCAGGGATATACTAGAACATTCGGTGTGCGGCACGCGAATTGTGTTTTATGGACACAACTGGTTCTTACTGCGGTATGACTGTTGATTGTGTTGTGAACATCTGTATTATGCTTGGATTAGACTTTGCTCCATGTACACATGGATTACGCCAGGGACCACCAGAACGTCTAGACTTCACGTGAAAGCGATGAGTCAAGTGATCTGGAGCATTTTGAACTGGTCAGTGTTGATCTGAGGGAGGCCCCCCCCCCCCCACCAGAGATCTGTAAGTAACCCATTTTTTTGTTATTTTGACTGACTGAAAAGAACCTGGCCTGGAGGTTCATATCCCCCGTGGTGTGACGCCGTCTTTAAATCCTGTGTGACTGCAGGTATGTCAAGTGTCAATTGAACAGCATTATTGATTAAGAGCAGCAGCCTTACGATGTGGTACATGACTATGATTGTGCACACTATGTATCCCTCTCCGTGCGAAACCACAGTCCAGCCCTTATTGCCAAGTTACTTTCATACAGAAAACATTGCAGACAACATTAAAACACTTATTTCATTTTTTTTCAAATTAATTTGCATATGTCCTGTGAGGAATAAAAAGACCTGCATATATCATGATGATAAATTAATAACATGTTTAATGTATTGTATTACGAGAAAATATACTTATTTCCTGTAAACTGATATAATGAAAAATATCGCGATATGTATCGCAATACGCTACCACATATCGCAATATATTGGAATGCGAAAATTTTAGGCGATACCTGGCCCTTTTCGGTATATGTAGGTTTCGGTTATGTAGGTTTCGGTATATGTAGGTTTTCGGTATATGTAAGTTTTCGGTGTATTGTAGGTTTCAATATATGTAGGTTTTCGGTATATGTAGGCGTCGGTATATGTAGGTTTTCGGTATAGGTAGGTTTCGGTATAATATGTAGGTTTTGTTTTATGTAGGTTTCAATATATGTAGGTATATGTAGGCGTCGGAATATGTAGGTTTTCGGTATATGTAGGTTTTTGGTGTATGTAGGCTTCGGTATAAGTTCCCTTGAGTTCATATATTGTTCACAGCTGACGCATGGTGCTTTCTCAAAATTTACTGCAACTCGTTGGTCCAACGACACAAACCAGACATTAAAAGTTTTTAACTCGAACAATAGCCACGTAGTGGTTAGTCATTCAGTCAAAGCAATATTGCTTGCATATTGTATCGCACAACTCATCAGGACAGAATTGCCTGTAATCTTACCCAAATTTTCTCCTCTCTGTAAAATGAAAAAAAAATTATTATTTTATATATTTATACAAGTAATAATAAAATAAGGTATAATAAATTAATAGTACATAAACGCCATAGCAGGCCGGCGGAAACATTTTAAGATTAGACAGGCACAACAGGCTCAGCCAGGCAAAACGCCATATATTGTGACTGACTTTTGGTTCACTATGGTTTCCAATTCGCGACATTTCGATGGTGAAGTTGAAAATGACGCGCCACATGCACAGGTGAATAGTAAATTATTCTATGGCTTCAATGGCATCTCACGTTTATTGTGTCTGTAGCGTCAATATTAGCATACATTTCTTGTTTACCGTAATTCAAAGTAAATAATTTAAATAATATCAAAACGTGAAAACTTCAGAACAAGATCAAACATCTATTTTTATTTTACAACCTCCTAGAGTCGTCTGGGTTATATGGCAAGGTTACATGGCTTCTCCCAAGGGCTACAGTAGTTTTAAAGGGACATAATCAGGAGCAATAGTGTGCCTAATCTTTCACACTATCTGTCTATTTTTGCTATATACAAAGGTTTCCAGGCAAAAGCATCCAAGCAAAAAGTCTCAGTGTCTTCCCTTGAGCTGTTTAACACCTTGTTTTGGTTCTACGTGCTAGTAAACAAGGTTCACGTGTGTCTGTTTACAATAACAAGGCCGCATGACTGGAGGTCAGATTTTGCACATGCGCAACAGATCCCAGACAAAGAGTAGTCCAAACTGGTGCATGTACATACAAGGACCTCGTGTCCGCTGATCTACTGACTGAGGTGTTGTGGCCCTCCGATGCATGGAGTCCCATGCCTTCTATTGATGTTGACGCCTGTGGTCGCGCCCGGTGTACTGTTTTTAATACACGTGTACCTCATGCCAACAGTTGTAGGACAATAAATTTTCAGTGTTAATTCAACATGCATGATAGCTGATTGGGCCTCTTTAAGAATACACGTATTTATGATAATAAGCAAGCAATAATCACCTTAATCTGCAAGCGACTAATAGCCTTGGCTGTAATCAGGCGGATAAAAATGTTTTGAAATAAACAGACTGAGATATGTATTTGTTAGATATTTAGTTGAATTTTTTCATTTAACAGTAATGCTTTGGTTTAAAGGGATTATTCCGATATGTGACGTCTATTAACCAAAGATAATCACCTGAACTTTATAAAAATAGGTCAAACGCAAATCAAACATCACACAGGTTGTTTGTATTGTTTATATCCATTTGTCTATAAAAAGTTGGAGGAGCTGCAAAATTAATCCAAACATATGCAACAAGGACATCAGGTGGAAAATAATACGAACGAGTTTCGGAAAGGCCACCAATGCATCAACCACCTTAGGCCACATGTTTCTTGTTTTTCGAAATTGGAGCATGTAACCTGCACACTGAAGGTTAAGGATTTCATCCAGATCCCAGACTTTGCCCTGATTTGATTGGCTGGTACACATATGACATCATGGCCTGAATGTTATCAACAACTCAGACCCTAAAGCTTGTAAACATGCACATACATCCGTCACAGGGGCGTTATAAAAGCTTTTCTAAACAGGAATAACAGGTCATTTGTATATACGCAGAATAAGCCAGAAATCATATAAAGTCTACAGAAAATGTAGGTGAATAGCTGGCTTTAATTTTAGTTTATTATTTATGAATCATTCATTTTTTCAAGCTTACAATTCTGAACGTTCCTGCAAATTTACAGTGGCGGATCCAGGATTTAGGAAAAGGAGGGATCCAACTCGAGAAGACTAACGACAAAACCTTAAAAGGTCCTCAGGTCCGAAAAGGTAGGGTCTAAGCCGGGAACATGGGTCAGAAATCCCTTTAAAAAGGTTGCAGCGGCTTTAAAAGAGGGGGGGGGGGGGTCCGGACCCCTTGGACCCTCCACTTGGATCCGCTTTTGATTTATAATATGAATATACCAAATTTGAACAGGTACTCCCATGTGGAACAGACTTAAATCCGTCCTCTAGAGTTCAGACACCTGACCGGACCTGCATGGTCCCGTATTTCGCCAAACATTGGTAAGGCCAAACATTGTCCTGCTGGCCTCCGTCCGGTAATGTTAAGGCAGGTAACTTGCATAGAGGAAGGAATATTTATTTAGTAGAAGCAAGAGAATCCATTGTATCACTGAAAGTTGGACCCATTTAAGTGCGTATATTTCCACTGTTTGAGACTGGAGGTGCATTTATAAATTCACGGCTCTATTTATAAATCTATTTGGTAAAAGATTTACAGACATACGAAGCTATCGCGAAACGCTTGGGATCCAAAGAAATAATCCCTTTGCCAAACCTCTTTCGGCTCAGGTGCTCAACTGGCCAAATAATGCACGCGTGTAGTGTGTCTGTGCGTCAGACGAAAAAATCTGTTGTTTACACACACAAGCACCTCGGGATCATCTGCGTCATGGCTCATTCAATTGCACTTGAAAATGACGAAATAGCCGTTGCAAATGACGACGTATTATACCGAAGCCAATTATCCTGTTGCCACACCAGGTTATGAAAATAGCGTTCAGGTTGAATTGATTGACATGATTAATATTTCAGATGGAAGGTTTACAAGAGGATATGAACTAAATAAGATGAAAAAACACGCACGTGATGGGTACAGCTGATTTTGACAAATAGAGAATGCTTCTTTAATATTAAGGCAGAAGAAAACATTTATAAAAACTACACTTATAAAGCATTATATATTAACATCTTTACAATGTTAAAGAATGAAGCATGTACCAGGTCAAAGTGAAAACCATGAAACCACACTACGGTGATATAGATGTTCCTGACGTACCTCGGACCGCGTTCCCTACATAGTTATCACATGAGATTTGTCTATATTATTAACCGAGGCGTGATATAACCATACAAAACCATGTTTGAAAAAAGAGAAGCATGACAAAACAATTAGTCACATTGTATGCGTGGGTTCAGCGACAATTATACACGTTTGACTGTACTGTTTTCCACACACCTGCACACCACCACAGAAGAAGCACACCAGGACCTGTTCAGCGGCAGCACCGGGTTTCACTTTAACATGGCAAGGTGAGACATGCATCATATACTGATAAATTCCGCTTCCCCATCTTCTGTTAGGATAACATCATGCATCTGTGTCTTCAGCATTGAAGCTTTGCTCCATACGCTTGCTGTAAACACAGTGATGCCCTCCCGTCTTGACGTATTTTTAAGGAATTCCCACGTGAATGCCGAGAGACAGGCCTCTGAATTACCACTCGGCTTGATTTGGAAAATCGATTCACTCTCGCGATATTCGCTCTAGTGATATAACAATAGAAGCGATTTTATCGCGTTCGCTCTCAAGTTCGCGCTTTTGGAAACGCAGCTTAGCGCGCCTGTTGCGCCCCCCTCCTACACACATCCCTGCAATACATAATTCTTAGGTATTACATTCTTTATAGATAAAATCATTGCTGTTAACTTAGCTGACTTAGTTGAGCTCTAGGGCTCGGCCATCTGACCGGTACCAAGCATAGTTTCGTTACCTCACCAGCTATAGAAACTTTACATGAGGACCGATCTTGGCTAGTTCTTTTTGGAAAACCTGAAATTATGAATAAGCTTTTATCAGCTGAAAACGGTAACAGTTTTAACGGTCGGCTCAACCCAGCGTTGTTGACTGTTCTGCAGGTTAAATTGGAAGGGCAGGCCACACGGCCGTGTTTCATTGACAGGTGAGTACGTCATTCTGGGTTCCTCGGTGTTATGATACATACCCTGGACCCGGGCTTGGTTCACACCATTATATAAATGCGTGTCCTAATGCCCTGCTGATATACTAGTTCGGTACCTAAGCTCATTTTGGGAGCTTTAGGAGCATTTAAAACCGAACGCAGTCATCTCATTAAAAATACACATTTCATTTTAACGTATTATACGGCTCTCAATTATATCGGTATTATATCAATTTCAGCGGTAGTGTCATGGATTGTCCTGTTACTCTTTTTGAAAAACTAGCATTTTTGAAAGTGTTTAAATATCAGCAATTGTGCCAGCTTCTCATCGAAGATGTATTGGCTTGAACTTATTTATGACTATTGATCATTGATCTTTAATTGGTCAAATGACGTCATCACCACTTTTATTTATTTTTTTTCTATGTATTTTCTAAATGCCAATTACAGCAATATGTCAGTTTCTTACCAGTAGTTTTATACGTTGTCCTGAAACTTATAAACAGGTGGTGCCACTTACATTTATGTGACGTATGAAACACTATGTTCCTCTAACTCCAGGCAGAATTTGACCATGATTACTAGTCATCTGATCAGACTTTTTTTTATTGTAGCTCGGGGGAAAATCCACGGAAACCGCGGCCTAAACAAGGAGACCATGTGATCAATGTTGGGGTCTTGGATATCTTCATAAGTATAATTGATAAATTCATTGCGCTCGCTGGGCTCCATGAATTCGACCAATTGAAAAGTTACTTGGGGGATTCCACTGTCGCCCTGGCGTATACACATCCACTCAGCTCGGGGGCAAGTCAACAAATCGAAGAGATGTCTGTGTATTTAGACCACAACCCAGACCCCAACGATCAAATATATGGGGACACTTCAAAAGATATGGTGAATCTGATTTCATCATTTATGGTGAGCATGACCCAGGTGGTGAACGGCAGAGTAACTTTCAGGGCTCGTGTGGACCTTCAACCAATGCGGCTCATTAAGGCTAAAGTCGATAACATGAACAACAGGCAAATCTATGTGGACCAGACTGCACTTAAAGAGTGGCTAAAGGACAAGAAACATTCTAAGCAGACCTTCGAAAGTGCACGACTGGAAGTTGCTCACATGTTCAACCGTCTTGTAAAGGATGACGGCAGAGAGGTTGTTAACTGGGTAAATGAGCTATGTGAAGCCAATTCCCATTTTTATAAATATTAGAGTACGATGGCTTTATTTGATACTTCAATTTGTTAAACCTGGCCATGTATTTAGATTATATACCTAGAATTATCACAGATGAATAATCAGTGAATTTTGTTGCATTGACTGGATTTGTTTCTGTACTTGGGTTATACCTTTAGTTGTCATTGATGAATAACTAATGCTTAATGGTTAATACCCCCTTTTCGTTCCTAAATGAGTATGATGGGAGTCTAGCCACACTAATTTGACCCATGTTAATCAAAGCTTGTTGAATTTTATAAGATTTTCAGCTTTTTGAATAAGACAAGTCTAATCACAATACCTGTTTTATAAAAAAGGAGACCCTATTATGTGAAGTTTTCAGAAACATGGAACCATCCAGTCCGAAATCTGATTTGTATTAAAATGGTAACACATAAAAACTCTAAAATTTGAACTGCTTAGTTATACTGTTAAGTATGTTGAGTATTATAGTACACCTGTATTCACTTTATGAGTGTGAGACAAAAATCCTGCGCTTGTAAGCATATTTTATATTAAGATAAGACTGCTTAATAAGTGGAATTCCAGGAGACTAATGATGTAGACGTGACCGGCCAATCGGAGACCAAATCCGAGATATTGTAGCATGGTAACAATAGTATGCATGCGCAGTGTTTAAATTTTTTAGTTCTGTGCAAAAGTTTTTTTTGCAGGCCCAGAACACAAAGAGATTTACCACGTAACTACCTTGATGTCAAGTTAAAACTTTCTAGGTCAAACGGGTACGATTTGGGTCTTGTAAACGGTCGGATAGACGATGGGCGGACGGACAGACGACGGACAAAGGGTGATCGCAATAGCTCAAATAACCTATAGTTAGCTGTGCTTAAGACAGAACACACCCCTCAATCAGTCTTGGATCAGAACCTCTGTTACTGATGGGCAAATGTTTAAGGTGTCCCCGATAGAAAAACCGATAGCCTTCATCATGGGAGCAGTGCATTCTAAACAAAATTCTGAGATATGTTGCTGATAGGTGGAGCCATCCCAGGAATGCATTTGAAAAGCTAAGAGGAAATGGCCCTGCTTACTGTTGATAATCAAACATTTAATATATTTTTGCTGAACTAATATTGCATGTGCACTTTTTTGTCAAAGATACAGGAGCCTCTCATGATCAAATATTTCTGGAAGTATCATTATTTAAGCTATGTGACAGTAATATGTGCATAAAATATATATGGGTTTGTAAGAACATTAGTCAATTTTAGGGTAAGGAAGAAAAAGAAGATGAACAGAAGTATAATAATACACATTTAATTTATCAACTTAGATAAAATGATGCCAAAAAAAATCCATTATCAAATGAGCATACTGTACATTTAATCTCATAAGTATATTTTTTACTCTGTAATACATAAAAATTATGGTCTAAAACTATTTAATAAAGCAATAAGGATAAAACCATTAAGGGCCTTAAAGAAATATGAAAGGATACATTTGACCAACAAAAAAATATGTTAATGTTATTAATAATTCTGAAAACAGATTAAACATATCCATATGCAAATTAAAAACAACTGAATTGTGGCTAAGATTACCTCTTATTATGGTTTAAGTACATCATTTATAAGACAGAACATATAAAAATTTACAGCTATATACTTAAGATATAGATTGTAGAAATCTTGCATTCATTCTACACATAAAAAACAGGATTGTTAATGAATATAAGTGTCTTAATGCCATTATTGAACATTAGAATGTGTCAACTAGTACTTATCAAAATCAAAATGTTATCATTTTTTTAATTGATTAAAAATAATAAATATACAATATGTAGAGCATGGGACTGACTGACTGAAGATGAAGCAAGACCTGATTTTTTTTAATAAATAAAAATGCAATATTTATCAACAGTACCAAAAAATATGAAACTAGAATACGTGTAGTCAACAAGCGACTGTGTGTATCCGCCAAAATCAGAGTGGAACGGGTGAAGTGAGGCATTGATTAAGTGGCAAGGGGGAATAGAGTGAAGTGTTGCATATTAGCATGGATGTCTGCAGCCGAAATGTGTATGTAGGTTGCGCCACCTACCACAAAATCCAGAAAGCTGTCCAAGTTGTATACATATGCAAAATTTCAGGCAGATAAGTCAAACCACTACATGTATATGAGTGATTTTAGCATGTGGCAAACAAACAGACGGACGCTATGCCACCATTTTTGCGTATGATAAAGAGCTATGTGAGATCTATACACAAGCAAAATTTTGGCCCAATCGGTCAAATGGTTCCCGAGATATGAGCTTGGATGTCTGCAGCGTAAACTAGAATGTAGGTGGCGCCACCTGTCATAAAATCAAGAGAGCTGTCCAGGATGTATAAACCTGCAAAATTTTAGGCAGATATGTCAAACCACTGCCAAGATATGAGTGATTTTATCCCTAGGCAGACAAACGAACGGATGCTGTGCAAAAATTGCTGCAGGTGGCACCACCAGTTTTGCGTGTGATAAAGAGCTATGTGAGATCTATACCCATGCAAAATTTTGGCCCAATCAGTTAAACGGTTACCGAGATATGAGCTTGGATGTCTGAAGCATAAACGTGAATGTAGGTGGCGCCACAAGTCATAAAATCAAGAAACTATCCAGGACGTATAGGCATGCCGAAATTCAGGTGAATTGCAATAATATGAGTGATTTTAACCCAAGGCAGATGAACAGATGGACACTGTGCAAACATGGTTGCAAGGGGCGCCACCATTTTTGTGTATGTTTTAAAGCTATCCAAGGGCTACATTTGTACAAATTTTTTTCCTGATCGGTCAAACGGTTCCCGGGATATGTGGGTTTATGTGTGGAAACAGACGCACAAATGGACGCTGAGCAGAGAGGAAAGGTCAGAGGTCAACGTCAATTGGTTAGGCACCAGTTAACATGTGACCCGATAATTGGTGTAAGTTTCAGAAAAAATCCATCCAGTAGTCTCAGAGGAGTTCTCTGGAAACGAACACGGCGGCGGAGGCAGAACCCTGTCAAAAGCATAGTATCCGCAACTTCGTTTTGGAGGATACAATTATAAGAACCTGTCAATTGGATGGGGTAGGATGGAGACAGAGTGTGGGAAAAAGTGAGAGTGACAAACCGTCAGAGGAGGGGGGGCTTTCAGTGAAGATTTCTACTTCAGGCAGCCTGACCTAGAATAAGCTAAGTACCTTACATAACAAGCCCAGCAGGGTGCATGGCTATAACACCTAAACAGTAACCTTGCCTGATGAACCAGTTATGACATGGTCTCCTTAAACTTATTTATAGAAGCTGCAGTTTTTGATCAACTACTTTAACATTTCAGATGATAAAACCTGAAAACCTTATCTGTCCATCATATGAAAACTAAATCAACAGTGCTTACATGAAAAAAGTGCCCTGGATATAGTTGGGCAAAATTTCAGGTAATGATTTTACATATATATGCTAACAGCTTAATGAAATTGCAAAATACTGATCTAACTGTTGGCATACAATTAAATCTTAATTAAATACAGTTTCATGCTTAAAAAAGGTTCTCTAGCTTCAACAGTTATGTTAAGTGATATCTTTACTGGTTTATCATAAGGTACATTATGCCATACATACCCATAACTTCTATAAACAAGAATACGGGTAGTCGACAAGCGACTACGTGTATCCGCCAAAATCAGAGAAGGACGGGTGAAGTAAGGCATGGATTGAGTGGCAAGGGGATATAGAGTTACATGTGTTAAATATTAGAATGGATCTCTGCCACATAAACATGATTGTAGGTGGCGCCACCTGTTATTTGAAACTATCCAAGATATATACACAAGCAAAATTTCATGTGGAAAAGTCAAACCAGTGCAGAGATATGAGTGATTTTATCCCACAGCAGACAAACAGATGGACGCTGTGCAAAAATGGCTGCAAGTGGCACCACCATTTTTGTGTATGTTATAAAGCTATCCAAGGGCTACGTTTGTGTAAAAAAAATTTCCTGATTGGTTGAATGAGTCCGGAGATATAAGCATGGATGTCTACAGCGTATATGTGAATGTAGGTGGCACCACCTGTCATAAAATCAAGAAAGCTATGCGGGATGTATAAGCATGCTGAATTTCAGGTAATTTGGTCAAACCACTGCAGAGATATGAGTGATTTTAACCAAAGGCAGACAAACAGATGGACGCTGTGCGAAAATCGCTGCAGGTGGCGCCACCATTTTTGTGTATGTTAGAAAGCTATCCAAGGGCTACATTTGTGTAATTTTTTTTCCTGATTGGTCCAACAGTTCCTGAGATATGAGCTTGGATGTCTGCAGCGTTAACGTGAATGTAGGTGGCACCACCTGTCATAAATTCAAGAAAGCTATCTAGGATGTACACGCATGCCGAATTTTAGGTGAATTAGTCAAACCACTGCAGAGATATGGGAGATTTCAACCCCAGGCAGATGAACAAATGGATACTGTACAAACATGGTTGCAAGTGGCGCCACCTTTTGTTGTGTATGTTATAAAGCTATCCCAGGGCTACATTTGTGTAACATTTTTTTCCGGATTGATTAAACGGTTCCCGAGATATATGGGTTTAAGTGTGGAGTGTTAACATGAATGAAGGTGGTGCCACCTGTCATAAAATCAAGAAAGCTATCTAGGATGTATATGCATGCGGATTTTTAGGTGAATTAGTCAAACCACTGCAGAGATATGAGTAATTTTAACCCCAGGCAGATGAACAAATGGACACTGTGCTAACATGGTTGCAGGTGGCGCCACCTTTTGTTGTGTATGTTATAAAGCATTCCCAGGGCTACATTTGTGTAAAATCTTTTTCCGGATCTGTCAAACGGTTCCCAAGATATAAGGGTTTATGTGTGGAGCGTTAACATGAATGTAGGTGGCGCCACCTGTCATAAAATCGAGAAAGCTATCTAGGATGTATACGCATGCCGAATTTTAGGTGAATTAGTCAAACCACTGCAGAGATATGAGTGATTTTAACCCCAGGCAGATGAACAGATGGACACTGTGCAAACATGGTTGCAGGTGGCGCCACCTTTTGTTGTGTATGTTATAAAGCTATCCCAGGGCTACATTTGTGTAAATTTTTTTTCCGGATCGGTCAAACGGTTCCTGAGATATATGGGTTTATGTGTGGAGCGTTAACGTGAATGTAGGTGGCGCCACCTGTCATAAAATCGAGAAAGCTATCTAGGATGTATACGCATGCCGAATTTTAGGTGAATTAGTCAAACCACTGCAGAGATATGAGTGATTTTAACCCCAGGCAGATGAACAGATGGACACTGTGCAAACATGGTTGCAGGTGGCGCCACCTTTTGATGTGTATGTTATAAAGCTATCCCAGGGCTACATTTGTGTAAATTTTTTTTTCCGGATCGGTCAAACAGTTCCCGAGATATATGGGTTTATGTGTGGAGCGTTAACGTGAATGTAGGTGGCGCCACCTGTCATAAAATCGAGAAAGCTATCTAGGATGTATACGCATTCCAAATTTTAGGTGAATTAGTCAAACCACTGCAGAGATATGAGTGATTTTAACCTCAGGCAGATGAACAGATGGACACTGTGCAAACTTGGTTGCAGGTGGCACCACCTTTTGTTGTGTATGTTATAAAGCTATCCCAGGGCTACATTTGTGTAAAAATTTTTTCCGGATCGGTCAAACGGTTCCCGAGATATATGGGTTTATGTGTGGAAACAGACGCACAAACAGACGCTGGGCAGAGACGAAAGGTCAGAGGTCAAGGTCACTTGGTTAGGCACCAGTTCACATGTGACCCGATAATTGTATCCGCCAAAACGAAGTTTTGCGGATACTATGTTTTTGACCGGGTTCCGCCTCCGCCGCCGCCGCCGCCGCCGCCGCCGCGTTCGTTTCCGGAGAACTCCTCTGAGACTACTGGACAGATTTTTCCGAAACTTACACAAATTATCGGGTCACATGTGAACTGGTGCCTAACCAAGTGACCTTGACCTCTGACCTTTCGTCTCTGCCCAGTGTCCGTTTGTGCGTCTGTTTACACACATAAACCCATATATCTCGGGAACCGTTTGACCGATCCGGAAAATTTTTTTACACAAATGTAGCCCTGGGATAGCTTTATAACATACACAACAAAAGGTGGCGCCACCTGCAACCATGTTTGCACAGTGTCCATCTGTTCATCTGCCTGGGGTTAAAATCACTCAAATCTCTGCAGTGGTTTGACTAATTCACCTAAAATTTGGCATGCATATACATCCTAGATAGCTTATTCAATTTTATGACAGGTGGCGCCACCTACATTCACGTTAACGCTCCACACATAAACCCATATATCTCGGGAACCGTTTGACCGATCCGGAAAAAATTTTTACACAAATGTAGCCCTGGGATAGCTTCATAACATACACAACAAAAGGTGGCGCCACCTGCAACCATGTTTGCACGGTGTCCATTTGTTCATCTGCCTGGGGTTAAAATCACTCATATCTCTGCAGTGGTTTGACTAATTCACCTAAAAATCGGCATACATATACATCCTAGATAGCTTTCTTGATTTTATGACAGGTGGCGCCACCTACATTCACGTTAACGCTCCACACATAAACCCATATATCTCGGGAACCGTTTGACCGATCCGGAAAAATTTTTTACACAAATGTAGCCCTGGGATAGCTTTATAACATACACAACAAAAGATGGCGCCACCTGCAACCATGTTTGCACAGTGTCCATTTGTTCATCTGCCTGGGGTTAAAATCACTGATATCTCTGCAATGGTTTGACTAATTCACCTAAAATTCGGCATGCGTTTACATCCTAGATAGCTTCCTTGATTTTATGACAGGTGGCGCCACCTACATTCATGTTAACGCTGCAGACATCCAAGCTCATATTTCGGGAACCGTTTGACCGATCCGGAAAAAAATTTTACACAAATGTAGCCCTGGGATAGCTTTATAACATACACAACAAAAGGTGGCGCCACCTGCAACCATGTTTGCACAGCGTCCATCTGTTTGTCTGCTGTGGGATAAAATCACTCATATCTCTGCAGTGGTTTGACTTTTCCACTTGAAATTTTGCATGTGTATATATCTTGGATAGTTTCTCGTTCAAATAACAGGTGGCGCCACCTACAATCATGTTTATGTGGCAGAGATCCAATACTTATATTTTACATATGTAGCTCTATATCCCCTTGCCACTCAATCCATGCCTCACTTCACCCGTCCTTCTCTGATTTTGGCGGATACACGTAGTCGCTTGTCGACTACCCGTATTCTAGTTTGTGTAAGTTTCGGAAAAATCTGTCCAGTAGTCTCAGCGCAGTTCTCCGGAAACGAACGCGGCTGCGGCGGCGGAACCCAATCAAAAACATAGTATCCACAAAACTTTGTTTTGGCGGACACAATTACTCAATACTGACCTAATTTCTGGCATGTACATAGGAAATATAAGGAAAAATAGCTATGCAAAAAAATAAAAATATAAGATTCATCTTGTTTATTGAGCCTGCCATTTAGAAGGGGTAGGGAGTAGGGGGGAGGGAGTGGATGATGGAAGGAGGAGGGAGAGAAAGAGAGGGGGGGATCAGTGCTCATAGGAAAAGTTCTTTCCATAATTATTATATATTTAATGATAAACAGAAGGACAGACACAGCTGATCACTTTGTCCCATTCTGCTGAGGCAAGAATATATGTTTCAATTAGATCCAAATTTTTTTACAACACTATTTTTTTCTCATTTAATAAATCCTTATACAGTTGCTATAAAACTAATGGGCCAGTCCACAGGTGCAAGGGCTCAATGGCAAGTGGGGGGGGGGGGGGGGGGTGAATTTGTAGGAGTTACAACACCTTTGCATATACACACAAGATATGAAATCCAAGGCAAAATTGGTTCCAGGAGGAAAAGTTTATTCAAAATTATTAAATATTTAAAACTAGAGAGATAGATGGACAAACAAAGCCAATCTCTTTATTTCATATTCCACTGAGGCAGGCATATAATGAACAAATGTTTGCGTAAGATCCTCATTCTTTTCATTACATCATTTTTTTTTCAAGTTGATAAATGTTATACATTTGCAATATAATATATATTTGAATATATGTTGATTCACAATTCTAAACTACATGACCATTTATCCCTAATTTTGTTAGATAATGCACTGTGCATTCACATGTATTTATTTTTCAACACAAAATATATACATTTTATAAATTGATAAAACAATAATTATCTCAAAATATTACTTGATTCAGAATTAACCATTTTAAATTTTACCTTTATTTTTCAATAATTTGGTTCATATTTTATCAAATTATGCTTCCTGGTAGGTTTAATTACATTTTAATTTGATAAAATTATTTTTCAAAGGAATTTAATTTCTTTAAAAATGTTACACTATCACAACATAGCATTATGGATTACTCCTTGAATTGGAACAATTTTGTACAATGGAGTAGAAACAGCTTTACAATTAAGGATATACATTTCTAGCAATAAGAATTGTTGCAGTTCACTTGATGGTAGTGGTGGGGAATATGAAAATAACTGTACACCTGTGACCCCTGCTCACACCAGTGACACATTACAAATCAGGTAAGCAGAGAGAACTGTACTGAATGACCTCCAGGGACCAAAGTGGGCTGCTCAACAATGCAAGTGAATACAATAAGAGTCTCCCAAAAAAATTCAATAACTAGAATTATTTTGTAGATTTTATTTTCATATTTAAGATTATAACAGATTAAATGCATATGAGTCTATGCTTTAAAAATTAAACCATTTGTACTAACGAGACTTATTTTGGAGCTTTTATTTTCATATTTTAGGTTTTAACAGATTAAATGCATATGAGTATATGCTGTGAAAATTAAACCCACAGTACTTACAGGAAAAAATCATGTTGTGGCCAAACTTTGGCTAAATGTAAGGCACTGATTTTATATTTATGCTAATAAAACAAATTGCAAAATACAGATCTAATTTTTGGTATACTATTAAATTTTGATTGAATAATGTTATTCCCTGAAAAAAAGTCTCTAGCATAACAATTCTCATATTAAATGAGTAAATATATTTCCCGATTTTTTTACAAAGTGCATTGTTTTGGCCAATAACCTCAAGAAATTACACAATACTGAACTAATTTCTGGTATTTACATAGTAAATATATAAAGGAATATGTATATTAAAGATGATCAAAAACAGATCATTGATTTTTATATTAGGCAGTCTTGAAGTGTAACAATGGGTTTTTAATGGAAAACTGAGGTTTTTCCATAATATCTTGAAGGAACGAAGTCCTAGTGACCCAATGGTAGGGGTTTTTTGGGACATCTAACTTTATGCCAAATTTAGGATTTTTAGGTCTAACGGTTGCAAAAGGTGCCAGTTTAATGGACAGACAGACCCACAGACAAAGGACCGCTATAGCTCAGTTGAGACTTTAAGACTTTCTCATGCCTGATGATCTGAAGTGGGAAATTTGATACTGGCACTTATTCAAGTAAATGTTAGTGTTCAATGTAGTATAATTTTTCTGTTAATTCCTTCTCTTGCCAACATCAGGAATAACTGTCAGAGGTGGTCATTCAGGAAAATGTCTGCAGGTTTATACTCTCTCTTATATACTGACCACATGATAATAATGGCTATATAATGTGTTCTGGACATTTTAATAGCAAAACAGTATTTGGCTGCTATTGAGCAGGCACATGATCAAAGTAAAAATCAAGTACCGTATATTCTCCACTATAAGAGCTACATGTCTATTAAAAGCCACACCCAGACTTTTTCCTTGCCCTGTCCATGATTCCATCAGAAAAGGAAGCTTTTGACCCCCCCCCCCCCCCCCCCCATTTTATGCTGCACCTGGACTTCCGGTACATGAACCCATGCCAGCCAGAGCCATTCAAGTGACCTGGGATCATTGACTGTTCCTTTATAATATAAATTCAAATGACAATAAACTGGATGCTTAATTTGAAAGAAATATAAAGAGAAGGGTTGATTATATCTAAAGAATGTTAAGTTGAAATTAAATCAAACAAAATGGGGCTTGGATTGGTATATTTGGTTAATGAGTTAGTTCCCCGATCCAACCCGATGGCCAGTCTTGAAGCTATTCAGTCTGCAGTTATGATGTTCCCACCCACCTCTTTTACTCTGGGGTCCATGTAAGGGTGTAGATGGCTAAAAAAACGAGTAATAAAGGAGGGAAGGGCTTCTGCTGCACTTAATATATTCAGAATCAAGTCACCACTCAAAATAAAATGTAATTTTTTATTAAATAAAAGGTACAGAAGATGAAATGAGTTTCTCATGGTCTGTTGCTTGGGCTATCAGCTGTAATTCTGCTAGAACTACTGTATGATATGAGATTCATTTACCTATAACAAAGAACTGAAACAATTTTGATTTAGAAATATGCAAACTGTAGATCATTTTCAGTACACCATATGACCTTATCAACAACAGAAGAGATAATTTGTGAACCCTCCTGACCACAGATCCCTCATAATCTCAAGTTATTTACCCTTTCCATATCAGTTCTGCTCACTCTTAAGAGACCTGGGTCATAGAATTATATAACAGTTTTGGAGGGAAAATTTTGCTCATAAGTATTTTATCCTACTTTTTTTTTACCTCAGGTTCCCCATATCCCTACTCCTGAAATGTAATATACTCTGGTATTTACAGTTTATGATTTAAACATAAATATCAATTCACTATGTGCAAGATACAAAATACAATGGATTCCTAGTTTCTGTTAAAAAAAACAAAACAAGACCAACAACCCAACACACTACACTATACATTGCTCTGTTATAAGTCTCCATTCCCCATCAGTTTTAGTTTCTGCCGAGAGCTTGTGGTACGCATTTAAACTTGAATCTTGCTGTGGTTAACTACAGGTATTTGTGATTGATTGTATTGGCAGAGTGATCATTTTGGACCCAGTGACATATTAATGAACAATGTCAAGATGACTGAAAAAAAGGAAAAGAATTTTAACATTTTAGTAATTTACCAAATAAACCTAATATGTATTTTAACAAACATGATAACAACTTGACAAACTTTATAAACCAGAAATCTTGCTTGTAAGGAGAGCGCAATTTGTGCTTTGGTGTCATACGATTAAGGAATGTATTAAAGTACACTGGAAGCCTATTCTGTGATAAAAAATCCTGTGTTTTGATTCACATAATATTTTGGCAAATTTCAGGTATCATCTTTTTTCTTTAAGAAGAAAATTTTGATTATAAAAGTAATAAAGGAAGCACCTATTACATAAAAATTATGATAAATGTTAAAGTTCATCATGGTTTGAGTTAGGTTTGAAGGCCCAGAATTCAACAGGTTTCCCATGAACTCTGCGCTCTCTAGTGGCAAAGGAAGAAAATGTTGATATACAATTTCCTATGTAATAATCAGCTTGCCCTAGAATCGCCAGATCCACATGTGGTTCACTTGGGGTATGTTTCACAATCTTGACCTACAAAATAAAATATATGACCATGTTTCACTCTGAATCGGTAATAATGAAGGAGAACACAAAAGTAAATGATATTTGCTACATTTAACACAATTTCTGTACCTATAACACAATCTCTGTACCTATATATGTCTTTTCAAAATAAATACCATTGTTGTTTGATAATTTACATGCTCTCATCATGTATAATATAATCTGTAAAATGAATAATTGTAATCTTTTGCATATTCATATACATTTTACTCCATTACAGTGCAGATTTTTTTTTTACTTTGGGCTGTGATTGTTTCTCTTTACATTCAGTAAGAATACATATATTTACATGTTAACTGGGTATTTACTGCTATTCTGTTCAATTTGAAATTTGATTTCCAATCTGTTGCTAATTAAAGTTTCTTTTTTACATATTATCATTTACAATGTTAACATTTGCATGTTTAATAAAAAATCAGTCACACTACATCCTTATCCATCGACTTGTGCATACACATTGTACATACATATGTACATACAAAATCTGTTACTTAGTATGCCCAAATGATTAAACATTTTCATAAATTTCTTAATTTTTTTATTATTTCATTTTAATGATAATGGGGATTGTGGCTTATTATATATAAATATAATATGTATATACTTGTATATTTATAATATTGTTAATCATATATTATTAATGATAAGTATGAATGCCAGATTTATTGTCTGCTTTCATCCTAGCATACCTGCAGCTTTTTCAAATGCTTCTCAAACTTTGGGATGAGATCTCTGTCATCTGTGGCTATAAAGAGGGCTTTGGATTTCGTCTTTTTCATAAGACGTTCGACCTGTCGCAGGACCAGTTTATCAGGCGGGAGACACATGTCCCTGGTTATCTTTGCTCCGTACTCAAAGGAATATCCCAAGCACTGTGGGGAGGCAAATAGGTGGCCACCATGGTTGACATGTTCACACGCTCTCTCCTGCAATATAATTATAATAATAATCATAATAATAATAATAATAATAGTAACAATGATAATAGTGCATTTTTCAACAATCATATTGTCACAAACATAACTCTTACCTGAAAAAAAGTGATGTAATGGATATTAAAAAAACTAAATATACATGAATAAGTACAGATATACAGAACACAGCCACTTGAAAAAAAGCTCATAATTAAAAAAACTCATTATTGCTATCAATATTTACAAATGTTAATAATAGAAATACGAAAATAAAATAATAACCCTGATGATCAGTTTTTCTGAGTTGAGAATATATTTTATATTTCCATTTTAACTTGAAAGTTATATATCTAGATTAAGTTATTTTGTTTGTGTAATTAAATATTATATATTCTACAATGAATTAAAATAGATAAATAAACAGCAGGGGAAATAATACAAATGTGCAGTGACCCCTCAAAATAATTGTATTGCTTTAGATTAATAGTTTCACTAATGAAATTTGTAGTCTGAAACCTTAATTCCTTATGTACTTACCCAGTCGACACCATTTCTCATGTGAATGCCTAGGAAAGGCCTTTGTGGAATGTTGTCCTTGATAAACTTCTGGGCTTTCCCAGCGATGTTATCTGACCACTGGAAATGGGCTTGGAGGGGGACGTCATTCTTCATGATGGGGAAGGAGGCTGGTGCCCCAGTAAATGCAAGGACTGGATATCTAGACGCTGGAAATCTGGAAAAACAAGCAAATTCCTGGAATTAATGTCCCCCGCTTTGGGCTCTTGTTTTCTTTCATGCTTGATGAGCAACCAAAATTATGACATGTACAGAAAATCTTGAGGGCACAACTTTAAAAGATGCACTATGAAAGGTGGAGACATCTGCAGGGGAACATAAAAACTAAAACACATTGAGAAATAGACCAATATCCACTGTATCATGTGTAGACATCTACAGGCAAACATAATAACTAAAACACACCGAGAAATTTGACCAAAAAATTTTTTAATTTTGTTTTTGAGCTGAAGAGAAATATTTTAAAGATAGACACTCCAAAACCAATCCCAACCGAGGTATGCATGAGAGCAATCACTGATCTAAATTTGAATGAAATAGGAAAAAAAAAATTTATGAAAGTTATCGCACAGAAACAAAAAAACCTTATGGACGGACAGACAGACAGACAGACAGACCTAAATCAATGTCCCCTCCGCATCTGCTGAGCGGGCGACAAAAAAATTAGCTTTTTATCAGATAATTTCATGACATGGACTGAATTGTTAGGCACAGCTGACCTTTAGTCATACTGAACTACAGCAAATGATGTTCAACTGTAAGCAGGGTTGACAAATCATAACTGTTAAGTTTTAATTTGACATCCAAAAAGGTCCTGGGGAAATCCTGGAAAGTCAAAAGCAGGTCATGGTGACCTATATTCTATGTGCATCTTTATTTTTTATTTTACGTTTAGAAGATCTTTGCCTCTCTGACACAGACATCACCACAAAATTACAGTATGGCAAAACTGCATATTATAACAGCTGCTCCAAAAACATGAACTTTCAGGCACAATGGCTGGATCAATATATTGATACATTACTTCCAGTGTTTATTATGAATTAAGATCTATATCATTTAAATAAGACCAAATATAAACTGATTTAACTTACTTTATTTTACATGGATTGTACAAATAGTTATTAAACTAATTAAGGCACTCTCCATGGCTCAGACGGTGGCTTTAGGAAGTCTGTAGGGGTGGAGGAAACCAGAGAACCTGGAGAATACCTGAAACCACGGATGAGCAACTACAACCCTCTCCCATAAACACGCGGGGGATCGAACCCAGGTCGCGTGCGGAGAGAGCCGAGTGTTTTACCCTCAACTGTCTAGGCCCCACCAAATATAATCCAGCCATACTAGAGGCTGACATGTGGTTCATCCAGCAGTGAATGCCACATAAATAGTCTAAACCCATTTCTCAAAATCAGTATCAACACATGGCAATAGCAGCTAGAAATGCTATGTGATAACATAACAAAGGTTTTGATAAGAACACTGCTCCTTTTAATTTTTTTGTCAAGAATAATTATGTATTAACTATTTATACACAGGAAATGCTTAATTCTTTGTATTTTCCATTCAGAAAAATGACATTTAGGTAAACTTGGGAGGAATTATCAACATATAGTATCACACTCTTCTGAGTGTCCAGCAGTATACGTTGCACCTGTACAGACAGACCAATACCAAGCTCTCGTTATAACTCTTACAGGGATCTTCTAATCAATGAACACTCTCCATATCTGCTTTCATCATCTGAATAATTAAATGTGTGTGTATTTTATGATCTGTCACAAACAATATACAAGGAAAGGCATTTGACAGATGACTCACCACTGATGTGACTTACTTTTTGGCTGACATGACTTACTGTTTATTCCATTCTTTGGCAACTTTAGGGTTGGAGTTGGTATCATAAAACAATGGTCCATAAGTCTCACTGTGGTCAAACTCTATGTTGAAGGTATCCCAGAAGGGGCCGAATGGGTTACCATCTTTGGCATTACAGCTCTCTTTCTCCTTACCATCCCGGAATGAGTAACAGAAAACTGTAAAGAAACAAAATAAGTGTTCAAGTGTCTCATGCATGTATGTGTCCTTTTGTGGGTTTATGTATTAGTAACAGAAAACAAGGGCTTTCCTGTTAGCATTTATTCTTCAGGTAATGATATATAGCTTTGATATTGGGCCTTGATGTGTGACATGAACTGTGACATTTAGTGATAGGCTGCTAAGTTGGTGGCCTGCTATCAGGAACAGAGAGATTTTTTTGAGACTGGCACAGTGAAGCACCTTATTTGTGATATTTATCATTGAACTTTTGTCATTTGACAAGTCAAACATTTGTACCAACTGTAAATGTTTACAGTTAAAAGCATGCATATTAATGCTCTAAGTAAACCTTGGTTCCCCCTGCAGTATCATTACTGCTTTGTTAAACTGGTATATTTGTCTTATTGTGTCACAATCCTGACTTTGTGTCATTTTAAATTATTTACTTGAGTATTTCCTGGCACAATGTACAATGAACAAGCTTTTATAACAATAATAACATTTTAAAAATAATACTGTTGTAGTTTATTAGGTTTAAGGCATTTTTTTTATTCAATAGAGGAGTATTAGCCAGTAATAGCCAGTATTGACCTCTTTTGAAGTATTGACTGGGCCGGCTAAAGCCGGTTTTAGCCAGCGGTTAAAGCCGAGGGTGGCTCTGACTGGCCAACCCTGATATCTGAGTGTTTTGAATGATTGTAACTACCAAGGGTTCAAATAGAAACAAGTTCTCTGGGCAAGTATTTGTGCTTTGTGAAACAGGCCTGTATTTGTATTGTATGACCTTAGTCATGTCAATGTTACTTTATTGATAATATCAACTGGAGTGTACACACTGTTTACTCATTTTTAAGACTACATTTAAATGATATATTTACTTTTTTTAATTTGTTAAAAAATCTAAATTTATATAAAAAAAATTAGTGTGCAAAGATATAAAACCTCATGCCAAATGTTTATTAATAGTTTGAGCTAAAAAGCATATAACCTTTTTATAAAAAAACAAAATGCATAAACCATCAACCCTCTATTTTCCAACTTACTTGTACGTTTGCCCTCTGGCCAAATGGTGGGAGCAAGCTCCTTCATAAACTTCTCCATGGTGATGACACGGTGGTACTCCTGGACCCCCTCCACCTTAAAGTATGTGTCAAATGGCACCTGTACCTGTACAATGGCAAGAATGATCAAATAAATAAAACATGCAATATACTGTTGATGAACTTATATCAAACCCAGCAGATAATTTTTTTGTAAAGATATTTAAAGACAATGAAGATATTAATGAAATCTTTATGCTCCATTCCTATACCCTTGTCCAACTTTGATGATGATTTATTTAAATGAACTGAAAATTTTATTTCTTGGCCCCATGGGCAAATCAGACTAATGTGGTGATTATCTAATGACAAATAATAATCTCCCTTGTATGAATTACAGATAATTAATTCACAATTAAATATGACAAACAGATACCAGGCATTGCAACATATTTATGTAATCTAAGATGACATTCTTAACCTAAATACATTTGACAATACAAAAAAGTGGATGTCTCAATGGTATTTGTAAATGTTACATTTGTAACATCATATGTATGTCTCTGTTGATAACAGGAATATACAGACATGGCCAGTTGGAATGTTTTGTAGCTCTTTCCAGGCATTTAAACAACTCTGGTGTTGTAAAGTAAATATAATAAATTCATATTTGTACAGATAATTATAATCACCACATTATTCACCTGCCATGATTACAGCTGCATTGTAATGGCTAACTGAATAATTTTTAAAGAAATACATGTATCATGAAAAATGCAGGTGGCCAGGAGTGTTGGAACAGAGTATATTTATATCAAGCCACAAATTAAATATAAAAACACGATTACTCAACCAAAAGTCATTCATCAAACAGAATGACATGGATACTGTTTCTGATTTAGTTAACCTGATCATGTTCAGTATTCATATTTTATCATAATTGTATCTGCCAAAACGAAGTTTTGGGGATGCTATGTTTTTGACCTGGTTCCGCCACCGCTGCCGCCATATTCGTTTCCGGAGAACTCCTCTGACACTACTGGACTGATTTTTCCGAAACTTACACCAATTATTGGGTCACATGTGAACTGGTGCCTAACCAATTGGCGTTGACCTCTGACCTTTCCTCTCTACCCAGCGTCCATTTTTGCCTCTGTTTCCACACATAAACCCACATATCTCGGGAACCGTTTGACTGATCAGGAAAAATTTTTTGTACAAATGTAGCCCTTAGATAGCTTTATAACATACACAAAAAATGGTGGCGCCATCTGCAACCATATTTGCACAGTGTCCATCTGTTCATCTGACTTGGGTTAAAATCACTCATATCTTCAGTGGTTTGACTAATTCACCTGAAATTCGGCATGCATATACATTCTGGATAGCTTTCTTGATTTTATGACAGGTGGCGCCACCTACATTCACGTTCACACTACAGACATCCATGCTTATATCTCTGGACTGGTTTGACGTATCTTCCTGAAAATTTGCATGTGTATAGATCTCACATAGCTCTTTATCATACGCAAAACTAGTGGCTCCGCCTGCAACCATTTTGCACAGCGTCCGTCTGTTTGTCTGCCGTGGGATAAAATCACTCATATCTTGGCAGTGGTTTGACATATCTGTCTAAAATTTTGCAGGTTTATACATCCTGGACAGCTTACTTGACTTTATGACAGGTGGCACCACTTACATTCTAGTTTACACTGCAGACATCCAAGCTCATATCTCCGTAAATGTTTGACCGATTGGGTCAAAATTTTGCATGTGTATAGATCTCACAAAGCTCTTTATCATAAGCAAAACTTAAAACCATTGTTGCACAGTGTCCGTCTGTTTGTCTGCTGTGGGATAAAATCACTCGTATCTCGGCAGTGGTTTGACATATATGTCTAAAATTTTGCAGGTTTATACATTCTGGACAGCTTTCTTGATTTTATGACAGGTGGCGCCACCCACATTCTAGTTTAAGCTGCAGACATTCAAGCTCATATCTCCGTAACCCTTTGACCGATTGGGCCAAAATTTTGCATGTGTAGATCTCACATAGCTCTTTATCATACACAAAACTGGAGGGACCACCTGCAACCAATTTTGCACAGCGTCCGTCTGTTTGTCTGCTGTGGGCTAGAATCACTCAGATCTCAGTAGTGGTTCGACTTATCTGCCTAATATTTTGCGTGTTTATACATCTGGGATAGCTTTCTCAATTTTTTTGGCAGGTGGCCCCACCTACATTTATGTTAATGCTGCAAACATTCAAGCTTATATCTCAGGACTGGTTGGACAGATCCCCCTGAAATTTTGCATGTATAGGTCTCACATAGCTCTTAATCATACCCAAAATTGGTGGCGCCACCTGTCACCATTTTGGAACAAGTCCTGTTTGTCTGCTGTGGGACAAAATCACTCAGATACATGTAGTGGTTTGACTTATCTACCTAAAATTTTGCATATGTATACAACTTGGACAGCTTTCTGGATTTTGTGGTAGGGGCGCAACCTACATACACATTTAAGCTGCAGACATCCATGCTAATATGCAACACACCTCACTCTATTTCCCCTTGCCACTCAATCCATGCCTCACTTCACCCGTTCCACTCTGATTTTGACGGAACGTATTCGCTGGTCGACTACCCGTATTCTAGTTTTTACAATATGATAACAAATGGTCTGGTAGGACTCATTCTTTTCGAAACTTCAATAATCCCAGGATTTTATCCAAGGTTTCAAGATTAACTTTAATATAAATCTTACAATAAACGGCACGATGCAGCTCTTAAAGAGCTAATGACTTACCGGAATGACATTCAAAAAGAGCATTAAACAAATAAGCATTAAAATCATGTATCACCATATAATTCAATAATCATTTCAATTACTAGGACATATTAAACTTACAGAGTTGATTTCCCCTCTGTGATACTCAACCCATGGTGGAAGAATAAGTGTTCTCCCCAGACCATGAGCGAATGATAATGCCCCTAAATAATGGTCAGCCTGGTTACCAAACCTCCCTGAAAAAACATAATACACAACATCCATTAATGTACTTTGGTAGGAGACATGTGTATAAAAATAGCTACATTTTTTATTTACTGTTCACGATGTAAAACTTGATAAAATAAAACATACTATCTTTTTTTGAGTCCATAATGCTGTTTGTGTATAAAATAGGTACGTTTTTATTTACTGCTCAAGATGTAATACTTGATAAAATAAAACATACTATTTTTTTTTAGTCCATAATGCTGTTTGTGTATAAAATAGGTACGTTTTTATTTACTGCTCAAGATGTAAAACTTGATAAAATAAAACATACTATCTTTTTTTGAGCCCATAATGCTGTTTGTGTATAAAAATAGCACCATTTAAATTTACTGCTCAAGATGAAACACTTGATAAAATAAACCATACCATCTTTTTTGAGTCCAAAATGCTGTTTGTGTATAAAAATAGCTACGTTTTTATTTACTGCTCAAGATGTAAAACTTGATAAACTAAAACATACCATCTTTTTTTGAGTCCAAAATGCTGTTGTGGAAGACCAGAAAGGGGGAAGGGGGCAGGGCACTATTTGGTATTCATATAAATGTCATAAATTGAATATGTTGCAAAATATCATGCTAACCATACACTAGTACATGAAAACATGTTTTTTTTTTGTGTATGACTTCTCCTTCCGAAAAACCTGAACTTGATATTTAAATGGGCAAATTTATCAGCAGCCCCTCCCCCTAAAAAAATTATAAAGATGGTTTTCTGCTTTAATTTATATGAAAACACATAACCACTTATTGAGAAATCATATCAAATGATGAGATTTCATTTTCAGCACAGAGCTTTTTCATATCAGTCATTGCTTTAAAAAATCATTTTCAGATTTTTCAAAATTATCTGAAAAAAGCAAAGGAAAACATGGTTCACAATTTGTTATATTCCTTTGATTTTTAAGGATATTTAAACTCCTACTGATCTTCGAACATATGGGCATCTGTCTTTTTTTTCATACACAGTAATTGACCATTTTTAGATCCCATTCTAATTTTTCTGTTTCTTGAAACTTTGTGTGCATATTTCATCACTTACCCATGCATGGACAGAAGACAACATATCCATTTTTGTCCACTTCTACTGGGGCAGCAACATGGAAGAGGGCAAAGGTCAAGGTCAAGACAAAGCCACAGGGAAACATGATGGGAACACTGAAATGAAACAAAAGTAACAGCCATGATGTAATCCAATGGAAAAATTCTAATGACAGTACACTTCACTTCAAGGTAAAAATAAGACATTACCATCAAAATACATTCCTAAGATACAGAGTTCAACTTCAAGTGTGAGTTGTGGTGGAAAAAAGTTCCTTTCCAGTTCATACATGGAGTATGGACAAAATCATATTTACCAATAAAAGGATTTTTTTTACATTGGTAAGTACTCTGTAAATTTAGCCTGGAAATTCATATAGTGTATGGATGGGAATAAAGTAAATCATATCAATTTTTATAAAGGGGAGGAGGGGGCTGTACTCTAATGAGTCAAAAAGGTAAAATATATTATATCCTTCATTGCTTAAGTGGACAAATCTCTCTAACATTCTATATTAATGTAAGAATACGCCTCAATAAAATATAATACATAATAATACATACATATATATATATATATATATATATATATATAAGTTTTTTTTATGTGATTTTAATCCTATCCAAAATTGTGACTATTCTCTGGGACTATTTTTTCTCCTGTGATATTTTATCCTAGAATTGTTCTGGTATGGAGATTATATCGTGCTAAAAAAAGTTTCAATTAACATTGTAGTATTCCTGTAAATGAAATAAATTTGCTAATAGGAGCTCCATGTGACCAAGTTGAGTGAAGTGTTAATGTTATTACAGTTTTTAATGTTAACAAGTGCACAGTGTACAGCAATATGACACAAATGAAACCAAGTGATTCACATGATTAAACAGACAGCAAAACTTGCACATTTTTTTCAATTTTTCTTTAGACTATCATTTAAAAAAACTCATTTAGACTTAATCTGACAAACACACAAATTTTTGTTTTTATGCACAGAACAGAACTTGACATAAGACCTAAAGTAATGCAAGTTTGTACAGTGAATAGTTACCATTCCCTAAATGAAGTGTGGCTGATTTTTGCTCATTATTCATCAGTACAATGTAATTACATTCACTTCATGAATTTGAACATTATCTCTGACAGTAATCATCTCTGACTAGGCTTGAGTATCATTCATTAATTAATTAAGACACTTGATAAGCACACACCAGCAGCAGGGTGAGCATGTCTAAACAGAGACTAATTAACCCCAGCTGGGCTGTAATGAGGATGGCATCCACCCACATGACCAGTGGTCACTGACACAAGGTGTCTGAGTACCACTCAGCTGCTCAGTAAGGAGTACTCACCCCATCCTGTCCTGGCATGTTACAGCTGGTCACAATGTGGCATGATTTATCTTGACATATGTAAGTACTGGAGTATGTATATATACACCATCAGTGGATGTCCAGACAGTATACAGCATTTACCAGATCTCACCAGTCAAGTTTACTATCCATAATTTCAGCTTTTACCAAGATATCTGTCTGCTCTGGTCAGCAAAATAGTCTGCAGATCTACAGAACAGCTCTGAAAGCTATAAGATAATCATTTCAATAGTATTTGATAAATCTTAAAATTTTTCTGCATCAACTTAAAATGGATACAGCTGAAGTACAGTTCAAGTTTGACATAACCCAGGCAAAGTTCCAGGCCTCATGTTCTCAACTTGTCTTGCTGAACAACCACATCAGAGCTCTGCAGATACGATACGAACGGGCTGTGGCAAAGAATAACAAGGCAGTCCGCTACAGCCTGCGACTCCAGCTATCAGTCGCTGAGGGACTTCGGACGGTGATGTATGAATATGCAAGCAACTGTGCTGATCAGCTGGACAACCTGGAGTGTCAGCTTCGTATTGCAGCTTCAACTGATCCTGTGTCTATGGAGGTAGACCTCTGACCAACTAAATTACAATCTGCCAAGGGCACCAACGGCTCTTCTAAGAGCCAACACATATTCCAGATCTAGCTCTGATTTTTACAAACTGTTAATACTGGTAATAAATTTTTTTTTAGATAAATATTTTGGTTTCTTTTGCTTCTCAATCAAACTGTGATAAGAACATAATCATTTTCTTTTCCATTTTTTATAATAATTTTACAATAATTTGTTATTATAAATTATAGTGAAATTTAATAATTTATGATTTATAAAGCCAATTATGGAATGCAAAGGTGCTGTAAATATTGACCCTATTACCTTTTTTATCTCATGAATCTTTTAACAGGACAACTTAAGGCAAGATATTTAATTTTTTATTATATATAGTTACAACCAAAAAAGTTTAAAATTTGAGTGTGATAGCAGAGGCATATTTGTGATGCAATTGTCATCAAACTCACATCTGGAACATCTGGCTATATATGCAAATACATTAAAAAATCAAGATAATTTATTATTTTCATTTTTATATTCCTAATAATTTTAGTAAATAAAAGGACAGAAAATGGTTAAGGCATACCAACAGGCATCTGCCTTCAAAAAATGTTTGTATCTTAACATCAGTACCAACAAATCAGGAGGAATTAGTTAGGAAGTAACAATTGGCCATTTTAATGCTTCCTACCTTGTTTAAATCAACAGCTATGATTGAAGTCCTCTGGGTTTATTTTAACATGTGCATGATGAATCTGCTTTCCATACCACAAGTGGCTGTATGCAAACAATGTGGAACAGCAAACGTAGATCACAAATCAACACCCACGCTGTTAGTCTAAAGAACTGGTAAGAAACAGCAGCAGCTACTGTGTGTAAACATACCTGGATAATTAAGGAGCCTGAGGTTAAGCCATCAATCTCCAATAACTTGCATCTATATCACACATAACTAGAGCTAAAGTGAAACAGACAGGTGCACAACTTACCTAAATAAATAAGACCCAAATATATGTACAGTACAAGTACACCTGTACAAAAATTTCAAATAGCATTTCTCCACTGAGAATAATATCAACTTGGTATACCAGGGCACATGGTCCTATTCACTTTTACCAATGCACTGAAATTATTGTTTTTTTTTCCACCTATACCAGTTTGTCCTTCTGTCTGTTTTCCTAACCTTGAATGAATTAAAAGATTTCACAGACTATTTGTGCAGACATGAATCTTCAGAGAAGAAAGTAGTACATGTATACATTTTGGATGCAACATATTTTTTTCTTATTGTATTTCTGTCTTTCAGGTAGTTCTGAGCACTTGTGACATCTAGTGGTGGAATGTGGCACTATCATTCAGTGTTAAGACTAGTGGGCCAAATAGTTAATAAACATGTTGGATCAGTTTACTGTCACAGGTATGTGCTCTCGAGATGCTGTCTGTAAATAAAAATTGTTTAGTAAGTTACTATGTTTTGGCTAAATCTTATACCATGTCCCAATCCCACCCCCTTCTGAAATCATTCACCTTCTTCTGGGCACATTCAACACTGAGATTCAAGTACAAACTAACAAACCCCTTTCATATTCACAAGATCTACTGTGGTACCAGTATGCTTACAGCTTAAACTGCACATAAATATAAAGTAATACAACACAACTTTACCTTCAGTTCAGCTGGCAGATAAAACAGAACAGCAGCTTAAAATAGGATCAGCAAAATGTCAAAAGTGTTAAGTCAGCTTCAGTTGCTAACTGTTATATTGAAAAGTTATGAACTGAAGTATAAAACTGTTACATACTAATGAAGATTCAATAAACTGTATTGCAATTTTCAAAGTGATTGATGGACTTGGCTAACACCTAAATAAACAGAAATATATAATTGCACCATTTTCTTTAGCAGCTGATATTTTTTCATTACTGTGAACCTCTGAAGTGAGCTAATAGATCTCATGGTAAAGTTATGCGTGGGGTTTACCATTAAAATATTGATGATTTTATTCTGACATAAATTCCCAGGATAAAATATTTTATTTGATAAATTAATATAAATCAATAATTTACTTAATGCACAATTCAATAAATTAACTATAATGTATTCTGCTTTATGCCATAATTTAGATTATATCTCAATCTCACTGGAGCTTTCTCTAAAATATATATATATATATATATATATAGACCTATATATATATATATATTTATATATATAAATATATATTATAATATATATAAACATATAGACCTATATATATATATATATATGTGTGTGTGTGTATACAGACCTAAATAAATATATACATGACATGTTTAATAAGTTAAAATGGACTATAATTGCCATATGATAATACAAAAATGAATATACACACACACACACACATATATATCATTCAAATTATTTACACAGAATCACCTACCGTGCTGTAGACTACTGGTGGCCTGAATGAAGGTAATTGACAGTAACAGCCAGAGGCATTAGAGTGATGGGAAGCCAGTTACAATAACTGTGAGTTGTGACCATCTCATTGGCCAAAACATAATCACCCTAACATAGTTGTACCATCACAGCTGAATATGGACCAATTCAGTCAGCCAGTGAATCAGTTTAAAGTCAGGTGGGATAAATTACTCACTGATGCTAGGAACCTAGAGATATTGTCTCTGCCACTCTAATGTTGACTTATGCACATCCAGAGCTGAGAAAGGAGTTACACTACAATGTTGGCCAAGGGTGCTTCCAAACACTTGAATGGTCTTGGTCCAATACACATGGTATAAAGTAAACTGCCTGGCTTGGCTGTGGTCCATACATAGCAGTTTTTCAGTATATATATTAAATGTAAATGGTCTAACTTGGCTTGGCCTTTCTATGGGTATTGATATAAAAACCAAATCAAGCATGCTTGATAGAGATGGCTCGTAAGCCTGTTTGCCATGAACATTCAGTGGAAAACTATACCATCAAAGGGAATGACAGAGCAATGCATGATCAATCAACCATACAAGGAAGTAAAACTAAATGATAACCAAATCATGAGAGGCATACAGCATCACCATGTTGTAAATATTAATTTCTGTTATAGAAAACAACATTGTATCAACCAAACAGTAAAAATACCATTGTTTTTCTCACCAAAAGAACTATTTGACTCAACAGACATCTAGTCATATCTTATACAAATGGCTCTATTCATTATGAAGACCTCTCCTCTAACACAGGAATGAAAATGGTGTCAGTAATTAGGAGAGAAATGTTATTTCCCTACTTGCGAATATTAACTAACATCCGTTGTTGTAAAAGTTAAACAATTGTAGTTGTTTAAATAAAAGTCTGAATTTTTTTTTAAGAACATTCAATAATCAAGTCAAAGGTAAATAATAGACTAAATACCTGAATCAATTAGAAGGTCCTTCATGATTCACAGGCCAAATACATACTGGTTAAAGCTCTCATTATTGTATTGTTCTGCTTGGGGTATATAATCTTTTACAAGCTTTATGCTGATTTTTTTTAATATCTGGGAGTTAACATTTTTATAATGCAATAATACTGATCCTTAATGTGATGCCTAAACAGATTTTTACTCTCAAATTTCAGTTCTCCCTACAATGAACAGTTGTCTTGGAAATCTATGTATGCTCTGTCATGGCAATAATTTATTATAATAAATCAATTAAATTATGTTAAACACTTACATCCAACTTTTACTCTATTGGTTAACAGGCAAAGCAAATATATTTGATATTATATATGTATCAGCATCAAAGATATTATACTTCTTTTACATTAAATATTTGTCAACAGTTGGTATGCTCTGGTATATAGGGCTTGACACTGATGTTTACCTGCTTGCCTGAGGCAAGTAAAAGTGGTAGGAATATGGTGGTAGGGCAACCTTAAGTCTCCAATTTGCCTGGCAAGGTAGGTGGGTCCAACATAAACCTTTAACCGCAGGTCTGAATCTTAATTAACTTTCATTAAGCCATTTTTCGTTCTTTGAGATATGAAATCATACTGATAATACCAGTACCTCTTTATCTTAAATTACTTGTAAATTTATATGTGCAAAAACTAAAGAGAAATATTATTAACAAACATTTGAGCATGTTTTTGTATAACAAGCCATATAGCCATGCAGAAAACTTTTTGTGTTTGTGGCCGCAATCAATGAGTTTTGTGCGACAAGTAAACATTTAAGTAGGGCAAGTTAAAGCTAGAAGTAAAAGTTAAATATTGAGCCCTGGTATAGCACCTACTTAATGAGCTCAACTGTATCTCTGTAACTTACTTTGTCTCAAAGGTTCATATGGCAAGAAAAAGCAATAAAAGCAATAAAGCAACCTATCACTGTAGATTACAAATTTTTCCCGTTTGTCAACATTGCTGTGTTTACAAACATGTTGTTGATGAACAAAATCATACATCCTTCACAAAGGCCTTATAAGAACTTTTCACAACCAAAATTACCCTTAAATCATCAATATATATATACAGAGGATACCAGATATCACATAAATTGTTTTTCAAAAGGTAAATGAATGGGCACCTTTAATGATTGAGGTCCCAGAAATATCTCATGAAAATGTGTCAGCATTCTTTCAGTTTTTTTGTAGGGCAAGTAGGGCAAGTAACAAATAGCTTTTACTTGCCTGACATCAATATTTTCTTCTCCCACAAAAATCAGTGATTTCACCCTCAACCACAATAAAATGTGATCCACATGATTATTTTGGAACAATTCATACATATTAAAATTTTTGTTTGTTAATAGTATTTCTCTTCAGCATTTGCACAGATTAAAACATGGAGGTAATTTTAGCTAGACGTATTACAATATGATTTCATTATCCTGAAAAAGAAAACTTGGCTAACTTAAGATAAGTCAAGATTCAGACCCTTGTGTAAAGGATAATGTTGCACCCACTTGCCGAGTCAGGCAAGTAGGAATCCTCTTTTGGTTGCCCTACCACCATTTACTTGAACTTTAACTTGCCCCGGGCAAGCAGTTAGCTGTTAATGTTGAGCCCTGCAAAGTGGATGTATGGTGGAGTTAGGCAAAAGCAACGCTCCATAAGCAGCACTTACGCTATGCTCAACTATTCGCTACACAACTATGTGAGTGGAAGGTCACCAGGAAGTCACACCCTGTGTTCAGAGCATAGGCAAAAACAAGAAGAAGAAAAATTACATAGGTAAATTTTTATAGTGATAAAGGCATGAACTTTTATAGTGATAAAGGCATGAACTTTTATAGTGATAAAGGCATGAACTTTTATAGTGATAAAGGCATGAACTTTTATAGTGATAAAGGCATGAACGTTTATAGTGATTAAGGCATGAACTCTTATAGTGATAAAGGCATGAACTTTTATAGTGATAAAGGCATGAACTTTTATAGTGATAAAGGCATGAACTTTTATAGTGATAAAGGCATGAACTTTTATAGTGATAAAGGCATGAATTTTTATAGTGATAAAATCATGAACTTTTATAGTGATAAAGGCATGAACTTTTATAGTGATAAAGGCATGAACTCTTATAGTGATAAAGGCATGAACTCTTATAGTGATAAAGGCATGAACTTTTAAAGTGATAAAGGCATGAACTCTTATAGTGATAAAGGCATGAACTTTTATAGTGATAAAGGCATGAGCTCTTATAGTGATAAAGGCATGAACTTTTATAGTGATAAAGGCATGAACTTTTATAGTGATAAAGGCATGAACTTTTATAGTGATAAAGGCATGAACTTTTATAAGTTTTTGGTGACACTGACTGAGAGGTATCTGAGAATTCTCCATATATTAGTGAAAGCTGGGAGCCCTGACACAAATGTTGATATAATGCATTAAAGTGAATTCACTGTAAAACAAGGGACCCATGGGTCAAGGCGCTCAGCTGATTGTGACAGTTATAACTGCATCACCATAGATTTTTTGAAGTTGCAATAAAAATACAATCCTCCTTGCTCAGGAACTAGGGCTCAATGACTGGGGGGGGGGGGGAGAGTTACAACACTTTTGGATATAAATACAGAATATGGAATTAAATTCAATGGTGCTTACAGGGACTGGTGGGAGTTACAGCACCTCTGTACATACGTAAAGGATAAAATTTAATTTAAATGAAATTATTCTTAAATATTTAAAAACAGGCAGAGAGATGGAAAACAAAGCAAATAACTTTAATTTCCATTCTACTGAGACAGGAAAATAATGAACAAATATTTGCATTAGATCTTATTTTTTCTTTTATTAAGTCATTTTATAAAAGTTATAAGTTTATAAATTTTACTATATATTAACAGTATATCATATATATATATATCTGAATATTTAAATTGATTCACAAATCTAAATTGCATCAATATTTATACTTATTTTAGTCAGGTAACATCACATTAAGCACACAGATATATTTCTTTTTTTTTTTTTTATAAAATATATTTTTTAAATTTGCAAAGCAATAAATATATGAAAATAACACTCCAGAATTCACAATTTTAAATAGCACCTTTATTTATCCATGATATGTTTCATATATTATCAAATTATGCATACTGATGGGTTAAATTATATTTTGTTTAATTATTTAAAAGGAAATAATTTCTTAAAAATGCTACATCAGAACAATGTGGCATCTCTTGGATTACTTCTTGAATTAATATTTCAAGAAAAGCTGTGCACATTGGATCAAAAACAGTTAGGGTAGGGCCCATGAGAATAAGTATATGTTTATTACAGCAGGGGTGTTCTGCCAGTGTTGCATCACTAATAAGATTACCTAAGCAAAGCTGTAGTGAGCAAGAGTGGGGTCTTGGATAAACAAAATGCAAATACATTAGAGCATCTGAAAAACTTCAATAATTAGAATAGTTTTTAAGCTTTTACTTTCAAATTTCAGAATTCAACAGATTAAATCCACATGTATCCCAGCTGTGAAAAATAAATGAAATATACTTACGAGAAAAACGTGCCATGGTCAAATTTGAGCAAAATTTAAGGTACCAATTTTATATTTTTGCTAATATTTTAAAAAATTTATAAGATTTTGATCTAATTTTAGGTATACAATTAAATTTTGATTAGTTGAAGCTATATTACTGAAAAAAAGTCCCTAGCTTTAACAATTTTGTGTGTTAAGTGACCATATATTTTTTATGATTTTTTACAAAGTGCAATATGTTTGGACCCATAACTTTTTTAAATTATAAAATACAGACCTAATTTCTGGCATGTACATAGGAACTATATAGAGGAATATTTATGATAAATATGAGGAAAAACAGATGGTGGTTTGGATATTAGGCAGTCCTGAAGTGTGAAAATAGGTTTTTAATTAAAAATTGAGGTTTTTTCTTAATTTCTCAAAGGAACAAAGTCGCAGAGACCCAGTTTTCGGCTTGGTAGGAGATCTTGGGGACATCTAACATTATGCCGAATTTTGGATTCCTAGGTCTTACGGTTTCAAAACGTGCCACGTCTACGGATGGACGGACAACGGACAATGGACCACGACTATAGCTCAGATGACTTATAGTCAGCTGAGCTAAAAATGACAAGAAGATTTCTCGCAGAAAAGGAGAGCAATACACCAGCATCAATGATGTGGAGAGATGGAAGCTGTACTGCTTCTGACATGACAGGAACAAATCTTTCAGGAGTTTTGTTCTGTAGCCATTACACTTTAGAAAATTTTGCAGCAGCAAATTTCTCCGTGAACCATTAGTCATTGTAAAATCTGAAGGTGTATAGATACACTCTGTGTGTATGATATGATTATATTTGTGCCCTGAGAATCAGACGGTCAAAATGAACTAGAAATGCATCATGAGTCAGCCCTGTATATGGACTGCCATGTAATATACTGTGTTGTTAACAAGGTCTCAACATATTAATATCATGTTGTTATCTTTCATAAGTACATAATAAACTGGACAGCCATGTAGTACAATGTATTGTTAATAGGGTCTGAACACTATTAATATCATGCTGTCATCTTTCACAAGTATGTATACAAAAAACAAGGGACCTATGGGTCACGACGCTCAGCTGTTATATATGATAAAAAAATATTATTAAGAAATGAGGCACATGCTGGTTTTGTGTGGTAATAAATATAAGCTGTATTATGAGTTGCTGTTGTTTAGCTTATGTATGATTTTGATAGTACCTTTGGAGACAGGGAAGAGGATTGATTTCATTTATTTTATTAACAAATGGAGTACTATTGTCACACAGATTTTGATTTGGCCATATAACTTATAAGCAGAACATATAATATAAGAGTTTAACTATTTATTAAAAAAAATACAAATATTGTCCCAAATATAATTTTTATTAAAAATAATAAGAGAATCATATGATTTTTTAAAATGAATGATTATTAAAATAATATTAAATAATATATTCATGAATGCATTCATGAATACATTTTGAAAGTATTTGCACGAGTATTCATATATTTTCATTTTTACCTGAATTCCCATTCTTTATGCAAGAAATTTTATAATGGAGTACAAAATCATATTCGTATTTAAATACAATTACAAAGTATTTGCACCATGACTGGAATTTATTCAGTTTTCACCAAACAATGATGTTGAGAATCCAGAATATACAAAATTCACACATTTAAATAATGATCATAAGTACCTGGTTTTATGGCTTTTATTTATATTAAAATATAACTGTAAAAAATTCATTTTGGACTAATTTCACATCATTGTACACACTAGACACAGTAGGAATCTAGATTAATATTATCAACTGCATCTTTGTCTAATTTCCTTCATATGATCCCTAATGATTAGTAATGAATAATATGATTTACGTCTTTATCATTAAAATTGAACTGAAAAATGCCATAGGTGACTGCATGGTGTTATTTGGAATATGTGACATTCTACCCATCGATACAAGATTCTTATATCATCAGTAACTGCAAGTTAATTTTCTGTTATTACAAACTAACAAATTCCTTTTCTTGTTTTCTTTAATTTGTTATTAAAGACCAATAAAAATTTATTAATTTATTGTTTTTTTGTTATGTTCTTGGTTAAAACTACTAGATGAGTTGGGTTGGACACCTGGATCAACTGTGGCTTGCCATAAGCTGCCTGGATTCCATGTATGCCTCGCCTCAAGCGTGCATAATTTGATGAAAGGTCAACAAGGTCAACATACAGGTGACTCAAGAGGGGCTGGAGAGAGCCAAAGTCTGACAGGGTCTCATAAAAAACATTAATAAAAGCTACAATTTTTGGCCAATTTCTTTTTAGCTTTCTAAACTAAAAAGCTGAAATGCTTATGTGTGCATGATATGAAAATTATATCAACAGTGCTCACAGGAAACAAACGTGCCATGGTCACAGTTGGGCAAAATTTAAGGTACTAATTTTATATTTATACTAAATAAAATTTGAAAAATTCAGAACTAATTTTGAGTATTCAATTGAATCTTGATTAAATAATGTTACATCCCTGACAAAAAAATCTCTAGCTTCAGCAATGCTCTTGTTAAGGGAGTAAATATATTTCTTGATTTTTTACAAAGTGCATTATGTTTGGGCCCATAACTTAAAACAATTACACAATACTGACATCATTCTGGCATGTGCATAGAGAATGAAAAATATGTATATTATTTATGATTAAAGTCAGATCAGTGGTTTTGATGTTAGGCAGTCTTGAAGTGTAACAATGGGTTTTTAATGGAAAAATGAAGTTTTTCATTAATATCTTGAATGTCCTAGTGACCAAATTCTTGGCATGGTAGGGCATTTTGGAGACATCTAACTGTATGCCGCATTTAAGGAACTTAGAGCTGAAGCTGGGGAGCTGAGCTCTTGCAAACTGCATAACACTAGCTTGATGTAAACAATATGTTACATGGTGCTTGAAAACTTGATTAAAATCTACAGTTTTTGATCAACTGGTTTCAAATTTTTTGTGTTAACAGTTGAAATGCTAACAAAAACATGCTGTGAAAATTAAATCCACAGTACTTACAGGAAAAAAAGTGCCATGGTCAAAGTTAGGCAAAATTTAAGGTACCAATTTTTTATTTTTATTAATATTTTAAAAAATTTAAAAGATTTTCATCTAATTTTGGGTATACAATTTAATTTTGATTAATTAAAGTTATATAACTGGAAAAAAGGTCCATAGCATTAACATTTTTTGTGTTAAGTGATCAAATATCTTTTCTGATTTTTTACAAAATGCATTATGTTTGGGCCCATAACTTTTTTAAATTAAAGAATACAGACATAATTTCTGGCATGTACATAGGAACTATATAGAGGAATATTTATGGTAAATATGAGGTAAAACAGATGAGTGGTTTTGATATTAGGCAGTCCTGAAGTGTGAAAATAGGTTTTTAATAAAAAATTGAGGTTTTTCCTTAATTTCTCAAAGGAACGAAGTTGCAAACAACCAGTTTTCGGCTTGGTAGGAGATCTTGGGGACATCTAACATTATGCCAAATTTTGGATTCCTAGGTCTTACGGTTTCAAAACGTGCCACATCTACGGACAGACGGACGGACGACGGACAATGGACCACGACTATAGCTCAGATGACTTATAGTCAGCTGAGCTAAAAACTCCTGGGGAGAGAAATATCACATTAATGTTTTTGGTTCTGCTTACTTCTCTGGTGGAGCATGCAAAAAACATATACAAAATGGCAAACAATGTCCATTGATGCACAGGTATATATATCCTGTCATGTATGCAGTGGTGACAGACACAGGATGACTACTGTTACACACATACTGTAAAAAGGCGCATATAAGTCGAGTAATTAAAATATCCATGTAAAGATAATTCATTTCAGGATCTGATGCAGCTGCCTGTCCTACTCTGGTCCTTTTCATTAGGGTGTAACTTTCTTTATTTATAAAAATAATCCTTCAATGTTGCATATGTTGCAGCTAAAGCACCAACTCATTGTCCTACTCAGGGGTGGATTTTGAGAGGTTGCACACCCCCTGTATCCTTTATAACATAGTTTCAATCTGGAAAATAGAGTAATAAGCACTAAATACCAATAACAGAGGAAGACCTTGCATCACACAGAATTTTAAACTACCTTAGGTTGCGCCATTAGGCCAAAAAAGCACCTCCCGCATAAATTTTAACCCAACGCATTAAAAATTTTTATTTTTATTTTTATCTTTCAAAAAAATTAATAACACAATTTATGTAGTGCTTTTACCAGTTTAGTAAAAAAATTGTTATTTTCATGCTTTTCCCATTTCCCTGATGACATTTTTATCAAAATATACAAAAAAAGGTAAAAAAAATAAAATACTGCCCAGCGTACTGTTTCTGAAATAAAGTGCCTGAGAACCATACCATTTTTCAAGATGTTTCACAGTATGTGAGGGATACCCTCCTCCCTTACTCTTCACCTCTGTACAATCCCTCCCCCCCTCTTTATTTTCAAATCCTGCCCCTGTTACCAGTTTTCTAAATGGGGTGTATTCCCTTAAATTAATACTTTGTGGATGAGACCTAGAAGAGAACAGAATGTACACTGTTGCTACTTTTTAGGGAGATTATATCTTGAAAGATATACTACATATTCAAGTTGATTTTTTTAAATTTTTAGCTGTAACTGTAAAAATCTTGAAATGGCACAAGCATGAGCTGTATGGTGGCAATTGCTTTAGCAAAAATATAACGTTTCCTGTTGATACAATGGAGTACTGCATTCACACAGTGACTTCATTTTTCTGATAACATCTTTGAGTAGAGCTGTTGCACATACTCAGCCAGTGCGACAAGTACTATCATGCTCTTAATAATATGTTTGAGTACAGTTGGTATACGGTTTGTATACACAAAACTGATGTTCAGTACTGAAAATATAGTATACAGGAGTGGTATACAGTTGTTGCATACAGAATGATTTGGTGTTCAATACTTGTATAAAGCTTGAAAATCTATTATAATGAAGTGGACACACGAGGGGAAGTATACTTAATTTACTGGTGAAGTTTTAAGTATTTTTTTCACATATTATTGTATATATATGATAATCATGATTATGGATCAAAAGGATATCTATACACAGTTTTATGCCTAAAGAATAAATCAACCAACCTCCTGATATAAATATTAATAATTAATATATTATCATTAACTGAAACATAAATAAAGTTATATTTAATAATATTGTATTTGTTAATATGTACAATCTATGGATATATAAATGAAGTTAACATTTAAAAGTAATTATAATGTAATATCTATTATAAATGCTGTTAGACTGCATTTTACTAGTGTTATTTCTTAATGACTTAAATTTATATTTTGCATAATTTTGTTTATCTGTAATATATTTCTGTTATACCTACCCATGGTAAGGAACAGATCTATGATGGCTCAAAGTTTTCATTCACATTATATATATATTAACTAACAAACTTGATGAATTATATCTGGAACAGTAATTACGCATTTTAGCAGTTTTTTTATAGGCTTATTTTACAATATTTAACGCATATTATAAACAAAAGTAATATACTGTAATATACAAGAGATGTTTAATTCCAGAAAAATAAGGGTTATATAGTGAAAAATAGTGTTGTTTGAGAGACAAAATGTCTCAAAAGTCGAATTTATTGGCTCAAATTTCCATCGTCCCCCATAACATTATGCATGAAGTTGATGACGTCGCTAAGAAAACAAACTATATTTGAGCATATTTGCTCATTATATCAAAAATATATCAGTTATCAACCACTTGTCTTTAAGCCGTATTCTTAAGTAAACATTTCTCTTTATTATTCAATATTATAGAATAAACAAAATTTGGAAATAATCAGTGATAATGGCATTAATGCGTTAAAGATCGTAAAATAAGCCTTTTACAAAACCCCGCTAAAATGCACAATTACTCTGGAACTGTCTTATCAATCATAAGTTAATCACAAGTCGGTACAAGATATGCAGCAGTTTCTGATTAAACTTCGTATCAAACTTGAAGACATCTTATCTGTGCTCAAAGAGATATCCGGATCCACAACTGAATCCACATTTTGAACAATCAATACAAGTATTTAATCAGTTTAACACTTTATAAATGTCGTTTATCTCTAAAGCACAATCTATAATCCATTCTACTACTACTGTCCACTTCATTAGCCAGACCTGCAGTGTGATAAGACAGTGTGAACAGCGGAACTTTACCTGAATGAGCTGAGTCAAGCAGACGCCGGGTGGGGACGCGGGTGTTCTCTCTGGTGCTGCGTGTGCTACGTAGGCCGTGTATGGGAAACCCCCTCCCAACCGCACCGGCGGGAATTCCCTGGCCGCTTAGTGCATTCATGAAAATTCTTCCCATTCTAAAAACCAGATATTTCGTAAGTCCACTCCAGTTGTAACAAACAGAAAATTGACTATGGATCTCTTGTATGAACAATAAATGGGTATTGTTGTGAGGAAGAATTTTATTGTCAGAAACAAAATTTATATCAAATGGATTTTCATTTGTTTATGGTATGAACGGCCGACGGGGCACAGCGTGCGTGGAGAGTTGTGGACTGTGACTTGTACCGAACATCAAGAGGTTGTCACCTTTTAAAGTAAGGTGATCATCTACAAAACATTTGCAAAAAGCATTCTGTAACGGATATATCCGTATCACAGTAAATACATATCAGCAGGAGCCAACTTCCTACAGTTAAACACCGATTTACTTCTACAGTAAACATCTTTGGTATCTTCATTGTATACAGTATAGATCTGGACAAAGTAAACCCAACGGGTTTGCCCCCCCCCCCCCACCCTCCTAACACATTCACACAACCATCCACTTCTTGTCTTCATCTGAATGTTCAGTTTGTTCCACAAACTATTAAAACTATTTACATTTGTCACATATATATGTAGGACAGTATTATTTTTTTCCTGATTTTTTATTCAAAAGTAAGTTTTGTGTTGTCTTGCTTTTAGTAAAGCAATTTCCATGCCATGTGTAAACTTAAATTATTCTTGTTTATCTTTTGTATTGATAAGAATTTTATATCATTTCCCCTTTTGTTCTTGTTAAGTGACACATTGAAATTTCACAGCAGGAGATTAATCAAGTATGTTATTTTATACTAGAGTACCATATTTTATATTTAGCTTAGAAGTTAGAATATTATTTTATATATAATGCTCATTTGGCACCAATAATAAACCTACAGCAACCTTTCACTTACCTCTTATATATGCTACATTTGATATTAATTTGGGTTTTGCCAGTTACCAGTAATTTGTTACCTTTCATATTGAAATGTATGTAAACTTGGATTAAAGATGGTTCCATCTAACTGCATTAAATGCGCCAATATCCAGGATCCTGGATACTGCCACATAAAATGCTTCAGAGTAAACTGGAGAACTTAAAACCCTTGTCGGGAAAAAAAAATCGTGTAAAATCAAATATTGCGTTTATGACAAGGAAACTTTAAGTATTCTAATAGAGATATAGTACTTTATTCGAATGACCAAGAAATTCAGCTAGATATTATGTTTTTGTGTGTAAACAAGACTCATTTTTAAAACTTAGCTACCCTGGCGCTTGAAACTGTCTCAGAATCTAATATAACATATAATTTAAGTTCAAATTTGTTTGACTTGCAAACGCTTTTTCCCCTAACAGGACCAGGATGCCTGTAGCGAGGAGAAGGAAAGAGGCAACAGGCAATGGATCGGCCAGCCAGAATGGTACAAAGGTCAGTGTAACATCATTAGCAGTTTTAACAGCACTGCTTACGTGTGCATTGGTATGTTATGGATGCTTTTGCACAAGGTGTTTACACAAAGATGTATTTTATTCAGCTGAGAATACAGTTGATTAATTAAATCATACGGCATATAGTGCTCAATTTTTTATGTATCCGTTGCATGTACATTGAATACTTAACACTGGGATTGCCACAGTGTGACAGCTTGCACCTTTTGACAAAATCTTGTTTTAACATTTTTTAGTCATGATATCAATCAGAGGGCAACCTTTAAAACTGGCAACTTACTAGGTAAATAAGATTATGTAAATGAATCAAACTCATTGTGGTTAGGACATCACACACACTGCTCCATACCTCCTAGCTGAACTTAAGATTGAATAAATAGATCAAGGCATTGCCTTTTTAAGTGACAGACATATGTTGTGTTGCCTAAACCAAAGCAGGTGTGACCCATCTGATAACAACTATATGACATGATTTTATGCAAATATCTGGGGTTCATAACATTATGTTATCAGTTTTTAAATTGGAAAAAGAGAATAACCAGGATACTTTTATGATTAGATAAGTATCAGTTACGAATATGTATTAATGTTTGTTATATTTTTACATACATTTACTTAATGAGTATGTAGATAGCCTGGCAGTGATCATTTCTTATATCGGATCCTTTTAATCAATCATGACCATTTTTTAAAACTTAAAACAAACAGAATTTTAATTTCTATTATAATTGAGTATTTCCTTTGAAAATATGTGTTAAAAATCTAGTATAAAAAGGCACTAATTTTTTTTCTACAAGATCCATATAGATCTGTCTCAGTGAACTACTTTCAGCTAGTAACTAGCAAATACAAATAGTGTACCAGTAATCTTTCATTATGTCTTAACAGCCTCTTCCTCACCCACTGAAGCGTAAAGCTGCCTCCCCTGCAGCATCAGGGCAGACTACATCATCACGCTGCTGGGGGGTCATCAAGTACTTAATCCTCTTCCTGTGCATTCCTCCGTTCCTGAATTATGCTGCTCTGCACCAGGAAGCAAAAGCACTTGAACCTCCAGGTATTTCAGTCAGTTTATAATTCTTACCTCCAGGTATGTCAGTCAGTTTATAATTCTTACCTTCAGTTATGTCAGTCAGTTTATAATTCTTACCTTCAGTTATGTCAGTCAGTTTATAATTCTTACCTCCAGGTATGTCAGTCAGTTTATAATTCTTACCTTCAGATATGTCAGTCAGTTTATAATTCTTACCTGCATGTATGTCAGTCAGTTTATAATTCTTACCTTCAGGTATGTCAGTCAGTTTATAATTCTCTCCAGTCAGTAACTAGTATCATATGACCATCTGTGTTGTTGGGCAATATTTGTTTATGTAGAATTTATGATACATGCTGTTTTGCATAATTAGTTCAATCTAACCATCAAAGGTATTTGGTTCATTTCACAAATCAGTAAAATGTATAATATAACAAAATAACTGTAAAATATGTTGGAGTAACATACTAGCATAAGATGTGTATTTTAGAAAACATTATAAAGATATTAGACAATGTAGAGATGATTTTTGTTTTAGGAGCTATATATGACATTGGATTTGGGCAGAAGTTGTTCTTTGGTTGTCAGGGTAAAGGTCAACCAACAGGTAGGTGCTGGTTTTAGGTAACTGTAATTTCAAAAAAATTTCCATAAAATTTAGTGCATAAACTTGAATTAGTTTACCTTAAGTAAATTAAGTTCCATTTTTTCCCTCAGACTTTGTGCAAAACTGGTATTTCCACTATTATTTCAGTGTAACATTCAAGATGCCACTGTGGTATAACCCTTCTAGCCATCTTGTTAACACACTGATACCCCAATTCTCTTTTCAAATAGTGTGTCATCTTCACTGCCATCAGGATAGAGCAGTTTTCCTAAAAAAAATAAAGATGTAATACTAATAAAATTAGAAAGCTGTGCTGTGTGGTCCAAGTTTATTTGTAGACTTAATGCGAAAGTTTTTTTGTGGGGACAGAACTTGTAATTGTCCGATTTGAACGTATATTCCCCAACCCATTGATCTGAGTGGCAGGTGTATGACTCTTGTCAGGCAATTTGCTGCTATGGCAGTTCTCCATATTTTGCATACCGGTAAAGGATGTATCCTGTATCTTTATCAAGTGAGAAGTAGAATATATGTCTTTAAAAGTAGAATACATAAGTATATGTTTAAGTATAATGTATATACATTTGTATGTGTTTAAAGTAGAATATATATATATATATGTGTTTATATATTTTAGTGATTCTTGATGCACCAACTGGTATGTCGTCTGATGTCTGGGTTCTGGTGCAGCAAGAACTGGCTAAGCATACTAAGGTGAGACCATCCTCATGTTTATCAGAACAAACTGTTATGACCAGTAGGGCTATGTATTGCCAGGCAAAGCTCAGGATGAACCACTTTATGATATGGCATGGCAATATGCAAATCGGTTTGCAAATATTATGCTTTGCTTTATACATAGCAAGGAATAATCATATAACCCTACTTCATGCTGCATGAAAAAACATCATGTTTTCCCCTGTCCTGGACCTTAAGGCTAGTGACAAGGACTAGTCCTGGCTTTTACGCAGTACCAAGGTGAACACAGCAACCTACTGAATCCAAATATTAGATTAAGGTCACCCTTATAAGAAACTATTTATTTTCCTTTGCTATATCTTTATGTCCGTTAAGCTTAAATAAGTTTTCTCAACAGATTTGGCAAATTTCTCTGCCCATATTTCCTGTGTCTGTTCTCATAAATAACTACAATAGATGCAATAGTTTATGTTTTCTGGCAGTTTCAATGGAATTATAACTGTATTATGTATTGTCCCATGCCTTGCAATGAACTCTGTTAATTTCTGAGATAATTTGAGATCAGAATTATTATGATCTGTGTTTCTACTGTGTATAAAGAGTGTCTTGTTTTACTGAAGTTGGAACAATTGATTACCTGAATGCCTTCTGTTATATTTAATTTAAACCTGTAATTCAAAGTAACATGCACACACAATCTTTATAAAGGTAAATGCACACAGTAACTATAATTATAGGTATAAGATGATTAAATTTACAGGTATACAACTATTTAATTTTCAGGTTTATGATAAATATATTTACAGGTGTGTGTGTATGACCGGGCAGGTATAGGGTTCAGTGAAAGGCCACACAGGGTGAGCATGTTTCTTCAGAACTTAATTAATTTCTTTACATTCCTCTTTAACCTAGACAAATTAGCCATTGTTAAACATAAGTGGACCTCATAGTCATACTCAAGTTATTTTAATCATCTTTTAAATCAAGCTCTTTCAGCTTCCTTAAAAATAATTTCTAAACAAAACTTTGATGTCATTTGATTTACAAAAAATAATTTGATGAAATTGAATAATTTGAATATTCCCTATATTAAAAGGAATTTAATCAGTGGCTTTTAAGTGATTATTTTTGTTTTCAGAATTTTACAGAATCAGGCTCTAGCGATGACAATGAGGCTAGCAGTCAGAATCGATGGATGGCCTACACTGTCGAAAGGTCTGTTTACTTTTTTATGTCATTCACAGTGGTCTGAACACATTAATATTCTATTACCATTTATAGCAGAGGGGAAGGATTTTTTTTACACACTAGTCCTGTTGTTAAGAATAAAAAACAGATATAATCACAGACACTGATTATAACATATATTACATTGTAAATGTATTTTATTACATCAAATAAGTGAGATAAATTCAGAGAGCTCATACCACTGTTAAAGTCAGATATTAATAAGATTTTATTGTAAATGTAATCATCTGGTCAGTACCTGAGGAATCAGTAAGTTCTATGCTCATACATAAATATTCAGAAAAAAAAAAAAATTCATGCATCTATATCTAGATCAAAGTATACTTTTTCCTGGATCAACATGCTCCCACCCTTATAAGTATAATATTTGCTAAAAGAGTTTTCAATAAAGTAAATATACATTCAACAGTTAAACCATTATATTGCTGGAAGGTAATTTGCTTATAGAGAGATACATCAGGCTGGAATCCTCACCTGCCAACTGCTATGCATATATTAACAGTAGACCAGCATAGGATTTTCAGTCTTCTAGCGATTGGCAAAGTCATGCTACAGTCACAAGTTACAAATAAAGGCTTTGTTTAATATGTCAAGGATTCTAACCTTGAGTTTTTTCATGTACAAAAATTACTGGTAAGCAATATTTATTTGATTACACTCAGTTAATGGTATAGGAAAGTATGTAAAGTTTCTTGATAATTGTTCAAGGCAATATTAAACTTATGGGAATGTAAGTGCCTTTGCCTTAAGGCTCAGTTGATCATAACATGTTAAATATTCATAGGATTCTGAGATATCTTGTAGGTCATCACAGACTGGTAGACAGAAAAGCAAACGTGGATGGTAACATTACCTCCATGCAGCTTCGTTTGCTGATGTATTGTATGTAATTGAATGTTATCAGTAATTACGTTAGACCCATATTTATTACTCTAATGTTAACAGGATGGCAGATGATCTGCATCGTGTTGTCACCTACAGCAGCCACCAGGAGAAGCCGTTCATTCTTGTTGGTTCAGAGCTGGGGGCCATGGTGGCTCGCTTCTACACCCAGCTTTATGAAAGGTTTGTAAACAACCAGATATAAAATATCATAATAATTATAAAGGGATTATATGATCATGACTGCCAAGAAACTTAAGACATAATGTTTGCAATTTTTTTTTATTTGGAGTTTTTATGAAAACACACATAATTGAATCAGGCAGTTATTTTACGCTCCTTTTGATATCTTCATATATATCTGTATCATCAGTGTAGGAGTCCTAGTATACATCAAATATAGGAACAACACTTAGACCACAACAGAAACTTGACTGTTGCAACAGCCATGTGGAAAGATCAAATGTATTATGTACATATAAATTATATGTACACAATTATATGAATATTATTGCAATGCCTGCATCAGCAAGAAAGATGAACTTTTTCTCAGAATACAGTTCCAGCATTGATTCTGCATTTATTTTGTTGCTGCATCGTTTGTCAATCTGGTACAGTGGGACTTGTTCTGGAATATCTTCACTGCCAAGTTGTACAATGTCACAGCCTGTGTTCCATTGCCGGCAAACTGATTTTCAGTGTTTCATCAGAAAATTTCCATGAAGAAAAATTTAATTATCAACAAGGAAACAACCAAGTACACTGATTTTTTATAATTTTTTATGGACTCAGACTCAAGGGTCAGACTCTGACTTGTACTTGGACTTTTAGAGTATTAATAAAGTTCAGGCCAAGTCCATCTCGAGTCCAGTTGAGAAAAGGCTCAGTCACATACTGTGAATACTCATACTTGTGCAAACTAGTAATATAATACTACTCAAATACTGTATATTCCAAGTTTTAGCCCTGAGTCAGTAGCTAAATGTAATTAAACATAGAAGATAAAGCATGTGTAAATTGACATTAAAATACACCTGATAATCGCAAACATCCAATCAAATGGAGAGATCTGTATTGGTCTCAGACTCAGACTTGGTGTTCCAAATGACATGGACTTAAGAACGTAGACTTGGACTTAAAACTCATGGACTCTGACATGGACTCTCATGGTCTGGAATTAGAACCAGATGGGTTGGACTTAGCTACATCACTGTTTCATAGCCTTTGATATAACTTTAATAAGATGTAATACATTGACTTGTTTGCAGTGATATATCTGATGTGGTGCTTATAGATCCGTTGGTTGAAGACATATTTGATCATGATACCAGTATCTGGTCTCAGTTCTGGTAAGTATCATCCCATTTCATCATTCTACAGCAAAAAAAGAAAATATAATTTTTTTAGTTCCAAGTAACCAGCAGTTTTTTTAGCAGAAGTATCACTATTTTACCAGTCAGCAACAAAATTACTGAAATAAGCAAATGTGAGACCTGTCTAGTTGTAGCTCCTAAAAAACTGCATTTAAGCTTGATTAAAAACACAACATAAAAATTTAAGAAAAACATCATGATTTTTACCATTAACTTATTTTTTTAATCATTATTAAACAGTTTGATACTTTTTATACATCCATCTATGATGGGAGATATGGTATACCCACAGTCCATCCATCCTTTTGTCTGTCCCTCCGTCTGTTAACTTTTAGTGGTGCCAAAATAACTTACAAGGATAGTTTTCATGAAACTCACCATAACTTCTTTCCAATAGATTGATTATGGTTAAAATCAACGCATATTTAATAAGGTCAGGGGTCACTAGTCTACTTTGTGGTATCTCCTCCATAACTTAAGGATTATGATGGATTTTTATAAAATTCAAAAGAAATATTGTTCAGTATAAAATCTCGCCTCAGATTTCCAGAAAAATCCAAGCATATTTAATGAGGTAAGAAGTCATCAGACTTTGGTGGCATCTTGATGACTCACCAATTTTCCTGAAACTCATTATGACTATTAACCAATACAGTTACTCACCTGTATAACACTCTCAGCAAAATTCAGGCATATTTAATGAGGTCAGAGGTCACAATATATGACAGGTGTTTTATGCACCATTTGCAGTGTTGTTTCTTGCAAGGTTTTACACTTTTGCACTAAAATCCAAATTAGCAGCTGTAGTCTAGACTGTAATATCATTTTTACAACTATGTCTCTTTAGGTTTCAGCACCTGGTTCCATACTTCCAGACCGTCCAGCTTCTGTCAGCTCTTGGTATCACCCGCTTGGCACTGCTTCTCGGTCTCATGGAGCAGCCAATAGTAGCCAATAACATTCCAGAAGAAGTTGTTAAAAGACAGGTAAATCTTTTACATATTAGTCAGTTATCCACAAGGTGTGTGCAGTATTATTGATATATCTGTATAATGTGATACAGCAATTTGCATTTTTATGTAGCATTGTATCCTTTTCATAAACCAAAATTTTTATATTATTTTATTAAATGTTACTTCAGCTGATTAAAATTATTTTTTTTTCAATATATTTTATCAAATGTTACTACAACTGTTGAAAATAAAGTATGTTTTAATAAAACTTTTGACTTCAAAATGTTCTTTGAGAAATGTCAGCAATATGTGATATCTTTGTGCTCGGTTATTAATGTATTTTATTTGTAGGTCATTTTTTGCTTTGGAATTTTTATAAGTCAAAAGTCAATGCCTTACACTTGCTTGTACACTGCTCTCATTTTGGGCCTTTCCATTGTTATGTAATCAGCAATTACCAGTCTTTATTCAAATATTGTCTCAGTTTTAGGTAATTTTGTTGAAGAGTAAAATCTGCATACAGGTATGTGTATGAAATTTTACCTGTATCACTCCTGTGGTAAATAAACTTGTTCTTTTATCCAGAAATACTTGCTGTGTAATCCGAGGCATCTCAGCACGGCTGTAGATGAACATCACTTCATTAATGATACAATCTCACAGATGCAGTAAGTATTGTCATAATTAAGGATAACATGATATATTAAAAAACAATTAATGTGAGAGTACCAATATGATTATCCATGACTTTGACAAAAAATTATAGATTATGATGGGTATGACAAGAATCAGTATAAAAATAATTGTGATTTTGACAAACTGATACTTCAAACTCAACAAGATTTAGTAAATAGTTAATGGGGAAAAATGATAGAAAGAACTTATCAAAGCAAATTAAGTGCATTTGAAACACGTTGCCCTCTAATCAGCTCAATCAAGATATCGCTGTACTTGGTGTACTAATAGGTGTAACACACAGTGTGACATGGCCACATACTTGTGTTTATGCATAATATTATGGCAGTGAAAAAGGTTGATTGTTTATTTCAGAACTTTATTCAGTATGAAGCCTTTTCCCAGGAATGTCAGCGTGACAGTAATTACAGGAAACTACTATGATGAGCAGCTGCCTAGTTCACTTAATAAAGTAAGTGTTGTTTCCAAAGAATAATGATTATACTATGTAAAAGTATAATTATCATATAACAAGGACTGGAGACTTTTTGAGTTACCTTTATTACAAATGAATAATTGAACTGTTACATTCATTATCGTAAAATATATACATTTTCATATAAAAGCAATAGAAATTCATGTATAAAGTGCCCTTTGGCCATTTGGGTCAGCTGAATACACCATAATCCCTATCTTGGAGAAGGAATTATTGAAGAATATGGATGTTCAGCACACTATTTATGTATTATATTCCCAGGTATGTTAGACTATATTTCTAGAAAATTGCTGAATCTCAGCAGTAAATTAAGGCAGATCCAAGACCCAAATAGCTTAGTTGAATTAATTATTTAGAAAACTGATGTTCTTTAGTTCAGTGTGGTAGCTAGCTATTATATGTTGTCTTTAAACTTTGATTTGTTCTAATGGCTTATATTTTATTGTAAATTTGTAGGCATGGGCAAAGTCTCAGCAGCATTTGATATCCCAATTACATCCAGGATGTTCCCACCTGGTTGTTAACGGTGCTGATCACAGAATGCTGTATAAACATCCGTCAGCCATTGTGGAACCGATACGCAAGCTGGTGAAAAAATTCAGAAGCAAACTAAAGCAGCAGGCCAAGACGGTGCAACAGGAGTAATTATTAATACTATTTTTAATAAAAAATATATGTATATTCTACATTGTTTGATTTTTTATCTTGAGGAGAATATTTATTAGGATAAATGAAGGTTGAATATACAAGGATAAATTATTTGAATCATTGATTAATTGAAGTACATGGTAAATGAGTGTTTTCATATCTATACAACAAATTAGTAAGAGGTTAGAGTTTTCCACAGGTATTTTCTCATTTTACCTATAACATTCAGGGGCAGGTAAGGACAAGATTAAAGCCTTATGCATATGGTCCTTGCAAGTCCTTTAAGGGTCCTTATAAAATCAACATGCACATATTCAGTTGGAGCCCTGGCATGGAGTAGAAACTTTGAAAAAAATTAAGCTGTATTGATGCAAGGATTTTAATCAAACCAATGAGAATCGGGTGTCATTGGTTTAAAACTGAGTTGTTTGCACAATATGATACCCTCTCTCATTGGTGTGAATAAAATTCTTGGCCCTGTGCCAGACCTGGTGGTGAAACCCAGAAAACTTGCCATACAAAGCAGCGGTTAAAGCAAAGGAGGGAGGACTAAAATGGTCCTCGTCTGTCAATCCATTAGTCCTGCCCCAATTCTGATGCCACACTTCCTAGTTAAACATATGGCGGGGGACTTTTTGTGCCTCTAGGCCCTTGTTACTTCCTACACATTTACAATTCTATATGGGAACCCAGAAGTGGATCCAGGGGGAGGGTCCAGCGGGTCTGGACCCCCCCTTTTTTAGCAGCTGCAAGCTTTATTAAAGTGTTTCAGACCAATTTTTTGGCCTAGACCCCCCCTTTTCTGGACCTGGGGACCTTTTTGAGGCTTTTTCATTGGTCCTCCTGGGTTGGACACTTCCTTTTCCTAAATCCTGGATCCGCCCCTGGAACCTGTTGGAAAGAATGATGGGTAAAGGAGATGATTCAGGGAGAAAATGGTAACATTCATAACTCATGCATACAAACACAAGAACAACTGTTTTTGATTTAAGAGTTTAATAGTTAATCAATTTCATACACCTTAACAGATCATTTTGTTCAGTCAGTTGCCCACAGACGTAAGGATAGTATAATAATAGTGATAAATGGTTAATAAGTAATTTGATTAAACAAATAATTTGAATTCAAAAGTAAATATAAATGAATAAAAAAATAGAAATATAAAAGACAAAAAAGATAGTTAGTTTAGAAAACATGACATTTTAATAATGATAATATTTTACAACATGTACTATTAGTAATATCCAAATTTGTTTAAAAAAGACTAAATTTAAATTTACATCTTTTGGTGAAAGATGAAAATGAAAGACGTAATATGCATTGACATGGATCCTAGACATAATGAAAGTGGAAATTGTATATCAGATATATACATATGTATAAATTCAACTTGATCAACTCAGGACAACACTTTGTCTTTCATGATTGATTCAATGTTCGATTTCCTATCTGAATTACTGTTAATACCAACCTCTGCACAGGGTCAAGATATATTGAGGCAATGATGTTAATAGATCGACCGTCTGTGTGGAGAATGTGTTAATACATCACTAATGTTTATTGATCCACTCATTGCCTTGGCATATACTAGTAAGTGAGTAACAGGACGTACCGCCCCCAGACGTTAGAAGGAAGAACTAAAAATGCATTTATGTGTTATATTTCTTGGTGTCGTCTACTGATATATCACTCTTCAGCCAAAAACATCAGTCATTATATATCTTAGTACATCATATTACGTTGTATATCAGTCATTTCTGTACACTCTTAAGAAATAAGTCTCTCCCACATTTATGTATAAAAATAAAATCTTAAAATTAACCTGGGTGTCGTCAACTGATATCACTCTTCAGCCAAAAACATCAGTCATTATATATCTTAGTACATCATATTACGTTGTATATCAATCATTTCTGTACACTCTTAAGAAATAAGTCTCTCCCACATAAAAATCAAATCGTAAAATTAACCTGACACTTGGGACGTCAGCCAGCCCAGATAAGCTCCTAATACAAATACAATGTATTAAGCTGGTATACAATTTCAAAGAGTGCAACTTGATTAACATTTAAAAATAAGCTGATTGCATGCTGCTTTGTTCCGATGTGTTGTAATAATAATAATAATAATAATAGTTATACTACTAACTATAAAAATAATTTTAATGCCACTCAAGTTTCCAGAATCTTTAGAATTTAATATATGGCACGTCCTCCTTTCAGTCCTGTCCAGCAGGATTTGTATCAATTATTTTGTTATATTTTACGGAACGTTCATGTCAGAGTCTGACAAGTCATATGTTTTCTCTGAAGGCGTGGAGAAAAAAAAAACAGGCGAGATCAGAGGAGGCGACACGTTGGTTATATATAACGCCAAATATAAAAAGTACCTATGATCTCGGACGTACATTGTTACCTGTCATCCTTAAATATTGTGTATTCACCTCTCGAAAATTTGGTATATGTAAAATACTTTGGTTTCAATAAATAAAACCATAAATCCAGCCAAGCATTCTCTGACAGTTGAGGTATAAGAAACAATAATTATATATGACTGTACATGTATAATATATAGTGTATATAAAATCATAGTAAATGGATCAAATGGCATGTTTTTCTCATCGCATGTGACGTCACGATGTCTCACTATGAAAAAAATATGATAAATTATAATTGAGCCTATTTGTAACAGGAAAAATGCCATTCTCTGGTCCCATGTAGAGGCTTAATTTAGTAGTTATGCAATGACAAATTTTCTTGTTGTATGCGTTAGCGCCACCTGGAGCACGTATTGAGACTTGCGTTTTCATTCACCAGATGTGTACGAGTCATGGATGATAGCGTCTTGTGTCGTAATGTTGCAATTCAAGCAGTTCTATTTGAATCTGTATTTGTTCATGGTTCGCTGGATACTCTTAAGAGCGCCTTGGGCTGCCCGTTTAGCCTGTTGTAATATAAAAACGGAACATACACAGTGAAAAACAAAATACGACGATATGTGTCGATAAGATGCTAAACTACCATTTAGAGAAAACCCGTTAAATTCTGGCCATCCTACCACTAGGATGACCGGAAATTTAATTCTCAAATGGGAAGTGTAAAATCATGTCTACTAGCTGTCAAGATAAAACAGAACAATTTAATTAATGATTAATAATTTGGACTTAACGATGTTCGATTTTTTAATTTTTAAATAATACACAGTAATGAGAAGATTTATCAGGACCCATTGTCCCATTGTCAGTTAAATTTTGGTTTTGCTAAGGAAAATATAATTGAATTATATGTTGGTTCCACAGCACGGACCGTTAAAAGCAAAGATAGAATTAGCAATAAAAACTTTGTTTCTTTTATTTGGATCGGTGTTCCATTGATTTTTACATTAAAAAAATTACTAAACCTCATATTCTTACCTTCCTGGCTTCTTTTTTCTCTTCCCGCTTGTCGTTTTTGCTCTTGGTGTCGTTGCTTGATGCTGCGACGATAGGGGCCGACACTGCAGCAGCCACAGGAACGTTCACGTCCGCTTTCTCCGCAGATGACGAGTCACTCTACAACCGTAAAATTCCCGTGACAAAAATGAAGTACACATAAAAAATGAAGAGAAGTACCTTCGGAAATTTATTAAGTTTATATTTTGAACTATTTAAATACAACCCTATTTAAATGAATATTCAAGACTGTTAAAAAAAGGTTATGCTTTTAGGCCATGACGTAATCGTCAAAGGCAGTGAACATCTGTCTAATTATATCCAGTTCCCATGTACATTTTAGAGTACACAGTGTAGGCCTACATTGTTGCAGATGAATCATCCAGAAAACAAATGCGACTACCACGATTAAAATATTGCACGAAGCAGCGGGTATTAGATTCTACCCTAGAAGTTACTTGTAAAGACCGCTAAAGACGACAGCATCGTGTTAAAAAATTATGCGTAGTCTACCAAAACATTAAACAGCCGTAATTAGGTTATATGTATATGCAACAGATACTACAGGTACAGGAAATGTGTCAAAGTTGGTTAAAACTCTTGAAAATATTCCTCGATTAAACCAACTTGATTGATACACATGATACATTATATATAGAATGATATCCTAGCTTTGCTCCACGCAGAGGTATGAGCCAATGGATTCAGTGGGGTGTATTTTATTTGGTTCTCAGCCTTGTTAGTTCATTCTTTAATTGATATTATGGTTACCTTCGCGTTTGCGTCCACAGAAGCTTCGTTATTCGATGCACCGCCAGAGGACGCTGCTGCACCAGCTGCGGCACCCACGCCTGCCCCAGCTGCCAGTCCAACAGCTGCAGCTGGTACGTCTGCGCCTGATGACTGCGCCTGCGCATTGCTTGATTTGTTGTCATCGGATGTCTTAGCCTCGATCTGAGACGAGGAGGTCTGGGAGTTGTTGGATGAGGCCGAGGCTGCCACTGCTGCTCCACCGGCTGCTGCAGCAACCGCCAGCCCGGCGTTGGTACTTGGTGAGCGTGCTTTACTGTCAGATTGGTTGTTATCAACATTTGTAGCCGTTGCTTCAGTTGTTTTGCTATTATGCTTGCTGTTATTATTGGAGGACACAGATGCACCGATGGCAGCGCCACCTGCAGCCGCCAAAGCCACCTTGCCTACATCAGGACTTGGAGACCGTGATTTAGGTGGTGTGTCCGGTCTGGTTTCAGTTTTAGCTTCTTGTTTTTGCTCCTTTTTAGCTGATTGTTTATTAGAAGACGATGCCGCAGCACCGATTGCAGCGCCAGCTGCAGCAGCGATCGCAACTTTACCTATATCAGGGCTGGGTGATCTTGACTTCGGCGGTGGAGACTCAGTTTTTACTGGTTCTGATTTAACCTCATCTGATTTGTTTTCAGTTATTGGCGTTTCTTGGTTTTGTTTTGACTGAGAAGCAACGGCAGTGCCGACTGCAGCGCCACCTACTGCCGCTACGGCGACATTACCACGAGGACTCGGTGACCTCTGTTCTTCCGGCTTTGACTCCTCTTTCACCTCCTCCTTCGCTTGCACCTCCTCTTCCTTCTGCGTCTCTGTTTTCACAGCTTCCTCTTCCTGTTTTGCTGTTGGTTCAGAGGAAGCTGTTTTCTGTGATGCTACAACTGCTGCTCCTGCATAAATCAATGAAATATTGTTAATGAAGGTTGATTAGCGTACATAGGCCTACTCGACTTTAACATTATTCTCTCTCTTTTTGCAAACATATAACTCTATTATTTAAGGTGGAAATTCCTGCTCTTTACTCCAATCTATCAAATTTAAATATTTCTGATAGAAACTTGTAAAACGACTTGAATTCTGAAAAAAACATATGTGGCTTTACAACATTGTCTAAAATAGAACTCAAATATTGGAATACTTCTAAGCAATCCCTAGGACACAGACATTTGCATTCTCTGTTTTAAAACATGTTGATACATAGATTCGAAAGAAAGAGTCCGGTGAGTGAGGAGCAAGTTACGTTTTGATCTCTGGTAGAGAATGCTTATATCAACGACACGTTGCTAATATTTTATAGTGTTTCATAATTATAATTTCCTTATATTCGAACAAATGGATTACAATCAATATATACCAGTAACTGAAACGTGTTCTATGTTGACTGTGGTAAGTACACCGTGTCACTTATAAAATTAAGTTCTCCTTAGGGGAAAAATAAGAATAGTGGCAATTATGAATTTTTTTTCAAACGATCGACATTATTTGTATTTTATTTTCGAAACTGCTTTTTGAAATCACCACTACTCACCACCAGCTACCACTGCAGGCTTTGGTGAAGGCTCTCTCTCCGGTTCCTCCACCTTCTCTTCTTTGACCGCATTTTCCTCTTCGATTGGTTTAGATTCCTCTTGGACATTCTTCTCTTCCTCTATAGTTTTTTCTTCCTCTTTTACAGGTTCCTCTTGGACTGGCTTTTGCTCCTCCTCTACCGGCTTGGTTTCCTTCTTCTCTTCTGCTTTTGGTGCTTCACTTTTAGCACTCGTGGCAACCACTGCCCCACCAGCTGCTACGGCTGCCGTTCGGCGTTTAAAGTCTTGTTTCTCTTTCTTGGCGACTATTTGTTCCTCTTCTTTCTGTGGAGGTTTCTCTATTGGTTCAGGTTCAGCTTCAGGTTTAGGTTCAGGCTTTGGCTCAGGTTTAGATTGAGGTTGGCTCATGGCCGCTACCGCTGCGCCACCAGCAACGACCGCTGCTGGACGGCGTTTAAAATCACTTTTGACCGGTTTGGCTACTATTTCCTCCTCAGGTTTCTGGGGAGGTTTCTCAATTTGTTCAGGCTCGGCTGGCGGCGCCTCGGGGATTACAGCCACAGCTGCCACAAGAGGCAATGGTTCCGGTTTCTCCTCCTCCATTTCCGGTTCCGGTTCTTCCTTTGGAGGTTCCTCTTCTTTCGGTTTCTCCTCCGTCTTCATTTCTTTCGCTGGTTCTACATTTACATCCCCCGGAACACCTCGCCTCTTTCGACCATTATTTCCCCAGTCATTATATTCTCTGTATTTATACGTATGCAGCTTATTGTATTTATGTTCTGTGTTGTATCTATGTATACGATCATATTGGCGGGCGGCTTCGTACGTTTTAATTGGATAAAGCCCGTTCTTGCTTATGGGTTCGCTTGCGCCGCCTGCTGCCGTGCCAGCCACAATAGGTTGTACGTATGTAATGGTAGGACTTTCCACTGGAGGTACAGTTGATTTTTTGTCATCTTCACCGTGTGAATGAGTCTGGGAGTTTCCAGATGATGGACGTACCTTCTTCTTCCTCGGCGGAAACGGAAGTTGTACCTTAGGAATGACTAGCCCGCCTGGATTCCACAGGTAGTAGTTCAGAGGGTGGAGTTTATACGTATGATGTTTATCATATTTATAATTTGAATCATATTCTCTAAACGGTAGTGGTTCCATTGTTTTTGGTATGTCCGTGTTTGCTTTATATTCCCAGGCTTTATACGGCTTATAAGGCCTCTGCCAGTAAGGAATGTGAACCGGAACGGGGACCAAATGTTTGATGTCACCCATGGAGTTCCTCCGTCGTTTGGAATTTTCCTTCTCGTCTTCTCTTTGACCTAGGTCGGAGTGGCTTCTCTCGGGAACGACAACGACCACTCCATCCTCCTTTAAGGACTGAGCGTCCTTTGAAACAGAGGACGCCTCTCGGCTCGCTGGTCCAATTTTATTCTTTGCCATGGAGACTCAATTTGTTTTCACCTGTTGATTAAGGTGTAAAATATATATAATTTATTAGATTTAATATATATTATACTGTGGAGGTAAGCATATGTAGGCAAAAGTTGGGGATAGAGAAGAAAATATAGGGAACAGAATCCACAAGGCAAAAACATCCTTTCAAAAATTAAAACAAGTATGGAAATCAAATACCTAACATAAGTTCTTCTTATAAGTCATTTCTCACATACACAGATGTGACAAAGCAGATAAACGCAAGTAATGACATAAAGCTAGACACTTTCATGTTCAAATGTCTCAGGAAGATTCTGAAGCCTCATGGGCCTAAGGGGGAAGGTGACGTAAGATTACTTAGTATATATTTATGTACAAGTCAGCTGGCATGTTTTTATTCATTAAATGTAGTATATATCGAATGCAGAGAAAATACCAGTAAATGTACCTATAATATTCACTCTGACTTGTTTATAAAAACAACAAAAATGCTGTATTTGTTTTAGATAAAGATTTTTCACCACATGGATATCTACACACTTAAAACTTTGGAGTAAAAAAAATATGTTATGGTATTTTTGTTAAGTCAGCCAAAGAAAAAAGGCATGTCAGACAATAAAAGATCAAACATTTATATAGCCGGGGAGCAGTTGTTATAATAAAGGTGATTATGTCTCAGTCGTAGATTCTGTTTTGTCAATATGCTGTTTGCACATGCAGGACAGGTGAATGAGCAGTCATATTGTGATGACTTGACAACCGTCAAACAGGTTATACATACACGGAATCAACCATTTAGTGCTTTGGATTTTTATAGTATGATAATGACATATATACCTTTGAATGTAGAAATGCTCAATACATGGCCGTCTTACATATCCCAATATAAAATACTAGTACTGTTATAGTTCTTTTATGTGTATCTGACTGTGAACTAATTTTCAGGGTGAAATGTCTTCTTGCGTGTGTCCGTTTCATGTTGATGGTTCGGAAATGCAGTTAAATCTACTATCAATGTCTATTCACCGTTTATAGAATTCAGCCTTCTGTCGACATTGCACATATGCATGCTCATCAAATGTTACTTATGTTGCATTGTCACAAGTCCTTGTCACAAATTAACATTCATGTGTATGTAATTTGCCTTATCAAATATGTTCATGGCCTTTATCTACTTTCTTCACTATGCCATGCACTGGGATATTATGAGTCCCAGTACATTGTGGGGGAAATGATTTCTTGATGATTTCCCTATGCAGCTGTCTCAAAATAACAGTAAATCTGTAGATTTTCTTATTTGCTAGGTATGCATATTTGGTCACCCAAGCAGTCTTACTGAAGGCTCGAATTCTTCCTGGAATTCCGAGTAATAGAAATTACCCGTTTTTCGCCTGTTCTCATGTGAAAATCAAGAAATTAAAAACATGGTGAAAAAGTTGTGAAGACAAAACAAAGAAATTCTTTATTCTATTCTAAAATTCTGGATGAACGAACCTATGTGCGCAGGTCTTGCAGTCTACGCGATTAAAGGGAGTCTTATACCACTCCAACCAGATATAATTGTAATCAGTGGTTTAAATTTGTGTTGTAGTGTGAGATGTTTAGAGATGCAAATTGAAAAAGATCCCGTGCAACCTTTATAAAGATGGTGTCCTTATTTTTGTTTCTAATGGCACCTTGTCAATGTTGACAGGCGCATGAATTTGTTCACAATATCTTTACCATGCAATTATGTCACATTAGCAAATAAAATGCATATCACAAGAAAATGTAGGACGTTTCGGACACGGATGTTTCGGACAGGCCTTTTTGCAAGGGAGGACGTTTCGGACATACCATTATTTTTACCATAAAGTAACCTTTTAAAATATAATTTTGAGTGTATCAATGTTCCTTTACTTATTTGGTTAAATAAATTGGGAATTAATTATATGATCATAAATACCATTTGAATTTACTTTTTGAATGTATCAATGTATATGTTTACTGATATATACATTTGTGAAATTGTTAAAATAAGTATTCATGAACAACACTGTCACAGAATTTATGAACTTGTTTGAGAGGTGGTCATTCTAACATATAATTTTAAGGTGTGGATAATGGATACTGCTTATGTGAACAGAACTTAAAATAAAATAGATAAACTTTGTGAAATTGTTAAAATTAGTATCCATGAACATCACCATCACAGAATTTATGAACTTTTTATGGAGATTTTTAAGAGAATGAGCTATAATATTTGTGCATCATTATTATATATTTTTTTGTAGTTTTTACTTCTTTATTAAACCAAATGTTCTCTTGTTATTAGTTCACTCTTTACTTAGTTTTCACAGTTTGCTTTCTTACACAAACTTCCTTGAAAAAAAAACTGTATCTTTTTGCTTACAAATACCTCATAAAGAAACGAATAATATCGTTTAATTAATCCCCATCATTTAGTGAAAAATAAATATTATATCGCTTAACATATGGGTACATTGATACACTTAAAATTATATTTTAAATGGTTACTTTATGGAAATAAAATTGATCTGTTCGAATTGTCCTCCCTTGCAAAAAGGCCTCACCGAAATGTACTATAGTCCGGAATGTCCTAGTCCGGTATGTCCTAGTCTGAAATGTCCATGTCCGTGACGTCCGTCTACCATCACAAAACACCCTCTCTATCACAAGATACTGTGCATATTCAGACCAACATTTAATGCCTGTTGAGGCCCTCATATGACTGCCATGAGAGAATAAAATTCACGTAAACCAAGAGACACAGATACTTAGTTCATATCTTATTCTTATATATTTATTCTTTTACATATATATATATATATATATATATATATATATATAAATATATATCGGGTGTCATATATATATATCCATTCATGTCTCTGTTTAAGCAGAGGTGTCGATATCCGCAGTCCCACAAGTAAAACAGAACTTATTATATTAAACAGGTTAAAGGAAAATAAAGATATTCATTGTTATTAAACAGTATATACTCACCGTGTAACAGAAGTAATTTGTGATTGTTAACTTAATTCCTTGTTTGTCTGTTAAAATCCACTTTAAACTTGGTCAAAATGATGAGACATTCCTAAATACCGTCATGACGTACACAGGTTGTTGGTTTAGATAAACAGTGTTGTTTGTAAGTCCTAGAGCCGGGGTTAATGCAAGCCTGAAGAAAGTCTAAAGCTTTATTATATGTGTGTCACGCCACTAAGCGGTGTGACCCAGTAACTAACACACGGGGCTATGTTGTGACCACCCGCCAAACACAAGTGCCTTGTACAAACATCTTGTGGGCGCTGAGCATGTATTTACTATTAACATGACCTCCAGTGTCTCTTCTACTTGTGACCTTTGCCTGATGATGAATATTCATGAGATATTATAGTCGGGGTTAAACGCATCATTATAAGTTTCCTGTGGCCTATAGTTTCCTATATACAAACACGATTATAAGGTTTCGTTGAAAATTTACAAAGAGAATCATCATCTACTGATTAAATAATTCCAGAGTCCTTTTAAACATTAATGTAGTAAGGAATCAATAAATAATTTTACTTGTTGTATATATATATATATATATATATATATATATATATATATATATATATATATATATATAATTTTACTTGTTGTATATATATATATATATATATATATATATATATATATATATATATATATATATATATACTTAAGGACATTCATTAAAATACTAGTATACCAATAGCAAAGTGTGTTAATGTGGACCATCTCAAAGTTGTACAATGGATATTATAGCATGTACACGTAATGATACCACGCACATATCAAAACAGTTCTATGTATAAATTACATCATATTAGACATCATAAAGCTAATTAAATCAAAAAAAAAAAAAAAGTCCCAAAATAAAGGCTTATATGACTTACACTTTCCATTAGAAAATTATCAACTTGGAAATCAGGAGCGAGCTTCATAAGCTTTAAGTAGCTTGCGCTCAATCCATTGATACATGTTTATCTATATATGTAAACGTAGGATGCCACATGAATGTATTTACTATATATTGTATCAATAAATCATTCAAACTTACACTATGATAGCAGCATTTATTGACTTGTTTACTATTTCGTTCCTTCTATATATACTTGATAAGTGATAAAGAATTTCATGCATGCCATTACTATTTCAAATATAACCGTATACGAGATATGCACATTTACAAGATGCACACTAAACTAGTTACTGTACTTTCGTTGCATGGACCAACGTGCAGTGAATTGATATTCAAGACCTTACAATATAAAGATTTAAAGAAAAAAATAAGATAAATATTGGTTATCTTGTATAATCGACCCATGAAATTCATGTTTTAAAACAAACCTGAAAGTTACATCGGTTTAAGATTGAAATGATTGGATCTTTACATATTATTAACGGTCTTAAGCATTAGTGCTTTAGGAATGTCGCCGAGATCAGTATTAGAATATTTCTAAAATATATAAGGTCGGCCCCAATCCAGGTTGAGCGCTCTGCAGGCTTAATGGGAAGGCCATGCCCAACGGCCGTGTTACACTCATAAACGAGTGCGCCTTTCGGGGGTTCCTCGGTGGTATGACCCAGCAATGGGGACGATTACGCACCCAGGGGCCGCAGGTGCAGTAGTCATCGGGCCTGGTCGACGCCAGGATATAAAATGAGAGGAAGCGTGTGATACTGCCCTGTCACGTAGTCCAAAATCGGAACGGATTTCTGCAGAAATACATAGACGTAGTTAAGTTAGCATTAAAAAATGGAGGTGATAACCTCCACCAAAAAAAAAAAAAAAAAATTTAAAAAAAAAAAAAAATGTCTAAAATACGTTCGTTAAGGTTCTTACCCTTTAGATTGCATAATATATATATGGACACGATTTATATTTCGTATTAAGACCATGACCATACAAATAATCTACAATGTGACGAAGTCCTATAAATATAGATACATGATAATATGTATGTTCCGAGAAGATTGTAACACCGGTGACCCAAATGTATATGAATCCTTTTTACAGCGTTTAATGACACGGGTTAATATTTTCGGGGGCTTAATTATCTTGGTTTCATAGAGCGGAGGAAGACGGAAGGAAAAGAGATATGTATTGTGTAAGCCAGTAAAGCAGTAAAGCTTAAAATGTTTATTCAATATTTTCTTCCATCCTGTGATAGTGAGAAACTGATAAATGTAGAGATGTGAGGGCGGGCGTAGGGTGGGGGGTGGGGGGGGGGGGGGGAGACCGGGGGGGGGGGGGGGGGTAGGAAGCGTTCAGTGGAGGAGAAATGTTGGATGATGATTTAATGTTTCCGGGCCTCATTTGGTGTCAGAGCCCGGTATACTTGGTGTAGTTTCCTAACCAACCACCAGATGTCCGTACTGCTGGTAGGTCCTGGTATGCGGCAAAAATTAACATGCTACAAAAAGTGAATAGCTGGAATATTTTGGTGCGTGCACCTTGAGTCAGTTGGCTGGTATTTGCGTTTGCCTTCGAAGCATGGATTATAAATAAAACCACAGCAAGGTGGTCGTAAGAATTGTTTATAGACTGTTTGTAACCTTGGATATTATAAAACATGCATTTTAGGTGGCCTAGAATTCATGCATGTTATATCGCGCAGTTTGCCTTGTGAAAAAATATATATTCATATTATGTTAGATGAGATGTATTATGGCGGTCACCTAGTGGCAGCTGCTTGATAAGTGACCCATGGGTCTTGCTTCTCTGGTTCTATAGGCTAATTTTGCTGAGCGATATGGCATGAATTTTTATATTATAATTGTGTCAAGAACGGTTGAAAAAGAATAATCAGGCTGCCTTGACGTATGTTATCTACCCCGAAGTTTATTGAATTGTTAATTTCATTTTTAGTTCATAAATCGTTAAGTTGTCTCACCCGAACGTGCTGTGTATGTGTGAGGCCATCTGTCTTGAATTCTAACAATCTTTGGTTAATGTGTTTACATCGTGATCTTAGAACAATCCATAAAGACATAAATGATATTACCGACCTTTGTGTGAATTTCACTGACATAATTTGAATGACTGATGGTCAAGCCTAGTCTCCATTGTGCCAGCAACATTGCGACACAGACACATGCACACATATATATATATATATATATATATATATATATATATATATATGTATATATATATATATATATATATATATATTAGGAGATATATTAATGTGACATAATTAAGATTTATATTGTATATATGTATAACAGCATGGTTTATTAGATGTCTTGAGATAATTTCTTTAACACACAAGTGCAGTGTTAATTGTACGAGGCAGCTTTCCAGCAGTCTTTGCTGCCAGTTATAGCTCTGGTCATAATGATTTGGAATGCAAGTTCCAATTTTACGAGGTGTTAGGGTGTCTTTGATCTGATGTTAATTTTCTAATAATGAAGCACCAACCAGATCTAGTGTTACAAAGTATTATTTATCCTCACTGTAGGAGGAATTATCAATCAAAAATAGGTGAGAACATTGTTACAGATGCTCTTTTTATTATGTGACACGGGCGTAACTCCTGTTGTGGCGCTCGTGTCTGACCGCGTATTACATTCTGTTTAATCCGTACTGGTTGAACTCTTGAACGTTGTCGTGCTGGCTTGGGGCGAGATCACGTGTACACCAAGGTGTGTAGAGATACACAGCGCTGTTTTTCTAGAGAATTCCTGAAACGCGTGTAGACTGTGTTGTGCAAGATCTTATAGACTGTTCGAGAAGTGGAAATTTTTCCGCTTGAGGTGTGAAGGTATATAAGGGGCTGTAATTTAGAACGGTAGGGCAGAGAGCAGAGAAGATTCCAGCGGATGCAGGAGCGTGTGTCAGATTCTAGGACCTTATCCGACGAATGCGGCAATTATACATTTTCAAAGACTTTCTCCTGGATTTTATGCATTTGGACTTCAGTTTACTTTCTGGGTTGTTGCAAGAACTTTCCACTGGACTGTCATTCTCCGGGAGTTTACATTTAAAGGACTTATCGTTGTGATGGTGTTGGTATCCAGGTACTGAGCACATACATTTTTTTCTCTGTGATTGTATTGACTTGTTGCTATACCGCTGTTTTACTGTATAATTGTATTGATTTAGTGTATTGTAATGTAAGGGTTGTTTTAAGAATAAATTATAGTTATTTGTTAACAAAAACCACTGACTTCTTTATTCATTCCCCTAGACATTTCCCGCTGCCTAGTGTTACAGAATCTGATTTTTTTATCTCCGTTACAGAATTTGTGTTCATCACGCATACGTGATCTGTTATATGAGGTTCCGTAACAACATTTATTACAAGAGAGCTCGTTACTATGGGAAACGTTCAGCGTGCACAGTGGCTGGTCCAAAATAATTTAGAGATAGGATAGTATTCAAATGGTTTTTGGAAATGCATCAGCGTGCAGGTAAAATTATATTTAAAAGAGAGTAGCCACTTGGAACAAGGGGATAGTGACCAATCGCTGGAGCTCCGATGACTTTCAGTCTCCGATGACATAAATACACCGAAGAACATACACACACGCATATATACATATACATGAAGTTAGGTGTAAACATTGCGCGAAGTGTAACTTTTTGATTATATATACTCCTATACAACCCCTAAATAAAGTCCCTTTGTATGACGGGAAATAAACTTTTCCACATCCCACAGTAGCCTTAACACCTGTATATGTCTTTATTATGAATACAAATCCGAGTATAAATATTGCATACCGAATAAAAAATGAACACATTTTATCAGAAGTCTTGTACTTCTGTTCATAGACAACACATAATAAATAATAGCCACCCAAGGTGAGAGTATATAAACACGGGGGTATTTATAAAATGTCTACATTTACATGGCTACAGATACTGATCAGTGTCTTTACGGTAATCTCTCAAACCGAATATAGGCTGGTTCCTTGTACTTATATATAAGCATATTCCCCTCCATTCAGATAAAAGATGCTTGGATGTAAAAGGTAACCAATCAATAGTATTTGATAAATCTTCCCTTATGTGAACACAGCTCTCTTTCATTTTAGCATCTTTCGTTCTGGCGATTAAATCCTTGTCATTTTCCAGGCATATGGAAGATATGTGACTATTTTGTATAAAGAGCACTGTAGGCCTATAGTCAAGAAAATCTTGGAGAATGTCTGCATTCAAAATTCGAGAGCAATGGTGCGGCTCTGTCCATTCCACATCATAAAGAGGGTCGATATCTTTCTTTATATCTTTATCTTTATCGTAAAGATCGGTTGTATTAGTCGATTCACGGGATGAGTAAGGGGGAACAAGACCATGGGGATCACACATTGGTCACGTGTAGACGCCGGATCACGTGAGAATCATATGATATATGACCATCTCCAATCAGGGCAAACACCAGAGACGACTGTACGAGATTCTGCTTTTGTTCTGGTCACATCAAGCCACCTTTTGGATTAATACGTATGTAATGAATTGACAAATAGAATGGCTCCTGAAATGCAGACGAGTAAATATTGTAAATTCATTGTAAACTTGGTGCCTCCATTGCTTTTGCTTGAGACGGGGTCTATCATATACTCTTCTTTCCAATGATCAAATCTACAATTGTTTTTGGCCCACCACCGGTTGTATAATTCTGTCACTTTTCCTGATTGGAGCAATTCATAAAGTGCACGGTTAAGCTTAAACTTTAGTGGGTCTCGTTTTTGAACGGCAAATCCGAATACCTGGCCCATCATGAAAGGTTTTAATATTTTGAACTCGCACTCAAGGTTTGCTGTCAAATAGGATGCGTCTTGTGTTTCCATTAACAACGCAAAATCCTCGTTTCGCGTTCTCTCCAACCCTTCCTGCAAAGATTTCAAAAACGCATCATTAGAGCTAGCCATCCGCGCCCACATGCGGGCATACGGAAGGTCAGGCCGACCTTGAAACCGTTTTTGAGTCGCGGTTCCATACACGACGCCATATTGGATATGTTCATTCGACAAGAGATCCTCCAGTGTGTTGATTGGTAAATCCTGCCGCACAAGTGCAGTATGGGATAGGTTCCACCAGGGGATGGTAAAATCCACGGCAACTTTTCTCTCCTCTGTTATTGGCAACGGTGCAGCTGCAAAGTCGGCGGTCTGAGAATAAATTTCACAATATTAGGAAATATTAACTCTATGGCCTCACCACACACCACAAATGAATAAGACAATGATTTTGAGCCAGCAGATCAGACAATGAAAAAATACCATGTTTATGAAAAATAACGATGGTTAAAACCATGCAGGATGGGCATATGCAACATAACAAGACAGAAACATACGTCAGGCAGTAGACCAGTTGTGTTCACCGATGGGATTTGAACATATTTTAAGAGTTTCAGAATGTTCGTGTTCGTATCATAATAAAAACATCTTTTTTTTTTCTAAATCCATTCGAGTGTATAATTGAGTTTTCTCAAAGACCAATTCATTCTAAAAGGCCAACCTACTTATGCATTCTATAGCAGCTGGTGTGTTCACAAATTTAGGTAAATGGAACAGCCGTAATAATCGATATTCTACTCCTACATTTTTTTCAGCTTGCATGGTATTCAACTGCAAGCGTTTCTATGGTAACAATATTGTTTTTCTATCAGTTACCCTTGAACAAAAAAGAAAACAGAACTGTATGCAATACAGTATTGCAATAATGCTTACCCCATTGTGGACCTCGCCAACCATACCACTCCACAGCGGTGAGTCTGTAATGAAGTATGCATTTCCGTACAGTCCGTCAGCTACTAGACGGAACTGATATGAGAAGGGTACCAGTCTGGCGACTTCTTGTACTAGATCTGGGATAAAACCCGTGAAACATTTGATGGAGTCGGACGGGCATTTTTCATCGTAGATCAGGAATGGCTCCCTCTGTTAAGATATAAACAGATGTGTAATGCTTATTCTGGATATCAGTACCAAAAGTAGTGTTACTGACATTAAAAGAGGATATGGTATTCGATTTGTAGAAAAACATGTGTGTGACGCAAGTTCGTTTCACTATCGACTCTTTAACATTTCAGGACATTTCTCTTGCATTCAGAAACCGATTAGGGTTACTGTAGTAACTGTAACTATAATAACCGTAACTATTATTTTTTGTCGATTAAATCAAGGATCTTTAATGAAACAAGCTCGGGAATAAACGTGTGCATATTGAAATGAATATATAATTATATATATAAGATTTACGTTTTCTTGTCTGTGCCATAGGCCTTATAATAATAAGTAAGCCGCTATGTTTGATATTTCCCCTTACTCGTAGATTTGATATTTTATTTTTTATTAAACACATCGGATGTGTTCCGTATGTCTATAGTCGAATTTGTTCCCTGGGCTTGGGATATCTCTTTTGTAAGAAGGCATATACATGGACACTCAGCCAGAAAGAGTGTTAGATTGACTGTGTTTCATTTTCAGTGTATGAATTTGTGGCAGGGGTTTGTGCCTTATTTGTCGTTTTAAAATATGTCTGTGCTGTTTGTAAGGACCAATATTCAGCCTCGTGTTTTAACTCTATTTTGTTAAAAGCAAGCATGAATTAGGTTAAGATTAGAGTTAAAGCATGACATGTTCTTCTCTGTGCCAACTTTAATGAAACTATCCATTATTTAAACACCTTTAAGCTTTATCCATGCATTGTTGAATGAGCGGATACAGAGTTTTATATACATATATTACGACTCCTGGTTAATTTCGTACATCCCTCGACAGCTTTCAGTTCGGGGAAACACTATGTTTTCAAGTTACTCCGAGAAAGGGCCTCATTTTTACATCAGGAGGTTTGTTTCCTGTCGACATTTACTACCCTTCCGGAATTGCGTATATGAATTCAGCCCTTTCATTCTAACATCCCGTATACGCATTTGCGAAATGCCCCCCCCCCCCCCCCCCCCCACCTCCTGTGGACATTTTACCTTTATGGTTGTAATCATAAGAGGGCGTCCTTCCACGCTGGACTCGGAGGACCTGCCGGCCAGAGACAATGCAGGACCTGAAAGATAGAATGAGGAGCATGGTGTTCTGACATTTGCCATAACAAAAAGTTCAGATCAGAAAGTCACATGATTAATTGTTATGTGTACTAACTGGTTATATCGTTTAACCGGTGCGTCATGTGATAATCCCCAAACAGAATCCCCCCCCCCCTTAGTGTTGAAAACATAAATCCTATATGGCCTAAAATTATGGCGCAAACAAAAATAAATATTTTTATTGGGCATGCAGCTCAAGTTTGGCATTAAATGCATATCAATGAATGGGGGAACCATGAATTTGTCTATAAGGATTTTTAGCAGCTTTTTCAAAATATATGTCCTGTGTTTTTGACCTTGTGACCAAAAATCAGTAGGATTCTTCTCCTACAACCTTGACCTTTCACCTTGTGATCTCAAATACATAGTGAACTTCCTTTATTGGTAGATAACCATACGTGAAAGATGAAGGTTTGGATGAAACCTGATTTTCTTAACAATCTATCCACCTATTCTTGACAGAACCAAAAACTGGTCACAGGCCCAGCAAAAGGCCTTTAGACTTCAATTGCGGACTGATCACATGCAGAGACAGAAGGGATTGACTCAAAACAAGATGTTAAGGATTGAATCAGTGTTAGTTGTGGGAAAAGATATTAGAGTGGAGCATCCATACCACAGTGCCATAACTATATATTAAACTGTAAGCATGGTTAGCATATAGGTCAGCAGGATGGTCCTGTGACCTTGACCCTTTACCTTGTGATACCAAGATAAATACGGTTCTTCCCCTACTGTAAGGTGATTCATGAAAGGTTAGGGATAAAAACTTTGCCTCCACAGTGAGTTGAGTGACTTTGATTTTTAACCTGGCAGCCTCAAAATTATTCTTCTCCTACTGGCAAGGAAGCCATATGTGAAATATGGAGGAATGGGATGAGATTTTGGCTTAAAATGTGTCCACAAGCTATTTAGATAAGTGAGTGCAGTGACCTTGACCTTTAATCTTGGGACCTCAAAATAAAAAAAAAATGAGAAATCATTAATAAATTAAAATAAATATTCAAGTTTAAATCCAATCTGTCAACCCAAACGGGATTTATCATCCATAAACTTATTTGTGAACGGATGGGCCCTGTGATCTTAACCTTTAACCCTACTACCCGAAAATCGATCAAAATCTTCCCCTATTGGCAGGTCAACTATATGTTTAAGGTGGAAGGTAATGGATAAAAAGTGTGGCTTAAAATGCATCATCAATCTTATAAAAGAAGTAGGTCCTGTGAACTTAACCTTTGACCTCATGACCTCAAATCAATAGGGTTCCTGTTTTAGTGGTGGGCCGAATATTAGTCATGTTTGAAATACATATACTTGCAATCCAAATCAGAGTTATCATCCGGAAACGAATTTGTGGACGGACGGACAGACAAACAGAAGGATGGACAGGGTGCTTTATATAGGGAATCCGCTTATGATCAATACAGTCAGTTGAGCTAATAAACAATGTTAAACATTAAAACTCACATGCACATAAACCTGGGATGGAGGAAAGTTATCAATGGTAATGTAAAGTAGAAGAATTCAAATAATGTGTCCATATTTTGGGTCGCCTTATAAGTATTAACATGAAAATCAACAACAATTATTGTTCGGGTGTTAAATAAAGTAAAGATATGTCAAGACTTTAATATACATATTTTTTAAAATGTTAAATGCCTGTCATCTAAGCATTTATCCTGCATTGTTTCGATGAATCAAAAGATACATTTTTTTTATATTTTAAGTAAATGTATACTAATATTTCTTTGAAATATATTTATAGACACTCTCCATTGTTGATGTGATGTTTTCCAGTTGACACCGACTATGAAAAAACTTCTACGGAAAGACTGAACATATTTTTTATTTGGATTTTTCGCAGTAACGAATATCTAAATAGAAATGCATGGCTAGTCACTGATCATAGGATGCCAACATGACAAATTGGCCGGCATATAGGCCGGCATGTTTTTTTTTCACGGTTAATGATTTCAGGTCAAAGCTGCATAAATCGGTCATTTTCGGTTAAAACTAGATGTGTCGGGACGAAACGAATGCCCCCGCCTGGGGCAAATTAGAAACATTTGTTAAATTTTGTAAAATTTTTTAAGTTCAGGAGGTGCTGTATGGTCAAAAGTAGGTCAACAAGGGCAAAATGCAAACTCGATCTGTAAAGGGTCATTATCAAGCAACACACCAAAATCAGGCCAGTATATGCAGGCATTGTGAAAAAAGTTCATATATGTGCATTTATCATGAAAATTTCTGTCTTTCATGAAATTTTCTATGTTCAGGATCTGTCATATGGTGAAAAATAGGTTAACTGGGATGAAACGCGAACTCGATCTGTAAGTGGTCATTATGCGCCCACAGACCAAACATTAGGCCAGTATCTGTAAGCATTGCATTGCAAAACTAGAATATTAGCAAAAGTTTATAATCATTTATAAATTTAAATTGGAGAGGTATATGCCATGTTTCAAAACAATCCACCAAATGCTTCCTGAGAAATAAGCTCCTAAGTTTTTTTTCTATACTAAGCTCTGTAACCTTGAAAAGTAGGTCAAGATCACCCATCTTTGAACTTGATCAAGATTTTGTAAATATAATGCAATAGCACTGAAGAAATGAAGTTCCTGTGTTGAATACCTTTGGAGATATCCTGCACAAAAGGCCAAAATTGAAAAAATCCGATAAATTTCATTAAAAAATCAGAAATTGCAGGTGGCGCCACCAAAATTGTGCAGCACATACAGACCATCAGTCCCAATGATCATAGTAAGTTTTGTGAAAATCCACACAAAGGTTCCTGAGATATAAACTTCTGAGTGTTTTTCTATAATCAGCTGTAAAATGTAGAAAAAAGGGTCAAGGTCACCCATCTTCGACCTAAACCGAGATTTTATCGATATACATCTTCACTGATGAAATAAAATTCCAACGGTGAATCCTTTTAGAGATATCCCGCTCACAAGGTAAAAGTTAACAGACGCGGAACGGACGCACGGACAGACACCGGACAGACAGATGGACGGACGGACAGACGGACAGCTTCGGTGACGACAATAGCCTATCAGCCTATGAGCTGAGGGCTAAAAATGGCTGTACATGTGTATTTGTCATGAAAATTTCTATTTTTCATGAATTTTTCTAAGTTTTGGAGCCGTAAAATGGTCAAAAGTAGGTCAACCGGGACGAAACGCGAACTCGATCTGTAACTGGTCATTATCTGCCCGCACACCAAAAATCAGGCCAATATCTGCAGGCATTGCGAAAAAAAGTCCGTACATGTGTATTTGTCATGAAAATTTCTATTTTTCTTGAAATTTTCTAAGTTTAGGAGCCGTAAAACGGTCAAAAGTAGGTCAACCGGGACGAAACGCGAACTCGATCTGTAACTGGTCATTATCTGCCTACACTTAAAAAATCAGGCCAATATCTGCAGGCATTGCGAAAAAAAGTCCGTACATGTGTATAATTGTCATGAAAATCTCTATTTTTCATGAATTTTTCTAAGTTTAGGAGCCGTAAAACGGTCAAAAATAGGTCAACCGGGACGAAACGCGAACTTAATCTGTAACTGGTCATTATCTGCCCACACACCAAAAATCAGGCCAATATCTGCAGGCATTGCGAAAAAAAGTCCGTACATGTGTATTTGTCATGAAAATTTCTATTTTTCATGAATTTTTCTATGTTTAGGAGCCGTAAAACGGTCAAAAGTAGGTCAACCGGGACAAAACGCGAACTCGATCTGTAACTGGTCATTATCTGCCCACACACCAAAAATCAGGCCAATATCTGCAGGCATTGTGAAAAAAAGTCCGTACATGGGTATTTGTCATGAAAATTTCTATTTTTCATGAAATTTTCAAAGTTTTAGAGCCGTAAATCAGTCAAAAGTAGGTCAACCGGGACGAAACGCAAACTCGATCTGTAACTGGTCATTATCTGCCCACACTTCAAAAATCAGGCCAATATCTGCAGGCATTGCGAAAAAAAGTCCGTACATGTGAATAATTGTCATGAAAATTTCTATTTTTCATGAATTTTTCTAAGTTTAGGAGCCGTAAAACGGTCAAAAATAGGTCAACCGGGACGAAACGCGAACTCGATCTGTAACTGGTCATTATCTGCCCACACACCAAAAATCAGGCCAATATCTGCAGGCATTGCGAAAAAAGTCCGTACATGTGTATTTGTCATGAAAATTTCTATTTTTCATGAATTTTTCTATGTTTAGGAGCCGTAAAACGGTCAAAAGTAGGGCAACCGGGACGAAACGCGAACTCGATCTGTAACTGGTCATTATCTGCCCACACACCAAAAATCAGGCCAATATCTGCAGGCATTGTGAAAAAAAGTCCGTACATGGGTATTTGTCATGAAAATTTCTATTTTCATGAAATTTTCAAAGTTTTAGAGCCGTAAATCAGTCAAAAGTAGGGCAACAGGGACGAAACGCAAACTCGATCTGTAACTGGTCATTATCTGCCCACACACAAAAAATCAGGCCAATATCTGCAGGCATTGCGAAAAAAAGTCCGTACAACTGTTTGATTTCGGAATGACGGAATGACGGAATGACGGAATGACAGAATGACGGAATGACGGACATGGGTAAAACTATATGCCCCGGCCACTTTGTGGCGGGGGCATAAAAATATCAAGGATTTTTTTGCAGGCAGAGGTCAACGGTAGTCATGCATAAAATTGTCTATAAAAAGGTCGTTGGTTAAGGGGGGGGGGGGATCTCAACCCCCGTCATGCTTAAGATTTGTCTAAAAAAAGGTTGTTGATTAGTCAGAAGGACGTTTGTTTAAGTTAACTATCTATATTATATTATAATTGATAGTGGCCGTACTGTTTTTTTTATTCACGGAAATCCTCTGTGGCCAGTCTTGAACTCTCGTAATCAGAAATGACGCAGATTGTGTCCTAATCGGGGTCCCTTTCCTTATTTCTACATAAATCCAGAGATATTTTCAAATATTCATCAAAAGAGCTATATCGCCATCTGTCGATTGTCGATCTGTCGAAACTGCGATTGTGTATAAAGGCAGAGAGCAGTTTGTGACGCTGCTGTCTTGTTCCACCGCAAGTAAGTGCAGAAAGAAGACAAACAGTACCAATTCGTGGTTCCTAATTTGTCGAAAGATCAAAAGGATCACACAAACTTCAAAGCCGATAACAGTAACAGTAAAGCTTTCCAAGATGAACGTCATGGATAACTTCATGGCAATTTATGCACTCTTTAATAGAGCTTTTGTATAAAATTTATCCTGACTGACAAATCGCATTGGAAATTAACTTTAATTGACATTTCAGTAGAACTGGCTGGGCTAATTCCGTTTAAACTTGATGTTCAAAGCTGAAAGACATTTTAGATGTCATGAACATTGTTACAGGTGCTTTTTTTATTATGTGACACGGGCGTAACTCCTGTTGTGGCACTCGTGTCTGGCCGCGTATTACATTCTATGTTTAATCCGTACTGGTTGAACTCTCGTTGTCATGTAAGCCTTGGGTTTTCGAGCCTGGTCGTGGGTCACGTGATGACCCTGGTGTGTGGAGATACACACGGCTATGTTCTTCTCGATAATTCCTGAAATGCGTGTTTACTGTGCAAGATCTTATAGACTGTTCGAGAAGTGGAAAATTCTCGGCTTGAGGTGTGAAGGTATATAAGGGGCTGTATTTTAGAACGGGCAGAGAGCAGAGAAGATTCCAGCGGACGCAGAAGCGTGTGTCAGATTTTAGGACCTTATCCGACGAATGCGGCAATTATAGATTTTCAAAGACTTTCTCCTGGATTTTATGCATTTGGACTTCAGTTTACTTTCTGGGTTGTTGCAAGAACTTTCCACTGGACTGTCATTCTCCGGGAGTTTACATTTAAAGGACTTATCGCTGTGATGGCGTTGGTATCCAGGTACTGTGCGCATTGTTTTTCTCTGGATCCCGAAATCAAAATGATTTTACTTTAGTGGTGGGTCCATTATAAATCAAGTTTGAAGCCAATATGTCAATCCAACTTGGAGCTATCATCTGGAAACAGATATGTGGACAGATGACACCTTGAGCTCTGACCTTGTGAGCCCAAAATCAATCAGGTTCTTTCTCGTTTTGCAAGTCAGCTATATGTGCTAGAGAGAAGGTTTTGGATGAAACGTTTGGCTTAAAAATGCATCCACAGTTTTTCTAAATTAGTGGGTCCTGTGACCTTGACCTTTGACCTCATGATCCCAAAATCAATTGAGTTCTTGCTCTGTTAACGTGAATACGATGAAATGGCTACCACAAAATGATCTTCTTGGACATCAAAAGATAAAGGGCCTTCATTACACATGGCGGAAACAATGGCCAACTCGAAGCTCTCTTTCACGAGGTACCATTGATAACAGCACCCGTTATTCTGGACCAAGTCCACAACGCAATGCGAAATGATAAACGAGGATATGGTAAAAACGTATTCATTTGGGACTCAAGCGCAGATCAAATTAAAGAAATTGTGCTGGAAGTGTTAAAAATGATTCCTACGGAAATAATGTAAAAAGAAACTCCGATATTTTCCGGAGTCTACCAAAGGCCGAGGAAACTCTAGTTTTTTTTATTGATCATTTCCTGCGATTTCGAAATGATAACTTTATAAGTCTCCGCATATAGACATGCGTTTGTACAAATTCTTTATGTTGGATGTCGTTTTATTCATACTAACACCTGAGGGTTTCAGACCAATTTTTTGTGGCATCGACACCCCTTTTCCGGACCTGGGGACCTTTTTCTTAGGTCTTATGATTAGTCCTCCTTGGTTGGACCCTCCTTTTCCTAAATCTTGGATCCGCCCCTGTCAGCCATACGTTTCCTGTATCTATGTTACCCAGAACTGCACTTTTGTTTGCTATTCTCAAATGTGATCACACTTGTTGAAACAACGAAATGTTAGATCGTGCATCTAGTATTGCAAAATTGAAAACACTGTCCCAGATCAGCGAGTCAATAAAACATCAGCACATCAACACAACCATTCTCAGAATTTTTTTTTCATTTTTTTAGACTCAAAATTGGCTTATATACAATAAATTAAATACTATTTCACAAAAAAGTGGCCGATTTTTTAAGGACTGATTTCGTTAAATCACTTAAAACATTGACTTAGAAATATGTATGTACGACGCACAATTTATTATTTAATGCAAAATATTTATTCGACTGCCTTGACCCATGATAAGAGCATGTATTTCACTTTGTCCAGCCTCATATTTTCGCCTTGCAAATTTCAAGTTTCCATGCATGACACTTCACCAGGACAGGTTTTTGGTGTAACATAAAAATTTGCCGATCACGATTTGTACCCCTCTAAAGCACGTCAGGACGGCGGGCAAAGGACAATCGATACAACTCAACATTAGTTAAAGGCTAAAAAGGAAACCAATTTAATTGATAACTACTTTATCTCCATAGCGGACTTTTTAATAATCATCAATAGTTAAGAATGAAAGACATTTTTATTAATTAGTGATTTCCGTGAATAAAACAAACACAATAATCCGGAGAAAATCCTAAGCTGCACGTTGGCGCTCTGCTATGTGAGGTTTATGGAGCCAGGCGGGGATCCGGGGGGTGGGGACCAACGCCCTTTTTTATAGACAAATCTTATGCATGACAGGGGGTTTTGGGGGCCGAGACCTCCTCCCCACCCCCCCCCCCCCCCTGCTCTTAACAAACGACCTTTTTTAGCCAATTTTTATACTTGACACCCGTTTACCCCTGCCTGCAAAAAAATCCCGGATCCGCGCCTGTGGAGCTTTATATTAAGATAAATACTAGATAAAACTGAAGTAAAAAAGCTAAGTGACTCATTGACCTGAGCTTGTCTTTAGCTTTGACAAACAGTATCTACGTATCTGTCTCTACCTCTATAACTGGTAAATAACAGAACTCAAAATGCAGATATATTAAAATTTTCCTGCAGGACAGGTATTAGTGTTTCATCTGCCGAACTGTGCCGTTGGTTGTCCAGGCGCAATTTCTCTATTCTTCAAACTGATGTTGAGTTTAAGAGCAAAACAAATGAATATAAATAAATTAAAACAATTTGACCACGAAGTAAAGATAATATTTACAAGAATGCGTGATCAGGTATTTGTCATGGTAATGTTTAGCGGATGTACTATGCGAATGGACTTAATGGGATTATTAGTATTGAAGTATAACAGTAAATACATGGAAATTTAGAATAAAACACCATTTATTCCCATAAAAATACCTGCCGCCACGCATGGGTGTAAAAGAGTGCTCAAGCAGACACCAGAATTAATGAAAGTTCACGGCGCGGGTAATAGGTTCTAGCGCCATGTCGGCCCACACTTAAAACCCCGGTAATGCCCAGTGGTGTCTGGGTTTTCTGAGGGCAAAGTCTGGATTACCTCACGTAAACTTCTCCCTTACTCTTCACGGGTTCATTTACAATACACGGGGTTGTCTGGCAGCATTAGATCAAAGTTGGGTCAATCTTGAAAAGGCCCTGGTGCTTGACGGGAAGGCGTCGCCACGATACGCAAGCTTCCAGCACATAGATCAGTACTACACTTTGATATAACTAACCGTAAACAAGTCCACGCGTCCATTAAGGTTACACGGTAATACAGCACCATTCACTTCAAAACAACTCCAACTGTTACATGCTTGGTATGAGATGGACTGCGGTCGAATTATATACCGAGACAGAGTCATTGCACCTTGAAATCCTTTGCGAACTTGGAAAAACATTCCAAAGGCTTTGAGATATATATATATATATATATATATATATATATATATATATATATATATATATATATATATATATAATAATTATGTATATATGTATATATATTTATATATATATATATAGATTATAATCATATATATATATGTATATATATATATATATATATATATATATATATATATATATATATCTTAACATTTTTGTCGTGTACATGTTTAAGGGTGACCATTGGTTCTTCTAATTTTATTCCTGCAGCGACGTTCATTTATATGTGAAAAGATGAATATCATTATATTCACTCATCATAAAAAATTTGGTTAATCGGCAGCAAGTGTTTAGCTAAATTCATACTTTCCTTACCGTTTTAAAATTGCATTATTCTCGCTATTGTTTCTAAATTAATAATTTCTCTCACTACACACCTTACTGGCTTAAATTTGACTGCTTTACCACATTAAAACGTACGTAAAGGAGCTTTATTAATATAATGATGCAGTGCGACCGATTTTTAAGAATGTTATAATAAGCTCCTTTTCCGAGGGTCGGGCTCACAAGAAGAGTTTAAGCCCCTGGCTCACAGAGCTTGGGAGTTCCTCTGTGTAAGAGACAAAAGCTGTTCCACTTTCTGCTCACCAGTTCAGTTAGGAATCTGTTTTATCTTACGTTGATTAGATCGGCGCGCGGATGGGGGGTCGAGGCTTTGAAGAATAGGCCATGGTTACCTGAACATAAAAACTGTTTCTGACGGGTTGATATACAGGTGACTTGGATCCACCTATTGTGTTCGGAAAAATCGGCACAACTGGCGCCAAGAAAAAAATGAAAGTGGCATAGGTCGTGATCGAGTGGTATTATCACTAGTGACCCATGGGTCTCGACGCTCAGCTGAATTTGTCTATAAGGATATTTTTAAAGAGATTTTTTTCAGAATGACAGTCCTGTGACCTTAACTAATGACCTTGTGACCAAAAAAATTATAGAACTTATTATCCTTGAACTTGCAGCATTTAGATTATTGTAACAATCTTTTAAAAAGTTACCTTGACCTCATTTATGGTCAGTCAACCGCTAATTACTTTTAATACCATTTTAACCAACAGCACCCTTTCGTTGAGAAATTCACAGACGAATTTATAGTTAACATCTAAATTTAGATTAATTCATAAACTGTTTTTTCTCCTTTAGGTGAACGAATCCTCATTATTTTCATTATTGGAATACTACGACGTAGCGTTAGACAAATGTACAAACAGCATAACAGGTCTAGGTGAAAATCTAACATCCATCAAACTTAATTCGCTATGTTGATTAAACGTAACTTTGAATTAAATAAGCAAGGTTTACATTTGCATATGAGTCAATATATGTCCTGGCAAACTTTGGCGCAGAATGATGATTTGGTTGAGGTGAGATGTGACAGATGCGAACTTGGCCGAAGGCATAAGTCTTTGTTTCACTGTGAAGGACGGTGACCGGTGGATAAGATGAGTGTCTGTTTCCAGCTGTACATGTTCCGTGTTTACACCGGGCCCCTGATCCGCTCGAGGCTTATTAGTTCTGCACTTAACTAACGCCCCAGGCCACCAATAATATCATATAGTATCATCTTCTGGAACGTTGCCCCGGACATCCCGCGGCGAAGCCATATAGCACCTAACTAACAAGAAACATCGTTTACAGATAGGTACAGTAACGTGGACAGGTATCGCTTCCGGGTTGGCACGAGTTTCGGATGTCGGGTGCAGGGTGCACGGTATTTGGACTGAGTAAAAATGCGCACAAACAACTTCAAGACACAGAAAGACGAAAAAACACTGACATCAAAACCTGCCTGCAACCTATGGCATAAACAGGTGACCCATTGATCGTGACGCTCAGCTGATCCACAAGCATGACCTATCATATAATGGGCCAAGTAGTTTCAATCAATTCCAACTCCGTGAATCGGCATATATTCACCGCCTGTAGTCATATGTTTGAGAATTTGTTTCCCAGTCTTTTTAAAACTTTGTAAAATAAGAGAAGGATAGGTATGTGTTTGTTTAAAGTACATTTCCTGAAGGTCTGTTTGGCAAAATATGAGCCAATACATGTTAATACACTATGACATATAGTTAAACGATGTCGATTTGTGCCCTATTGAAGTACAGACTTCCAGACGCGGGACAAAAGGTGGCCACTATTAGCTCAGATGACATCAAGTCAGCTGAGCTAATTAGAAACTGTTCTAAAGATTTCATTATCCTTGCTTTTGGTATTTATTCATTGAACGGTATTGTTTAGGCAACAGGAAATACATGGTACACCAGTGTCGTAAAATGCAGGAAATACAAGTAACCAAAGGCCCTATAAATGACCATGAAATAATAATAACCTTTTATCAGTAGAACAAACAAAGTGCCGGGCGGAGGCAAAAATCTTATCAGCCGGGGTAAAGCCTTCAATAGTATCTTATTTCAAGATCGTCAACATTTGACGCCCCTGACGTATTCCTATATTTCATATTTGTCGGCATGTATTCACAAGAAAATATTTATGGTTAAAGAAACGACATATGTATGTTTTCAGGATGTGTGAAACAAACTGCAAGTCAAGACACAAACGACCACATTAGGGTGAACCGAACAGTTTTTTGTGCATGTGATTACGGTAATTGGCACAGGGTGGTGTTTATGATCTCTCCCGTACGCATGTTTGCCCGCCTTTCAGTAAATGATCTTGCCAAGTGAACTACATGCACATTTTTGCTGACTAATCCTGCATCATTTTAAGCTCAGCTGACTGAAAGTCAACTGAGGTATAGGTATGGCGCTTTGTCCGTCGTCCAGGCGTCCGGCCGTCCGATAGCAAGGCACAAATCGTGACCGCTGATGATAGAAGCTTCTAAGTTAAAATCCATAGAGGTCAATTAAAAAATCTCCTAGGAAACCTGAAATGAGGTCACTGCGACCTATATCCTCCAAGCTATTGGGCTAAGTACCCCCCCCCCCCCCCCCCCCGAAATAATTTAAAATTTGATACAAAACCTCCAGTATCTTGATAATTAAATCCATGAATTGTCGTAAATTTGGCCTTGAATGTTGACCATGTCTAGTTTTGTCAGTTTCCGAAATTCTAATTTTTACGATTTTTTTAGAATATAAAATATCAGCAATCATGACAGTTTCTCAGCAGTGGTTTCATCTCGTGTCCCAAAACCTGGTGTGTTTATTTATCACAAGTGGATGCTCTATACTTAATCACCCTATCCGTCCGTCTGTTCATCCGTCCGTCCGTCCGTCCATCCACAAATACGTTTAGATGATAATTCCAGTTTGGATTGACATATGGATTTCAAACCTAACTTTTGCATGGCCCACCACGAACGCAAGAGTCCTAATGACTTTAGGGTCATCAGGTTAAAGGTCAAGGTCACAGGATCCACTTATTTAAAAACATTGTGAATGCATTTTAAGCGAAAACAAAGAGCAAGTCAAGACACAGCTGCTAATAGGGAAGCGCTAAACTGAATTCGGGTTCACAAGGTCAAAGATCAAGGTCACATCTGTCCTCAAATTAGTTTTCAGATGATAACTCTAGTTTGTTTTGACATACTGCTTTCAAACTTGACTAATATATTGTCCACCACTAAAGAAAGAACCCTATCGACTTTGTGGTCACGAGGTCAAAGGTCAAGGTCACAAAACCCAGTTTTTAAAGAAGGTTGTGGATGCATTTTAAGCCATCACAAATCTTTCATCTTCAAGATATTGCTTATTTGCCAATAGGGGAAGAATCTCTTTGATTTTCGGGTCGCAAGATAAAAGGTGAAAGTCACAGAGCCCATCCGCAAATTTGTTTATGGATGATAACTCTGGTTTGGATAGACAGGATGGCTTCAAACTTGATTTGTTAGTGACCAACCAATTAAGTAAGAATCGTTATGATAATGGGGTTCCGAGGTCAAAGGTGAAGGTCACAGGACCACATCTTTAAAAAGCTTGTGGATGCATTGTAAATCAAACTTTTACATATGGCTTATCTGCCAAAAGTGGAAAACATCTGTAGATTTGAGATTATTTGGTCAAAGGGCAAGATCACTGAACCCACTTTTTTTTAAAGATTGTTATGAAAATCAAAATGCTGCAAATTTAAGGATAGTTAGTTCTCAGAATTTTTGGTCACAAGGTCAAGGTCACAGGACCCACATTTTGAAAAAAGCTCATAAAACAATCCTTATAGACAAATTCAGCTGGGCATCGAGACCCATGGATCCCTAGTTGTGGTAGTACATATATAAACAGGCATCAATCTTTTGATATACGGTACATACAACCGGACTTCAGTGCAAGAAAAAAGTTTACAAATAATAATTGGGGAAAAAAGGTGAAACAAAGAGTATACGTATATATAACTCTGGATTAAAAATTTTCAAAGGGAGATTCAAACCTTCATTATCCTACTACTAATAGATCATTTGACAGAGGATTCTGATTAATAGAGCCTAAGATGAATAAAAAAGGACGTTTACTTACGCTTATTCATAAAACAACATGTATCACCTGAAGTCTGTGTTATATACTTGCAATAAAATTCAGGCTGGGTGACTTAAATGCTAAAAAATACTGTTTTGTTCTGACTGTGTACAGTAGAACGCCTGCTACCGGCCACGCCTCAATAACGGTCAATACGTCTATAACGGTCAGATTTTCGACCGTTATATTCAAAATCATTTTGTTGTCAATTACGGTCACTCCTCTATTCCGTATTACGGCCAGGTCTCTCGGTCTCGCAGGCCGGGAAACGCCTCAATTACGGTCAGGGACAGGTAACCACTCGACCTCGACTGAGTTGTTTGACACGTAGCTAGCCTCATTAGTATGCACAAAAGTAAGGCATGTGTTCCCACCTGCGTGTATGTTTCAGAATCAGTCTCGCGAGCCGGATCTTAATCAGGGTGTTTGTCATTTAATTCACAAATGACAACCAGCGGGTCCCGATGATTATGTCATCAGAAAAATTTTAGGCAAACTGTTTTCCTTTTAAACTTTCTTTAATGTCCTTGTGAACATGTACATCAAACGAAAACAGGCCTGCAAACATCGCCGAGTTTAATCATACATGAATTATTATGAATGCAAAATAAACAATGTTACATGTATAAAAATGTTACGCATGCTCTGTCCCATTCACATTGACCATTATGGCTACCAAGAATTTGGACTTTGCCTATCAAGAGGAAATTTTGGACTCGAAAGTGTGTAACAAACAGTCTTCCATAACTGCTTTCTTTAACCAAATGTAAAGAGTGTATTTTGTGAATGTTCACATATTTCTGCTGATACTACCGTGCTATAAGTAGGCCATATATGGATACAAAGAGCTTCTCAACATTTGAACAAATATTATTGATATACAATATGTTTTAAATTTAATAACAAACACTTTATTTGTATATATTGTTGGTAATTGTTATAAAAAGGGTTGACGTGATTGTAAATGTTTAATTTTTTTTTCATTGACTACAATAATTATATACTTATACTCTGTATAAACGTTTATTTTGTTGATTGTAATGAAGATTTGAACTTGGTTTCGTGATACATTATAACCCTCCCCCTATCCTGATAAAGTCCTGTATTACGACCACTCCTGTATTAAGGCCACTTTCATCCAGTCCCGATGGTGACCGTAATACAGGCGTTCTACTGTATATTGTTTTCACATACATGAATACTCTCCTATGAGTATCTGAACAGGCAAACTATATTATACCTATATAGTAAAAGGATCTTCTGTACTGCAGTATAAACATGCAATATATATATATATATATATATATATATATATATATTATATATATATATATATATATATATATATATATATATATATATATCTTCATTATGTATAAGCACCACGAGGAAAGGTATATTTCTTTAAAGCAACCTACACTGGTGGTCCAAGATGTGCACAGGGCTTAATTTATTTTTTATGACTTTATTTTTGCCCCTACTGAGGATAACGGGCAACTTCTATCTAAGCCCATGTGGAAGGGTTTGAGAGGTTAATTCATTTATACCACCCAGGATGTCAGACGATATAAACACATCCGGTCCCAGGTGCGCGCCAATTTGGCGTTGTGAACTTACGCGGATTTCTGATTGAAGTAAGTCATTTAATACTTTAAAAATAATCAAAATTTAATATTTATTTCCTGGCGTCAGCGAAACAATCTCAAATGATAATTGGTGTGCAACGAGTTACACGATTATGACCCCCAAACTACGCTGATAATCGAATAAGGTAGAAGGTTTTAAATAAATTATCATTATATTATGATATACCGTGATCAATATTTAAATATCAAATATACAATGATCATCTGACAGGGCTTGAATATGACACATAATCCCTCATAGTTTGGGTGCCTTATCCCTCTTATCATACATATACAGGAGCTTCAAAGTAGTTCTATCACCGTACTGGTGTCCGTTTCCTAGATCAAGCGAACGATGCCCGATGGCAGCACGGTATCGTTGTTATCAACCGACCTGCCCGCGGGCGTGCAAGTATCCGAGACCAAATCAGCCAGTTCTTCTATTTGATGGATCCTTCGTGTCAACACGAAACTCTCTGTTATGTTATGTGTGTTACACAGAGAATGAGATAAGCATTAAACGGAATTCAGAGAGCCAATACATCCGCTAACATCGGATATTAGGCCTAAGTATCTATGTAATGTATAGATGTGTATATTTATAACCGATATCATCAGGATAATCAAATGTATATACTTAATTCTCTGAATTACAGAATGTACACAATGACGTAACCAAATCATGCCTAGCTAACTGGTCTCCAGAACAACCTGCCTCAAGGTTATGCTTAATTCTGCCACCAGACGTCAGCACTAGATGTTGAATTATAGGGAAACAGATGTACCAAATGATATTAAATTTTCATTTGGATCCTTTTCATTTTCAAAATTCAATTAACACTTGTCTCTGATTGTTCAACAACTATTGGAGGTGCCTCGTAAGCATGTACCCACTAAAAAGCAAAACAGAACGGATAGACGAACAGACGGACAGACTGGAGTATGAGGATTTGTTTGACGCAGTAGTAATAACATGTTGACCTCTGTCAGCACTTGATCGCACGATATGGTATGTTTGAATGGAGTCTAGCTTTTACTTGTACAGGCAGTTGAACCATATTGCTGGTATTATAAAATATACGTTTAAATTGTGCTCGACAGTTGGTGTGCAGTTAGATCGATGGGCGTATCAAATAGTTTATTAAAAGAAGAGAAATGATACATGTTAAAAAAAGTTAAGGTGAATAAAATGTAAAATTTGAATTTGAGACACGCTTTTTAATAATTTTTTTACCATAATTTACATGAAGAAAAACTTAATTTATAAATTGAAAGAATATTATTTTAAAGCTTTAGTTCTATTTATCCTCAGATGAATAATTCTTTTCTTTGAGGTTATTTAGAACAAAAACTAAACTGTTATTTAGAAATACACGTTTTAAATTTTTTTCAGTTTAAAGTCTTTCAGTTTGTAAAAATTATCCTGGATACCCTAATTATCCTAAATAACCCTTCATCCTTATACCTTGATTCAGAAAAAAAAATACTCTGAATATTACACGCTATTTCTTGAAAAATCATCACTTCAAATTTAAAATTTATAATAAATCACCATCTTTCTACTGGTGTGTCTAATATATGTCTTCTATATTAAAATATGACAAGCAGAATAACCACACATGCTTAGATGGTGACACGGAGGGTGATTATTACAGGTCACCTGGACGTCCCGTCATTTTGAGGTCAGATGTGTCAAAATATGCCTGATATACCCATCCATGTAGACCTATGATCAACATCACTTTGACACTTAGCTATGCTACGTGATATACATGTACATATGACACCAGTGTGCCCACCCCTGATCCGAAGAAACTGACCCGCACCCTCACCCACACAGGGTCACTCCAGCCTGAACCATCATTCCCAAAGGGCGTGTGTTATCCGAGTGCGTTATCCGAGAAAGCTGATGGAAAACCACATTTATGCAGTTAAGGTCTACTCCCGGCTGCCTGCAATAACGTTATACTTAAACACCTAATAAATACACTTCAAGTTACCCATTACTTCATAAAGAGAGGGTGCCGTGTGTAAATGGTCTGTTGAGGGAGTACATGGGGTCACTTCCCCTGGTTGTCGGCTACAACTAACAGCTGCCACAATTGCTGTATAATTTTAGCATAATACTAGGGACGAGAAAACAGGACCATGGGAGTCAAGGGTTAGTCAAAGACATGTTGTGAAATCTAATTTGCTGGCTCGAGAAGTAAGGGGCGTGACATTTTGACTTCAAGACACTCTTACTTAAAATTAACTCTCTTCTTTCTTCTTTCGCCCTTAATGAAAAAAGGAAATATTTGGCGGACCTTGTTAGATTTCAGGTATAGAAATTTGTCAAGGCGTTTATAAATGTTACAGAGAACATCTCGACATGCTTAACGAGCAACAAAGTGGCGAAGTCAGTCTAATTACCATGTTATATATAGGTCTATAAGTAGTACATTGTATGTAAAATCACGATTATATGGCAAATGTATTATATATATATATATATATATATATATATAAACATATATATATATATATATATATATATATATATAAATATATATATATATAGGTCTACTCATTCCCTATAAAATGTAGCAGAAAACATGGACCCCTTGTTTCTTTATAATGACATGCCTGACACCGGCAGGTGTTATTAGGAAACACGGCCTGTGCTATATACTGTACACACTAGCAGTGGTTTTATTAAAATACCAGCTATTGACAAAAAACAGCATAACGCATCATGTCACGCTCCACGTTGCTAAGCGACCTGCTGAAACAATGCGCTATAGAAGAATGCATTCACGCACTGACGACCCAGAGAATCATCCCGTATGGCTCATCTTGCAGACAACTATATTTTATCTTCTCCGGATAAAGACACTTTATACATAATATGAGTGATATGAATATAATACGAACTAACAAACTTTGAAGGTTGGCTGAGCGGAAAATTAATGATTTTAATTTATTGCCATAGCTATGGCATCGACCAAAATTTTCAGATCAGGTGTTGTTAGCGGCTAATCCTAAAATACATATATATCTAATCACACTTCGGAAAGAACATTCTATAAGACTCGTCTCCTAGGACTATAGCAGACGACACGCGGTAAACTTTTGTTGAATCAGAATATATCACGTGCTCTGTGGCAGCAACCAGACACATCACTGCACATGTCGAAAACATAACCTCTGAGCCATATTATCTTATCATTGTTTCGATAAGGACACTTGTTGGACCTACCTCTAAGCTAACAGAGCGGGAACTCGTATGAATTAATGACTTGTAGCAATATTCAGAATCTTCTCATCAGATATCCTGAAATGGTAACTCCTGGTTTACAAATATCAAGTCATGGTTTCGATAAAAACACTTAATACGTCTCTATACTTTCACTTGGCAGACGACGCATTTAAAGAGTGGGACACCACGTGATGAACTGCTCTCTGGCAGAAACCAGAATGATGTCGTTAAAGGTTAACTTCCGGCATTATCGTAAACACACTTCAAAAGACTTACCTAGAAGCAAGCAAACGACACAGTAAAAGAGCGGGAATCTGGACGGACGGAAACGCGCCATGATCAGGGATAGCTCTGAGAGACTGGGTGAAGGTGAACGGCAAATATACAAACTAGCCGAGGCGGAGCTGGCCAGCTTTGTGGGGTGCTGGGGTACGAAGCTGTGTCTGAACTAGTCACACCTGGCAAGCACATCGGGAGGCTGTATGGTCTCACTGTACAGGCTGGAACAGTGCTGGCACTGTAGACGTGAAACACAGAAAAAAGAAATACTCATTAAATGATGTAATAGAATGGCTTATGGCCCCCATGTTTTTTTTTTCATATTAATACACAAATATGTTTTGTGATTTCCCTGAAGAGAGCGGAGATGGGAAGCATGACAGCTTTTTACACAAATCGCTACACACATTTAATTGCGCGTAAACTTACACATTCACAGAAATACACACAAAGCTTTCCTATGATTTTACTGAATAAATCTAATATTAAATTGTTCTATGTACCAGAGCATACATGCTTTTCACTTAAGGCATACATATCTTGAGAGAGAGAGAGAGAGAGAGAGAGAGAGAGAGAGAGAGAGAGAGAGAGAGAGAGAGAGAGAGAGAGACTCAGAGCGAGCTCCGCAAACGAGAAAATTGGAACTATTTATATGCTTTTGGAAGTGAGAAGAGTCCTAATACAAAATGGTAGAATTGTTCTTGAGAAAATAAACCATTAGGTTTCACAAAGCGTGCATAACTGAACAAATATTTTCACGTTTTTATCAGCTGGGGACCCTGATGTTATTTTAACCGGTTAAGGGCCTCAGCCACATGTCTGCTGTGTAAAGCCGGTCTCTGGTCGTCTCATTTGGTGTTTATGTTTTGTCACTGTGGTTTGGGTGAGCCCCGCAGACCACACGGCTTGGACGGGGGCACTGGACGAGAAACTGATCTGTTGTTTTTGGGCGTCTCACTGACATCTTCGAAAGGGAGCTGTGCACAACAGACATTGGCTTGCTGTGATAGAGTCCATGGTGCACTGTCAAGCTGTCACAGTACTGCAGCACTAAGTATTGTACAAGCAGCGTTAGCTAATTAACAGCCAAGACAATTACTAAATAAGGCCTTCTATTCATCCGGAGCCATAGACTAGTCAGGAGAGGGTATTTATGAATATTCAATATTTTGTGAATAAGAATATTCGATATTGAATAAGATTTCTCGTCTTACTTTATATCTGAACTATATTCTAAGAGCTAATGATGATAATATTATGCAGGTAATAATCATAATTATAATAATAATAATAATAATAATAATAATAATAATAATAATAATAACAATAATTGTTATTACTACTATTACTATCATTATTATTAACAATATCATTATTGTAATGATAATATATATATATATATATATATATATATATATATATATATATATATGTGTGTGTGTGTGTGTGTGTGAATTCTCATAATACTCTAAAAATACAACAACCTGGCGTTTCATGAACGGCCTTGTGATATGATTGATGATTATTACTTCGTCAGTTGTTATTTTAATACCAGTAATGTCCTCGGAAGTCTGGCGTTGCAAAAAAGTTCTTTGAACATCTACAATCTCCGCTTTCCCTCATGTAATCATCATCTATACGTGGAGGAGTTCTGGGCCATTTCCCCTCTTGTATAACACACTCCGTCTGTTTCTGTCTCATGTATTTTCTAATGCGTATTTCATATTTGTGCAGAAAGGACCCTGTTGTGTCATTCCTAACAATCCATTATTAACTCTACGATGATTTATATAGGAACTTTCTTCGAGATTTCTAAATGATATTTCGTGATCTCGAAATAACATATCATTATCTCGAATATTTAGAGATCTCGAAAAGGAGTGAAAATTCTGTAACCTAAATCAGACACCGTAGAATATCAAGTCCACTTGTCTCATAACAACAACAAGCCGAGGTAAATACGGTTTTTGTTTTCCTATATACTGATCATATCTCTTTGTAAATTCCATACGTTTGATAGGGCGCACGGTATGGTTGATACATCCACCGTGTTCAGCAGCTCGTCGGTTTTGTTATGATACAGGTGTCGGTGGAGATATATATATATATATTGACAGCAGAAGAAATAACATAATTGTTTTATCCGGCCCTAGGCGAAGCGTGAGCCTGGGCGGGCTGCCCTTTAGAGCTGGTATGGCGGAGTAACGACTTGAGAGTCACCGGCAGAGCATACGATGTTAGCAGGTTGATCAGTTGTTTCTACTGCTCACAATCTAGGCCCGTTGGAACTTGCTAGGGTTAAAAAACATCACCGTTATTACATCCAGAGCTCAGGTGTATAGCGTCTATCAGGCTGATACCTCACCGCCCGTGCTTGTCAGTATTATATGAACAGAGTACCTGCGTGGCTTTGATAAATAACGAATCATTAATGGTCTGTTTATATTACATTCCCGACAATGCGAGATACCAGTGAATTATCTTTTTAGGTCCTCCACTTAATAACCTCCTTTATCGTATAATATAATAACTCAATCCAGTAACACAGTTTAACAGCTGAATATCGTATTGTACTCCATGAAGGAAATTTTCTTATTAGAATAAAGAAAATAAAATACAGTTAAACTCGTTCATTTGCCATCCGCTCACTTGCCAAGCCCGCCTATATCAATATAATACATGAGATTTTAATGTTCTGTCTCATCTTTAGACATCAATAATAATAATTATGAAAATAAAAATATTAATAATTATTATTATTATTATTATCATTATTATTATTAGTAGTAGTAGTAGTAGTAGTAGTTGTAGTAGTAGTAGTAGTAAAAGTAGTAGTAGTAGTAGTTGTATACACAGATGTCAGAGAGAGAGAAAGAGAGACAGACAGAGACAGAGAGAAGGAGGGGTTAAAAGCAGGTCTAATTAAGCATTATTTGTTCTCTACCGGTTAAACATTAAGCTACTTACCGGGTGTCTGCTCTCGGACAGGTCTAATAAACCCGTGCCATGGTTCATCTAATTGCCCAACTGGTGTCCACGTGACCTATGATTGACAGGTCTGGTTGGAGACAGTCCGGCTGCCCAGACGGCGTGTTCTTAATTTGTTTGAGGCAAGATAACGCTTGTACCAGGAAACATGATATGATCTTTTATCCCATGCACAGGGTACCCCGCTGCTGATGAACGTTGATGACCATCCCAGCCGCTTGCCAACTCGCAATTAATCCCCCCCCCCCCACCCCCTCTCCTCTCTCTCTCTCTATTTGTCATGCGTAAGTGTATTTAATTCCAGTTTGATAGTGAAAATGTTTGGAATGCAAGGTTTGTGTATTTATTTGGGTATGAGTTCACATGTGTTAAAATGGTGGGAATGTTTGCATTTTCGGCTTAGTTTAAGTGTACAATAAGAGAAATTTCTTTTTCTTTATTTAGCGTGGTTCACATTAACAGCAGCTGCCCTGCTCTAGTTTGTAAAGTTGTGAATGCGCTTGTCTAGTGTGACTAGTTCAGGTCTCAAACCTCTCTGTCTCTCTCTCTCTCCTTCCGTCCCCTTGTTATGCCTGTATGAATATATATGCATGTCTAGCTGTCGATCCGTTTATCTGTCTATGTGTCTGTCTGTCTGTCTGTCTCTCTCTCTCTCTCTCTTTCTCTATCTCTCATAATAATTTGTCAGTAGGGATATAACTGATTCTTTATATGGAAATTTATAGATTTTAAAGAATTAGAAAATGTCAAGTTTGCATATTTGATATCGGTCAAGCTTTATTAGAATTATCAATTTTTATATGAGACAAAGTTATAAAGTACATTTAAAACGGCAGACCAGGTTATAAATAAACCATTTTGACATTTGGTAAATAAAGCTGATTTCCAAGAGAGCCAGGGAGAGAGGGACATAGAGAGAGACAGAGAGACAGGCACAGAAGAAAAATATGTCCTTTAAATACTAAGGATCAGCTGACTAATCATGTCTGCTGTCAAGTATCAACGTGCGTATTTAACGTCAGATTAACCCTTACTCCGACCTCACACATAAAGACTAGAGCATGACTTCACCTGGCGGTGGTTTATGGTAATCTGTATACTGCGTCAGCTGTGAGTGATACTTTGATGCTTTGTGTGTACTACGTCACCTGTACATGACGTCATGGTGCGCCACTTGTTTAGAATTTCCTGTTTACTCAGGTGAAATTTGACCGAGCCGTGCATGGACCCAGTCAGTCCATCTGTCTTGAAAGTAAATAACCTCTGTAGCTAAACTTAACATCCAGTAACACCTTGAAACCACCAGACAATAATAAAGCTAATTCTGCGGGACAGTTGAGGTAAAGCGGAGATTCGTAATTGCCGGTAAACTACTAATTTAATAAAATGATTGACCTGTGTCTCAGGGGTGTCACAGGGAGTCGACGAACCTATAGGCACCCCGGGTGGCCTATGTTTCCCAGATGATAGAACAATCCACAGGCTCAGCGCATATCACTACGGTACTGATATACAGTCTCAAATATCAAACATAGAGGTGAAAGCAAACTAAAAGAAAAAAGTATATTATATATATATATATATATATATATATATATATATATATATATATATATATATATATATATATATATATATATAATAGTATTGTCGGGTGCTCTTACACATGAGTACTTATACTCTTCAAACAAACTTCCATATTTAATAATAAATAGTATTCATACGTTATTTAACATTCCCCCTATATATGACGGTTTGCTAGAAATGTATATTGTTACGAAGACAAATTGCTCAGGGGAAAACACTGGGCCGATCCCGGATATGAACCCATGTGGGTGGCGCACAAGTCCGGCGTACCAACCGCTTCGCTTGAAAAGCGGTATTCACTAGCGAGACAGTTCGGTCCCTTTTTATGTCACCCAGTGACACACCCCCTCTTAAGAGCGTTCTGCTATCAGAACAAGACTAATTATCCCAGGAGTCACACTTTGGTGAGCTGATTCCCTTGGCCACAAAGTTTACCGTCACGTTGGACGAGCCTCCATTTTGTTACGAAGACAAATACTCAGGGGAAAACATTGGGCCGATCCCGGATTCAAACCCATCTTGGTGGCGCACATGTCCGTTATACCTACCACTTCGCTAGCAAAGCAAGCTTCACTAGCGAGATAGTTCGGTTCGCTTTTATGTCATCCCGTAACAATATATATTATATTTGTTGTTACAGGTGCCCTTTTTATTGTGTGCAGTGGTCCTACAGATAGATGTTTTATTGTGCATACGGATGTTCCATGTGTTGTTGGCATTTTGTTCGTGTGCCACGCGTAGCTCGTGTTGTAGCGGTCTCGCCTGGCCGGATGTTGCAGGCTCGGTTTAATCCGCATTGGTTGAACCCTAGATATACAGCGTTCTTTGTTCTAGTATGTTCTTTAAACGTGTACTGTGTACTGTATTAGATTCTTTAGATTGTTAGAGCAATGGAAGGTTCTCGGCTGGAGGTGAGAAGTTATAAATAGGGGACTGTGTTTTAGAGCCGGGAGAGAGGTGAGAGAATATTCCAGCGGACACAGAAGCGTGTATGTCAGTTTGTGGGACCTATTCCGATAAGTGCGGCAATTATAGATTTTCTTCAGATTTTCTTCTTGATTTGTGACGAACAATATTTGGTCTTTAGTTTACTTTCTGGATTGTTACAAGAGCTTTACATTGGACTGTTATTCTCCGAGAGATTTTGTGTGAAATACTCATCCGGCTTATACATTTTAAAGGACTTGTCGCTGTGACAGTGGTGGTATCCAGGTACTGTGCACTTTGTTTTTTTTTACTGTGTGATTGTATTGATTTGCTGTTATACTGCTGTTATACTGTGTCATTGTATTGATTTAGTGTATTGTAATGTTAGGGTTGTTTTAAGAATAAATTATGGTTATTTGTTTAAAAAATCCACTGACTTCTTTATTCATTCCCCTGGACATTTCACGCTGCCTAATGTTACAGAATCTGATTTTTTTTTCTCGATTACAAAATTTATGTTCATCACACATACGTGATCTGTTGCTATTAGCTTCCGTAACAATGTGTATACAATAGCACAATACATGGAGTCCTTATATATGACTTGGATGAGCGACACTGATACACAGTCGCGTAGAACTATTGAACTGTTTCTGTTATCATCATGCAGCATGTAAAACATTCCAGACACCCCACAAGTTGACCAGATCGGATCGATCCCTTAAATTGTTATCCGCATTATGCACACAACACAACTTGACAGGCCTGATTTCAACAGCACATACTTCAGTCCTCCAGCAGTAAACTATATATATATATATATATATATATATATATATATATATATATATATATATATATATATATAACTCTAAAAAACTGTAATATATATATATATATATATATATATATATATATATATATAATCTATATAATCCACAAACGTCAGCTGTCACAACTTAACTGTATATAAATATATATTTATACACACATACGCAGAATATACTTATCTTGGATGTAGTGCAGTATATATACAGGTACCACGGCAGGGCTTATGATAGTCCAAGGCCGTAGAAATCTGCTATGCACAAGTTTGGTTTGACCACAACGGAATTAACCAGGTGCCAGTCACATGTACAGTATAGGTTATACCTGGATAATGCAGTCAACACGAAAACGTCCGTAAACTTCCACACGTCCACCCGTGCAAAATATCGCCCCAGTTTTGTTGCATGCTAATTATTAAAGGGGCCCAATCACCTATCTGACCTTTATAAACTAAGGTAATCTCTTGAAGCTTTTATTAAAATAGGCCAGAAAATATAGATATCACCGCACACAGGCTGCTTTATTTGTTTATATCGTGTTTATAATATGTGGGGGCCCGCAAAAATAATCAAAACAAAGTCAAGAAGGGCATGCATCTGGCAGCAAGTAAGATAAGCCAGAGCTTTGAAATGGCGTTTTGCAACAAGTGACCTTTCTACCTCCGCATATATGCAACCTACCATCTTAGGTTTTTCTTGTTTGTCAACATTGCTGTGTTGACAAACATTGCTGCGTTGACAAACATGTTGTTGACAAACAAGTTCATACATCCTTCACAAAGGCCTATTAAGAACTGTTCACAACCAAAATTATCCTTAGATCCTTAATATATACATCGAGGAAGCTGGATATCACATTAATTCTTTTTCAAAAGGTAGGTAACGAGCACCTTTAATAAAAGTGGATGAATCGCATGAGTACAAACGTTTAGATTTTATCACTAATTAACCCGGACTAGTCGATGTGATACCCTAATTTGATTAATTTTACAGTAAAGGCCCTTTAACAAGTGTATATACTTCTCCCGTTTTGATTGATATGACAAATTGGTTTAAACATATTTATTTAACCAGGATTACAAAAATAGCCGTTAGGCTAATGCAAATGTTTTCCTGCGTGGGAAACATATATACAAACAAAAGTTCAATACAAATACATGGTGATGACAAGTAAACATATATAGTAACACTGACATAGTTTGAACAAACATATATACGTTTAACACACACACACATACTGCACATAAAAATAGTGCCTGTTACACCGTTACATTAGATCCATGAAAGTGTTAGACAGTATAAATGAAATTACCTTAAAATCCAAATCGTTTTGTGTCCCTAATGTATCTGTATACGTGACTAAACATTTTGAAATTATCTGAATTCATCTCTTACTTTTTTAATATGACGTTTATAGTAACTGCATGGGTCAGCACATTTATGTTCCGAATAAACAGATTTAACTATATAGCGTTGTTTTTTTTTCAACAAAAAAAATGATGCTATACGAGCCTGCATGGGGCACAAGACAAAATAAAGATATACTTAATTTTCTATTACCTTGCACATAGAACACAGGGACTTGTGATAATCTGGTTTTTCTTTTAAAAGTTGAAGACTGGGTATATTCATGATCAAATTTGTCATATTCAGGCTGTGACTCCCATGTGGTGCTGACAAAGCTCACAAAAAATAAAAAAGAAACAAACAATCAGTTTACGTTGTATAGCGTTAGTATCGTCTCATCTTAGTACTCTGTATAAGACGTCGGATTCCATCGTTATGTGGAGCATCAAGTTATCAGTAAATATTTTTACCGTCCGCGCTGACATGTGCCCTTCTCCGTTCTCAGCGGCGGATCCAGGAATTTCTTTGAGCGGAGCTCATATGTCGCAGAGTGTTAATGGCATCTAAAATGTGTGCAAACCTGGGATAGGGGGAAGGCGACGTGCATGGGGTTAGTGGGATGACTTTGTAGCTTAGAAAAAATCCTTGCGTTGTAGTACAATCTAGTATTTGATTCATGGAATGTGTAACTATGTAATATTTATAAACTTTCAACTATACGTTTAACTTTTCACTAGGGAGCTATATTGCCTAATATTTTCCTCATGTGCAGAGGCCAGAACCTTTGGGGGGTGGGGGGGGGGGGGGGCTATACCTTCCACAGCTATACCCCTGGATCCGCGACTGTCCGTTCTTCGTTAATTAAACGCCAAATGTGGACCTCATCTTGACATTGACTAATGTCATGAGGTGAACTAAAATTATAGAAACGATTTTAACATTGTATAGCCTACGCGTCTCATTAAATCTTCCAGACTTCGACACGTTCAAGGTCTGTTGAATCCATAAGCGACGATGTTTCAGCGTGTTCATGAAAGTAAATAATGCAGAGACAAGCACTTTAGCTGTACACGACGTAATAAAAAAGCCTTAACGATCTTGTGATGGGTAATATCCGCAGACCGTCTTGTCTAACATGAAGAGATTCACTGAAGCGTGTTATCTTATATCGCACATTCGCTGTTGTCTTTGGATACTTTACGGTGTTTTATTCCCAAAAGGAGAATATGCTCCACTACAGACTTGTCTGGGAACACAATAAAACTAGACTGGTCCCCTCTACAATTAACATATTAAGAATTGGACCCAGTGCATGGTGCGGTAAGGTAGAGCTTCATCGTTTATTGATGCATGCGTGTATCTATGTTAAACACGCTTATATGAAAAGGCCTGTTTATATATTTTAAATATATAATTGTATGAGGTTCGTTCAATTTTTTTCATAAAGTTATTATTTTTACATATTTAATTAAGTTTTATATTCTCATTTTTCACCTTGATGGTTTTGTATATTTTTAACAGTTTTTTACTCCATGGTCTGTATATTGATTTTTATACATACTTATTTATTTCGATTACCCCCCCCCCCCCCCCCACCCCCAAATATAAAAGAAAATTGAGTCATGACGAAAAATTTAGAATGATTACGATTAAACTACTTTCTGTAGGTTGACAACACCCTCGAGATTTCATTTATTAAATTTAAATTCCACAAGTGGGCTTACACTGTAAGTTTTGCAAACAGTCAGTTACAAAGATAATTTAAAGTCGCATCAGATTATAATATTACAGGTATATTTTTATGTGCAGTTGATCTCTGTTTATGCAGTTACAAGTGGAAATATGCAGTTATAAGTGGAAATTTGCAGTCGTTACTCTGTATTTGTGTTGTTCTAAACTTTAAATTTTTGTTCCCACCAGAGACTGCATGAATAACCAATTTTATATGCATGATCGAGTAAATAACGAGTTTGCAATCATTCTGTTATATTTCAATATATATATATATATATATATATATATATATATATATATATATATATATATATATGCCATATTTTATTCCATTTTTTAGACTTACTGGAAATGGCATAGCCTAAAAGTTGAAGGCCTCTGTCTCTGACGACCCTGCATGGTTTCATGGCCTTCAACTACTTCACATAATTGGGCATTACATACAGTTAACGCTGACGGGAAGCGCTTGATTCGAAGTCTGTGCAATTCTAAAATACCCTCAAAATATACCATAATATGTGGCACTGTGAGAGAACTTTTGTCATGTCAGGAACGGAACAAAAAGTGAAAGGACCGGAGGACCAATCGGAGTAGTATCAGGTTCCATCCAAAGAGGGCGTTGCTAATGAATTGGTGATACCGTGCGTCTCGTCATGGTTGGCTTCCCATAGGCAAGACTACAGGTGACAGTATATTTAGTCTACACGGGTACACGTATTGAACTCTGCGGGGGAAGACACCCTCGCAGAAGCGGGAGGGGCAGGGAATGCTCGAGTATAACAAAATAGTAGAGGTAAGTGGAATATAACGCCGTTATGTCGTGCATGTCGTAATCAGAATATGTGACACACCTGGCGACACGTTTCTTGTACTATGAGATCCAAGTAATAACACACTCCGCTACTCAATAATACCTGTCGTACAGGTACATACGAGTCCACGTGTACAGACATAAACAGACTGACACTACCGGTCCAGGAAACATCGCCCGCATTTACTAGTATATATATATTTGCAAAGAAATCTTGGCTCGTGCCTTTTGTTAAAGGTTTACTGTATTATATAATTAGTACGTAAGGATTTGGCCTTTCTTTTGGGTGTTGGTCGGGCGGGCGATGTTTGGGTGTATACAGTAGACTTAATCCATCTCTGGACCTATGCTAGATCTGTGGACGGCCTATGATAGGGTCCAAAGATGGACTACGGTGGAATATGTCAATCTCTTACCTCTGCCAGCGGAGTCTGTCTGTCGGTATTTATATATGTATGTTTTAACCGATCTCAATAAAAAAAAAAAAATCTGATGATTCGCCTTCCACTGTGAAGTCCTCCTCCCCGTATTTGTGCACGTCGTATCTGGAAACTAAAATAATGAATTTTGCGGATGTCACGTGATCGTCCGTCCGTCCGTCTGTCGGTGTTTCTTTATTAATTTTTTTTCCTGTGTATCTCATACCGTAAGTCTTTTTGATGACTATCCACGTAACTTCATGGATATCATAGGTGTACCTTGGGACCAAGATGTTAGCGGCGAACCTTGTATTGTCCGTCTATGCGTCTGCCTCTTCATAACTTCGTTAATCAGAAACGTCCACAATAATGGTCGCCATGTGGAGATTCTGTAGCTGAAACAACTGTGCACATTCGGTCTGACTGACAGTGTAGACTGTTAAAGAAACTTATATTCACATACCAGGTTTATCAAATATACATGCGATATAGTGTGTTCTGCCAGTAAATCATTCTAAAGCCGTTTACCTACTCTTGTACACTAGTGGGAAAAACCTTCAGTAATCAGTGGTGCCAAACACTATATACTAGTATTTTTAGCTCACGTCACCAGGTGGCCGTACCACGCAGTGTTTTACTAGCTTCAAAACGTTGTTCCTTATACACGTGTTTCTTCTTTCATCTTTCTGCTCCTTGTTTGGAGTCGTCACACATGCTCCAGCTCGGATTTAAGGTAACACAGTATTGTTATGGTAAACTACGCTCCCGAGGCAGCTGAAATCTTGCGCTTAAAGAAGCTACATATTTTCGCACTGCCTGCTTTGACCGTTTATAATGCACTTAAACACCAGGCGGTGCACATGGGCCTGTCTGCTGAAAAAAACTGCTGAAGTGACGAGCAGCCAACCAAATGCAAGTCGACAAACACTCGACAGGCATCAGGCTCCGCCCAGAAACCAAGTGTAGGGCAATTTTCTCTGAGCCTGTGACTTGTCCAAACGGTCGCCGGGGCGATGAGCTGTCACTCAAAACGAAATGAACAACATTGGCTCTGTGTATTCCTCGCTTGGCTGTGTCTTCCAGCACAAGGTCTCATCTGATTGGACCAAAATACAGTGCTCCCCTCTGGTGCATAGATTCAGGATACAGGGTCATAACAAACAGCGCTTACGACATAGGTAGTTGGCCTATGGGTAAGGCGCTGTGTAAAGAGCGTAATGGTAAACAGACATACGTGGATTGTGTATTCTCACACCCATGCAGAACCTTAACAACGTATGAAACAGGTGAACTGGAGATAGCATTTCCGTGTGCAGAGAAGGTTCTCTGGAAAAAAATTGTATTAAGCTAACATGAAGTAATATTATGTGCCTCAAGTTTTTACAGGAAACGAAATGAACGTACCTTAGCCATCTCAATTGCATGATAACTTTATCTGCACACCCCATTGGCCTTAGCTCCGGATCCAATTTTGTTATCACCCTCCGCCTGCCTATCAGTCTCATTTGTTTCCTGGAGTGTTCTTATACTTATGTTTCGATAATCAGCAGATAAACATTGGATGGCAGCTACATCTTAATTTGTTTTTGCATAGGTGTAAAATATAGACCTTCCAAGGTCCGCTGTAAGGTTCGGCCAGATGTACCTGGATGTAATGGATGCCCTAGCTTTTATTTTAACAGGAATTCACCCGGAAGATAACAAACGCCTGTGAAATATTACCTTTATAAATATTTAAGCATATGTCCTTAAAAAAGTTTATTCCGATTCGTGAATCAATATCATAATATTAATAATTAATATGAGTTTTGTTCAAATTTGGCCAAATAACATAAGTACATTGAATGTATTTATAAATTCTAGAAATGTGACCTGTATTTTGTCTATAAAGGCCATGAGTGTGTGAAAATATAAAGATATAGAAAGCATGATTATAAAGACAAACTATTCTTATATTCTGAGTAATTTAGTTCACCTCCTTGCAATGGAGTTAATAAAGAAAGACCACATTTAAAGACTTTTTATTATTTATTCGGATAGTGTATATAATAAATACAGGTCATTGATATTTCCCAAATATTTGTTAAATGTTTGTCATTATGGGATCTACCATGCATGTGAGTAAGGATGTTTCCTATTGGTATCTTTTTTTTAATATTTTTTTTGGGCGGAGGTAACCGCCTCAATTTGTTTAGTGCTAGCTTAACTAAGTACTAGTATATGTACATGTGCAGAATTCCAATCCGGTTTCGCACTACGTGACAAGTCAGAATCACACGCTTCCTCTCATGTTATATTCTGGGGTTAACCAGGCCCGGTGACTACTACACCTGCGGGCCCTGGGTTTGAAATCCTCCCCATAACTGGGTCATACCACCGAGGAACCCCCGATAGGCACACTCGTTGTGAGTGAAACAGGGCCGTTAGGCTCGGCCTTCCCATTAAACTTCAGAGCGCTCACCCTGGATGGGGGTTGACCGTGGTATCTACCGGTCCGACATTTACTCAAGACAGTGGGACTAAAATAATGAAGCCAAGACGAGTAAATGAAACCGTGCAAGCTGAAAGAGGTGGAAACCTGATGTGGCGACACCTTATGGCGGAATGTTGAACTATTTTAACCCCCCCCCCCCCCCGCCCCCGCCCCCCCCCCCCTGAAAAACATGTATATTGTTTGATATGAAGTCAGACTAGCAGTGATAGAACATTATAGAACAAAACTGGATTTTTGCATATCATTTTAAGTATATATTATTTTTTTGTAATGATATATAATACTGAAAGATACAGCAGTCATAATTTAATATTGGGAATCAAATATATTAATAGTTATGCTTATATGGATGGTAGTGGTGATATCAATAATAGGTCTATGTTACATTTGTTAATTGTAGAATGAAGTAGTGTTGTGAAAGGTGACAGACGGACCGAAACAGACACGGACACGGATATGGCAAATAATATCATGAAGTGGGCGGGACGCATCTTTCTCCTCTGTCTAATACTGATCGGTTTCATGATTTATTCCGTCAACATCGCAAACGATGATTCCCCGGCAAGGCGGATGAAAAAACGCCAACTTAAAGAAGAGATACGGCAACGGAAACGGGCACAGCTTCAAGAAGATATATTCAAATATCCACTGCGCCCCGAGGGCTACGTTTACAACCTGGACGTTAATGTTAGTGAACACACTCCTTTAATACGCGATGTGGAGGATACTAGAGATTCCAAGTGTTTAGAGATAAAGTATAATCGGTCAAAGCTGCCAAAATTTAGTGTGGTGTCTCCGATTTACAATGAAGCTTTATCGATGGTGCTGAGAATGGTGCACAGTTTTCTAAGGAAGTCTCCTCCTGAACTTCTACAAGAGATAATTCTTATTGATGACAACAGCAAGAATGAAGATCTGAAAGCGCCACTAGAACAATACGTCAGACTTCTACCCAGAGTTAAGTTGTTACGGACGAAGAAGAGAGAAGGCCTTATCAGAGCACGTTTAATTGGCGCCAAGATTGCAAAGGGACCAGTCATTATGTTTGTTGATGCGCACACGGAGGCAAATGCAGGCTGGGCGGAGCCGCTGCTGGATGAAATAAGGAAAGATCCAAAGAAAGTTCTTCAACCCAGTTTGGATCATATTAACACCCAGACTATAATGTACGAAGCAAGCTCTGGAGACGTCCCACGCGGAGGATTCAGCTGGGATCTCAGGTATACAATGAATAAAATACATAAAACTTAACATTCATTCTTATTGTCATTTATTGTGAGACCTCGATTGCTTCTAAGCGCCATCTGGGATTCTTTAGCGGAGACAAAATGGATTCGGAGAGAGTTGCGCGTATGGCCGTGTTGTAAATTCTGTTGTGTAGCCCTTAAAATTGATGTTAATTATAAGGAGACAGGAAATGTATATATATGCTGGTATGAGCATCAATGTGTCATAAGCAATATTTGAATTAAAATTAGAAAATCTGAAAGTATGAACACTTGCTGGTAATATGACACAAATACGATTTTGAGAAAAAAAAAGAATAAACGCGTATAATCAATAATTGAATATTTTCACTGAACTTGTAGCCGTTTGGTGTTTCAACAAAGTATCGCATCCTGTATTTGTATCATATTTTTTATTGAAATTATGTTACATAATGTTATATAATGCTTGATGTTACAGGTTTGTCTGGATGGAGATCCCAGAACACGAGAAGAAGCGTGTGACGTCAGACATCGAGCCCTTCCGGTCAGCCACCTTGGTCGGCTGCGCCATCATGGTGGATAAGGAATACTTTAGGTCCATTGGTGCCTTCGATGACGCAATGAACGTGTGGGGAGGCGAGAACATCGAGCTGGCGTTCCGTACTTGGCTGTGCGGAGGGCAAGTCCTCACAGTCCCATGTTCCAAAATCGCGCATGCGTTCAAAGAGTTTTCTTACAGCTTCGATGGCGATAAGGAAATTATCGTCACTCGGAACCTTATGAGGATTGCCGAGCTATGGATGGACGATTACAAAAAATATTTCTATGCTTCCACATATAATTATAAGTTTAAAAGAACCTATCTAAGAGAAATTGATCAGTTGACTCTTCAGAGGAGAAAACTTTTGAAGGAAAAGTTGCAGTGTAAACCGTTCGAATGGTACCTCAAAACAATCGTACCTGAGATCCCAGTGCCTCCACTAGAAGCCGACTATTACGGAGAAGTTGCAAATTTCGAATCAAAAGCCTGTCTTTACGTTAAAGAAGATAATTACATCGGTATGACGTATTACTGCTTCATCCACAGGGTTCTCCCTGGGAACATTTTCCACATAGACCAGCACAGTCTAATGATGTACGGAGAAAATTGTGTCCTAATTGACAAGACGACCTGGTTGCTGTACGTGGGAGAGTGTCCGGACACTCCGGAGAGTGAGCACTGGGAGGTCCAGGCTACAGGTGACGTCGTCGGGTATTTACGTGTGACGGTCACTATCGACGGACAGGAACAAACCTACTGCCTCTGTCAGGTGACCAACGTGGCGACTCCTCACAAGGGACAGCAGATGCCCCAGGCCATGCCGTGTGACACCACTAACAAGTTCATGCAGTGGACATTTTCTTATCGATTCCATTTTGATTACAACTTTGACCCGCCCGCTGAGTAGCATTCTAATATATTTACCTAGTACCTAATTGAATGTAGAGAGACTGAATCCACGCGTTCACAACTGAAAGCCGTTGAGTGTCATCCTCGTGACACAAAGGTTTGCAAGGTACTAAAAAAAATCTACAGCCCTTTGTTGTAGGTTATGAAGTTATGTACCACATTGTTAGACCCGTCTTCATACCACAAAGTATGTTGTAGCTACGCTTTTTAGGTCTTTGATCCAGCGAGTCAAGCTGGCGTCCATTTCATAGATAATGACCAAGCCTGTAAGTGTTCGGGCTGAAAAAAACTGTCAATCAAGTCCCACGAACAAGATGTTAACAATACACTGTGCACATGACTTCTGAACAGGATCATGTGTACACAAGGAACGGGACAGGTTTATATGGCTTTATTTTTTTGGGCAAAGACTCCTCTCTTCCATGCAAAACGTTTGCTCTAGAACAAGCATCAGACGTGCTAGGACAGCCGCGTAAGACAGGTTTATGGTTCAATTACCTTATTCATTATTCATGAAATAGACGCCAGAGTGGCTTGCTGAATCAAGGTCTGTGAACAGCGGAGCTACCACATACTTTGTAGTATGAAGACGGGTCTAACAATGTAACATATTACTTCAATAACTTCACAACCTAGAACAAAGAGCTAGGGATTTTGAAGTTAATTGCAAACCTTGGTGTCACGAGGATGATACACTCACGGCTTGGTAGCATGAAGACGGTTAGTCTGTGTGATTCTAGATCTATATGCTTATCAGGCATTGGGAGATTAGTACAATTTTACGTAAATCAACCGACTATGACCCCTTCTGAATAAATATTTATATTCCTAGAGGTTGGCTATTCCTCTGGGTTTCGGTTCTTTGTACTTTCGTCGCTTTTAGACTAACCTGTATAGAAGCATATTAGGGACTTAGAGTTACAATAAATCGGCTCCAGACACAAGAATGCTACCCACTCTAGAAAGAAATTAAGAAGGACTCAAGTTAGTCTCTACAGAAAGCAATCCCTGGACGGATCGAGCACCTACATGGGCCATTGTCAAGGACCATGGGACTTCTTAATCCAACCTGTCTATAAACCATGATAACCCTGTCATTATAAACCATGATAACCCTTTCACTATAAACCATGATAACCCTGTCACTATAAACCATGATAACCCTGTCACTATAAACCATGATAACCTTGTCATTATAAACCATGATAACCCTGTCACTATAAACCATGATAACCTTGTCACTATAAACCATGATAACCCTGTCACTATAAACCATGATAACCCTGTCACTATAAACCATGATAAACCCGTCACTATAAGCCATGATAACCCTGTCACTATAAGCCATCGATAACCCTGTCAATGTCATGGTCTGTTTACGTTCTATCATTTTTCATGCTTGATGAACGACACCGAAATATGCATGCTTATGCTTAGTAAACATTAGTTGAAAGGCGTCAGTTGATCCTGCTGTTTATATTTTAAGAAATAATATTTATAATGAACATGGTGGTGTTGGAGTAGCTATCAATGCGTCACTTACATATTTGCGACATCTAGCGGGGATGGAGATAACTATAAAAGTATAATTATTTTGATGGAGATGATAAGCTCTCCTAAGCACATGCAGCTTTTAGGAACATTCCATGCCAGTTTGACAAAGTCCAACCAGTCCTTTATTACACGCAGATTCGAACCAACACCTTCCAGTGTACCTCGTGCCCACGCTCTATATATATTGGAATGAGGTTTAATCACTGTTGACTCTGATTTTACATTTGACTAAAGATAACGAGTCAGGAATATGTCCGGATACATATACATGTTGTTACGGAACCTAATATAAACAGATCACGTATGCGCGATGAACACAAATTTTGTAATGGAGATAAAAGGCAGCGTGAAATGTCTAGGGGAATGAATAAAGAGTCAGTGTTTTTTTGTTAAAAAATAACCATAATTTATTTTTAAAAAAAACCCTAACATTACCATACACTAAATCAATACAGTTTAACAGTATAAGAGAGGTATAACAACAAATCAATATAATCACAATAAAATGCACAAAGTGCACAGTACCTGGATACCACCACCGTCACAACGATAAGTTCTTTAAAGGTATACTCTCGGAGAATGACAGTCCAGTGTAAACTTCTTGTAACAATCCAGAAAGTAAACTGAAGTCCAAATGCACAAAATACAGGAGAAAGTCTGACCAAAATCTATAATTGCCGCACTCGTCGGATAAGGTCCCAGGAACTGACACACGCTTTTGCGTCCGCTGGAAAACTTTTCTGCTCTCTCTCTCGGCTCTAAAACACAGCCCCTTTATATACTCTTCACTCCAAGCCGAGAATTTTCCACTTCTCGAACAGTCTAAAAGATCTTACACAACACAGTAATCACACGTTACAAGAATCATCTAGAAAAACATCGCCGTACCTCTACACACCATGGTGTACACGTGAGCTCGCCCCGAGCAAGCATGACAACAAGAGTTCAACCAGTACGAATCAAACCGAGAATGAAACAAGCGGCCAGGCAAGAAAGCCCCACAACACGATCCACGCCCGTGTCATACAATAAAAAGAGCACCTATAATGCCAAAAAAGATAGAAGGTATGGTTCTCAGGCACCGGCCGCGTCGATTTTAACCCCCCGCATCAAGCATTTTTATTTTGAAATTTATCTTTCAAGAAGATAAAATAGTACAATTTATGTTGTGCTTTTACCTGTTTAGCAATAAAATCTGTTATTTTCATGTTTTTCCCTGATCATGTGACATTTTTATCGAAACATACAAAAAAGGTGAAAAATAAAATACAGCCCGCCCGCAAATATTTCTGAAAAAAAGTGCCTGAGAACCATACCTTTTTTTTTTATTTTGGCCTTAGAATGATTGTTATATATGTATCCGGAATATGTTAGGTAATTTATTTACTGAAACAAAAGGGGTAACAATTATTGTTATTGATTTGCATCACTCAGAATAAAGTATTTACGGTAAGTAATAGATTTCAGTCATTACCGCCGGTTTCGCCTCATCGGCACATCAAATGACCGACATTCAACTTCTACGATGTCGGTTTAATCGTTACTTAACATAAAGCGCTGTGTGGCCGCGGAGGAAAGACTGCATTCTCGCCGAATATATATATATATATATATATATATATATATATATATATGTATATTCGTCGAAAATAGATAAATTCAAGATAGATGAGCAAATAATTTCCATAGTAATATTGAATAAAGAATGATTATGGATCAGAAATAATACGTCATATACATTCAGACTTAATTATTTAAAAAAGGTTAGTATATTAAAAACTTGGTTTGCGGTGCACGCTTAACTATTTAAAAAAGGTTGTTGTTCGCTGGGTGTTGTATTTCTTATTTAGAAATTTTGGTACATTCTTTGTGTATTGTGTTTAATTTTTTGGAACGGTTGGTATATTATATCTTTGTCGTGTGGTGTTTAACTGGTATCCGGTTTACTGCAAATATATAAGCATCATGTCAAACATTTTATCTCACCACAGCAATATTTTTCGTCAAAATAAGGCAGTCAATTAAACCATCACATTGTTTAAACTTCGTGGTTGTGTGTGTGTGAATTCACTAGGGACTATCACCAGTTCTCCGTGACAGCTTATTTCATGATGTAGAAAATAAAACATCGGAGGTGGATCAGGTCACATCCCCATGATGACCGTCAATAAACGTCTCTCTTGCTTTTGGAAAGACAGTTTTACACCGATCAATATAATTGATTTCACGCATTTACCCTTACACCGTTATGTTAACATTGATGACGCACTTTAGATAGGATGGCAGGGAAGAGGGGATACGCATGGATATAACATCTACCGGTTGTCATCAATCAAATATTGCTGCATGCTCACTTAGCGGAGCCGTGGCCCCTCATTTTTCATGATATCGGTAGCTTCGGTAACTGTATAGCGCAGTTACTTAAGGCTTGTATCACTGCAGATTGCAGAGAAACGTTCATCTTAAATTTGCATCGAATTAAGAAGTTTCTTTAAGCAAAATGAATAATTTTAGTACGCTCCCTATAAAAACTGTTGAAAATGAAACATGGGTGCCACATACAACAGTTAATGTCGGTATAAGAACCGCCGACTATGACGTGACTTCTGCCTTCTTTAACGTCACCAGCAACGTGACGTCAAACGCTACATCAGCACCTGCTGGTCTTGAAGTTTTCGGACTAGGCGCCTACGTTTTTGATGCCATCCACGTCACTGCTATGTTGACGTGCGGAACAAGCACTGTCGTCAGCGCCGCCTTGCTCATATATCTAGCTCGGAACCGGAAGTTGCCCTTCTTCGAATGTACAGTCGGGGAGCGTTTGGTCGTGTACTTGTCGATCTGCGATCTCGGCTTCAGCATTAGTCATGGTGCTGATCACGTGGTCATGTATTCCCTAAAGAACCACACACCACAGCCGGCTTGCACGGTTATCGCGTACATCGTACAGGAGTTTACTCTAGGACAGTCCTTGGTCGTCAACATCGCCGCCATTACTGCTATAATCGTCGTCGTCCGTGAGCAGCGAGCAAACTTCGGCAAGTACGACTGGAAGCTGATCGCCTACGCCTTCGGGTTTCCGGCGGTCCTCGGGATCTTCATCGGAGCACTCGGTTACATGGGAGCAGTGGGAGCATGGTAACACACACGCACACACACATACGCGCATACTCGTACAAAGATGACCTAAATTTCACACTATACTTCCGAGGACTTACGTACAGTTCCGCTAGAATTAGTAAGAAGAGCTATTGAGATCCCAAACGCTTAGGGTACGCATGTATCCCCGCAAACTTTTTTTTTAAAGATAAGGCTGGTCAGACATGAAAACGATGCGTTGACTTAGCGTACAGCTTGCGAGGACAACCTGCGAGGACATTCACTTTATGTCATGTCTTCGTGTCATAGCGAGGACCTACTAATCAGCATATCAAGCACACTCTGTTCACACATATTTATTTAATACAGGATTATATAAGTACCCAATCAGGCTAATGTACATGTTTTCCTATAGATAAATATAAGCACTACATTATATAAGACATCACGGTACAAGTAAAGTACAAAAAGAATGTGAAGATTTAATATGTTTAGATTTTGTAATTCTATGTAAATTCATAATCTTCACAGTAATGAAACAAGGCACAAGCAATACGATTAGAAAGAAAGCAATGGATAATGTAACAATATAATGATGTTACATGCTCTCTCGATACAATAAGTGCAAAGCACAAAATACAAACGATAAACGTCTATTTACACTTGGTGGAAAGATTAATTATTTTATCATGTAAAACGTTTTGTGTCTATTATAAACTTTAGAACCGAGCTGCTCCCAGTTTTGCCTGATAGATGAGAGGGTATACCTATCTTGTCGATAAAAAAAATCTATTATTTTTTTTGTTTCCTTTTTACTCCTGGAACCCATGGTAATATAAGGTTCTAATTCTAACTGTTAACGATCTAAATAAGATCTGATAATGCTAAACAGGTTGGGTAACCAGCTAAAATATTTTATCGAGTATCCGGCTTACACACACACACACACACACACACACACACTTTTCTAACCATCTTGCATAGCTCTCAATAGATCGCGCCGTCATACACACATAAAACAAATTTCAAGCAAAACGTTCTTTCTGATGACCTGCAGGAAGCTTCCCCAATTTGGGTTCTCAGCTTTTTAGGGTTTTAATAATGCTTTAACAGGTTTTCGTTTGCGCGGACCCCTGTGTAAGTCCTCACAGGAAGAAAAAATCCTCGCGCGTTTGGTGTGCAGTCAATATCGTGTCCTCTTAAGTTCGGTTATACAAACACACATACGCTCACATATGCATAATCACACTTTACACATTTCGGGGTTTGACAAATTTTATCTAATTATAAACAGGAATGGGGAGGTGGGCAGGACCGGGACAGAAGTCGAAGGGCCGGTATGGTGACCACTAGAAGAAGAGAGATTTTATAGACGGCGGAAAACTGAGAGGAAGGCGTCCAATCTGTTTGAAGGATAGGAAACGAATAGAAAGTGGAAGGTGGAGGGTAGAGTGTGTATAGGAACATTTTGGGCTTTAGGGGGGATTAGAAGGATGGAGGGTTTATGTTCGGGGAGAGGGGAGTAGGGGTGAATGACAGTAAGAAGCAGACGGGCAATAGTCGGGGGTGCAGGATGAACAGTATGGGGCGATAAGTTGGACACGGCCGGACAGTGGGAAGAGCTAGAGGAGTACAGGACGGCGGAACAACAGGAGACAGAGAGCAAACAGTCAACGAGAATACGGACATGAAGTATGAAGTTAAAGTAGGGATGGGGAGGGGGGGGGGGGGTAAGGGTGAATGTCGGGAGGTAGAAAAGTAAGACGCAGACGGACAATAGTCGGGTGTGCAGGATGACTATAGAGATGGTCGTTGATCGAACACGTCAGTATATATATACACATACAGCGATATGGTTTGGTCTCGCAAAAAAACCTAAAAGCAAAATAATCTAAATTAACGTTGCACCCGATATTAACACAGGAAAAAGATGTTACCTGTTTTTTTTTCATTGAAAATCACTAATTCCGTCTGATGGTTTGTGGGTCTAAGGTCTAAATTTCTTATAAAATTGTGAAAGTATGAGCTTTCCTTGAACTGGCAGGTAGGTAGTCCAGTACGTGCTGGCCAACTCGGACCCGCGGTGAGGTCTAGCTAGAGGCAAAGCCTCATTTTAGGAGGGGCGGCGTGGACGGTCCGGATTTGGTTTATATTTAGTATCAGAAATCCACATTTCGCCTGTGCTGAAAATTATAAATACAGAACGTATGTATCCTAGCTGTTCTAATGAGCATGATTTCATGCTAAAGATTATTTCTTGCCAGGTGAACGATTAAATTCCCATATTAAAAAGTTTTATAAATCATTACCAAGGACAATTATAATTAATTACAAAATGAATCAAGTAATTCTTCAGATGTCTATAGAGGCAGGACATCTTGTACAGAAGTGTACCAAAGTGTCCCAAATGTAAGAAAATGTCAGTGTACCAGAGTCTTTCATAAATGACCAAAAGCTTGCAGTTGTCCTTCAAAAGACATTCCCAGGGGTTAGAATATGCTACAATTGCATATTAACAATAAAATATGTTTAAAACCAATATGCTACAATCCCCTGTCCCGCGTGCACGTGTCTGTGTATATATGGCATATTGAATCAGCATCCCCCACCCCCGCACAAATTTGCACCGATATGAGAAGGCATATCCAGCAGACCTATCTATACGTAGCTACTATAAACATTCTGCAGATTAAGCATATCTTAAAACTAACCACAAAAAGCCCGGCCCTGTAATCCAAAAGAGTCATAGTGATGGCATAGTTGTCACTCCAGGGACATGACCGACCATGACTAAACCCGAAACACAAATTGATTAATTTATCGAAACAGGCTCAAAATGGCGATTTCATGCCGGAGACCTGAAAGCAAAGGACTTAAAACGGATTATTTTGAAACGGGGCATCATGTGTCACAATCCTTTTGCCCATATGCATGTATGCCGTGCTCTAACATAATATTTTAGAAATCATTGACGTCATGTTTTAACCACACAGAGGGTTGTTGTCTGTGACAGATTACGTTACTAATAACCTGTAGGTAATCAATAAGATTATCCCATGTAAACCCAACGAAAAAAAAGGCAAAATCGATAATGGAATATATACAAAGGAATATCTGGTAAATCACATTGACTTGTTGCAATTAATCCATATAGATCAGGATTAATCAACTCATATTCCAGCTACGGCATTAGGTATTAAAATAAAACCTTCAAAATATGGTTTAAGCGAATGGCTCACTTTGCATCAGTGCAGCGTTATCATATTTTTCTTAATTTGTCACATTCAGTTGAAATTCTAGTGCCACTTCTGATGGGGCAGCAACTTACCCCTTCATTCGTAGAAAGCAAGATGATTTATATTTAGCTCAGTGGCGGATAGACTGGCCAAGTCCATGAAATAGTTCTGACTTAATTGTTGCTTCTGACAGAAAAATCAAACGTTCACGCGTTGTGTCGCATTTAGTATCGGTACCGCCATCTTTCGGCAACTCATATAACTAATTTGCCACAATCTGACCCTCTGATTTCATGTGATAAGAGCTGGCACTGAGTAAAGTCTATCGGTACATGAAATCACGTTTTATTTTAAGCATTTTATTAGTAAACGCAAATACTAAAGCCCAGGCGAGCTAAGTGGCGGATCCACAAGAGGGATTCGGACCCACCCTTTTTTTAAGCCGAAACAACTTTTTTTAAGGTTTCAAACCACATTTTTCGACCCTTTCCGTGCCAGATGACCATTTTTTTAGGTTTTTCAGTCTTCCTGGGTTGGACCCTCCCCTTTGCCAAAATCCTGGATTGGCAGTGTAGCGTAAATATCACTTTCTATCGTTAAAGGGAAAGTCGGCCTCTGTTTTTTTAAATATTATACCTACATTATGTTTGACCAAGAAATATTCATCAAATGATCACATGAGGTCAATTATATACACTGTCGACTGATAAACATTTGCAGAAATAATCTCAGGAAAATTTAATTGATCTTACAGTGCCGTTTAAAGTGGAGAAAACCACTGCAGAGACCGGCTCCCCGTCCTGTCGGTCGCCGTTTTCAAAAGAAAACACTGCTCATTTTGAATAGCATACATATACTACAAGTATAATATAAAAATCAACATCGGCTTTGGGTAAGATAATAATAAGTGTTTACATTCAATCTTTGTTCCAGGTGTTTCATGGACATCACTCAGGACGTTGGACGGGTCCTCAACACCTTCTACGTCCTGGCAATGATTCTGGTTTTCGCCATCAACACGCTCTGCTACATTGCCGTCTTCATCAAAATCCAGCGGGTGGGCGCCATGTTGGCCGGCCTGGATGACAAGAGCGCTTCGAATGCAGCACGGCGTGCACGCAGATCAGCCCAAAGCATGGCCGCCATTGTTCTGGCCTACTTGTTCCAGTGGTGTCTCTACGTGACCTTCACCTTGTGGTCGTTTTTTGGGGTACCTCACGTTGGTGTGCTGATCGCTGATGTGTTCGTCTGCAATCTTGGTGGCGTCTTCAACGTACTGGCTTACACTGCCATAAAGAAACGTTATGAAGCTAATGACGCCAAGAAACGAAACAAGGAACCGAAATCACTCGCCACTTCGACTACGTCCGTCAATTCAGCTGCGTCTACTTCTGATTTTTCCAACCAGCCTAAAATATAGGCTAAACGCAAGACGTCTCGGTTGTTTCGTCTAACTTTTCCCACTGATTTTGTCGGATTTTTTTTTTCTAGATTTTGTTATGACGTAAACCTATTTTTTTCAGGGCAAAATACCGAAACCTTGATCGCCATTGTTAAGCCCAGCTAATAATAAATTTAACAAACAAATTCTATTTGTCAGGGAAAAATACCGAAACCTGCTTGAAATGCTTACTTGAAAGCAATTTCAGCACTAAACTATAGATAGTTGGAATTTATAGTTTAAGTGATATTGAATACAATTTTCCCTTCTTAAAAGGTTACGATATTTTTATTTTAGCAGTGTGTGACAGAGCGTTGTGTTACAAAAGTGTATTATGTAGGCTATATGTGCGATCATCGTATACATGTATTCCGAATAAACTATCACATAAAGGAAGTCTTTAATATTATACAGATAGTGAAAATAATTAAAATTATATGTGAAATGAAACATATGTATAAATATATATGTATACAGCTTTGTCTTTTTTTTAAGAATAAATATTACATATCCTTATTTTTTCCGTGTTAGATTTAACAGACCAACAGATTTTCCTCTTGTACCATACATAAACACTACAAAATATATGTTTTTCTTTAATATTAAGATAAATGTATTCGGTAAATCTTAAGCAAAATGGATTTATGCCTTATAGATGTTATAAATATGTTTCAACTATCGTGTTGTCGACAAAGCTCAGAATATAGTGGCTATAAAAAAATGGACATTCCCTTTTTACTTTAGCATTATGTGACTTGAATATTTATTACATATGTAATTTGTTTAAATCATATATTAAATTGTTGCCATGTATTATTATCATCTGTTTCAGTTATAATTATATAATATAAAATGCATAATTATATGATTGTGTCTGCGCGCGTCATGTCTCGTTGTAATAAAAGTCACGTTTATATCCCCTGAGTACCTTCTGTGTGTGATTATCAATATGTCTGTTTAGTCAAACAGATCATCATATTTCATAGAGTCAGTCTTTTTTTATTGTTGTTTTTACAGAGTTCATTCACCCCTTTATTGGCAAAACATTTAACGGATCATCGTTTTCTCATGATTATTCATACTGTAAGTGTTACGTCAAAAAACCAGAACCAAAGAAAATATTCATACTAAGAAGGAGATACCGCTGGATTTAGTGGCTCTAATCCATGACTACATGCAAGACTAAAAACAGAAAATGAAGACTACATGCAAGATAAGACTACTCAAGCTTAAAAACCTTGGAGCCACAAACTGAAAAGGGTGCAATATCCTCAGACCTCAGGAAATTAACCGTTCTGTTTATTTGTATTATAATCCAGTGATGCACCAGAAATTCTTCCCTGAAATCCAGATAAAAAACAGTAATCAATTACTCATGCATGGGTCATTCTTTTTTGGAAAATGCCATTATATTTACAGAACGTCGGATCTCGCACTTCATTGTGCTTTCTTTCTTACGTTTGGCTCTCTCTCTCTCTCTCTCTCTCTCTTTCTCTCTCTCTTTCTCTCTCTCTCTCTCCTTGTTTCTTTCTGTCGCGCTCTCACTCTTTGTCTCTGCCTGTCTGTCTCTCTCTGTTTTTCTTTCTCTCTCTGTCTGTCTGTCTGTCTGTCTCTCTGTCTGTCTGTCTGTCTGTCTGTCTCTCTCTTTCTCTCTCTCTCTCTCTCTGTCTGTATCTGACTGTCTGTCTGTCTATCTGTCTGTCCGTCTTTGTCTATCTCTGTGTGTCTGTGTTTTTTTTTTCTCCCTCTCTGTCTCTTACACTTTGTCTGTCTCTCTGTCTGTCTGTCTGTCTGTCTCTCTCTCTCTCTCTCTCTCTCTCTCTCTCTCTCTCTTTCTCTCTCTATGTATTTCTCTCTGTCTGTGTCTATTCTTTTTCTCTCTTTCCTTGTTTCTCTCTGATGCTCTCACACTCTCTGTCTTTGTCTCTGCCTATCTGTCTCTGTTTCTCTCTCTCTCTGTCCATGTCTGTTTCGCTATTTGTCGGTCTGTCTCTGTCTCACTCTGTATGTGTGTCTCTTTCTCTCTCTCTCTCTCTCTCTCTCTCTCTCTCTCTCTCAACACTTTCCATGCACACTAAAATACAAATTGTGTCTTAGTCTGTGTGTGTCTGGGTGTGTAAATGTGTTCTGCAATCTATAAAGCAGCATATTGTCGGCTTGAACTCCACAGGTCTTAAGCGGTATTGTTCAGCTCAGCTTATAATAAACAAAACAAACAAATTCTCAAGTCCCTTTAGCAAACTTAGGAAGCTACTTGACAATAGCTACACCGGAATAAAGGTTCTTTGGTTGCATAGCAACAGCACGCTGACCTCTTACTTGGTCACTATATAAATGGGTATCACTTAATAATTGATTTGGTTCACAAGATCCCCGGGTTAATAAAATATGAGTTTTGCTGCATTGTATTACAATCATTAGATAATAAACACCGCTTCATATTCAGTGAGCTGTGGCCTTGGGATATAACTCGTGTTACAGCATAAACGGTTTCCCAGAATTGCTGGGCTACAATGTACAATGAACATGCCTGTATATTAATTTGGAATGTATCTGATAATATTGTTTACAAAACATTAAGTACACAGCAGTGTGATATAAATATTTTACACATTTGTAAAGGGCTAGTCTGCAGCCCACTCAATTCTGCACTGTTTGCACAAAGCTGTCCGTGTTGTTCAAGACTAGACCCCTCCATGTATGTAGATATTAAGCTTACTTTGCGAGAAGCTTTTAACCTTTTTGGCCAGTTTGAAAGATAAATAGTCAAAAACCTAACCTAGATCAATATTTTATAAAAGGAAAAACTGAGACCTATAAATATTCTCAAATTTAAAAACTAGTAACAACTTTCTAGAAAAAGATTATTATGTCGATATTTACCAATAACTTTGATGTATATATTGAGCATTTTAGAAAGTGGTTTTGATCGACAAACTTTTCTTACGTTTACGATAAAGCTTTTAGAAATGTCGGTCTACTTTAGTTACTTAAGTTACTCTTGTCTAGTTGTCAGGTTCCCGTTATGTTATATAAGCTGTCACCTGAATTTTGACGACAGGTACCTTTCTATGGCAAAATGTCACACAGAAACCGTGTAATATATGTGTTTATACGTGTGTGTGATGGTTAGAAGAAGGGCTATACAATTTATTCCTGAAATTACGACAATTAATCAGACCTCGATAAAGTGGTCTCATTTCAGAGGTTCTCGTCTGAGCGATGTCTCGTATAACGAGCAAAGAAAAAAATCTGGACAATGAACAAGTGGTCGTTATTTTAGGTGGTCGCTAAACACAGATGTTCGTAAGGTGAGGTTTTACAACAACAAAGTTTATTGTAGAAAGGCCTCATGGCCCAAAGTACAAATAACTTAAATAACATATAAATATACACAAGTTTGCCATCACTTTCTGCCAATATGTGCTTAATCATGTTAAAAGATATATATGTCGTAGAAAAGAATTGCACTGATATACACAGATGAAAATATATATGTGTACAATTATCAATTATACATAAAATTACGGTATTCAGTGAATTTAATAATTTAAGTACTACTTTATGGAATATTATTTTCTGAAATGTTTTCCTGTCTTACTCTGTTTACCTGAAATAAATATACACCTAAATCATACTGTATCTTGTGATTCTGTGTTCTCAAAATCTGAATAAGCCCATATTTATTTTGTGGAAAATTCTGTATAAATGATAAAAATTTATTTCTTAAATCTTTATATCTGGAACACTTGAAAAGAATATGTGCCTCATCTTCAATTTCATCATTCTTACAAAATTTACAGAGTCTCATATTTACTGGAGTATTACTTCTTCTGCCTACTTCAATCTCAAAATCATGGTCACTTAGTCGAAATTTTGTTAAAACCTGTCTAAAGATGTATGGGATATTATTTAAGTATCGTTCTGGTTCAATGCCTGATTTTACTTCACTATATATACTGAGTTTGGATTTTTCTTTAATTTCAGATAACATCTCTTGCTGTCCGATATCCTTGACTCTTTGTAGAAACATATCAATAAACATTTTTTCATCACCAACTCCCTGTTCTAACCATGCATGGCCAAATCCATACCTATTCAATAAATGCTTAATATAGCCTGGCCATGTAGGCTTACCTAGTTCATTTAACCGTTTTAAGGCATTATAACAAATAAAAGGATATCTAGAATTTCCCATATTCAGTATTCTTAACCAATATTTTAGACATCTCTTAAAGTACATACAATGCAAAGGATATCTACCACATTCAAGCAGAACTCCTGCATTAAATGTGCTTCTGCTAACACCCAGAATTTCTTTACAAAATCTTGATTGCACATTATCTATAATTGGTCTTGATAAGAATCCCCAAATTTCAGAACCATATAATAATGCTGGTGCTACAACTTTATCAAATATATTCATTGTGATATCAGGAGACATTTTACCACATTTAGATTCACATTTTTTAACCATATTCAGGCCCTTCTGTGCTTGAAGTGTTAATAATTTCAGACAAGGATTCCAGGACAATGTAGAAGAAAATATTATTCCCAGATATTTATATTGGTTCACATTAGTTAATTGTTTTCCCTTAAAATACCATTTTTCATTATGTTTAATTATACCTGCCCTCTTAAATACTACAGCTTTTGTTTTTTCTGCATTTACTTGCATACCCCAATGGTTACAAAAAATTTCTAAAATGTTCAATATATTTTGTACACGACCAACTGAGTCGCCAACAATACATATGTCATCTGCAAAAGCTAAAATATTTATATCTTGGGATTCTTGTGACATTTGAATTCCTGGTAATGTTGCTTCTTTAATCATTACTAAGAACTGGTTAAGATATAAAATAAATAATATAGGGCTTAGAAGACAACCTTGTCTGGTGCCATTACAACATAAAAAGGTATCAGTTAATCCTTTTTCAGTTTTTACACAACAAGTTAAGTGGCTATACATAGATTTCAATACTTTAATTATATTTCCATGAATTCCAATTTTATGTAATCTATACCAGAGCATTTTATGTGGGATTCTGTCAAAAGCTTTACTAAAATCGACAAAAATACAATAAAGGTGAGGTTTTACTGAACATGGAAATCAGCATTTTCAATATTGATGGGACTCGACCCTAAGTCATATACATTTTTGTACACGAGTAGGTGTTAATTATAGTAACCGTTAACCTCTAGAGATAATACATTATGTTATAAGCCTGGTCGGATTCTTGGGCAGGGAATGCTAAGATATTTACACCAAAATTGCCCGGATGAGAATGTGTTTTGACAAATATGCGATATTTCGATAATTTAACGCCTTCAGAAATTATATATATATATATTATTATATATATTATATTATATATATTATAATTGTATAGCCCTTCTTCTATATATTATATATATATATATATATATATATATATATATATATATATATATATATATATATATATATATTAATTTACCTAATTTCCTATTTTTCTGAAGAAAACAATTGAAGATTAAGAAAGTTGTATATGTAATTGTTATCTACATTAAGCATGGTACAAAATTAATAAAACGAGTAGGATTTCATAGTCACATTTTTATATTTCATTTCAATATATATCCATTAACATCCAGTATACATCAATTACGGTCATTATAGGTCAAAACTGCATATAGGTCCATTTACAAACATTTTTTTTTTTGCATTTTCCCCTTAAGACAATATTACAGGTAAATGCCACTCATATCATTGTATCCGAATGAATTCATAATGCCTATAACACTTCTGACAAATTTGGATTTACATGACGTTTGGGCGCTATACATTTTACAGGGAATATATTCGGGAAGTGTATTTTTTTTTAATAGTTGCATGTGCAGTGAAGACACTGCAGTTGATGATAATAAGACAGAGAAGATACAAAGGGTGACAAATAGCAGCTGGACGATGTTCAGACAGACAATTTGGACGATTTTGTGTCACCTGGACGATGTTCAGAAAGACGATGTCCAGTTGGACGATATCCAGATCGACGAGCATGGGTTAATACTCAGGTTAATACAATCTTGTTGAATGCATCTCGCTACGACGACCCGCTTGGTGTTAACTGATAGCAAAATCTATGTGCTAATAATCAACTGGGCCAATAAATATTCTTCTGCAATTGAGTTGTGCTTGTCTGTTTTTTGGATGCATAACACACGATAGTAGCGGAAAGGGACGGCATTTCTGCATTTATATATGAATGATTATATGAAAAATTAATATATGAAACAATTTAATGAATATATGTAAATATATGACATGTATATATTATCAATACAAAGACTGTCATAACATGAATTAATACAAAATGTACAGCGATTGTCGTTCTAGCTCCTATAGTTATGAACAAAGGCCTTTTGGTGTAATCAATGCTATAATAACGATAACCTGAGCCCTCAGTACCTCATACACCGCTTGGAAATTGAGCAGATTTCTAATGAGCAGCCACTGTGTCATAAAAATATTCGTACGATGAGAGAGAGAGAGAGAGAGAGAGAGAGAGAGAGAGAGAGAAGGGGCAATTAAGAGTGAAATACATATATAAAGAGAACATGCAAGTAATAGACACAGACAGTGGACTCTGAGAAGGAAAACAGGAAATAGATACATAATATACATTAGTTAGGTGGAATTAGATACAATAAATTGATCATTGCCATTAGACTGTTTATTCAGGTGCTCCTTTTGAAGTGCAGTCTCCTGTCCGCGTCAGATGAGTGGTTTCGCGTGGGTAGGTGTTCTTTTCATACTCAATTAGCTCATTAAGACTGAGCAGACTGCGAAACAATATGTACTTGTGATCCATATTTAACATTGATAACTAATATCAGTACATAATAGTTTGAATGTAAAACGTGTAAACATATTGTATTGATCGTGTTTCACTTGTGTATGTTGTGGTAATGTTTGACGTGCATATTTAAGACTTCATGAATAACACCATATAGTTGAACAGTTCCATAAATGACGCAAATATACTTCACGCTAATCGGCTTATATT